>JARWLC010000010.1:28568579-29168579 GCA_033318265.1 Phyllotis vaccarum | reverse complement strand
TCTTCAGCACATCCACATAGGCAGAGCAGCATGAACATTGCACTATTCCTGCTGATAATAGGCATTTAAATGTAGTGCGCGGGGAACATGTGACAGGAACTTCATGGGCCTTTGGTGAGCCTTCATGCATATTGCTGGTCATGCTCCTGATAGCTAGCCCTTCTCAAAGGGAAAGCATCCTGATCTCCTGATTCTAGAGGATGGCAGGGTTCTGTCATAATGCCTGTCCCCTGTAGTATAGGCACAGTGAATACCCGTGGAGTTCCAAAGATAGGAACACACAGAGGAGGATTCTGATTCTAATGCCAGTTTAAGTTCACATACCTTTTCAAGCTGGCTTTAATGACAGCACCGTGGGGCATGGGTGGCAGTCAGTGGAATCTGTGAATGCCTTTTCCTAAGGAGATAATACTTCACATTTCGGGTTCCTGACACTAGCGAGCTGCAAGCACGAGGATTATGCAAACTTTCAGGAGTGAAAATTTCAATGGTGCTCCCATGATCACTCACCTTGGAACACAGTGATGCACCTTTAGCTTTTCTTTGTGGAAGAGCTGAATTATGAGCACCTCTGTCCAGCCATTAGCCAGGAGAATAGTTTTGCAACCTTTAGAGCAGGAAAAAAGAAAAAATTCCCTTAAATGTTTTTAAAAGCACAGAAATTGATTAGAAATTCATTAAAATCAAATTCTAATCCTAGAACACTAAAAGACCAAACTAAAATTATTTGAGAAATTTATTTCTAACACACATATCTAATGAATGACCTGTGACCACACTATGTTCACAGAGCACTCTGGTCTCAGAGCAAGAAGGCAACTCATTTAAGAATTAGCAAATCTGAAAAGACACGTTGAGTAGAAACTACAGAAACCAGCCAGTGACGTCTAAAAGCTCTCCACATAGTCATTAGGAAAAGCTAAAACCACAACAATGAAAAACTTCACATTCCCCAGAATAGCGGAGTTAAAAATCAGTACTACAAACAAACAGTGGAAGAGTTCCAACCGGTGCTGTGTCCAGCATCTGAATCTGAAATATCCCCCCTAAAGGATTGTGTATTAGAGGGCTGGCTGACAGCAGTTAGGATTTTAGGAACTGACTTTTTGGAGGGCTCTGCCTTCATTAATAGGTTAACCCACTGATGGAGTCACCATCATCTGACATCTGTACCAGAAACTGAGACTCAAGAAGAGGGTCCTTGGGAATCACTACGAAGGTCAGTCTCCTCTTTCTGTCTTTCTGCTGTCTGGCTGCCATGAACTCTGCTCCAGTATGCTCTTCCTTCATGACAGGACCAAAGACAAAGGAGCCACTCTATTATTCATAATAGCTAGGAGATGGGAAAACCAGCTGTCCTTCAACTGATGGGTAATGAAAACTTATACATATATACAATAGAACATGAAATCCTGCCATTTCAGGTAAGTGAGTGAGGCAGCCCAGATCAGGACCGAGGAATGCTGCCCTTCTCTCACTGTGGCTCTAAATCTTCCGATGTGGACACACAACCTGGAATGATGGCAGAAGCCAGGAAAGTAAAGATCAACCTCTGGGGTGGAAAAGGAGCTCTAGAGGCCGGAATAGCAGGAGACTGATGATTTAAAGGGGGAAATGTGAAAGGGGAGGCATTAAGTGGGAGGGAGGGGGAAGAGATTAACACCACTGGGGATGTTTGAAATTGCCACAGGGAATATTACTTTATATTCGATACAGATAAGTATATGGGCTGGAAAGAGAATGGTCTCCATAGGCTCATACATTTGAGTGCTTTGTCCCTGGTGGAACTGTTTAGGAAGGATTAGGAGGTGTGGTGGTATTGTTTGAGGAGGTGTGTCACTGTGGGTGGGCTTTGAAATTTCCTAGTCTCTTCTGTCTTTGTATACCCTCCCCCTCTTTGTCAGGACTTAAAGTTCTCAGCTAATGCTCCAGTACTATTACTGTCTGCTTCTTGCCACGGTGATAATGGTCTAGCCTCTGAAACTAGGAAATTACTCAATTAAATACTTTCTTTTCTAAGAGTTGCCTTGGTCATATCACTTCACAGCAATATATTAGTAAGACAAAGTGTATGCACGTACACATGTACATACGTATGTGTACACACACACACACACACACACACACACACACACATACACACACACACACAAAGAAGGTAAGCTACTTACAATAATGCTCTTCCTGAGAATCATTGACTATTAACAAACCCCAGAGCTAGGCATGAGAAACCTCCTTTTGAGCATTGGTCAGGGGAGTCCAATAAACTCCCCAAACAGTATAGGTTGCTGTCATTGCCCTTGGCTGTCTCCCAGGAGTTTGAGGTAAGTCTGTATTACTGAAGACAACCATCACTTTGGCCCACAGGACTCAGAGGGTTCAGGCAAAGGGAGAATGCTTATGAACCACAGCAATGACCAGAAAGCATGATAGCCCTAATGTCTTGGCAGTAACTGGGTGTTAGGGCTGACAACGGGAGGAACATCGTGCCTGGTAGTGGAAAGCTAGCTAGTCACTGGCTGCAGACATCAGGGATGTTAGAGAAGGCACACCCGCCACTGTTCTAAACTAGTACCATCCTTATGCATTGCAAGCCCTTGTGCCCACAGGTCAGTATAGCTCTCCCCTCCACTCATCAAAGAAGCTTCCTTCTGAAGCAGATGGGGACCATTATAGAAATCTACAACTGAACAAATGCAGAGAACAATCATGCCCAGCCCCGGCCCATACATCTACAACACAGCCCCTGTTCCTAAGGCCAGGGAATGTCACAGGCCACGGTGCACAAAGATTTTGAGATCCAGGGAACCAGGACTGTGTCTTCTAGATCGGACAGGGAAGCTACACCTATGAAATAACATATGGTTGTTTACCCAGCACGAGACCTGTCTCTTCATGTCCCAAAACTAAAAGGAAGTGCCAAACTCAAGTTCCTGCCCTTTCCTTCCTGTGTCTCCTCTATCCAAATTGCTGGCGGGCTTCCCTATGGACAATTCTAGTCAGCTAGTCACTAGCACCCCCTGATTCAAGGTAAACTTTACTTAACAGTGTTGGATCACAATGTGATCAAAATTCTCACACAGGCGTTCAGGGTGCATTATGTGAAATTCCCAAGTAATCAATAAAAATGTGTTAATAAAAAACCGCACTGCTACACTAGCACATACTCAAGAGAATGGATGTATGGTGGTTTAAATAATAGCTCTGAGGCTGGGCAGTGGTGGTACACACCTTTGATCCTACCACTCAGGAGGTAGAGGCAGGCAGATCTCTGTGAGTTCAAGTCCAGCCTGGTCTACAGAGTGAGTTCCAGAACAGCAGACTGTTACAGAGAAATCCTGTCTTGAAAAACAAAAAAAAAAGAACAGATCCCAGAGGCTCATATATTTGATTGTTTGGTCCCCAATTGGTGGAGCTTTTTGGAAAAGTTTAGGACATGTGGTCCTGTTGAAGGAGGTGTGTCACCAGAAGAGAATTTTAATGTTTCGAAAGCCTAAGTCATTCCCAGTTATCTCTCTTCTTCCTTGGGGTTGTTATCTCAACATGGACCCTCTCTACACTCCAGTATGATGCCTGCCAGCCTGCCACCACACTCCCCATCATGGGCACGCCCTTGGAAACTGTAAGCCCCATCAAATGCTTTTTTTCTGTAAGTTGCCTTGACTATGGAGTCTCAGCACAGCAATAGGAAGGTAACAAAGACAGGCTGTAATGAAGATAGCTAGCACTGGGTGATGCCGAGAAGAGTGGAGAGATCAAATCCCTCACTCACTGTTGCTTGGAGTCTAGCGCTGCACGAAGACTTGGGAAGACAGTTTGTCAGGTTCTTAAAAAGTTAAACACGAACTTGATTCTCTGACATCACTCTTAGAAACTCACCCAAGAGACATAATTATCGATACAAACACATAAACACAGCAACGTTATGGTCTCAGAATAATTTGTAATAGACAAAACTATGTAAGGAACCAAAGTAATTGAATCAAATCAAATGCCCATCGGTTAATAAGCAGATAAGAAGTGATGCTGTGTCATAAAGAGAATCCCGTAACAGTGCAAAAGAATGGCCTACTACTAATATACTCTGCAAACACAGATAGTTCAAAGATGGATGCTAAGCTAAGCCCTGGGGAGATGTGTCCTCTAATAAAGTACTTGCTGTGTGAGCATGAGGGCCTGAGCATTTAGCATCTACATAAAAGGCAAGGCCTGATGATACGTTTGCAATCCAGCTAGAGAGGTGCAGCAGACAGGGGGAGCCCTAGGCCAATGAAAGAATATTAGTTATAACCTTTTAAAAATATTTTTGAATCAAAAGGGTATCTGTGGTGATATATATTTAATAAAAATAGTCTGAAATATCAGAGGACAGAGCCAAGCCATGAAGGTGAGGGAGTGGTGACTCATGCCTTTAATCCCAGCACTTGGGAGGCAGAGGTCCTCTGGATCTGTTAGTTCAAGGTCAAACAGAGCCAGGTGGTGATGGCACCCACCTTTATTCTTAGCCTTAGGCAGAGGGCAGCAGTTTGGCCCTTTTTAGACTCACACCCAGACAGGCTGAGGTGTGATTAGCTGTGGTCTGTTCCCTGTCTGATATTTCAAGCTATTTTTATTATCACCACAGAATATATCTCAAGAAAACCAACGTGAACACCTCCTGAGAAATACCCAAGGTTGTCTTCTGGACTCCATGAGCACCCACATCTCCGCACACACTCCCCCAAAGAAAACCAAGTCCCCCAAATCATGTTCAAAGATTCCACTTAGATAAAACTTCTTAGAATGTATGAGACAAAAAAGATCAGGACTAGCAGCTGATTGGACTGATTCGGTAGAGTTTTGGGGACAATAGAAATGTCTAAAACTGGATTGTGGTGCATCTGTTCAAGTCCCTGAAAAACACAGCTTTATGAACTTACAGTGAATGAGTTTTAATGGGATATAAATTACTCTTCAGTAACACATTTTTAAAGAGTTATACAACAATGTTTACAGCAGCTTTATTCATGATAGCTCCGTGGCACCTCAGAGGGTCATAAAAGACCAGTGGAAAACTATGATCTATTTAAGGAACAAAATATTAGTTGTCAATAAAAATTACTTTAGAGGAGCTGGAGAGATGGCTCAGAGGTTAAGAGCACTGGCAGCTCTTCCAGAAGTCCTGAGTTCAATTCCCAGCACCCACATGGTGGCTCACAACCACTTGTAATGAGACCTGGCGTCCTCTTCTGGTGTGCAGGGACACATACAGGCAGAACACTGTATATATAATAAGTAAGTCTTTAAAAAATTACTTAAGATCTGGAGAGATTGCACAGTGGGGAAGAACTAAAAAAAACTGCTGAGCAACCATGAAAATCTGAGTTCAAATCCTCGGCAACCATGTAAAAGGCTGAGTATGGCTATGGCACCTGCAGCTCCAGCACTGTGGGAGATTTTCTTGGGTTCACTGAGGGACCCTGTCTCAAGGGAATGCGGCAGAAAGTGACACAGTAGTGCTTCTCAACCTTCCCAGTACAGCGACCCTTTAATACAGTCCCTCGTGGTATGGTGACCCACAACCATAAAATTATTTTTGTTGTTACTTCATAATAAGTATAATTTTGCTTCTGTTTAATGAAATGTGACATAAATATCTGTGTTTTCTGATGGCCTTATGTAACCCTGTCAAAGGGTCACTCAACCCCCCCAAAGGGTCACAACCCACAAGTTGAGAACCATTGATAGCAGAACCATGTACATAACCACACTATCTTAAAAACACACCACTATAGAGATGCATCTCAAAAACACAGCACTTGCTCTTCCCTCACTCTCCCTTCCTCTCTCCTTCCATCCCACACACACTCAAGTGTGTGCATTCAAGTTCAAACTCTAATTGAGTCACATTTGTAGAGCTGACAGTTCATCACTTTTTATCAAAAAAAATCTTAGGACATCTTTCAGAATAAAATTTACTTAGTGAACATCTGGTCTTCTGTAACCTAACAGTCTCAGATTCATGAGCAACACCCAAGTCCAGTCTCAGGCATGTCCCTCACACCAGCAATTACTGTAGGTAAATTTTACTACTGCACCCCAGGACTGGGACAAAAATATAAACTATGCACACAGCACACATATTATGCAAGAGGCCACTTCCTAGTCAGTGGTATTTGTTACCACTCAGCCAGGAAGGAACTCTGCCACCACAAAGAACTGCCCATCCCTGTCACTTATGTCCCCTCCTCCATTCAGCTTTGAATGATCTCAAAGTCTTCTCTGAGACAGTCTTGAAGGTAAAAGCAGAGACAAAAGGTCTGCTATCCCATTTGTCTACAGACCACCTCACACAGGCCTAGGCTAGTGTGTGTGTGTGTGTGTGTGTGTGTGTGTGTGTGTGTGTTGGGGGGCATTTTGCACACTCCTGGAGCACATAAAGAATATTTAAAGCGATCATAAATATGGTCCAATAGAAGCATTCCATGAAAACAAAGTAAGAAAGGAACTGTTGGACTAGCTCATTCTGGTTTATTTCCGACAGCCATAAAATACTTTTCCCTGCAAAAAAATCAAAACTGCTAACAATAAGAGTCAGTCAAATGAACTATGACACAGTCAGTAGATTACTGTTTCCTAAAGCCATGAGACACATGCTCTGTGGAAAAGTGAAAAACAGGAAAACACTGTCACAGTGTTCAGGGACAGAAGACAAAGCCATGTACAGCAGGATCTTTTATAGGCAGGCATGACAGAATTGCCCTAGACTCTCAGAAAGTAGATATTTGTGTAAAACTTTGGAGAAGAATGTCATGGCCGCATATGTAGTTCTCAGACTTGAATGTGGCATAAATGAAGGATCTTGATTCAATATACATTGAGGTTGGCCTAAGAACCTGCATGCTATCAAGTTCCTAGGTAAGGCACTTCTGCCACACACCTACGATGGCCCTCTCCCAGTGAGAACACAGGTACACACTTACTTTTTCACTACTTACATATTCCATAAGGTTTGCAATAATGAAGACAACTTCTTATCCTTCAGAATGTTTGAATTTGTAATCAATTATATTGCAAGTGTGTTGGATGAATAAAAGAAACTCAGGGCCAGATGTCTGGGAAAGTCGGAGATATTAGAGAATAAACCCCACAGTCAGTCCTCACCCAGCTGTCTTCCAGCTTCCTCAGCCTTGCTCCTCTTGGCTTCTTCTGCCTGCCCTGTCTTTCTATGCCGGCCTTAAATACTTTCTTCCATCAGTTAAGGAGTAGCCCCACCACTGCCTGCCTGGGAGCCTGGAACTCCTGTAAACTAAGATGACATAGAACTCAGATTGGATTAAGGGCATAGGCCACCACTCCTGGGATACTCCCTGTGCAGGGATTAAAGGTGTGAGTTACCACTGTCTGGTCCTCCTAGACTGTGGGTAGATCCCTCTGATATCTCTGAAATGTTTTTATTATATTACAAAATATCCCCACATATCTCCTTTTGTGCCAAATTTTAAAAAGGCTATAGCTAACATAAGAAAAACTATATACAATAGGTACAATAATCATATACAAACAATAAATGAGTAATGTCCAGTTCATTAACAATTGACAATTCAATGAAAATATTTCATTAATTATCCTATTTTGATGAGTCCAAAGGATTATACCTAATTCACTTTCTTTCTAACTTGTATTACTAACTAAAAACCATGATTTTGATGTCTCTCAAACTTATACACTTTAACTTCAAAGTTTCTTTTCTAAAACTGTCACTGGAAAACTATATCTCATCTTCAACTACCTCAGACACCCAAGAAAGAAATAATATTTACCCAAGTAAATGGGAGTGCAAGCAACTTCCAAAATCTAGAAATGACAGAGATGACATCTATCTGCCTGGGCAGTGACCCAAAGTTCCTTTATAAAGTTGGGGCATCCATCTTCAGCCTACAGGCACACAGTCTCTTTTCACTTTAGTAAAGCAGGAAATCTACTCTGCCCATTTTGGTATAGTTCAGTTGCTTCTCCTTATGTCCTAAAGAATATCTAACAATTTTCTCTGAAAAGCAGGAACCTGAAGGACCATCTCAGCTTGTTCTGTCAAAGTTCGGAGGTCACTTTCCTAGGGAACCTGCATGTCCAGTTTAAACAACACACTGTCAAGCAGTCAATACAAGAACAAGCTCTCATCCAGTGGCTAACCGTTACCACAAAGAAAGTAGACTCCATATGGAGTTTCTTCGATGCCCATTTTTCTCTTGAAGTAGACTGGTGCTGCCAGGAGCAGATCTGTCTCACTGTCCACAAGTTCTTAAAATATTTTAAATGCCATATTCTACAGATCTCTGAAGTGTTTGAAGAAGACCTGTTCATCTAAAATATATTTGTTTGATCTTGAAAACATATCTAACATGACTATGTTTGAATGTAATGTCTAACTACTAACTTGTATTGCTTTATTTTCTAACTAATTGGTAATAAAAACTTTCATGGACTAACAATTTGTAATATATTGTTAGATGAACTGAATAAGTATACTACCTTGAACAAGCATAGAGATATTTGTACAGTAACACAATTAATCTCAATATACACAATTTGTATACAATATACAAAAATCCAATACAATGTAAAATATTTAAAGCTAGTAAATCCTTTTAAAAGAAGATTCAATAATCTATCCTTATATCCTATATATCTGTATCCCCTTTTTCTATTTTTTAAACACAAATCTTGAATCTAATCGTTCTTGTTTAACTTTTTTCTAATCATAACTATTAACAATTTTTAATCAATTAACCTAAACAATGACAATCATCCATAACCCTTTGAACAACCAGAAACAACTCACCCCACCACTTGGGAATGTGGGTGCCGTGTTCTTAAATTTACTTCCTGCTGACTGGGGGTGACGGCTTCGTATGGGGACCCTGAAAAGAAAAGTTTTGTTAAATGTCAAGTCCTGAAATAAGTAGCTGTGTCATTTGTTGTCCAGTCTTTGCATAACACAGCTTGTCTCAAGTCCTGGCTATAGTAGTTCTGTGAAGCTGGTTCATCTCAGCCAGCTGCCTCAAAATTGTCCTGAGCAGTTTGTAGTCCAAATCTGATCTTTGATTGGTGTTTGTCAGCCTAGTGGCTTTGTTATAGTCCATGTGAAATTATTGTTGTGGGGTTCCATCTTCTTTTGGATACTTCAAGTTTGCAATTAGGCCTTGTCCTGGATCACTGCAGAAAACTGATAGGAGACTAAAACCCAACACAATGTACAGAAAGCTAAATACTTAAGTATTTATTCAGCATAGGATTAGTAACAATAGAATACCCTTATTTTTTGTTATTCTTCTGTCCCATATCAGATGGCTCTTCTGATATGATACAGAGATTTTGTATTTTCCTTTAATAAGAATGCTTGAGTTTAGAGAAGGAGAGAGCCACACTCCAACTCTAAAGCCAGTTTTAAATTATAATTAAACTGGGACTTCAACTTACAAAAAAATTTGTAGAGGTTAAGCAATGAGAATTTACCCTATGAAGTATACTGGTACCAATAGCTATGATATTCTTTTGCTTGTAAATTTTTCTGGATAGCCTCCCTTTTGCTTTAGACATCTAGATGTCCAAGGTCTTTTTACTTCTTGAAGATGGGTATTCCCAGTTTTCTGTAAAGACAAAACAGAACTCTGCCCCAACCCTTTGTTTTTTCTTACAACTTAAAGAATTATAATATGGGTGGTTGAGCTATAAATTCTAATTTTCATGAAGTTTCTCAGGTTCTGATGGAGTCTTTATTAATTTTAATGGTATCCCTAACTTTTTTTCACCTATGGAAACAAAAGCAAAACCCCTTCCCCAACATAGCACATATCCTGGCTTCCATTCTGAGGTCAGTACATCTTTGAAGTAAACAGGCTGATTTAGTTCAGCTGTTTTTTCTACAGTCCAATGCCTTTCAGCAGCTGTTGTTCCTTTTCTCATTAGCATTGAGAAAATTCAAAGTTAATAAAGCATTATGTAGTCTATCTCTGGGGGTCTCTGTTATTCCTTTCTGTTTATATAGTATATCCTTTAGAGTTCAATTTAATCTCTCTATGACTGCTTGCCCTGTAGGATTGTGTGATATTCCCTTAATAGACTTTATATTATAATAAGCAAAAAAAATTGTTTCATTTTACTAGAGACATATGCTGGAACGTTGTCAGTCTCAATTTGTACAGGTATTCCCATGATGGCCATAACTTCTAGCAAATGTGTGATTACAGAATCAGCCTTTTCTAAACTCAAAGCAGTTGCCCATTAAAATCCTGAGAACGCATCTATTGTATGATGTACATACCTTAATTTTCAAAATTCTTTACAATGAAATAAATCCATCTGACAGATTTCATTTCCATGTATACCTTTAGGATTACTTCCTGCTGGCAATGGAGTTTGGTTATAGAAGGAACAGGTGGGACGTCTTTTAATAATTTCTTTGGCTTGTTGTCAAGTGACAGAGAAATCATTTTTTTAATCCTTTGCTATCAATGTGATGCATTTTTATGAAACTCTGAGGCCTCTAGCACATTTCCTATTAATGATTTCATCATTCCCTTGTGCTAAAGGACATGGCAGACCCATATGGGATCGAATGTGTGTTATATAGAAGGGATGATTCCTAGTCCTGATTATTTCTTGTAAAAGTATAATAATGAAGTTAATTCTGATTTATCATTAATAAAATCAGCTATCTCAATGTATAGGACAACTCTATATGCATACTGAGAGTCAGTGACTATGTTAAGAGGTCTGGTAAAATCCATTAATACCATCATGATAGCATTTAATTCTAACTTTTGAACAGAATTATAAGGGCTTTGCGCCACTTTACTTATATGCTCTGATTTGTAACCTGCCTTTCCTGATTTGTTTGCATCAGTATAAAATGTAGGGGCTCCAGAAATTGGTTTATCTCACACAATACAAAGAAGAATCCAATTAGTTTTCTTTATAAATTCAATTATTTTGCTTTGAGGATATTTGTTGTTAACATCTCCCAAA
Source organism: Phyllotis vaccarum (assembly GCA_033318265.1). NCBI lineage: Eukaryota > Metazoa > Chordata > Mammalia > Rodentia > Cricetidae > Phyllotis > Phyllotis vaccarum. The sequence goes on along the minus strand of JARWLC010000010.1, from coordinate 29,157,572 downwards.
AAATTACTGCAGGCTCTTTGTCAAGGTTCACTTTCTACCCTTAATTGGTCAATTTCTTCATTAGTTAAAGGTACAAGAATTTCTGCTGGATCCATTCCTGTCAATTGATGAAGTCTTACTTTTCCTTTATAGATAAGTTCAGAAATCTTTTCCACATGTCTTTAGTTGTTACTTGATTTATGTGGAAAAAATATCCATTCCAATATAACATTTTCCTTTTGTATTAAAATTCCCATAGGAGAATGCTTAGAGGGAAAGATAACTAGAATGCAATTGAGGTCTGGATCCACATGATCCATATATGCACCTTGTAATTTCTTTTCCACTAAAGCCAATTCTTTCTCAGCTTCAGGTGACAATTCTCTCAGACTATTCAAGTCCTTGTCATCATTTAAGGTTTTGAACAAATTATCCAGTTCGACATTTTTAATTCCAATAGTGGGTCATAAATTGGCAATGTCTCCTAGTTGTCTTTGAAAATCATTGTCTTCAATCTATCTCTCTTGATTTGTACCTTTTGAGGTCTAATTTTTGTTGGCCTATTTTGTTGCCTAAATAATTAATGGAATCCCCTCTTTGTATTTTTTTTCTGGGGCAATTTGCAATCCCCAAGCAGGCAAAATTCTTCTCACTTCTTCGAAAATTTCTTCTAAGGTATCAATATCTGAATCAGCCAACAAGATGTTGTCCATGTAATGATAAATTATAGATTGTGGGAATTCGTTACATATTTGTTCTACTAGCTTTTATATAAAATAGTGGCACAGAGTGGGCTATTCAGCATTCCTTGAGGGAGGACCCTCCACTGTATCCCTTTACAGGCTGAGAATTATTATACATGGGTGCTGTAAAGGCGAACTTTTCTTTGTCTTATTCTTGTAAAGGTATTGTAAAGAAACAGTCTTTTAAATCAATAACTATACTAGGCCATTCTTTAGGTAACAGAGAAAGCAAAGGAATCCCAGATTGTAGAGAGCCCATTGGCTGGATCACTTTGTTTATTTCGTTAGGTCTGCTACCATTCTCCACTTTCCAGATTTATTTTTAATAACAAATACAGGAGAATTCCAAGGGCTGGTTGATTCTTCTATATGCTGAGCACTTAACTGCTCCTGTACCTGCTGCTCTAAGGCCTGAAATTTCTCTTTTGTTAGAGGCCACTGGTGAATCCATATAGGCTTCTCTGTTAGCCATTTTAGAGGTAGTGCTGTGGGTGTTTTTGAAAGATCAGCAGCTGTTTTGCCTTGGTTCTCTATAACCTGAATGGTTTGTGACTGTTTCTTATAATACCTTCTAATGTTTTTCCAGAACCATGTGCTAGTTTATAGACTATTTCTGTGTTTGGAGGAGTATTAATCTGTGTGTTCCACTGTTATAGTAAATCTCTTCCCCATAAATTTATAGCAATGTCAGCCACATATGGCTTTAATATTCCTCTCTGTTCTTCTGGTCCTATACACTCAAGCCATCTTGCACTCTGTTTTAACTGGGATATTGACCCAATACCCAAAAACTGAACATTTACCTCCTGAAAGGGTCAACTTGGATGCCATGACTCTGGTGAAATTATGGATACATCTGCCCCTGTATCCAATAAGCCTTCAATAATAACATCATTTATTTGTACTTTTAATTTTGGCCTTTGTTCATTGACAGAAGCTTGCCAAAATATTCACTTTATAATTTTTCCTAACTTTCCCCCCTTTTTTGGAAATTTTCTATCATTCCACGTAGTATGTCTTCTTAAAATAGGTTTTAATTTTTTATAATTGTTCTGTGAAGGTGTTTCTTCCACAATGGCAGGGTAAAATTGGATTGAATCTGATATGTAGGCTTTTGAAAGCCCCCTTGGGGTGTTTCCCAAGGGCAGAAAGTTACCTTGTCTGTCCCTTGTTGATCTGCACCCATTAGTCCAATGTCTTCCTTTTCCATACCTTCTGCATATTCCAAAAGGGAGGGATGTTTTTCTTGTGATTATTCCTAATAAAAGCACTTTTTCTAGGAACGCCTTGTTTACAATCTCTTTTTATGTGACCTTGCCTCCCACAATTGTAACATTTAACATTTTGACTTTTTTTTTATACTTCTAGAAGCTCTCCTACCCAGTTATCATCACTGTCATAAGACTCTAGATTAATTTTCTCATGAATCCAATCCTCCAAAGGTGCTGACCTGGCTTTTAAAGGTCTAAGCATTTTTTCTACACTGTGTATTAGCATTCTCAAAAGCCAGTGGTTCAATTATTACACACCTGGCTTCTGAGTCCAGTACCATTCTGTTGACTGCTGCAGTTAATCTGTGCAAAAAGTCTGTAAAAGTTTCTTTGGGGCTTTAAATTACTTTTGTGAATGATTCAGTTTTCTTTCCTATTTCTTCAACCCATGCATTTTAAGCTGCCATGTGACATAAATCTAGAGTATGTTCATTTGTATAAAGACTGCCTTTCAATATCAGCATAATCTCCCTCCCCAAGAAGTTGGTTTTGGGAAACTTCTATGCTTCTGGCCCTGCTTCTTTGTTCTATTGCTTTAGCTTCCTCCCTCTACCATGATTTCCACTGTATAAGCGTCCCTGCCTCTAGCAAAGCTGTAACCATATCTAACCAATCTTTAGGGGTGACCTGGTTACAGCATGACCAAGAGGTCAACATTTGTTTTAAAATGGTGAATGCATCCCATATGTTACAATTGCTTTTACTCTCTGTAACACTAACATTTGTACTGGAGCCCAGCTAGCTTCTGTATCATCTTTATCATTCTTCATTTTTTTAAAGGTTACTGTGTATATTGATGTTGCCTGTTTTTGTCTAATTTTAGATGACCTTGCTGAAATTGCTTCTTCATATTCCTCTGTTTGAATTTGAGCATCTTTGTGTTCTCTCGAGGCAGGCTTTTTAAAGACCTTTTTCGTTGGATTTGCATTAATCTACTTTTTAAGTGATGAAATAGAAATCAAACAAAAAAATATTCATAATAAATAGTATGATAATCATTATGATATTTCCATCTACCTTATTTATGTTTTCCTTCACTGGTTTTAATACCAAATTGTCTATCAAAAGATCATGGAATGACCAAGCACCTTCCATTGCTTTAAACAAATTCCTTCTTTTTAAAAAAATTGATTTACTCACCTATTGTTGTCTGTTGATGATTCAATCGACTGTGAAATGGGGCAGCTACCCAGTGTGATAGCAGCCCAAGGAGGGGTCCAAAAATAAAAAAAAAAAAAAAAAAAACCCACTAGGAGAAAGAGGCCATTGTCTGAAAGACTTACCCAGGTGAAAATGAAATGGAAACACGTGTGGCCGGTCTGCCTAAGTTTGGAGGCTAACTCAGAATAGAAAGCCTCGCCTGTCGGTGATTACTCCTCTGGCCATGTGTTGCTCTGCCTGGCCAGTGCCGTGTTTTGGGTAGGGAGAGGAGGAATTCCTGCCCCAAAGTTGGACGCCAAGTGTTGCATGAATAAAGGAAACTCAGGGCCAGATCTCTGGAAAAGTCAGAGATATTAGAGAGGAAACCCCACAGTCAGATCTCACCCAGCTGTCTTCCAGCTTCCTCAGCCTTGTTCTTCCTGGCTTCTTCTGACCTTCTGTCTTTCTATGCCTGCCTTAAATATTCTCTTCCCTCAGCTAAGGCGTGGCCTCACCACTGTGTGCCTGGGAGCCTGGAACTCCTTCTGTAAACTAAGATGACCTGGAACTCAGATTGGATTAAGGGCATAGGTCACCACTCCCAGGATATTCCCTGTGCTGAGATTAAAGATGTGAGTTACCACTGTCTGATCCTCCTAGACTGACTGCGGATAGATCCCTCTGATATCTCAGATTGGTTTTTATTATATTACACAATATCCCCCACAAGTGTCTTAGTTAGGCTTTAAAATGTTGAAAAGAGACACCATGACCATGGCACCTCTTTTAAAGAAAAACATTTAACTGGGTCTGGTTTATAGTTTCAGAGAAAAGCTGGACTGCATCTGTAATTCTTGCACTCAGGAGGCTGAAGCATAAGCATCATCTTGTGTCTGAGGCTATCATGGGCTACAGAATGAGTCTGTCTCAAAACAGAAATGAAGAAAACATACCAAAATGTTAGTATCTTTGGATACTGGGGAGCAGGTAAGGTATGTCTATTAGTTACTTTGTTGCTGTGACAAAAATATCAGGAAAAACCATCACCTTGGGCCAGTGAGATGGTTCAATGTGTACAGGTATTTGCTGTATATGTCTGATGACCTGAGTTCAATCCCCAGAACTGACTCTCTAAAGTAGTTCTCTGCTCTCTACACATGCTCCAAGGCACATGCATGCTGGCATTCACACACTCACACTATACACCCCCACCACCATCACCACCATCAATAATAATAATACATTAAAAAAATCATCTTACTGGAAGAAGTATTTATTTTGACTCATGGTTTTGGCTTAGTCTGTGGTCTGCACTGCTCTTACGGCAGGCAGAACCTCTTGGTGGGAGGACATAGCAGACAGAGGCTGCTCACTTTATGATAGACATAAGAGACAACAGAGATAGACAGCAAGCCAGGAGTGATGGGCTTCCCTTTTCTTCAGTTTCTGTTCCATCTGGGCCATCATAGTCACACCAGAGACATGCTTTAGGAATCTCCTAGGCATCTCTTAAGCTTTATTTGGAGACAGTTACTCTTCACATAGGGTTTAAAGACCCATTTCAGCAGCATCTATACTAAATATGGAAGACAGGGTGCACCATGATCCCCATGGAAGGATGACATGCAAATCTGAGAAACATTTCATTTAAAAAATTTACTTCCTTTTAAACTTTGTAGAATAGAACAGAAATAAAGGAGGGTAAGGTTAGGATTTGGAGGCAAGGATGTCTCTGAAAATTGTCAGACTCAGGGAAGAGAAGGAAAACCATTCAAGGTTTGGGAAGGCAGGACCAGGCCTGGTTCCATTAACTGGAGAGTAGGGTTTTTTTTTTTCCTAGAAAACCTGCCTAGAAGCAGAAGGAAGCTCAAGGCTTCCTGAGACACACTATACTGGGGACACTGTGAGTCTGGACCTTGAGGCCGTGGTAGGGGAGGGATGAGGGGTGTCAGGGGGTGGGGGGGGTGCGGTGTTCAGAACTTGCCACTTTCCCTCTTTCCTTTGCTGGCATGGTCTGGGTACCAGCTGTGAACAGGGGAAGGCTCGTTGCCTGGAGGAAACCTGCTGCTCCTCCATTCATACAAGGTGTGATTCTAGCCTCCTAGAAAGACATGAGCTAACAACCCTATCTTTCACTCACCAGAAGTAGGCACTCCTCACAGGTGACACACATGCCCCCCCCCCCCCCACCGTCTCTGATAAAGATGATGACACACAGCTTGTATGCTGATTTCTAGGCTCACTTCTTGCCAAGACCTTAGTTCACTTTCCTACGTTTTTACAGGCAGAAAAACGCAACAGCAATAGCTGTTCTCAAAGCCACACTGCTGGGTGAAGGCCAAACTAGACAGCACTTTAAGAGGATGGAAAATGTTTAATATTTAGTGAATATTAATCAGTAATACCTGTAGTATTATGTTTCTGGCCTGGACTTTCCAGCCTAGCCTCATGGCCGGGACTCAAAGACCCACGGTCCCATAGTCCTACTGGAACACACAGACACTTGTATTAATTGTACGCTGATTGCCCTGGGGCCCAGGCATATAACCTGCTAGCTTTTGCTCTTAAACTAACCCATGACTCTTATCCTGTTCAGCCATGTGGCTCGGTACCTTTTCTCAGAGCAGCACAGTTGTCCTTTGTATTTTTTGGCTTGTCTGGCAACTCTGTGGCATCTCTGTTCTGTTTTTCCTGATACCAGAGTTTTCTTAGTCTGGTAGCCCTGCCCACACTTCTTGTCTGCCTTCTGGCTAAACAGCGTTTTTACTAAACCAGTGGGCAGGATAATTATTTACAATGTAATAACACATAATCCCACTACAAATACTTTTCCAAGTTAAAAAGTAAACTGTACATCTGTTCCAGGGTTTCCCATTACTATGTAAGAATTTCAGAAACAAACTGCCCACAAAGCCTAATTGGCTGATTGATTTCAGTGTTGTGGGGTGGCTGGGATGCTGTAAGTCCATAACCTATCAATTAGGTTGGGCTAGTTTTATACTCTACATAGATAGCCTTCCCTCATCTATCTCTGTGTTTGGCCTCATAACCCTGTGGCTAACAGTAATACCTTGGGATGTATAAACACACCTGTATTTTGATTGACTTATTTTTTTTTTTCAACACTCACAGGCCTGAGAATGGTGGTAGCCTCTGAGGCCTGGTAGAGTTTACCCCACTTTGCTATAACCCATCTATCTGACACAGCCACCAAAGTATCTAAAAAGAATCATGATTTATGACTTTCTTTGTGCTGTTACTGTAAAAGCTTCATAAAGCTACTTCCATATTGAAACATAGAATTTGAAAAGAATCTTATTTATGACTTTGTTGCTACTATAAAAACTTCACGGAGCCCTTTCACACTGAAACACACAATCTGTTTCCAGGCCATGGTCACCCATAGCTGACTGCAGATAAACTCTTGTTTCCTCAGGTGGGAGCTGTTTGCTTATCATCAGAAGCTGGATGGGGCCACATCAGGATTTCACAAGATGTTGTTGGTCCTCATGACACTGTAAGGTACGCATATACCAGTTGGCAGAAGAAATACCCAGGAGAAATCCAGATGACTCAACTCCCGAGGCCCAGCCAGGCTCTTACTCTCTAATGACAATTAGCCTGTTCTTCACATGTTAGAAAGCATTTATGTTCTCATCAACACACACTGGGGGCGGGATTCCATTACAGCCAGAGTCAGAGAGGATTTTCATTCCCAAGTAACAGAGCCTGAGACCTGGATTTAAAGTCAAGGACACACAGATATAGTTTTCACCCATTTCAAAGCTGCTTCTGCTGCAAGAAGTATACACGTACACACGGGAGAACTGTAGTAGTGGGGTTTCTTGATCTCGGGTGGCCAAGGACCTGGACCCACAGACCTGCCACGCCAGACCCCCTCAGCTGCCCAGCCACCGCTCAGACCCCCAGAAATGACTCAGATGCTTATATTAACTTTACGCTGTTTGGCCTATGGCTCAGGCACATTGTTAGCTTGCTCTTACATCTTAACTGAAACCATTTCTATTAATCTGTCTGCCACGTGGCCCGTGGCTCACCTGTGTTCCTTACCTGTTGCTCCTTGGGCGGCTTCAGCTTGGTCTGCCTCTGACTCCGCCCTTCCTTTCCTACCTATTTTGATTCCTCCTCCTACTTCTTCTATGGTGCCTGTCATGGCCCAAAACAGCTCCTTTATTTAAAGATTGAGATTCACAGCATACAGAAAGGCATTCCCACATCAGAGAACTGTGTCACAGAGCAGCCTAGAACCTCCTAGAATGAGAGGTTAGAGCTGGAAAGCATTTGTAACTTCCTGTCTTCCTTCTAGCGTTAAGGGGTGGAGAAGGTGTCCAGAAATTAAATAAGCCACGACAGAGCAGCCCCCACTACCAAGACCAATAGAGAATGTCTGACCCTCATGACCTTATATTATGCAGGCACTTGCAGAGGTTCATCTCCAAGAACATTGCTGCTACCTCTGTTTTATATAAAAGTAATGACACAAAGAGGCTAAACACAATAAGGCAACGCTACACACTGAGGTGATGGCAACACCAGAACCCAGTCCCACACACACCAAAGGACTCGCTCTGGACTGCTTTCTCTTGCTTCTGTTCTCAAGCCAACAGTCAGTCAACTCTCTTTAACTTGGCCAAGGAGATCATGACAGAGCACACAGTCACACCTGAATCCCACAGTACCCAAGAAAGGTCCACCACCCAGTCCACCACCCAGTCTGCTGACCTGCCATTTACCAAACACCTGTGCCTATAAGGTGGATTTATGTTCTTGGGCCTAAGCAGGCATTCCGTTTGCAACCCTTTCATGATCTTTCTTATCCACTAGGACATGCCTACAGGGACAGTCTCTTGACAAAGACCTCAAAACAGCACTGATGTGGGAATGTCTTTCTGTATGCTGTGAAGACCATTCTTTAAATAAAGGAACTGTTTGGGCCCTTGACAGGCACCATAGCAGTAGGCAGGAGCATAGGTAGGAGGAGGGTGGAGTCACACAGAGAGAGAGAGAGATTGACCTGGGCTGCCCAAGGAAACCACATGTAAGGAACACAGGTGAGTCACAGGCCACGTAGCAGACAGATTAATGAAAATGGGTTAAGATGAAGGAGCTAGCTAGCAATATGCCTGAGACACAGGCCAAACAGCATGAAATTAACCAAAGTGTCTGCGTCTTTTTTGGGAGCCTAAGCAGTGGCAGAGGGCTAGGTGCCTGAGACTGCAGGTCTGTGAGTCTGGAAGCCTCATTGTTACACAGCACCTGTTTTCCCTAAACTATTCCACAGGCTCATTTCTGTGGGTGGCCAGGCCTGAGGAACTCACGGTGATGAAACTGAAGACACAGCAGAGCCCAGAACACTGACTCTACCACAGCTAACAGAAAGTCTCAAATTGAGGAAATTGAGTAACCTTAACCTTGACTTTGAGGAAGCATCTGGGGGAGGCTAGACTGCCAAGTGCCTCAGTTCCTCATCCAAGATAACTTTCTGAGAAGCCACGCCTAAGCAGTATATAGAAGCAGACTTACAGTTAACATGAGTTGGGTGGGCAGGGCAGAAATGTGGGGTGGGGGACAAATCCTGGCAGAGCCTCGGCCCAGCTCGGAGCAGTTCAGGGACCCAGCCTCGGGATCCATTTTGCTCCCAGAATCAGGCTAGGAGCAAATCAAGTGCATGAGCCCTTCCTGGGCACCCCTTTCCTACCCTGTGGCCTCCAACACTGACTTCACCCCTGCAAAGCTAAAGCATCACGTAAACCAAAAAAGTGGATGAGTATGTGAAAATGACTGTTCTCGTCCCCATAGCTAAGGCCAGCTCACAGCCTGTAGTCCATTATCCACGGAAGTCAGGCAGGAACTGAAGCAGAGACCATGGAATGCTGTTGTTCAGTTTGCATTCTTAAACACTTCAGGACCACCAGTCCAGAGTTGCCACCACCCACAGTAAGCTGGGCCCTCCCACATCAATCTATATTTTAAAAAGTAGGCTTGTCCACAGGCCAATCTGGTGGAGGCATTTTCTCAACTAAGATTTCTTTTTCCCGAATGACTTGAGCTTCGGACACACTGACATAAAGCCAGTCAGTACAGCTACTCTTGTGCTCTCTTGACATAGCAGTACATGCAGTATAGAAGACAAGGGGCCTTTCACATTCTCAAAGGACAAGCACCTCAGCACTAGCCTTCTGGTGGCCCTTTAGTTTCATTTTCTGGTTCTGGGGGGCTAGGGAGATGGCTCAGTGGTTAAAGTACTTGCTGAGTGAGAGAGAATCAGGACTGAAGTTTGAGTCTCTAGAACCCACGTAACTAACAGGCAGCACGGCAGCCAGCCGGAAATTGCAGCCTTACAAGATGCAAACAGGATCCCCAGAGCAAACCAGCTATACTGGGAATTCTGGGTTGGAATAAGAGACTCCAATAAAGTGCACAAGTAATTGAACATAAATCCTGACAACAGCCTAAAGCTCCCACATGCATACAAACATATGTGCTAATATGTCATTACGTGTGTGTGTGCCCCTGACATATAAACATTCACATACATACATACACAGCACAAACATATTCATGAAAACAAAAATAAAAAGATTGTCTCATATCAGAATCCAGAGCTCTACCACTGACCTATGAACCCAGCTTCTGTGTGTGTTTGTTTGAAAATGGGTTTTGCTATCTGGCCCAGGCTGGCCTTGAACTTGTCTTCTCCAATCTCAGCCTCCAGAGCCGCTGGGATTATAGGCATACGCTCCACTATACCCCACTAGGTCTGTCTGTCCTGATATCCTGGGGACGCCCACTTTGATGGCCTGGCAGCAATCAAGGTGCTGGGTTCTACTGCTGCGCCACAGGCCTCACCCTCTCAAATCTGTGCAATTCCTCTTACTGACAGAGGAACAAACCCAAGGACAGCAAACACTCTGGGACAGGGGAGACATGAGGAACCCAGCAGCTTTCCCTAAAGAGGGTTATGCTTCAGGACTCCCTTGTAGATTTCTGAGAAGAACAGTGCATGTGAGAAATGTAGTTCTTTTTTAACATCCATTTTGTATGTGCACATATGTGCACACTCAAGCATGTGTCGTGGCATGTGTGTGGACAGAAGCCAACATGAAAAGCAAGCTCTCTCCAACCATGTGATCAGGTTGTTGGGACTTGGTAGCTTTCCTTCTGAGCCATCTCTCGGGTCCAAACCTAGCGTCCAGCGCAGGCTCACCGTCTTTTCCACTCTGTGGTGGCCTAAGAGAACATTTGGTTGACTGTGACTCATGTCCCTGATGTGTTACCACGGAGGTGTGGTGAAGGAGTTTGTCTGCACTATCCAGTTGACACCAAGATGTATAGCTGATGCATGACGGAAATTCTGCACTAGTGTGTGGCATTGAGAAAAGGCTGGAAGATTGCAGCCCTCACTTTTCACCAAGAGATGGTTGCGTCTTGGTGTGACAGTAACAATTAGCCTAGTGCTGGTAAGAGGCACTGAGACTTTAGAGTGTCGAGTGGAAGCCTGCCAGTGTGCTTCCTTCGCTGGGGCGCAGACACCCACTTGACTCAGCACATGCATCTTACCCACTCCAGGAGTAGCTGTTCACCTACCCTACCTCATTCCTCTCTAGACAGAAGACACCCAAGGACAGGGAAGCCTCACAAGACACCCTCAAGATGAAGGCAAATCTGTTGGAAAAGGCTATCTTGGGGTCACAATCACCCTGTAGGAACCAGACTGCTTCCCTAAAGTGACAAGAGAGGCGACAACTTCTTTGGACCACCCTGCAAAACCAGAATTGAGACACTGGCCAACAAGACCACACTTTGACCAGAACTGCTTAATTATGCACACCCATGTCTTGGCCCCTGCACCAATTTCCTTTCCCATTTAAATCTACAGTTAATGTTTCCCTGGAGATGAACTTGGGGCCATTAGGTCCCTTTGTTCTTGCCTCTTCCCAGTATGGTGACTGAGTCCCCTTTCTCTGTTCTCTTATCAACACTGGATTTGTAAAATGGATATGGGGTGTGGGGGAGGGGTGAGCCCAGCTAGTGCAGACTGCTGAGCTTAGGCATCTGCCCTAAAGCTGCAGTCACATTTCTTTCTCTGTCACAGGCCATTAAGCCAACTAAGTCTAAGCATGATTTTCTTCCAAAAAATGGGCGGTGACATAATATTGCAGTGCAAGGCGGATTAAACAAGTCTGTGAGAGGGATGGTGAGGTGGATTGGTGGGTGAAGCATGAGGACTGGGTTCGGATTCCCAGAATGCCTGTAAAAAAAAAAAAAAAAAAAAAAAAGCCAGACATGGTAGGGTGTGTCTATAACCCCAGAACTGGGGTTGGGACAGAGACGGGCAGATCTGGAGACTTGAGGCCTTGCTAGACTACTTGAAATGGTGAGTTCCAAGTTCATTAAGATCGCCTCTCAAAACACAAGCTGAAAAATGACAACAGAAGATGCCTGACGTCAACCTCTGGCCTCCAGAGACACATGAAGAGGTGAGCACACCAGTGTATACACACGCAACATATGGGAAGCCAGGTAGGGTGGCTCATGTCCGTAATCCTGGCACTCAGAGAAGGCTGACAGGGAGGACTTCCCATAAAGACAGGGAGGACTTCCCATAAACTCAAGCCTAGCTTGGGATATATAGGGAGTTCCTGGACTATAGAGCAAAACCCTGTCTCAAAAATTAAAAAAGTGTGTAATTAATAAAAAGACTATCATGGACTCTTCATTAAATCTTTCTTCTTCCATAGAAGATGAGAACATTAGCGCCAAAGGTAGAGTTCTTGCTGATTTTATCAACTGTGGGTTTAATCCCCAGAACTATGGAATCACAGCATGAGGTAGAGGCAGGTGTGGCAGATGTTGAAGGTCATCTCAGGCACATGCAGAGCTTGAGGCTAGCCTGGGTTACATGGGTCCTGTATCAGAACACTACCACCAAAGAGGGCTGGAAAGATAGCTCGGAGGTTAAAGGTGCTGCTGTTCTTATAGGGGACCCAAATGTGGTTTCCAACATCCTTGCTACGGAGCTCATAATCATTTGTAACTCCAGGAGATCTGACACCCTCTTCTGGCCACTACAGGCATCCACACATACATGGCCAACACACAGAAATACACACACACCCATAAAGAAAGATAAATCTTTAGAAAGAAAAAGGAAAAGAATGACTCGAAGCCAACTTGCAGCTCCCTTAGGACTCAATGGCAGCCAGGGCTGAAACTCAAAGCATGATGGGAAACTATGGTCAGTATGTAAAATAAATTTAAAAAGTTAAATAAAAGAAAAAGAAAAAAACACCCAAGAAAACCACCCCCCATCACACCCCCAAGAGAGGGAAGGTGAGGCAGATGAGATCATGTGTTCAAACATGGCTGCCAACTCCTCCTCTGACTTCTGAGTCAACAAAGGAGCAAAGAACCTCTCTGATGTGTTTATCCCCTTTAGCCACGAGAATCAGGATAAAGATGGTGTCACATCTGTGGGAACACAGTGGCTTTTTAGCACTATCAGAAGAGAGGAAACACCAGGCCATTGCTGTCTTGTCACTGAAGGACCTGGCAATCTTTCTCTCCACATCTTATTTTAAAGGCCTGGGGAGAAAGGAAACTGTGTTGGAATAGTCAGGTAATTGTGATCTCATGCTAACACTACGGGAGAAGATGTAAAGAGACACTTGAGTCCCTCACTTTGGCTATCAGACTGCTGCTATCTTTTCCTTTCAAAAAGCTAGTGTTTTGATGGGCAGTGTTGGCACATGCCTTTGATCCAGGTACCAGAGAGGCAGAGGCAGGCAGATCTCTGTGAGTTCAGGGTCAGCCTGGTCCACAAAGTGAGCTCCAGGACAGCCTGGAACTCAAAGGAACTCTGTCTCAAAAAATCAATCAATAAGCAAGCAAGCAAGCACATAAGTAAATCAATTAGTGTGTTTAACAGGCTTTACGGATTCTAAGTTTGATGACCTCTTCCGTATTGGTCAATGGAGTGTTGTAAATCCCCCAATAGGACAGGTTATTGCCAATGCTCTTGGTTACTCTTCAGAAATTGACAGTAAGGCACGGGTAGTATGTGGAACCTTGAGGGGTGGGATCAGACTGTGTTCCTGTGCATGGGCTGGCACCTTGGAACCCATTCGCTTCAGAGGAACACCTAACCCAGTTTTGACTTTGGGATGAGGAAATTGGACTTGCTTGGAGTGGATGTGCCTTGCTGAGCTGACCCATCTTGGGACTTCTTGCCCTTTTGGGGTGGGGATAGAGAATGGGGAGCAGGGAGGCTGAAGGCTGACTGGGAGGGATTGGGAGGAAGGAAGGGAGGGCAAGCAGGGGGATACGTGGGTAAAAAAATGCATTTTTTTAATTAAAAAGTAATGAAGAAATTGACAGTAAGATCCTATTGATGAAAACAATACACATGAGTCATAGAACATGGGGAAATCTAGCTGGCACTCAATTGGAAGCTTCACCCAGTACTTTCCAGCAGTATAAAGCTAGACAACTGGCTAGCTTTATACTGCTGGAAAGTACTATGCATACATACTACACGAGGACCAAACTCACTGAACTGTAAACCCCCAAAACTATAATCATAATGGTCTGACAAGAAACACCCATTGATACAGTGGCAGAAATGTTAGGGAGTGACCAACCATTTTCTGATTGTATCTAAGGTCCGCTCCATTAGATGGTCCACCTGACCCTGTTAACTCGGCCCAGAACCTATGGCTAGATAGGGTGCAGGGAGAACCTGGTACAATTATTCTTCCAAATGGAAACAGTATTAAAACAACTCCTAATTCTTTATGGCTATACCCATCAATTAGTGCTTGTCTCAACCCTCTTCAGAGAAGCCTCTTGCAGTAAGTAGGTGACAACACAGAGATCCTCAACTGGTCAACATGCCGAGAATAAGAGACAGAAGTGCTCAGCTATAAATGGGCTATTCATATCAAATTCCTTCTCCCAAGGGTCAAGGATATTCAAAGAAGAAGAGGCTAAGGTGGTGGATAACATCAAAGACACAGCACTTTCAAGATATAATGGGATGATAATGCAGGAACGCACAGCATTTGTGATAGCATGCACAAAACTGCACAAGCTCAAGCCATAAAAATATTCCTGCGTGGGAGGAGGGAAAAGCCCAGCCTCTGGCACTTGATGGCTTCTGGGAGAGGGAGAGTCGGTTTTCTTTAATTGTGTGACTCCTGGTAGGTCAGCCACACTCCAGGGCAGGGCTCATACCCAAGGGCAGCTAGTCAACATAGACTGGACTGGATGAGCTTTAAAAAACAAAAAAACCCCAAAAAACAACTAGAAGTTTGGTGGTCAAAGTGAGCAGCTGGTAAATATGATTAAAATATACTATATTAAATTCTCAAAGAATAAAAATATTTTTAAATGTAGATGTTTGTGTGTGAACTAATCCACCTAGCATAATGCTTTTGAGATCTATATTATAGATGCTATTTAGTATTATATAGAATTTTCTTTGTATAAATATAATTTGCTAATACAGTCACCTGTTGATGGAGAACTGTAATCTTTCTAGTTTGTGGGTAATTTTAGATAATCTGTCTTGAGCAGTTTCATTAAAAAAAAAAAAAGGCTTTTTGTGGTTTTGGTTTTTGTTTTGAATAAAAGGCTATTCCTTCTAGGAAGAGGTAGGCATGCCTTTAATCCCAGCACTTGGGAGGGAGAGGCAGGTGGATCTCTGTGAGTTTGAAGCCAGCCTGGTCTACAGAGCAAATGCCAGGATGAGCTCCAGAGCTACTCAAAAAACCAAAACTAACCAATCAACCAGAAATGCTATTCCGTATCTATTAAAAAAAAAGAAATAGGTCTATTGACAAGGAAATCTGACAGGCCTGAAACGGGTGATGATGTCACCACACCGGACCCCAAACCACTGGAACTCTTTTCTTTAAAGAATGGGGCTCCTTTAAGAGTCCATTTTCATCAGCCAGGCAACAGAGGGCTGAGACGGTGAGGTGACCAATGGCCTAGGCCTCATTCCCTACAGGAAGATTAGTCTACTTCACATGTGGTTAATGTCCATATGCCATACCCTTTATGTCTGACCCTTCAATAAACTGTTGAGATGGCCACAGTAGTGGGGATAAAAGTCACACATACCTCCAACTTCATTTTGGCAAAACTGTAAATGAATCTATCAATTCTGGTTTCCTATTTTCTTGGAAACTAAGGTGGTGCGTTTATGGGCCTAAGTGCCTGGCAACATTTGCATATTTCTTTTATTCAGGCAATGAAAACTGAACCATAGGCCAAATGATTTTACTGAGGTACTGTGAACCAAGTTCCCAAAAGGGGAAAAAACCAACCAGAAACCCACCATACACACACAATTTAACTGATTAGAATTGACTGTGGAGAGCTAGAGTGTTATAATCTATCTTTAGTTTCCTCAACAAGCACTCACTGCCCAACTCTGTCTGACCTAACAGCCTGTGGAATCTATTAGCTTAGTAGACCACTAACTTCATCACCCATGAACTCAGAACCTATCAGCCGGCATCAGAGACCCACAGCAGGACTGTCCCATCTCTGCTGTGACAGCCTACCTGATGATTCTTGCAGTACATTTTTTTTAAGTGGCTTAACTTATGACTTTCTTTTGTCCTATAACTATAAAAATATCATGAAACCATTTCCACATTAGAGTATATATCTGGGCACCCTGAATCTGTCTTCCTAGGTCATAATCCTTTATATCTGAAGCAAGGATAAACTCTCTCATATTTCTCTTTGAGTTGATCTTTCTAATTCTTCAGCAATCAGTTGTCACAGGGAGAGTTTTATGTGGTGCCTCTTTTTAAATCACAGGAATTTAAATTCAGTTGTAGTGAAATTAAAATGTTGGGTTCTCTTTATAGAGTCTGCCTTCCCTTTACTTACTACACCTCAGTGGTTCCCACTTGGAATCTACACTTCTGCAATTTGCCAATCAAGTATGGTAGAGCACAGTAAGAAGTACAGGGAAAAACCTGAGGAAAAATAACTTGGATGAATATAACTATCTCACCACACAAATAAAAAGAAAAGAATGGCATGGACCATGCGACTCTATGGGAGTCAGTTCTTGGCTGGATGTTAGGTTCATGGTCCTAGAAGCAAAGTGGGCAAAAAATACAAATCTTTTCCAAGGGTTAAGTACAGCCCTACTCACCTTACATTGTCTTTACATTAAAAAAAAAAAAAACAAAAAACAAAAAACAAAAAAAAAACCTGACATACAGAATGTTCCAGAAGTGCGTATGATTCCCAGTGGACCACATTAGTTTACTACTCTGGTTTCTTTTGAGCGGCTGAAATGTGCTGAGGCATGCCAGGCAAACGCTCTATTGCCGAGCTATACCCAAAGCCCAGGCCTGTTTTTCTGCTGAGTATAATTTAAGAGGGACTTCAGCCATTGGAAAAAAATGCTAACACATTTGATACAAACCCCCTGACTGGAGGCAGCCTAACCCCCAGGTTTGCTAATGGTGTGTGTTCAGAAAAAGCTGAGCCAGCACCCACCTGCATTAATTTGATCCACTAACAAACAGTGCCATCCCTGTCCCTGAGCATGTATAAGGCAGATAAAGACTATAATCTTTTAGGATCAGTCTGATGAGGCAGTGTTTACATCCAATTTCTGAAAAATAAATGACATATGAACGGCTTTGAAACTAGAGTCACCTGTATAGTGCTGAACTTACTTTCTGGGAGGGGGGGAGGGCAGTGTTGCAGCTTTTAAAGGGAAATACCCAACATATGCAAAAATAGACACAGTAAAGGCTTGCATGTCCAACATCCATCTTTGGCTGATAATCTCTCACACTCCTGCATACCCAAACTTTGAAGCGAATCCTCAATTTCTATTTCAACTGTAACTGGTCCTAATTCTAAAAGACCAGTTTTTAAATAATGCAATTATGGAGCTAGCAAGACCACTCAGGACTCTTGCCATTAAGCCATAACACTTGAGTTCCAACCACAAACACATGGGGAGAGATTATTCCCGAAACTTGTCCTCTGATCTCCACAGGGAGACAGAAGACTGGCAGACACACATTTTGTTTAAAATTTTTAAATGTAATTATTCCCTTTCTAAAACTAAAAACATTCCCTCAAATTCCTGAACGTTCCGAAATCAATACACAATCAAGGTCGACAAGCTATTTCGTTCCTTTAAGGCTAACGTTTTATCTTACAGGTTTCCAATCCCCGAAACTCTCATAAGAGTCAACCCCCAGTAACTTTAAAAACTTGATTCCCAAAGAAACGCTGGGCATGTGTGCTTGTATACGTTCAGAACTATAGAGCACACGCGGAACCACCTTTCCTGTGGCCTCTGTAACTGAGGGTGTTATTTACCTTTGGGATTTGAGCAACAACAATCAGTTCATTTGCACCTTCTCCTTGTAGCCAGGTGGATGCCGTGTCTTTCTCCGTGGAGCGTGGTGATGGGGGGCGAGGGGTGTGGGTACCACCGCTCTCGCACCTCTGCAGAAGGAGAGAAGCGGCGGCGTAAGCCCTGCGCTCCCCCAGGCCGGGCTCCAGGACCAACCGCCCGGGCAGTGCTCAAGGTTCAGTCGCTGGGACCCTGGACGTCGGGCGTGTTGCGGAAAGCCAGCGAGGAGCGAGACACACCCATCTCACCCCTCCAGCCGACGTGGAAGGCTCGGGACCGCGGCGTGGGTGCCGTGCACCCGTGGGACTCTGCCACAGAAGTTTGCGGAGCTTGTCGCGCTCGGCTGAAGCCCACCGCTGCACGGCGTCACCCCGAATCCCAGGACGGGAAGCCTCCTCGAGACGCGACAGTTCGGTGTCCCCGGCGAGGCGTGCGCTCACCTTAGCTTGCACTCCACACCCGCGAACCCAGAGCAGCTTCAGGCCGCCAATTCCCGTGACTGCTAGCGGGGCGGGGCCGCGCGTCGCTCACCTCCGCTCGCCCCGCCCCCTTTCTCCTCGTTGCCCCAGGTGAGCCTCAAGGGGCGGGGCCGCGCGTCGCTCACCTCCGCTCGCCCCGCCCACCCTTCCTGTTCTAGGTTGTTTGTAGTCTGGCCGTTTCTCTCTTTGTTTTTTTTAATCCAGCCTGGTCCGGAGCGCTCTGGGTAAGCTCCGGGAGTCCGCCAGAGATCGCCCATCCGGCTCGTACTGGAAAAAGGTTCTGGCTTCCAAAAGCTTGCGGGCATGCAACTCCCAAGACTGTGCGTAGGAGGCCTCCTGCTGGTGAGGCGACGAGAGGCGACCCAGGCTGCCACCCCAGGACGGGTGGAGAAAATTGAGTTGGAGGAAGGCTGCTGGGGTTGCGGGGGTTGAGGAGGTGCGGGAGAGCCCTTCCCGGTGCCTTACCTTGAGGATCCAAGCCCAGCCTGAGGTGCTCCCAATATACCGTGTGTTACCACTTGTTGATCTATGGCCAGTTTCTCAAGTTTACCCTTGGCAATTGTCTGCAGATGAGGCTGTTCCCAAGGCGACATGATTTGAGTCGCGTGTACCATTAAGCAGTTGCCTTAATGCAATATAAATTCTGATTTTTAAAAATCTGCAATAACAAATTTTGAGTTTTTTCTTTGTTGTCCAGCGTTGATTCAGTAAATATTTGTTAAGACTCATGACTGGCAGTCATTTAAACATTTAAAATAATGAAGCGATTTTCTCCCACGTCTCTCCAAGCAGATCCGTGTTCAGGATTGTTGTCTCTGCCTTTTCTCCTCCCAGTGGGGCTGAACTGACCTTGCCAGGATCTCAGAAATGGCCTGGCAGGATATTAAAGGCTCCTAGGGTGTTACATGTGGGCTGTAAAGGTAATTGGGGTGTGCCTGTTTCCCAGATTAGAGGAGACATCCTGGAAAGATGAGGGATGGGTCAAATCAAGCGAGGTTGTGAGGTGTGTCAGCCCAGAGGGATGTAGGTCCTGTCCCATGTCGCTCCCCGCAGAGAGAGCACCAGAAAAGGCTGGGGAATCCGTTTTGCAGAGAGAGAGAGGGCAGGAGGTATGTAGTCAAATCACAGGCCTAAGAAAAACAACCACCACCATCTGTGAAGTGTGTACTTTAAACAGGGCTCATCATACATCTTTTTCCTGAGTCCTTTCCCATCTAGAGGTGTTAGAATGACTACATACCACCCCCCAGCCCTTGGGAGCACAGTCCTGTTTGGGACCCTGGTGGTGAGATTTTAACAGACCTATTGCTTCTCAGTTTCTCTCTTTCTGGCCTCTTCTGCCTCCCTTGCAACAAAATTCCTCAAAAGAGTACCATGATGGTTAACCTTCCTTACCAACTTGATTGGATGTAAAGTCACCATGGAAACATACTTCTGAATGTGTCTGGCAAGACCCACCTTAATTTGTAGGTGACACCATCCATGTGGACTGGGGTCAGGGAGGAAACGAACTGACCTTTTACCTCTTGTTTCCTGCTTGCTCTGACTTCCACATGCCTTCTCCACCATGATGAGCTGTAGCCTGGAACCTGCTTATTTTGTCATGGGTATTTTGTTACAGGAAAAGAGAAATGAACTAAAACAGGTACCCAGAGCTCCTGTCCAAAGTGTCTCACCTCTGAATTGTCAGATGTCTATGAGGGACAGACAGTCTCGAAATTCCCCACCTCAACTTCTTGAAGAGCCCTCTTCTCCTTCAGGGAGTCAATTTACCAAGTTAAAGTGTAGGAGATGCCATTGTTGGGGAGAACCCAGTCAACATGATCCCTGGAGATGCAGAACAAAGTCCACAGAACGCTTGCTTTCTTGAGGAAGACCTCCCATTCACTCCTCTGGTTTCCTTCCTTTGTAAGCAGGGGCAGAACAGTAATCTTGGATTAAAAACAACACTCAACAGAAAAGGGGGGGGGTGCACCCACCCTGACTGCTATGCTCAGGCTTCTCACTTCAGGGAAAAAAACCCAAGCTTCTCCCTTGTTTAATCATGGTCAAGATAGTTCCATAAAAATTGAACACCATAGCAGCAGATACACCTTTTTTGCAAGGCATACCTAAAAATTATTCTAGGTACCCTACCTAAAAGGGTGTCATTGCAGAAAGAGGGGGTTTTCCAGCATCTGAAAGATCAGGTTTTAGTTTTGGCTCTGTTGATTGTTAGCCCTGATCTAGCCTACATTGGTGAAATTAGATTTTGCATTGTAAAATTAAAAACTATCGTAAAAAATAAAGATCTGTGATAGAAGGTGCTTAACTTATAAAAATGATTTATCAGTAATCATTGATATCTACTGGTTTCCAACCTTCATCAATTTTTTTTTTTATAACGGAATTTCAACATCACCATTTTAAATAAACTTGAGGACATGGCCACTCCAAGGTATAGTTGAGGGGAAGGGTTTTATTGTAGATGTGGGAGGACAGTCAAAGCATCTGGAAGAATCCAGAGCAGAGAGAAAAAGAGTACACTGAACATGGACAGCAGTCTGGGTGGGGGGGGCGGTTTGGGGTGGGGGTATGGGACAGAAGAGAGAGGGGCAAAAGAGGTGGAGATTAGTGGGAATAGCAGGGTTATGAGGAGAAATGAGTAGCTGGGGCAGTGGAAGCTCCTGTGATGGAATAGTAGGGAAGAGGTAAGAAGAGCTAGGCACTTGTGATATTGAGGCCAGCATGCACTTTGGTAAGCTAGTAGGCACCATAGATAGACATTTGTCCCTTCTGCCGGGAAAAAGGAACAGGCTCCATTTTTGGAGGGGAACAGGCTAAACAGATTCTTGAGGAATGCTGGTTCTTGTCTAACCACCAGAACTTGGGGGAGCAGAGTTTCCTTTAGACCCGACAATATTCAGTTCACTCTTTAGACAATTACTTATTCAGATCTTAAATGGTTTCGCAACAGCAAGTTTCAGTCTGTGTCTGCTTCTGTGTCTGGATATGGCTCACGTTGTGGGTGCTGGGAGAAGCCAGCAGAAGGCATTTGATCCTCTGGGGCTGTTTACAGTCAGTTGTAAGCTGCCTGATGTGGGTGCTGGGTCCACCGGAAGAGTAAAAAGTCCTCTTAACCTCGGAATCATTCTTCTAGCCCTTCCTAGCATCGTGTCCAAGTTAGGGTTTCTACTGCAACACCATGACCAAGGCAACTTAGGGAGAAAAGGATTGATTTGGCTTACATCTCAATTTCACCGTTCACGGTTAAAGGAAGTCAAGAAAGCAACTCAGATATGACAGGAACTGAAGCAGAGGCCGTTGAGGGGTGCTGCTTACCGGCTTGCTCAGGGGAGCGTCACCAACACCCTCAACTACATCTGGTATTCCAGACATGCTCTGAGCGTCACATCTGCTCTGGATCTACTCACTGAAGAACGGATTGGGCCCAACTGGCTCCCATTCTTTCATTGTTCTTCAGACCACCTGTCACAGTGTGTGACTTCAGCCTTAATGAGGAGCCTGATGAACTGTTATAAACACTGTATCATTTTAATTGTAAAAGTCTTAAACATGGATGTTTTGGAAAACTGAAATGTGAAGAAATCATCTGAAAAGAGACACTCAGTTTCTGCTGATTGTTTCCAGCATGCCCTTGGAAAAGAATTTGTTCATAAACCTTTCCAGCTAAAACCTGCGGTGGAAAGGTGCTTGCACTTCGGTTTGAGCTTACATTGTTAATTTTCTAAACCCTTCTTCACCACTTAAGGGCATTAAATTAGACTTACTTGGAAGTTGTTTTTGTTATTTGCTTGTTTTTAAGTTGAGAGTGTTATAAAATCTCAGTCTGTAATCCCCTCAGAATTAAAGATGTAGGAAGTTTTCTAGACAACATTACAAGTGATTTGTGGGATTTTAAAATGTCAGCAAGAAATGCATGGCAATATTTTTTTGTATCTTTATGTAAAGTTAAATGGATTATATAGCATTGCAGATATTTTAGAACCTTTCAGAAAGACAGTTTCCATAAAACCTCAAATTGTTTTTATTTGGTGACCTAACAGAGTGTATACTAAGAAACTATACTTACCCCTGAGGGATTTATGACTTTATATAAGTACATTCTTCTCAGATAATCCCTGCTGTTTGCTATGCCTCCATTTATCCATTGTGTTTCTTAAAGAAATTCTAGTTTGTTTTCAATGAATTAGTTTTCACTCTTTAGCCATAGTTAAGTATTTTGTACTTTTTTTGTTGTGATGACATTGGTATACATGTGAAGAAACTCCATAGTTATTTTTTTGGAATGTGCTTTTTACAAGTAGCTTTAAGAATGAACAGTCCTGGAACAGTGGCTAAAGATAATCATAAAATTCCTTCTGAGATGAAGACTTGAGAAATCCTATTGAGTGGCCAGGTGTGATCAAAATCTGTGTGTTGATGGTGTACCAGAAGTGGAGGCCTTGTACCAGACCAACAACTCACTGCAATGAACAATTGCAAAGTACAGCTGTTTCAGGAACAGGGTAGAATGCTGACACACCACAGCTCCCAGAGCTGCAAAGGCAAATGAAGGGATGCTGGAGAGGCAAGAAAGACAGGATAGAAGTGGCTTTTAGATATTTTTTTTTAATTTGGGAGGAGGGATGCTCTAAGGGTAAAGAGTGGATAGTTAAGGACTAGGAGGTGAGTGGAATTGCTGTGTGTGATGTAAAATTCCCAAAGAATCAATAAAAACTAGGGTTAAAAAAAAAAACAATACATGCAGTATTCTGGCCCACAACTCTGGCAGAAGACTCCTGCTTTATCAGAGGCTACACTCATACAAGAGACCCCAGGTAAGATACTGCCCAACACCCACTAAACTCTTTAGACCTACCTAACAGCCCAAAATTGTACCCTCTCCCCTAGGCTTCATGTCTGGCTCACAACAACAGCAAAACCAAAAGAAGGAAACACACACATTACCATCAAATAACAGGAATTAACAGTCATTATCCACTAATATCTCTCAATATCAATGAACCCAATTCCCCAATAAAAAGACAAAGGCTAACAGAATGGATATAAAAACAGGATCCATCATTTTGCTGCATGTAAGAAACACACCTCAACATCAAAGATAAATATTACCTTGGAAAAGATTTTCCAAGCAAATGATTCAAAAAGCAAGCTGGTGTAGCCACTCTAATATTTGACACTTCATATACATCAAAGAAAAAATGCATTATGATAACATCTCAATTTTGAACATCTATGTCCCAAGTGCAAGGGCACCCACATGTGTAAAAGAAACATTACTAAAGCTTAGATTACACATTGAACCATACACATTAATAGTGGGAGACTTCAACACAAACACTCTCACCAATGAACAGGTCATCCAGACAGAAACTAAAAAGAGAAATAATGGAGCTAACAGATGCTATGGCTCTAATATCTACAGAACATTTTACCCAAACATAAAAGAATTTACCTTCTTCTCAGTACCTAATGGAACGTTATCCAAAACTGACCATAGTCAGTTGTTTCTGGGTCCTAACAGTTCCTTTGGGTGGGAGGGAGAGGTAAGAAAACATGGAGTCAATGACACAGACCCTGGGAGTCAGTTGAAAGGCAAAAGTCTAATTCCTTTATTCAGCAATGGGAAGATCCTTATATACCTCCCTCTTAGCACCCAGGCTATGCCACAATCTGGTGATATTGCAGGACTGTCCTTTGTTGGCTGGGCAAGATCAGAATCTCTGACAGTGTCTGTTACTAGGCCCTCAGGCAGACTCCACTCAATCAGCAATGTAGGACCATGGCTGTTGCTAAGTCCTCAGGCACACTTCAGGTTGGCTCATAAGGAAGTACATTATGTATATGTCTTGGCAACTGGTTTGAGCCAATTTCCTTGACCATATGGGTCTGGTTTTATTATATTAAATCACAAATCAAGTTTCAACAGACATAGGAGAATTGAAACAATCCTCTGTATCTTATCAGATACCACCATGGATTAAAGCTGTATTATAACAACAACAGAAACCACATTAAACCTACAAACTCATGGAAACTGAACAACTCTCTACTGAATGACCAATGGGTCAAAAAAATAATTTAAAGACTTTCTAGAATTCCATGAAAATAAATGCACAGCATCTGTAAACTTATGGGACACAATGGAAGCAGTGCTAAGAGGAAAGTTCATAGCACTAAGTGTCTTCATAGTGAAATTGGAGTGCTTTTGTACTAGCAGTGACTTAACAGCACACCTGAAAACTCTAGAAAAAAAGAAGCAAACTCACCCAAGAGGTGTAGATGGCATGAAATAATCAAACACAGGCCAGAAATTAATAAAAATAGAAACAGAGAAAAATGGAAAAATTAACAAAACAGAGTTGGTTCTTTGAGAAAACCAACAAGTTCATTATCCAAATGAGCTAAAAGGTAAAGAGAGGGTGTCCAAATTAGCAAAATCAGACATGACATCACAACAGACATCAAGGAATTCCAGAGTATCATTAAGTCATATTTCAAAAACCTGTACTCCATAAGACCGGAAAATCCAAAAAGGGACAATTTTCTAGATACAACCACTTACCAGAGTTAAATAAAAGTCAGATGAATAATTTAAATAGACCCACACTAAGGAAGTCCAACCAGTCATCAAATCTCCCAACCCAAGGAAGTCCAGGGCCACATGGTTTAAGCACAGAATTCTACCAGACTTTCAAAGATGGGGTAATACCATTACTCCTCAAGTTATTTAACAAAATAAAAACAAAAGGAACATTGACAAATTTATTTTATGAGACCACAGTTACCCTGATACCCAAACCACATAAAGATGCTATAAAGAAAGAATTACAGACCAATTTCTCTCATGAACGTCAGTGCAAAACTACTCAATAAAATACTGGCAAATGGAATCAAGAACACATCAAAAATATCATCTACTATGAATAAATGGGCTTTATCCCAGAGAGACAGGAATGGTTCAACATGCAAAATTCTGTCAATGTAATCTACCATATAAACAAACTGAAAGAAAAAAACTACATGGTCATCTCATTAGATGCTGAAAAAAACCTTTGACACAACAATATATCTTTATGACAATAGTCTTGGAGAGAGTAGGGATACAAGAGAGATATCTAAATATAATAAATACACTTATGGAAAACCAATAGAAAATACCAAATTAAATGGAGAGAAGGTTAAAGCAATTCCACTAAAATCATGGACAAGAAAGGCTGTCCACTCTCTCTATGTCTATTCAATGTGGGACTTGAAGTCTTATCTCAAACAATAAGACAACTGAAGAATATTAAGAGAATACAAGTTGGGAAGGAAGAAGTCAAAGAGTCACTATTTACAGATAACATATAGTATACATAAGTGACCCCAAAAATTCTATCAGGAAACTCCTACAGTTGATAAACACCTTCAACTTAAAAATCAATATCCCTTCTATATACAAACAATAAAGCTGCTGAGAAAGAAATCATGGGGAAAAAAGTTCACAGTAGCCACAAATATATCTTGGAGTGTCTGTAACAGAACAAGTGAAAAACCTGAATGGCAGGAACTTCACGTCTTTAAAGAACAAAACTGGAGAAGATTTCAGAAGACGAAAAGCTCTCCCATGCTCAGGGACTGATAGGATTAACATGGTAAAAATGGCCATCTTACCAAAAGCAATCTACAGACTCAATGAAATTCCCAATTAAATTCTGATGCAATTTTTTACAGACCTTGAGAGAGTAATACTCAACTTTATATTGGAACACAAAAATCCAGAGTGTTTAAAACAATCTTGAACAATAAAAGCACTTCTGGAGGTATTACCACCTTGATTTCAAGCTGCACTAGAGAGAAGTAGCAATAAAATCATCATGGTATTGGCATAAAAAAACAGACACATTAATCAATGGAATCTAATCAAAGACCCAGAAGTAAATTCACACACCTATGGACTCTTGATTTTTGTCAATGAAGTCAAAATTATACAATAGGAAAAAATAGAGCTTCTTCAACACATAGTGCTGGTTTAAATGGATGTCTACATGTAGAAGAATGCAAATGGACCATATCTCTCCCTTTGCATAAAACTCAAGTCCAAGTGTATGAAAGACCTCAACATAAAAACAGACATACTGATCCTGATAGAAGAGAAAGTGGGGAGTAGCCTTGCATGTATTGTTACAAGATACTACTTCCTAAATATAACACCCGTAGCACAGACACAAAGACTGATAATTAATAAGTAGGATCTTGTGAAACTGAAAATCTTCTGTAAGGCAAAGGACACTGTCAAAAGGACAAAATGGCAGCCTACAGGATGGGAAAAGATCTTTACCAACACTGTATCTGACAGAAGGCTCACTTCCAAAATATATAGAGAACTCAAGAAACTAGTCATGAACAAAAAATAACCCAATTAAGAACGGGGTGCAGAACTAAACTGAGAATTCTCAACAGAGGAAACCAAATGGGCCCAGAAACACTTAAAGAAATGTTCAACTTCCTCAGCCATCAGAGAGATACAAATCAAAACAACTCTGAGATTCCATCATCTGCTAGAATGGCTAAGACTAAAGCCACAAGAGACAGACAACTCATGCTGATGAGGATGTGGAGCAAGGGAAACACTCTTCCATTGCTGGTGGGAATGCAACCTTTACAGCTGAAAATCAATATGGTGGCTTCTCAGAAAATTGGGAATGGATATACCTCAAAACCAGCTACACCACTTTTGAGCATATACCCAAAGGGTTCTCCACCATAACACAAGGACACTTGCTCAATTATGTTAATATCTGCTTTATTCATAATATCCAGAAATTAGAAGTGACCTAAATGTCTCTCAGTTGAAGAATAGATAAAGAAAATATATATTTACACAATAGAGTACTAATCAAATGTTAAAAACAATGACATAATGAAATTTCCAGGCAAATAAATGGAACTTAAAAAGATCATCCTGAGTGAAGTAACCCAGACTCAGAAAGTCAAGCATGGCATATACTCACTTATAAATGAATATTAGCCATAAATTAAAAGATAAACCACACTACAGTCCACAAACCCAGAGAACTTAAGTAACGAGAACTCGATGGGAGGATATATAAATGTCACTGTGACGGGAACCTAGACTAGACATCAACATTGGATGGAAGTTCTGGATTGGGGGATGAAAGCGTAGGGAGTAGGTAGGGGTGGATGAAGGAGAAATTACTGGGAAAGTCAACTGGAATGGGGGGCATCTCTGGGGTGAGCTATAAACCTTGAACAATGTAAACTCATAAATCTATGAGGGTGACCTTAGCTAAGACTCCTAGCCATAGGGGATAGAGAGTCTGAACTAGCCTTCCCCTGTAGCCAAGAGAGAATTCCAAGAGAGGACCAGTCCAGCCACAAAGCCTTCAACCTACAATTTGTCCTGCCTGTAAGATGTATTGGGGTAATGGTGATATAGAAATTGTGGGAGTGACCAGTAATATCTGGTTCAGCTTGAGACCCATGCCATGAGAGTGAACCCACCCTGATACTGCCTGGAGTTCCAGGACTCATAGACTAGATAGCCCAGAGACCTAGTATAGAACCAAATATGACTGGCAGAAAAAGTCAATGAAACTATTTCTAATGATACTGTTCTACTCATAGATTGGTGCCTAGTCAATTGCTATCCAGGAGGCTTTATCCAGCAACCAATGAAACAATTGGTTGAAGAGGGAGAGAAAGGATTGTAGGAGCCAGAGGAGTCAAGGATAGTACCCAGAGAATCAACTAACACAGGCTCATAGGGGCTCCCAAAGACTGAACTGATAAGCAGGGAGTCTGCATGGGATTGACTTAGGCCCTCTGCATATATGTTACAGTTGTGTAGCTTTGTGTTCTTGTGGGACTCCTAACAGCGGGAACAGGAGCTGCCTCTGACTCTGTTACCTACTTTTGGGACCCTTCCCTCTTACTGGGTTGCCTTGTTCATTCTTAATAGGAGAGGAGATGCCTAGTCTTACTGCAGCTTGATATGCCATGGCTGGCTGATATCCATGCCTGCCTTTTTTTGAAGAGAAACAGAGGAGAAGTGAATGGGGAGTAGAGGTGGGCCTGGAAGGAGAGAAGGAAGGGAAATCTGCAGTCAGAATGTAAAACAAATAAAAATACATGCTTTTAATCAGTTCATAAGTAAACAGTTAAAAGGTGCATAAACCATAGTTTATTCAGCCTCTGTTAGTTATATCTACTTTGTCTTGATTATAAACCATTTGCCTTGAGCACTGGAGAGATGGCAATGGTTAAGAATACTGACTGCTCTGCAATGGACCAGGTTCATTTCCCAGCACCCACATGGGGGCTAACAACCATATATAATTTTAGTTCCAGGGGATCCAACAGCCTCTTCTGACTTCCATGGGCACCAGGCATGCATGTGGTGCACAGACACACCTGTGAGCACAACATTCACAAATAAACCTGAAAACAAAATTCTTATGTGCCTGCCTCTGCCTCCCAAGTGCTGGAATTAAAGGTGTGAATCCCCACCTGGCTATGGGTTTTTTGTAATAGTTATTCTCACAGGGCTGTCCTGGTTTAATTTGGTTTTCCATTTCCCCTTATTTTTTAGTGTTTCAGGGAAACTTTCAAGATTTTGATTGTGTAATCTATCATTCTTGTTGACTTATTCTGAATTTGTTCCCTGGAAAATATTAATAGTTTAGTCTTAATTAAAAACAACGCCAACTTGTTCATTATTTCATTATTTTCAGACATTTTGTCTGTCTTGCCTGTGTGAGCTGCATAAATTTAATGTCTTTGCTACGTTTTTCTAGGTTTTGCCATTTCCATGACCATCTTTGTCATTCTGTTTCAATGACAATATAGCTATGAATTGGAGAAGACACAGATTTTCCCTTCTCCTTTTGTCTACAGCCAACAGTGCTAATACTTGACCAGACTGTACTGATTTGGTGATTCCTTCCTCAGTAATAGCCATTCCATCCCTGGAATGGAAATGGAAATGGAATGGAAAGGTCGTCACTTTCCATTAGTTTTGCTTCCATCAGTGATTGATGAACCATCAGTAAACACACTTTGTATTGGCCAAATGCTGTGTAGCCATCCACTGGTTTCCCACAATGCAATGGGAAAGACAAGAGGTTTTTGGCCACTGAGCTATTTCCTCAGTTCAGCAAGGCAGAGACCCCTTTGCTACCATGTCCTGGTCACAAAGGAATTCAGGCAGATAGCAGTTCTGCTGTGATACCTTTCCTTCCATGGCTAAGCCTGAATGATCCAATGCATCATTGTAAAGGGCACCCTTATGATCATAGAGTAGTTGGCAATGACTCAGTATAAGGTTATCCTTGCCTTGTAAAATGTCCAGATGTGTGTCTCAAGAATATTCTCTGTAAATGAAAAGTGTTTGCAATAGAAGCCAACAAGCAAATGTTGGTGGGCGTCTTTTTGCTTTACTCAGAGTTCCCAGTTGCCAATTCACCAATAAATATAATATGTATAATTAGGGCATCATCTGGCTCAATATTGGTCAGGATTGCATGCAGGTAGAAGAGCTTACCAGAGTCACAAAAGCTGTTCTTTGTTCCTGTCCCCATTGGAAATGAATGGCTTTCTAGTAACCCTATAGAAGGTTTTGTTTAAAAAATAGTTCGTAAGTATGGTATGTGATCTCTCTAGTATAAGCATATTAGTTAGGAACTCTATCTGAGTTTGTCCCTGGGTGGTGGGATTAAAGGTATGCAAACCACCTTGTTCACTGTAACTCTAGAATTTAGAAAACAGCTAACTTAGATCTACCTGTCTCTTCTGAGATTAGAGGCATAGATTATCACCACTCTGCTCAAATATTTTATTTTAGCCTCAAATCACTCTTAGAGATTTATAGAACAAGTTTGAACTGTGTAACCCTTTGAATTTACTTAAAACATTTTCACACACCCCCCCACCCTGTGTATCCCTGGCTATCCTGGAACTAGCTATGTAGACCAGGCTGGCCTCAAATTCACAGAAACCTGCCTGCGTTTGCCTTTCAAGTGGTACGATTAAAGGCATGCACACCACTACCACCTGGCAACTTTAAATATCTTAACTATGTTTTTAATACCAAACAACAAAAATATTGGGTGATATATCGTATCTTTAAGAAAATGCTGAAATATCAGGGAGATGGAGAAGCAAACCACAGCCACTTCTCATCCAGCCAGCTCCTTAGGCCTGTCTCCACAAATCCTCTGCTCGCAAGTCTCTCCATCCTCAGATGCAAAGGGAAGTGCCAGGTGAAGCTGAACTCCTCCTTCCTCTCCCTCTGCCCAGCTAGTTCACTTCCTGGTTTAACTTTTCTTAGAGCTAGGATTAAAGGTGAACACCATTACCACCTGTGTCTGGTAGGCCTTGACCTCACAGAGATCTAGATGGATCTCTCCTTCCCAAGTGGCACAGTAAGGAAATAACAGACCAAAGAAAGACTGGAAACCAGCAGGGAAATTCCACACTGTACATCATGTCTGATGTCACAACATTCTTCAGATTTTCAACTCCATTCAGCTTTGTTGACTGTAACACACTTTTTTTTTTTTTTTTTTTTTTTAAATCTTGGGCTGGTTCCAAACCTTGGTAGCAGTTTTCATTGACAGGTATCTCAGTCGGGCATCTCTAACATCTTGGGGTCTCCAAGGCAATCCAGGCTTCAACTTCACAGCTTCACAAAATGGCCTCCATTTTGGGATGCCACTGACACATACCTGACCTCAGCAGCTTTCCTTCGTTGTGGAGGCAAATTCAATAGCCTCTATCTTCTTTCCTTAACTTCAGAACCACATGGCCAACTTTTGCTGCTTACTGGGGCTGGAACATGGCTCCCTCATTACATCTTCACCAGCTTTCTGTTTTCCATGATTCTCATCATAGCATAAGTCTGGCTGTCCTGTAACTTGATCTGTAGATCAAACCGGCCACAAACTCAGAGATCTGCCAGGCTTTGCTTCTGAGTGCTAAGATTAAAGGCATGCACCACCACCATAGCTCTAACCTTTATTCAATTCCTTTTCCCAAGTTAGAAACTTAGCTTGGAAAGATCTGCTTGCCTCTGCCTCCTGAGTGCACCACCAATGCCCTACCCAAGCTTTTCCTTAGTTCCTTTTCACAAGCTGGAAACTTAGCTGGGTGGGATCTTGCCCTGAGGTCTCCACTGCCTTCATTCCACTACTTAATCCATTGATTATCTTGAAGACAGGACTTAGCTCCTTTCTACTTCCTGATGCTCCTTTTTCTTCTCAAATTGCACGTTTTGTAATTTACCCCGTTCAGCCTGCTCCTTTTCATTATATAAATCTTCATTAGAGTTCCCTCTAATAACCACATGACAGAGTCTATCCTAGGCTGTTTTGGAACTTACTCTGCCAACAAAACTTATTCACAACTTCCCCTTTAGCCTCAGGAAGTCTTTTCTATAAAGGGCAAAAGGCAGCCACATTCTTCACCGAAGAGCCCAAGAATAGTCTGCAGGCGACATACTGTAATTCTTCTCTGAAAAATCTTAATCAAACCCACTCACATTTTATCAGCTCATGCTCAGCACCACTGTCTTCCAGGCTCTTACTAGGATGGCCCATCAAACAGCACGTAAAGTGTTCGGCTGCTTTTCTAATTCTTAGTCCCAAGGTCCACATTCCTTCAAACAAAAGCATGGTCAGGCCTATCACAGAAATACCTCAGTCCTTAATACCAGCTTCTGTCTTTTACAGGATTTCTATTGCTGGGAAGAGAAAGCATGACTATGGCAACTCTTATAAAGGAAAACATTTGTGGTGGCAGCTTACAGTTCAGAGGTTTACTCTAGGCAGACATTGTGCTAGAACAGGAGTTGAGAGTCCTTACATCTTGATTCACAGGTAACAGAAGTGGTTTGTCTCACTTGGTTTGTGGCTTGAACATATATTAGACCTCAAATCCCACCTCCACAGTGACACACTTCCTCCAACAAGGCCATACACTCTAACAGAACCACATCTCCAAATAGTGCCACTCTCTTGGGCCATTTTTTTCAAGCCACCACAAACATGGCAAATATTATAAAGGCAAACATTTTAATTGGGGCTGGCTTAGAGTTCAATGGTTCAATCCATTATCATCATGGTAGGAAGCATGGTAGCATACAGAAATACATGGTACCAGAGAAGGATCCAAAAGTTCCACATATGAATTGGCAAGCAAAAAGAAGAAAGAGCCACTGGGCTTGGCTTGAGCTTCTGAAACCTCAAAGTCCACTTCCAGTGAAACGCTTTTCTCCAACAATGCCATGCCTACTCCAACAAGGCCATACTCCCTAGGGGCCTTTAATTTGAGTTTTTATAAAAAGAGTTTCTGTGTTTTTTTTCTTTCAGGTTGTTTATATGATGGATGACATTCACAGTTTGTTGAACCATCCCTGCATCTCTGGGATGAAGTCTACTTGATCACGATGGATGATCTTTTTGATATGCTGTTGAATTCAGTTCACCAGTATTTTTAAAAATTTTGAATCAATATTCATGAGGGAGATTGGTCTGTAATTTTCTTCCTTTTTTTTTTGCATCTTTGAGTGGCTTAGGAATCAGGGTGATTGTGGCCTCATAAAAAGAGTTTGGCAATGTTCCTTCAGTTTCTACTGTATGGAACAGTTTGAGGAGTATTGGTGTTAGCTCTTCTTTGAATCTCTGTTATAATTCTGCACTGAAATCACCTGGCCCTGGACTTTTTCTTCCTTGGGGAACTTTTAATAACAGTTTCAATTTCTTTGGGTATTATAGGTCTATTTAGGTCATGTATCTGATCTTGATTTAAATTTTGTGAGTGGTACCTGTCCAGAAAGCTGTCCATTTCCTTTAGGTTTTCCAATTTAGTAGAGTATAGGTTTTTGAAGTATGATCTAATGATTTTCTGGGTTTCCTGGGTGTCTGTTGTTATGTCCCCCTTTTCATTTCTGATTCTGTTAATTTGGATACTCTTTATCTGCCTTTTGGTTCATTTAGATAAGGGTTTATCTATCTTGTTGACTTTCCAAAAGAACCAGCTCTTTGATTCACTGACTCTGCATTGTTCTCTTCGTTTCTATTGTATTGATTTCAGCCCTGAGTTTGATTATTTCCTGCCGTCTACTCCTTCTAGGTGAGTTTGCTTCTAATTGTTCTAAAGCCTTCAGCTGTGCTGTTAGGTCTCTGGTGTGAGATTTCTCTAGGGTTTTCATATAAGCATCTAGTGCTGAGTTTTCCTCTTAACATTGCTTTGCTTTCATTGTGTCCCATAAGTTTGGGTATGTTGTGGATTCATTTTCATTAAATTCTAGGAAGTCTTTGATTTCTTTCTTTACTTCTTCCTTGACTCAGAGGTGGTTCAATTGAGAGATGTTCAGTTTCCATGAATTTGTAGGCTTTCTGTGATTTCTGTTGTTGTTGAACTCTAGCTTTAGACCATGGTGTTATGATATGATACAAGGAGTTATTCCCATTTTTATATCTATTGATATTTGCTTTATGACTATGTGGTCAATCTTAGAGAAAGTTTTATTGGTACTGAGAAAAGTTGTGTTTGGATGGAAAGATCTCTCTCTCACTATATATCTATTAAGTCAATTTGAGTCATACTTCTGTTAGATCCCTTATTTCTTTGTTGAGTTTCTGTCTGTTTGACCTATCCATTGGTGAGAGTGGGGAATTGAAGTCTCTTACTATTCAAATGTGGATTTGAATGTGATTTAAGTTTTAGTAATGTTTCTTTTACATATGTAGTTACCCTTGTGTCAGGGGCATAAATGTTCAGGATTGAAACTTCATCTTGGTGGGTTTTTCCTGAGATGAATAAGTAATGACCATCCTGCTCTCTTTTGATTGAATTTACTTTGAAGTTTATTTTGTTATATATTAGGATGACTACACCCTCCTGTTTCTTAGGACCATTTGATTGGAAAATATTTTCCCAACCCTTTACTCTGAGCCTGTGTCTGTCTTTGAAGTTCAGGTGTGTCTTTTATATGCAGCAGAAGGATGGATTCTGTTTTTGTATTCGTGTTAGAATGTGTCTTTTTATAGGTGAATTGAGTCTTATAATATTAAGGGATATTATTGACCAATTGTTATTTCCTGTTATTTTTGGTGGTAGCTTGTATGTGTTTCCCTTCTTTGGGTTTTTCTTTTGTGGGATTATTGATTGCGTATGGTTTCATGGGTGTATCTGGTTTCCTTTGGTTGGAGTTTTCCTTCTAGAGTTTTCTGTAGGGCTGGATTTGTAGATAGGTATTGTTTAAATCTGGTTTTGTCATGAAATATCTTGCTTACTCCATTTGTGGTGATTGATAGTTTTGCTGGGTATAGTAGTCTGGGTTGGCAGCCATGCTCTTTTAGTGTCTGTATAACATCTGACTGGGACCTTCTTGCTTTCGTTGTTTCCATTGAATAGTCTGGTGTTAATCTTATGGGTCTGCCTTTATACGTAACTTGGCCTTTTTTCTTTGCAGCTCTTAATATTTTTCTTTGTTCTGTAGGTTTAGTGGCTTGATTATTATGTGGCAAGCAGACATTTTGGGGTGGGTCTAGTCTATTTGGGGTTCTGTAAGCTACTTGCATTATTATGGGCATTTCCTTCTTTAGGTTGGGAAAGTATTCTTCTACGATTTTTGTTGAATATATTTTCTGTAGCTTTGAGCTGGTATTCTTTTCCTACTTTGATTCCAATTATTCCCAGGTTTGGTCTTTTTATCGTGCCCCAGATTTCCTGTATGTTTTGTATTATGACTTTTTTGGGTTTAGTGTTTTCTTTAACTGACATATCTGTTTCCACTTTTAATATTTCACTCCAGAGATTCTCTCTTCCATTTCTTGCATTCTGTTGATTATGCCTGTACCTGTAGTTTTAGTTTATTTCTTCAGGTTTTCTATTTCCAGTTTTGCCTTGTTTTGTGCCTTCTTTATTGCTTCTATTTCAATTTTTATATTTTAAACAGGTTTTCTTTATAAGTTTGATTGCTTTTTCTTTGGTTCCTTGAATTTCTTTATTTTCTTCCAGGAATTCCTTCATCTCTTCCATTTTTTGTTTGCCTTTCTTCTATTTATTTAAGAGAATTTTTATATCACCTTTTAAGGCTTTTATTGTCTTCATAAGATTTTTTTTTAAAGTAATTTCCTCCTGCTTCTTCTGCATTGTCATGCTCAGGTCTTGTAAAACCACCAGATTCTGGTGGTGCTATGTTGTTTTTTATGCTGTTATTTGTATTCTTGCACTGGCGTGTACCTATTGCTTTCAGATCACTGCAGGATTTGACTGTATCTCAGGGAGCTGATTTTGGTACAATCCCTTCTTGATGTGTTTGTGTCCAGGAAGCCTCTCTTGATCCATTATGGGTTCTTTGTCCACTTTGAGGTCGTATATTCTGTGTCAGAGTGACTCCTCTTAATCTAGTAGGTGCCGATACACTGTGAGTCTCAGGTGGCCACTTTTGATCCAGTAGGTGCTGAGGAACTGAGGGTCTCAGGTAGCTGCTCTTGATCCAGTAGGAACTGAGGAACTCTCCTAGTCTCTTAGTCTCTTGGTATGACATGTGCAGATTATCTGTTAGTGTGATGTGTACAGAGGAATTGTGCATTTTCAGTTGCCAATGAGGTTGCTGGGTGATGGTATGGGTTGGGGAATAGAGCAGAGTTTTATAGCTGGGTGTGTCCAGTGAACTGGTTTTTACTGGGGTTTCTGGCCTGCAAGTGTTTTCCCTATGTCCTGGATTTAGGGCAGAAGTGAGTGGGGGTAGAATTCCAAGGGCTGTGTCCCAAGGCCAGGATCCTGAAGACTGGGATCTCTGCCTGGGATGGGTGGGATGCCACTCATATCTTTGTCTTATGTGTGCAGAAGATCTGTAGGTTTCTGGTTCCTTACGTATATTTATTATAGTTGCATAATATTGTTGCATGATTTTGATAGCACTATGAACACCAAGACTGCATTATTTATTAAAAAATCTGCATCTAGCTGTGGTATGGCTCATCCCTAGTGCACACTTTTAATTTAATTTAAATTTAAAACAAGAATTTTCTGCTTGAATATTTAAAACAGGATTAAGTAAAATTAGCCAGAGGTCAAGAGGCAGAGGAAGCAACCGGTTGACAGGAAATAACCAAAGAACAGAAGGAAAGAGAGAGAGATATATACAGAGAAAGTAGAAGGGAAGAACATCCACTGGAGGATTCAAACAGTATAGGAGAAAGCTGGGTACTTTCTGTGCCTCTCTGAGCTAGCTTGTTCTCACCATAGCATCTGGCTCTGAAGTCTTTATTGATAAAACAGTACAATAGAGACTTAAGGAAAAACAACATTTGGCACCCAATGTGAGATACGACAACACAGAGA
Organism: Phyllotis vaccarum; assembly: GCA_033318265.1. Lineage (NCBI taxonomy): Eukaryota > Metazoa > Chordata > Mammalia > Rodentia > Cricetidae > Phyllotis > Phyllotis vaccarum. The sequence continues at coordinate 29,121,178 of JARWLC010000010.1, read as the reverse complement.
AATCACGCCAGCAGTGGTCAAGCTGAAAAGTTATAAGATTTGGTAAGACACCTGCAAAGTCCTTAAGGAGAGAGTTAAGTAACATTAAAAGAAAAAAATCTTTCCTGCTGTTGGCTTTGGCCATGTTAGAGCAATAGCAGATGGCATTTAATATTCTAGGTGTCAACCTACCAAGAGAAAAACTCTCTAATGGGAAACTTCTGTAGGCGAGGTCAAGAGACTCCAGACTCCAGAATGTATTTTGCTTCTGATGCTTCCCTGCATACTTGCTGCTACAATGTGTATGGTCCGAGGAGTCCCCCACTGCCTCTATTGTGGTGTGTCTATCTCATGATTATACCTCACTGGACAATTGTATCTGTTATCTGTGACAATGACTCCTTCTTAAGCTGTCTTGTCCCTTTGATGTCAACAATGTTATCTTATACAGAGTTTTGATAAAGAATATGAATGAATACAAAGAAATGCCACACTAGGCAGGGAGGAGAGCTGTTCTAGATCACAGCTCAGGCTGATATAGGAAAATTTTTGGAATTCCTCCAGCTGCCAAGACAGCTGTACTGTTAGCTGATATGAATCTTCAAAGTAGCTTTATATCAGACAAGGTGACTTGTTAGTGATTTTAAAAGATAAACTATTCACAGAAAAGGCAGTCTAGTTCACAAGGACACCATAATCAGCTGTATGATTCGCTGAACCAAGGTTAATGGTGCAGAGGAACCTACTTGCTATGCCAGTCTTTCTTGCTAGGTCTGGCTGATAATCTAGGAGAGTGATTAATGCTATGTACACATTTCTAATCTCAGTTTATGCTACAAGTATGTAACTCAAAGTTCATCCAATTTTTTGGGGGGGGGTAGGTCCTGAAATTGAGGGTGACAAGGGACAATTAACTGAGGTTGAAAAACAAATGGCTTTCATTCAGCTGTACCAGAGGGGAAAAATTTCCAACTGAGCAGGGCTACAGAGAATAATCTGATATCATAGCCTCGAGAAAGAGTTGTAAGCTTCCTTTCCTATGGCCTAAAATTATACATAGGACATAAAAACAAAGCTATCTCTCTAGATAGATATCAAAATGACTGGTTATTTGTGGTGGGATTTAGGTGTCAGCTGATTAGGTCCAAAGATGCCTATCCAGGGCCCCGGGCTCTGGAAGGGGGAGTAGTCAACCCTATTCATAAGGGGCTGCTGGGATCTTGGGAAGCCCAGTTCTTTCTCTCTTTTTGTTTTTATATTTTGTTCCCTGACCGGGATCGAACCTGGGTCACAATGGTGAGAGAGCAGAATCTTCAGCACTAGACCAAGCCACCCAGCTGCCTGGTGACAGGCACCATAGAAAAAGTAGGAGGGGAAATCAAAGCATAGGTAGGAGAAGCATGGTGGACTCAGACAGACCAAGCTGAAGCCCAAAGGAGCAACATGTAAGGAACACAGGTGAGCCACGGGCCATGTGGCAGACAGATTAATGAGAATGGGTTGAGTTAAGACGTAAGAGCAAGCTAGCAATGTGCCTGAGCCATAGGCCAAACAGCATGAACCTAATATAAGTGTCTGAGTCATTTCTGGGGGCCTGAGCAGCAGCAGTGGGCGGCTAAGGGGTCTGGGATGGCAGGTCTGTGGGTCTGGACCTCTGGCGGCCCAGGACCAAGAAATCTTATTACAACAGTTATTTCTTTGCAGATGCAAGTTACAACAACCATATGACATTGAGATTTATCGTTCGTAAGCTATTGGGATGACTCTTTTTTAAATCATTTAATTAAGAAATAAAATGTGACCTTCAAATGTAACTGCTGTTGCCTGAAATATTCTATCCAGTACATGTAGCCGTGAGGAACAAAGGGATTTAGATTTAACATGAGAGGATAAAGAGAGAAACCATCAGAATAAGTATAAGTGTGTTTTCTTTCCTAAGGTCTCTTGGATAAAAGTCCAAGTTTCACTAAGCTGTATTCTTTCCCTTTGAGCTCTGTGCTATTTGAGACTGGCTTTCCAGACAGTGATACTTTCCTATGTGAAAGAAGGGAAATATCACAGTCAGGGCTATTCTATAGTGTGATGCTTGAAAATAGAAGCAGAAAATGAAAAGATAAAAGATTTAGGTGAGGTTGGCATATAACTGCTTAGATTTACTATCAGCCTGATAATTCATATTTTATCCTTAATAGCCATAGTGGGTTTTTGTGCCAAATATAAAGGGTAGTTTTATAATTGTGCCAAATATGAAAAATGGATTGGTAAGATACAGGCCTTAGAAAGTCCCATAAATTAAAATAAAGAATACTCAGACCCAGACAGGAATTTAGACAAAAACCTACATGGTACTGCATCATGAAACTAAAGAGAGGTGGCCCAAGATTTTTAGGAAAACAACCTTAATTTATCCAGTTACTATACAAGAACTAGCGGGAGCTGATAGGCACCCTCAAGATTATCAAAAAATAAAATGAAATTTCATAGAAATATTAGTTTGAGGTGATTTGAGAAAGCAGTCATTTTACATGGCATGCATTTACCCTATGTAAAGCAGATGTTAAATTCAGGGGAAACTTGGAAGAGAATTATCCAACAAGACTGGAAAGACTTAGCTATAGCAATATTGGAAGCCAATCCTTGGTTCCATTGAAGACATAGTAGAAAGAGGAACCTAAAGCCATAGAACAACAAAATAGGGCTAGAGGTATTGATGTTTTCCATAACCAGTTTCCCATGAATATGCTGGGAAAGACATACCTGAATTTGATGGCCACACCTTGGAACTATTGCTTCAAATTAAATCAACCTGTATATTTTTAAAATGTGTTGACCTCAGAATGCAACCAGAATATGTGTTATATGGGGAAGAGGTTTTGCTTTTGTTTCCACAGGAGAAGAAAAGCTATGGATACCATCAAATTGATAAAAGTTAGATTAGAACAGGAGAAATCTCTTGAATAAGGAAAGGCAATAGTTCATCAGACAGCTTGGTTATTCAATCCAAACAAGTTTATAAAAAACTAACAAATGTCTTTCATCTGATCAGGCATGAAAAAAATAAAAATAAAAAATAATAATCTTTTTGAATGTTAACTTACCAAAGGCACACAGGCCTTACTGGCATGAATCCCACACCAAGTTCCCACACCATCGTGGACATCAGCTTTTGAGTTTTCTTCTTAAATAAAAAGGATATTTTGTGGTGATGTATTATATATTTAATAAAAATAGTCTGGAATGACTGAATTGACTCACCTTTGGATTCCTTGCCTTCTCTGGGGGAGTGAATGGAAGAGGGAAGGGGAATGGGAAGGGGAGAGGCTGGGGGAGAGGCTGGGGGAGAGGCTGGGGGAGAGGCTGGGGGAGAGGCTGGGGGAGAGGCTGGGGGAGAGGCTGGGGGAGAGGCTGGGGGAGAGGCTGGGGGAGAGGCTGGGGGAGAGGCTGGGGGAGTGGGAAGGGGAGAGGCTGGGGGAGAGGCTGGGGGAGAGGCTGGGGGAGAACTGGAAGAAGAAGCATGAGAGGGAGCAGTAGGGGATACTGGAAATTTAAAAAACATAATAAAATGATAAAAAGAAATAATCTCCACCTCCCCAAATATTCTGGATTATCAAAGGACAGAACCACTCACAGAGCCAAGCCATGAAGGTTGGGGAATGGTGACCCATGCCTTTAATCCCATGTTCCCTTCCCTATGTTGTGGAATTGTAATTTATATCCTCTGCCATTATATGTTGCAAGTATGTGATCTGCTTTTTGACTTTGAATTTTATAGGGAATTACATTTAAGAGATTGCATAAATCTCAGAAAAGACTCTGAACTTTAGACTTTTACATACATTTGAGACTATTATAGGCTATGGGAAAGTTTGAAGTTAGACTGAATGAATTTTTGCATTATGATATGCCACAAGCTTTTGGAGGCCAAGAGTGGAATGTAGTGGTTTCAAAGAAAGTGGTCCCCAAAGGGATTGGCACTATTAGAAGGTGTGGCTTAGTTGGAGTGTGTGTGGCCTTGTTGTGGGAAGTGTGTCACTGTGGAGGTGGGCTTTGAGGTCTTGTATATGCTCAAGCCACACCCAATGAGACAGACCACTTCCTGTTGCCTGTGAGTCAAGCTGTAAGGACTCTCAGCTCCTGTTCTAGCACTATGACTGCCTGCACACTGCCTTGCTTCTGCCATTTTGATAATGGACTAAATCTCTAAACTGAAAGTGAGCCACCACAATTAAATGTTTTCCCCTATAAGAGTAACCATATTCATGGTGTCTATTCACAATCATAGAAACCCTAACTAAGACAGGATGGTTGCAGCACTTGTGTTGATAAGTCCTGGGACCTTCCTTCTGAAAATAGTTATAAAGTGCCTCTTATTTAAAAAGGTATTGAGTTGTGTGCTAGGTAATAAGTCAGGGAAGAACATTAACATAGGCTTGTGGAACTGACTTTTAATAGAAGCAATGTTTTGCATAGTTTAAACATTTTATATTAATGCTTGAAGGGAGTCAGTGAGAACTGAGAGAGCATCCAGTGAGGTGCTTACTTGACCCTAGAAGATCCCTGACGAAGTGATGGGCACAGTGATAAGTACCTCCACCTGAGCAAAGGCAGTAACAGACATTATTAAACACAAGCTTTCTAAGAATCAAATACAGCTAAGGATCCTTGCTGTGAAAGAATCTTTGTACACTGTAAATATGCATTACTCTCATTGGCTAATAAAGAGGTGACTGGTCTATAGCTGGGCAGGAAGACATTGGGTGGGGCAGTCAAACTAGGAAGGACAGAGTTTGGGAGTCAGAGAAGGAAAAAGCAACATGGGAAGTTATAGATGAGGTAAACAAGCCTTGGGTCAACATGTAGATGGAGAGAATTGGATTAAGTTAAGTTGTAAGAGCTGGCTGGGGACACACCTAACCTATTAGCTGAGAATTTGCAATTAAAATTAAGTCACTGTGTGGTTTCTTAGGCAGTAGCTGGTGGGACAGAGCTGATTGATGGTCTAAATAGAAAATTTTGCCTACAAATGGCATTTGAACATGGGTCTGAAATTTCAACATAAGATCCAACAATGCTTAAAAAAGATTCTAAGCATACAAAACTGAGCCAAATGCAGCTTCCTGATAGCCATCTTTTCTTGGGTAGACTCAGTGCTAGCAACAAACAGAGGTGTGGCTCCTTTAAGAGTTGGCTTCCTTGGCTTGGTACTAACAACAAACAGAGGTGGGGCTCTTTTAATAGGCCTCATTACCAAATACTTAAATGAGCTTTATGATCAGCAGAGGGCAGGCTACTCAGTAACAAACTATGTGGTCCCAACAAGTTCTCAGAGCTGAGGCAGTAGACAAAGCTCCCCGATACTTACCTCCACCATGAGCCGAAGCTCTCAGGGAACTAAATAGAGAGGAGCCAACCACCAATGCCATGTGCTAGCTCAGGCACTAAGCTGAGCCTGGTGATGAATAACCTAGTTTAAGATTCATGATATGCAATATAAAAACAATACAGATGCTCAGTAACCTCTTTAAACAGGTATGTTTAGAAATATACATAGGCTTGAGAGGAAAAAGAGAAAGGATATATAAAGTTGTAGAATAAAAAGATAGTTTAAAAATAATGAAGTCCTTAATAAAGAAATAAAGTAATTAAAATATAATAAGCCATGTAAAAATGGAAAATACACAAAGAATCTGGTTTATATGTCATTGTGTTATCTTCAGATTTTTCTGATTGCTATAAAAAGAACAATAACTGATAAAACATTGGATTATGAAAACTGCTGGATTAAGCCAACCTATATATTTTAAAAACGTTTTGCCTTAAAAATGGAAATCAAAAGATGTATTACTTTGGGGAAGAAGTTATGCTTTTATTTTCATAGGAAATTCTGGTTGAAGAAAATCAAGTTTGATCAAGGAGGATCTCTGAAATCCTGACTACAGACAAAGAAATAAACTGAGAAGACACATAATGTATATTTTACCTGCTCAAACATAAAACAAAAAACCCCCATCTTTGGCTGACTTGTGTACAATGCACAGTCTATATTTATATTAATGCAGGTATGTATGTTACCTTAAAAAATGTATATTCAGAGCAAGAGGACCAGACACCAACAAAAACAGATGGCTTAGGTAATCCAGTGTCCAGAACAGCTTCAAGGATGCTAGCCTAGATGATCCAGCCTAACAGAATACTCTAGCTAAGACTTAACAATTATCCTGAATTTCTCAAGCTTCCCCCAAAGATTCTAGTGCTCCCAGACAACAGGAAGCAGTCTTGGGAAAACAATATCCACATTTCCCAAAGGTGGGTTATGGATGTTTGTTATCACTTAAGGGGAGTTGATTACAAGCTATTGGTCATAGTCAGAAAAAAAAGTTAAACAAAAATTGAATTTAAAGATTTCTTTCTAGAGGAAAAAGGGGGAATATGACAAAGAAATTATGAGATAAAAGGGTAGATTAGTTAATCTACTTTAAACCAGTCCAAAAACAACTATTAATGTCAAAATATTTTACATTGGTATAAATTTTGATTTATTGATAAAAATTTAAAATTAATTTCGATATACTATATTATGTTTCTACTTTTACTTAGTATATTGTGTTTATTCAGCCAATTAAAATGTAATATAAACTAAGAAATACAATTAATTGTCATCTATAATAGTCAAACTTATAGTCATGTGAGACATGTTTTCAAGGTCATACACAAATATATTTAGATAGATAGATAGTCTTCAAATATTTCAAAGACCTACAGAATATGGGATTTAATGTTTATTAACTTAAGGCTTTTTATGACAGTAAGACATGTCTGCTGCTGACAACACCAATTTACTTCAAAAGTAAATGGACATTGAAGAAACTTCATATGGAGATTGTTTATGGCAAAAGCTAGCCTTGTAAACAAAGAAACTGCCCTTGTCTCAAGTGTTGAAAGTATACTGTCCAGACTAGACCAGTAAAAGGCAAAAAAGCAACTGCCAAACTTTGCCAAAACAAGATAGGACAGTCCTTCAAAATTCTGTTTCTGAAAAATATCAGATATACTAAGCCTACCTATAGGTCAAAGATAGATGCTCCAACTTTACAGAAGAAGTTTGGGTGACTGTCCAGGCAGCCAGGTGTCTCTGTGATTAGGTAATATTATAGCCTCTGGGGTCTTTGAAGGAGTTAAAGACTAAACAATTAGACTTAAAGCTTTCCTTAATTATGATAAAAAGTAAATTATGCATAAAACTTTATACTTACCAAGATAAGACAGATAATAAAGTATTTTCTCTAGCTTTGTGAAGTACAAATGGACTGGATATTGTAACTGTAATTCTTACTGCATAACTTTTTGTTATGTTAATTTTACTATGTTAAAGTTAAAACCTTCCTTTTAAATTTGGCAAAGGAGGAAATTCTGTGGAATAATCCTTTTGTTCACCGTGAAAATGTGCTGCTCTCATTGTTAATAAAAAGCTGATTGGCTGATAGCTAGACCGGGTTTTTGGAGCAGAGAGAATGCTGGGAAGAAGGAAAGAGTCTCAAAATCCCAAGGAGATGCAGAGAAAAGCAAGATAAACTTGCTGTATTGAAAAAAGGTGCTGTCATGTGGCAGAGTATAGATAAGAGATATAGGTTAATTTAAAATATAAGATCAGATTAGTAACAAGCCTGAGCTATTGGCCACACATTTTTAATCAATATTAAGTCTCTGTATGGCAATTGGGACCGGCTGCCAGAACATAAAGAAACTCTGTCTACAAGTCCTCTGTAAATATAACTACTGGAAAATTTGAAGCTAAGCTGGTTAGTCTGGGTCCAAGGAACTGTGCCTGCAGAATTCACAGTAAATCAGCTGGTGTAGAGCTTTGGAAATTGTCTGAAGTGTAGAAAACATGGTTTTAAATCCATGAAAAAAAGTTCTGGCCTTTAGATGCACTGATCCATGGAATCTACTTTACATCATCCTAAAATATTGGATAAACCAAGTGGGTACTATAGAAACAAAAAGAGCCATTCACTCACAGGTCGTTGTTAAAGCTGGGGTGTGTTTAAATATGTTAAATATGTTAAATTTTCATAATAATAAAATCAGAGAAATATTCCTCCACTTTAGTGAAGAAAAGAGACCATAGAATTGGGCACAGATATGAGGAGCCCCAGTCTCTGCTACAAACTAGGTGAGAGAGCAGAAGAAGCTTTGAATCTAGTGGATAAGAGTCGAGCTTCATGAGAGCAGATAGGTTCTGGGAACACGGAGGCCTTGAACTGTAGGACTTGTTCCCCAGCTAAGTGTGAGGAAGAGAAAGGGGGCATGGTCATGAATGCTGTGTGAGTGATCTACCAAGAGAAAGTCCTGGAAGAGTCTCAAGACTTCCTTTCCAGCTGATGGAGCGCCTACCCCAGCCCAGCCCAGCTGCCAGCACCCGGAGCTGCCTTCCAGCCTGTGACCTGCGCTCAGGGAAAGCTGGATCCGACTAGGCCACAGAAAAGTTCAAAATTTCAGACAGACTGGAGTAAGGTTAGGAAGCTTAAGATAAGAAAAAACACACACTTCACATGTTTTTTTAATGTTGTATTTGGTGTGGGTGTTCTACCCTGTGTCCTGTGAAAGTTCTGCTGTATTCACCCACAATTTCTGGGGATACAGTTCATCATGCAAGGGAGGGCTTGTGGGCAGGAGAGGGGGCAGCTAGTCCTATTTATGTTCACAGGAAGCAGGGCTGGAGGTGTCTCCAGCTGGTGGAATGGTCTGCCCATATTTAGGGTGTGTTTTCCTTCTTCAGTTCAAGCGTTTGTAAACGCCAGAAGCGTGCTTCTGTGGCGACTCTAGATCTAGTCAAGGTGATGATACAAATGGACCATTACAGCCTTTAAAATGTCGCACCTCCTACCCTCTGCCCAGATGGAAGTTTGGGTCACAATCATCTATTCTGTTTTCTCAAAGTTGGTCTTCAATAAACCTGCTTCATTCACTGGTGTCTGTCTGCAGGTTGTCAGCAGAACACGAAGCAATAGAAGCTTCCAGTTTCTGTGTGATATTGAAGCCAATTTACGTGTTCACTCTGGTGCTGTTGCTTTCTACTACATAGTACTGACTTAACAGTTGCTGAAGACACTCCAAAGAAAATTTACCCATTCCACAGGTGCTTTGTTTTTTTTCAGGTTAGTTCTGGTTTATGTTTCATAATACTGGGAAATTGTTCTATGAATATTTGAAGACAGGTTAAGCTAGTACCTCACCTCTATTACAACAAGCCACACTTATCTTTTAGTAAATTAAGCTATATTTCCCCATATTAGGTGGCCTTAGCATTTAGTTCAGTTACTAGAACAATGTTCTAATCATTCTCTATGTGTTTGCTTAACCTTTAGAGAAAAGCAATATTGTAGCGTTAAGGCACGCAGCAGATGTAATTCGGAGCACTCTCTCCCCATTGTTTTTGACTGCAGTAATCAAAATAACTCATCAATATTCATAAACCTACATTTACTTACTAAATTTAGGTAGTTATTTCAGTCATTAAATATCTCCACATGATGTTTGATAAAACGTTGGAAGATGTTCTCTCTTAACTGTTTTCATTATGGAAATTTTAAATGTGCAAAATAAATAGAGTCATAAGATCCCGTGTTCCCCTCCTGCAGTTTCAGGAGTCAACCTGGCTCATTTCACCTCCACGCCACCCACTTCCTCCCTTGTTCTTTATTCTGAACAATCTCACTAAAAACTGTAACATGTAAGACTTTTCAGGGGCTAAGCATTTTCTGGAACTAGTTTGTGGGGCCATTTACAAAAAGCTGCACTCTTGGGAATAGGTAGAACAGGAGATGGTTAAATGAGATAAGGTGTAGCCAGGGCTAGGGTGGGTCTTCTGATCCCATTTTAAATGACCCAGTCAGGAAAATCTGTCAAGAATGCCCTGGGTTTGGGCTTCAGCTGGTTCAGATGTAGTCAGGCACCAAGATTAGCCATCACAGCACTGTGACTGCCTGTTTACACTGTCCCTTCACAGATGCTAGCTTATTGCTATCAGGGCAGTCCAGGGAAGGTGCTTGTAGATGCCTCGAGAGTAGAGTTCGGATACATGGTTACATACCTACCTTTCCCGGCTTGGCCAGCCCATAGAATGGGTGCTCAGAAAGTGGTCATTGAAAGGGTGACAAAGTAGAAGAAGGAAGAAAACAAACACCAAATGAATTCACTCCAGGGTTTTACGAGGAGCGGAATACAGGAACAAACACATATAGCAATGGGAGAAACCAGTGATGGGTAGATTAATGTTTTCCCCAAAGATGACTACACTCTGGGCCCAAGAACCCTCTAAAATGTCTGTCACTTTATGGTGTGGATATGAAAAGTATATGGATTTCTGCTCATTGACTATCATGATTATCCTGATAGGCTCAAGGTCCTTACATAGAGTTCATAACTGAGAGAGGCAGAAGAACCAAAGAAAGAGTTCTGAGGATGGAGGTGACTGGTAGAGTGATGCTAGTGTCAGCTTCAAAGACAGAGGACAGGGGCCAGGAGCCAGGCTGTGGAAGCTTCTAGAAGCCTTTAAATCTTGAACATTTAAAAATTGTTAATATCAATATTTTAAAACACATAGCTAAATCCATAAGGCCATATAATCCTAATACGTTATAGCATGCATACGAAACTGAGGCAGACAATTTGAGCACTGTTGCCTAGTTTCTTTGGAAGGTAAGGGTGGAACATCACAAACCATGTATGGGAGCATCTACTGAAAACATTTCTAAAGCAACTCTGTATTGTGTAATAAAGAGCAGAATAGCTGTCTAAAACACCTGATGGTCTAATAAAGAGCTCAATGGCCAATAATGGGGCAGGAGGGGTATAGGTGGGGCTGGTGGGAAGATTATAAAGGGGGAGAAATTTGGGAAGAAAGAACAAGGGATCAAAGAGGACCAAGAGAAAGAGGAGACCTCATGGTCTCAACCACCCAGCAACCCAGCCACTCAGCCCCACACAGCCACACAGCCACCCAGCCACCCAGCCATCCAGTCACCCAGCCACCCCAGCCACACCAGCCACCCAGCCATCCAGTCACCCAGCCACCCAGCCACTCAGCCACTCCAGCCACCCAGCCACCCAGTCACCCAGTCACCCGGCCACCTAGCCACCCAGTCACCCGGTCACCCAGCCACACAGCCACACAGCCACACCAGCTACACAGCCACACCAGCCACCCAGCCACTCAGCCACACAGCCACACAGCCACACTCAGCCACTCAGCAGCACACATCCACCCAGCCACACAGCCACCCAGCCACCCAGCAACACACAGTCACCCAGCCACCCAGCCACCCAGCCAGACACAGCCACCCAGCCACCAGCCACCCAGCCATCCAGTCACCCAGCCATCCAGTCACCCAGCCACCCAGCCACCCAGCCATCCAGTCACCCAGCCACCCAGCCACACAGCCAGACACAGCCACCCAGCCACTCAGCCACACAGCCACACAGCCACACTCAGCCACTCAGCAGCACACATCCACCCAGCCACACAGCCACCCAGCCACCCAGCAACACACAGTCACCAGTCACCCAGCCACCCAGCAACACACAGCCACCCAGCCACCTAGCCACCCAGCCACCCAGCAACACACAGCCACCCAGCCACCTAGCCACCCAGCCACCCAGCAACACACAGTCACCCAGCCACCCAGCCACCCAGCCACACAGCCACCCAGCCACACAGCCACCCAGCCCCCCAGTCACCCAGTCACCCAGCAACACACAGCCACCCAGCCACCCAGCCACCCAGCCACCCAGCCACCCAGCCACCCAGCCACCCAGCAACACAAGTCACCCAGCCACCCAGCCACCCAGCAGCACACATCCACCCAGCAACACACAGTCACCCAGCCACCCAGCCACCCAGCAACACAGTCACCCAGCCAGCCAGGGAGTGAGAGTGAAAGTAAGATATACAGAAGTAAGAAAAGGAAAAAGCCCAGAGGAAAAAGGAAGATGGGATAATTATAGTTATGAAAAGTTGGCTAGAAATAAGATAAGCTAAGGCTGGGTAATGGTAAAGAATAAACCACTGTGTATAATTTATTTTGAGAGCTGGATTGCAGGCCCCCAAAAGAACTTTGGGTAAAAAATAACCAGTGATCACATTTTGACAACCGGAAACCCTGAAGCCTCCCTCCCAGTAGACAGCTGACTAAGAAGGTGAGTGGCATCCTGACCCACAGGTCAAGCAAAGACCGTGGTCTACAAACCCTGACTTGGGGACATAGCCCCCAGCACCCCAACCACACCCAGCTCTGCCCTAAAGCAAAGAAAGTGGGAGAGCCCTCCCCCCCAAGCCTAATCCTCAGGAAAACACAGCTGGAGGGACATCCCATGGGCCAAACCCCTCCTAAACCGCAATCTTCATCACCACACACCAACAACTAGAGATCCTCAAACCTCCTGGTCCACAGTTGACAAAGAGCCAACTAAGAGCAAACTAAGAATGACTATTGTGACAACTGGAGATACACAGCTCCTTGGGCTACAGCCAACTAAAAGCTGACTAAGAGGAGCCCCTGCAATTACTGGAAACACTCAGCCACTGGACTCACAACTGACTAAGAGCCGACCAAGAGCTGACTAAGTGTGAACCGAGAAAGCAATGGGCAGACGCCAGTGCAAGAATACCTATAACAATATAAAGAACAACAAAACACCACCAGAAGAAGTTTGTGATTCTACAGCATCAAGACCTGAGCATAACAATGAAGAGAAAACAGAAGGAAACAACCTTAAAAACAACTTTATGAAGATAATTGAAGCTTTAAAAGAGGATATAAAAAATTCCCTTAAAGAAATAGAAGAATACAAAAAAGGGAAGAGATTAATAAATCCCTGACAGAAAATAAAACCAAGAAAAAGAAAACAAACAGGTGAAAGAAGCATTCCAGGAATTAAGAATTGAAATAGAAGCAATAAAGAAGACACAAACTGAGGCAAAGCTGGAAATAGAAAACCTGAAGAAAGGAACTGGAACTACAGATGCAAGTAACAAACAGAACGCAAGAGATGGAAGAGAGAATCTCTGCAGTGGAAGATTCAATATTGGAAATAGATATATCAGTTAAGGAAAACACTAAGACCAAAAGTTATAACACAAAACATCCAGGAAATCTGGGATACCATAAAAAGACCAAACCTGAGAATAATTGGAATCAAAGAAGGAAAAGAATACCAGCTCAAAGGCACAGAAAATATATCCAACAAAAATCATAGAAGAATACTTTCCCAACCTAAAGAAGGAAATGCCCATAATAATGCAAGTAGCTTACAGAACCCCAAATAGACTAGACCCCCCCCAAAAATGTCTGCTTGCCACATAATAATCAAGCCACTAAACCTACAGAACAAAGAAAAATATTAAGAGCTGCAAAGAAAAAAGGCCAAGTTATTTATAAAGGCAGACCCATAAGAATAACACCAGACTATTCAATGGAAACAACGAAAGCAAGAAGGTCCCAGTCAGATGTTATACAGACACTGAAAGAGCATGGCTGCCAACCCAGACTACTATACCCAGCAAAACTATCAATCACCACAGATGGAGTAAACAAGATATTTCATGACAAAACCAGATTTAAACAACCTATCTACAAATCCAGCCCTACAGAAAGCTCTAGAAGGAAAACTCCAACCAAAGGAAACCAGATACACCCATGAAACCATATGCAATCAATAATCCCACAAAAGAAAAACCCAAAGAAGGGAAACATATACAAGCTACCACCAAAAATAACAGGAAATAACAATTGGTCAATAATATCCCTTAATATTATAAGACTCAATTCACCTATAAAAAGACACATTCTAACATGAATACAAAAACAGAATCCATCCTTCTGCTGCATACAAGAGACACACCTGAACTTCAAAGACAGACACAGGCTCAGAGTAAAGGGTTGGGAAAATATTTTCCAATCAAATGGTCCTAAGAAACAGGAGGGTGTAGTCATTCTAATATATAACAAAATAAACTTCAAAGTAAATTCAATCAAAAGAGAGCAGGATGGTCATTACTTATTCATCTCAGGAAAAACCCACCAAGATGAAGTTTCAATCCTGAACATTTATGCCCCTGACACAAGGGTAACTACATATGTAAAAGAAACATTACTAAAGCTTAAATCACATTCAAACCCCAGATTTTAATAGTGGGAGACTTCAATTCCCCACTCTCACCAATGGATAGGTCAAACAGACAGAAACTCAACAAAGAAATAAGGGATCTAATAGATGTTATGACTCAAATTGTCTATATATATGTAGAGAGAGAACTTTCCACCCAAATACAAAGGAATATACATATTTCTCAGCACCCCATGGAACTTGCTCTAAAATTGACCACATAGTCATAAAGCAAATATCAATAGATATAAAAATGGGAATAACTCCTTGTATCATATCATAACACCATGGTCTAAAGTTAGAGTTTAACAACAACAGAAATCACAGAAAGCCTACAAATTCATGGAAACTGAACATCTCTCAATTGAACCACTCTGAGTCAAGGAAGAAGTAAAGAAAGAAATCAAAGACTTCCTAGAATTTAATGAAAATGAGTCCACAACATGCCCAGACTTATGGGACACAATGAAAGCAATGTTAAGAGGAAAACTCAGCACTAGATGCTTATATGAAAACCCTAGAGAAATCTCACACCAGAGACCTAACAGCATAGCTGAAGGCTTTAGAACAATTAGAAGCAAACTCACCTAGAAGGAGTAGACGGCAGGAAATAATCAAACTCAGGGCTGAAATCAATACAATAGAAACAAAGGGAACAATACAGAGTCAGTGAATCAAAGAGTTGGTTCTTTGAGAAAGTCAACAAGATAGATAAACCCTTATCCAAATGAACCAAAGAGAGAGAGAGAGAGAGAGAGAGAGAGAGAGAGAGAGAGAGAGAGAGAGAATATCCAAATTAGCAGGATCAGAAATGAAAAGGGAGACATAGCAATAGACACCCAAGAAAGCCAGATAATTATCAGGTCATACTTTGAAAACCTATACTCCACTAAAATGGGAAACCTAAAAGAAACGGACTGAATTCTGGACATGTACCACTTACCAAAAATTAAATCAAGATCAGATTAAAGACCTAAACATATCTTTAACCCCAAAGGAAACTGAAGCTGTTATTAAAAGTCTCCCAAGTAAAAAAAGCCCAGGACCAGATGGTTTCAGTGAAGAATTCTATCAGACATTCAGGGAAGAAATAATACCAACACTCCTGAAACTATTTCATAGAATAGAAACAGAACTAACATTGCTGAACACTTTTTATTAGACCACAATCACTCTGATTCCCAAACCACTCAGATGCAACAAAGAAAGAGAATTACAGACCAATCTCCCTCATGAACATTGATGCAAAAATACTCAATAAAATTCTGGCAAACCAAATCCAACAACATATCAAGAAATCATCCACAACAATCAAGTAGGCTTCATTCCAGAGATGCAGGAATGGTTCAACATATGAACAACTGTGAATGTCACCCATCATATAAACAAACTGAAAGAAAAAAACCACATGATCATTTCCTTAGATGCTGAAAATCCTTTGATAAAATCTAACACTCTTTCCTGATAAAGGTCCTGGAGAGATCAGGAATACTAGGAAAATACTTAAACATAATAAAGGCGATATACAGCAACACATACTCGTAACTGGATTTTAGACAGAAAGTAAAGAATATCCAAGCTGCAAACCACAACCCCTGAACAGCTTGGGATCAGAAGGAACTTAAGAGAGACATCCAGAGATTCCCCTAGGAAGAGAAAATAGAGAAGATCATCTTAGCAAATTGGGATCATCACGGGCTGCAACCAAGAAGAGGTAGGAACTAATCGTGAGAGAAAGAGATGGTTGAGTGAGAGGTGTAGTAAGAGGTTTCTGGCCCGGACTTTTGGGTCTAGCCTTGAGGTTTAGGCCTGCAGACCCACAGACCCACAGAGAAACGCAGATGCTTACAACAGTTTTAGGCTGATCGGCTAAGGCCCAGGTATATAACTTGTTAACTCTTTGCCCTTAATCTAACCCATGACTCTTAACCTGTTCAGCCATGCGGCTCGGTACCTTTTCTTAGAGCAGCATAGTTGTCCTCTGCTTCTTCTGGCTTCTCTCTGGCATTCTGCTCTGTTCTTCCTGTTCCTAGAGTCTTCTTAGTCTGGTAGCTCCGCCCACACTTCCTGTCTGCCTTTGGCCAATCAGCGCTTTTTATTAAGCCAGAGGGTGGGACAATTATTTAAAATGGAACAACATAATCCCCCTACAGAGAGGAGCAACAAAGAGGGGGAAAAAAGATGGATATCTTTATAAAGGAAGCCCATGTGGGGTTGGAAAGAGATCGGGTACTATGGAAATCTCCAAGAACTCACAGGATGTCCCTGGCTAGGTCTCCAACAAATAGTGGAGGTGGTGCCTAAACAGAATTTGCCCTTTAACCAAATGAATAAATACTCTGTCATCACAGAACCTACATCCAATGATGAATAGATGTGGAGGCAAAGATCTATGGCTAAGTACTTGGCCAAACTCCAGGTCCATCTGAGGGGGGTGGGGTTCGGGATTATAAGAAGTCCCACAGAGATGGCTGGCTGGAGCTCTGGGGGGCTCACTGAATCAGGGGTGGCCACTGTAGATCCATTGGGAAAGGGAGCTGGGCCCTCCAAGGGTAGGCAGCTGTCAATTAGCATGGGCAGTATGTGGAGCCTTGAGGGGTGGGATTAGATTGTATTCCTGTACGTGGGCTGGCACCTTGGAGCCCAATTCCCTGCAGAGGAACACCTAACCCAGTCTTGATATTGGGATGAGGAAATCGGACTTGCCTGGAGTGGATTTGCCACACTGAGCTGACCCATCTTGGGACTTCTTGCCCTTTTGGGGGAGGGAATGGGTGGATAGGGAGGGGGAAGACTGAAGGCTACTGGGAGGGATTGGGAGGAGTGAAGGGAGGGGGAGCAGGGGGATACATGGATAAAAAAGACATTTTTATAAAAAAAATAAAACAAACATACAAAGTAAAACCAACCAGCAACATTTTAATGCATTGGAATTACTCACCCCCCACCCACTTTTAAAATTTAGGCACAAAAAGAAAATGTGGAATAATCTTTTGTACACTGTGCCTTTGTCTAGGTGCCTTCTGATTGGTTTAATAAAGGTTGAATGGCCAATAGCTAGGTAGTAAGAGGTTAGGTAGGACTTCTGGGCAGGGAGAGAGAAGAGATGAAATGAGGTGTGGTGGAGACAGCAGAGGGCAGGGAGAGGAAACCGCAGGTTCAAGATGGGAGAGAGGTAAAAATCCAGGAGGCAAAACATAGATTAATACAAATGGGTTAATTTAAGTTACAAGAATTTACAAGCCTAAGCTGTAGGCCAACCTTTCATAGTTAATAATAAGTCATTTTTGTGCTAGAAGCCTAAAGAAAAATCTGTCTACAATTCTGCTGTCTTTATAGGACACTGAACAATGAAGGGACAGACAAAGATTGTTAAAATTTGATCCAGATTTCAGTTTTGTCCTTAGAAGTTTTCTCTTCATGACCTCTCCTGTGTCTGCCCTTCCTGTGAGCTGGGTTAATGCTCAGGCTCCACACTTGGCAAGATGGTTGCCAGGGTCTAGAGGGCTTCAGCTTACATGAGGTATAGCTCCCACATCACTCTTGGATTTTCCCCGATTAGAGGACCCTGGTATCCCGCGCCTATCTCTCGCCAGCAAGGAAAGACACGGCACACACTGAGGATCCTTCTGCAGTACAACTTTAATGTATCTTGGGGGAGAGCATTTAGCTTATGGAAAATGGAGAGGGAAGAGAGAGAGCTGGCAAAGGGCCGGCAGGGAAAGAGAGAGGGTGAGGGAGAGGGAGCTAGGCTAGGCCGGACCATCTGCCACGTGGCCTAGAGCCGGCGCCCTTGAGCCGGGCCGGCGTCTGTGCGCACGGCGGGGCGGAGCAAGAGAGAAGAGAGACCACGAGGTAGGAAGCACCCGGTTTTATGTCGACCAAACGGCCCCCGCTTTAGACGTAATATCTTTCTATAGGTTGCAGTTCAGTATCCCACATGACGCCACGGAAGAGGCTGAGAAACCAGTCTCGCGAGAGCACGCATGTGTTCTCTATTGACTCAGGCGGGTTGGCCAGCACCAGATAATGGCGCCACCTAGAGGAGCTGGAGCCAGCGGCCTCCAACACCCTGGGAATAACCTGAAAGAAAAGGTATGTGAACTGTAGCTGAAAGAAAGCAAGAGTGCCGTGGATGGTAGATCCTGGGCTAAGAGTGCTGTGGGTGGTAGATCCTGGGCTAAGAGTGCTGTGGATGATAGATCCTGGGCTAAGACCTGGGAACATTTGGTGTGTTTGTGGATCCAAAAATCTAGCTTGGATCTCTGTCCACAGGACCAGTCTCTTCACAGGCTCCAGCAGGTCCTGGGTGGGGTAGATGTTAGGGTGGGTCAACCCAAGGCCTGGCTGTGGGCCTGACTGGCACATGAGCTGGTTAGTCTGGGCTACTGGGGACATTTTGCTCAGGTGAGGGGCAGAGCCAGCTCCGCTATGCCCATGTCAACAGGGTCAGTTCTCCCATACCTGTGGTCATCTCTCTGGAAGGAAGGGGCCAGCTCTCTTGCTTCAGTGTCTAGCAAGAGGCAAGGCCAGCTTTCCCAGGGCCGGCACAGGAGCCTCAGTTTCTCAAGCTTCTTTTGTTTCTACATAGTTCAGGGCACCACCTGACCCTGATTTTAAATTAGCTTTACTAAAAAACTTTCCACGGTGTGCCATTTTACAATAGCAGCACATACTGTAGTCAAGGGATTCCCAAAACTGCTCTTCAAAACTATTGAAAATGGGTGTGGGGAGATGGCTCAGTTGGCAGAGCACCTGATACACAAGGACAAAGACTTGATCTGGATCCCAGTCACTCATGTAAAAAGCTGGGCATGGTGTCACACTCCTGCACAAGGTGGCCGTCCTCTCCAGAATGACAGGGTCATTTAACTACACACTGCAATCTCCAGAGCTTTCAATCAAACAAACCTTTGTCTTTATAATAGTTAGTTGTGGTAGGTGTTTCACTATGCTATGCAAAAACAGATGCTAATAACTATTAGAACTCACTTGTACTTTCTCTGTGACACATAATGGGATATATTTCCTGTGCTTGATTTACTGTCTCAGTGACCTGTTTGCTGGCATGTCTATTTTTTTGTTGTACTGTCCAATTGTAAGGGTTCTTTGACTATTTTGGATACAAGTCCTTCAGCAGATGGCACTTGGCAAATACTTTCTCCCAGGCTGTAGCTTGGATTTTCATTCTCTAATAGAGACTTTCCGCAGAGCAGTTTTGGGTAAGACTGAAGCCCACTGCAATAGTTAGTACTGTCAACTTGAAAGAAGCTAGGCTGTGAACTTCCTGGCATGTTTGTGAGAGAGTTTCTATACTAAACCGAGGAGGGCAGGCACAGCCTCACTGTGGGCACACGCTATTCCACAGGTTTGGGTCCTGGGGTAAATTAAGAGAGCTGACACCAGTATCCATTTCTCTGTTCTCTGACTGCAGATGTGATGTGACCAGCTGCCTCATGCTGCTGCTCCCATGACTCCCTACCACAGAGGACTGAATGCTCACACTGTGAGCCAGGATATGCCCTTCCTTGTTAACCCATTTTTCTTCGGTATTTTGTAACATGAGGAGAAAAGTAACCAGTCCATCCACCTATCTAAACTTGTTCTTTTAGAATTGCGCCTTTGTACTGTAGTATCGTGCAAGATCTGGGGAACCAGCTTCAGATAGTTTGAAGATTGCACTCACCCCATTCCTGTTTATTCCCCCTTGACACTGTTGGGACAAAGCTACTCTGTAAGTACCACAGAGAGTTGTAAAAATGATCACACTTAAAATGCAGTCAGACACCTTCCAACCTCTGATACATAACACTTTTGCTACTGAGTCTCAAACACTCTAGTTATCAATCTTTGTAGTGAGATTGCTGGACCAAAATATAATTATGTTACCTTCCACACTTTACTTAATAACTTGCCCTTGTCTCAACCTCTTTGGACATGCTCAGAGTTTCATATGGTATAGGTGGTTCCTGGGGCAACTTTCTGCTACTCCCAACTAAGTGTACTAGCACTTGAAGAACTTTCCTGTAAGAGCTGCTCAGGTGACATCTCCCTTAGAGCAAAGCTCAGCGCACTTTCTGTTGTTTTTGGATGTACTGCCTGTCACCATGTCCTTGTCTTCTGCATTCCTTGTTCAGCTTCTACCCTAAGGGACTTCTCACGGCCTTTAGAAGGGAGCCTCCTCTGCCTGCTCCAAATGATGATGCTTCCAGAGATCAGCCTTTGCTCGGGGGTTTTGTTTTCTGTCTGTTCCTGGTTGTCAATCTCACCCACTGTTATGATTTTATCTACCAACAGAGAGTTGAGTGATTGTTCAAAACTGGGGTCTCCAAATCTCTCCTTTTCCCCTCACCTGCCATTATTATACCATAGTTCACTAGACATTTCAATCCAGATGTCACGTCTCAAATAGGGTATGGTCAAAACTGAATGAACTATCTTGATCTGTTACCGGCGGAATTAAAGAAAAAGACCGCAGACCCAGATTTCTTACAAGATAAAAAGAAAAAGTTTAATGGATACACTCAGGAGCAGACTCGAGGCACTGTGAAAGCCAAGAGTCCTGAATGCTTTTAGGGTAGAGTTCTTATACCACATTCTGGGTAGGGGAGGGGGTGTACATCTGGGTTTGTGAGATAGGAGGGTTGCAAAGGAATGTTTGCAGTTATCTCGGGTGGTCCCGCTCGAACAATTCCGTGTGGAGATGGGTTCAGAAAGTCAGGCCTATCCCAAGAGGGAGGCAGGAAGCACGTCCTGTGGGCAGCTAGATAAGCAACCATAAACCCTGTGAACAAAGCTTTTCCCGAGAGTTCTGAGAGCTTGAGTCTTTAAGCAAACAGCCATCTAATCAATTACCATACCAAAACTCTGTCAGCCTCGGCTAGTTTCAGGGACCTCAGGAGAGAGGGGTTTGGACAATTCAGATAGAAAAGAGTCAAATGGGATTTTTTATTATTTCAGATCTACCTCTCAAACCAGATGTTCTTCTAAATTCCCAAATTTCTTTTGGCTCCTCTGATTGGTGGGGCCCGAAACCTGGAATCCTTTCTGATTATATTCTTACTCTGTCTCCATCTCTCTCCATCTTTACATCCTTTATCTTCTTAGTCAACTACTCCACCTCAATTCTTCACACCATCATTCTCACCATAAGACAGCAAAGCTTGGAGCTAATTAGAAGCAGCGTGATAGAGCCACATGACATTAAATACCTCTTAAGTAAAGAAATGGTTCTGAAGCAGAAACAATAAAATCGGTGGTCTATGTAATTGGGGACCAAGGATGACTGTGTTTCTAACTGGATCAATTGTCATTTGAGAACCTTTTTGGAACTGAGATTAAAATTCCATTTGGGACATGATGCCACTGAAGTATCACATGACTTAGGCCTGGGGCAACAGATTTAAGGCCGTATTGGAAGCTGATGGAATAAATCCAATTACCTGAGGAGTTGTGAGGTATGGATCAAGACAGGAATTTGAGAAACCCTGATACTTAAGAAGGGAATGGAGGAGTGGCCAGGCCAAGAAGAGGCAGGAAAAAGCCACTTCTTCAGAGCTGAGATGGGATGTGACAGGTCTGGTAGCTGATGCTGCAGGTGGCCTCAGTGATGTGAGGTAGACGGAGATGAACAGCAGAGAGGGACTACTTGGCTTAGAGGCTGGGAGAGCCTATATAAATACCTGCCAATTTGGGGGGGGGGGGGGTTCCTCCAGTTTCTTTTATACTTCTGTGATAACACAGATGAAAATCAGCTTTAGGAAAGAAAGGCTTTTTTTAGCTCACAATTCCAGGTAACGGGCCATCATTTCTGGGAAGTTAAGGTATGGGCCTGAGGCAGCTAGTTACATACCAGTCAAGAGCAGAGGCAAATGAAAACACGCCTGCTCACCACTCTATTAGTCAGTCCACTCTCAGACGGTGTAGCACCCCAAACCAGAAAGTGGGGCTGCCCACCTTCAGGCTAGGTGCTCTCACATCAGCGGGAGTCAAGACAATTCCCCCACAGACATAGCCACTGGCCAACCTATGCTGTCCTCTTTCCAGATAATTCTAGGCTGTGTATAGCTAACAACCATCAAGAGAAAGCCTTGTCTGCTCTTTCTCTTGGCTCCAGGGAGGCCAGAGTCTAACTCAAGGTCTAATAGATGACTCTTCCCTCTGAGGATCTTGACTCTTGCAAATAGCTGGGGCAGCCAGGTCAATGCCGAATGTTTGTCTTTGCCTAAGGTGCCTCCTGATTGGGTTAATAAAGAGCTAAATGGCCAAGAGCTAGGCAGGAGAGAATAGAATAGGCAGGCATTGGGGGTGGGGTGGTGAGGGGGGGACGGGGACGACACGGGACTGGGAGGAGGAATCTAGGTGGGCAATTTTGCCAGCAGACTAGGAGCAAGTTGGATGTGCCATATTAGAAGAGGTAACTGAGCCATGTCACCTCATGTTACAGAATGTAGATTTAAAAATGATGGGTTAACTAAGTTATAAGAGCTAGCTAGGGAAAAGCCTAAGCTAAGGCCAAGCTTTCATAATACTAAGTCTCCGGATCATTATTTGTGGGCTGATGGTCCAAAGACAGTCTGATAAGAAAGTTTACTTCATATCAGTGGTCACGAGGACCTGATGGCCTGGTCCGGGGCAGAGTCTTAGGATTCCAGAGATTTATTTCTTCTGTTCTATATTTTATGCTCATTTTTATAGCCTGCCATTCAGTCTTGGGAATAATCCAATGCCCTCTGACATGAATCCCCTTTCTTCTTCCTCTAGACAGAATGGGCTCAGTTATTTGAAACAAAGTACAGCGAGGTACACAGTATCTTGACAGGAATATTATCAGAGAATGCCAGGTCCAGAATCCAGTTTATAGTTAAATTACAGTGGAGAATAAGAGCTCTTTAACAGAGGAGTGGGGGGGGGGATGGCCCAGTGGTTACAGTACTTGCCACACAAGTATGAGGCCCAGAGTTTAGATTCCTAGAACTCACGTAAATGCCAGAGAAGCCACGTTGACCTGCTTCTAATTCCAACCCTGGGAGGTACAAACAGTGGATTCCCAGAGCATGTCACCCACAAGGCTAGTCACATCCACAAACTTCGGGTTTGACTGTGAGACCTTGTCTCAAAGAATAAGGTCTCTGCGTGCATGTTCACCTATGTGCATACACCCATGCAAACATGCCTACAAACACACACACACTACACACTAGAAAATGGAAAAAGAAGAGCTATCTTCAAAAGGATAGTGAAAACTGGTGCTCCATTAAGAAGCCAGGTAGGTGGAACTTAGACCATCTAAAGATGCTTTAGAAACGAAGAAGAGTGGGTGCAGACTCACTTCCTCATCTCGACATTTGAGTTCTCCTGTATGATTTCCATTTGGCTCTCCAGGCCCAGCCAGCATTTCCTCTGATTAAGCTACACATTTAATATCTACAAATGCCTGACTATTTTTTATATTGGTTTATTTGTTTTTGAAGCAGATCAGGTCGGCCTTGAATTTAAGATCTTCCTAGCTCAGCCTCCTCATGCTGGGATCACACACACACACACACACACACACACACACACACACACACACACACACACACACGCAGTCACCACGCTCTCACTGGATAGGTTTTCCTAAGGATATAACCTTGGCCTTGAACGTATCCACAGAACCATCTGTTGATTACCTTGGTACTCTACAGCCTAAACTCCATCTTGTTGGGAGCCGCTGGCCCCAGCTCCTCAAGGTGGCGCCGATATCCGGTGCTGGCCAACCCGCCTGAGTCAGTAAACAAAACAAGAGCGCATGCGTTTGATAATCTCCCGAGACTGGTCTCTCCCGTGGCGTCATGTGAGATAATGAGCTGCAGCCTATAGAGAGGTGACACGTCCAAGGCAAAGGTCTTTGGTCTATATAAAAATTGGGCTTTCCTACGTTGTGGTCTCTCCATTTTCCGTAAGCTAATGCTCTCCCTCAAGAAGCATTAAAGCATTGCTGCAGAAGGATCCTACGTGTGCCGTGCCTTTTCTTGCGGGCGAGAAGTGGGCGCAGGACACCATCTCAAAGTTTTTCTGAACCCACAAATGAGTGAAGTTTCTGCTGGCTTTAAAATTCTGAAACCACTTTGTATCTGTCTTACACTTCTAATTAGACTGTGACTTTAAGAAGCCTGTGTAGTGGACTTATTGCTTTTTTATCTGAGTTTCCTTAAGCTGAGCAGTACTCACACAGACAAGAGTGCACATGGAGAAGGGCCCAGTAAGCCCTGGCTGAATCCACCATGACAAGCACAGAGACATTTTTCACACATCTGAGATATAATAATTAGAGTTTTGTGGAAATTATTCTTCCAGGCAGCAACACTCAGTAGATAGCGGTGGCTCTGTGCACTCCTATGGATTGGGAAGATAAGCAAATAGAGGTTTAAGTGGAGTCTCCAGCTTCGAGGACTCTCGGGCTCATCTGTATAGTTCTCTCTCATCCAGGAAGTGATAGTCATCTGTACAAGATAACGAAGGAAAGGCTTCTTCACACAGTACAGAGCTTACAATGTTGAAAGTCGAAATTGTGCAAAAGGGCTGGGGGAGGTAGCTCAGCAGAACGGAATAAGCCTCCATGAGCTCCTAGGTTCAGTCTCACAGGGGTGGGGAGGAAAGGGTGGGGTACAGCTCAGGTACAAGGCCCTGGGCTCAGGTTCTAGCATCACAAAGGCCAAACCAAACTAGTACAAAAGCATCAAGTTCCAACAGATTTCAAAAGTCAGTGTGGTGGGAGCTTGGGAGGGCTTGGAGTGGACTAATGTGTTTGCGATAACACACTGGAACTCTTATTTGTGCATGTTTTTTCTAAGTTTGCTGAACTTTTTCTAAGAGTTTATTTAGGGCCAGAGAGATGGCTCCAGGGGCAGACAAGCTTGGAAACCCAACCCCATTCCCTGGAGTTGTCCTCTGACCATCATGTACAAGCCCTGGCATGTGCACCCCCCTTCAAATACATAAATAAATAAAATTTTAAGAGCTTATTAAAAATGAGCAGTATATGTGTCATGTATTAAGATTATAGTGGAAAAGAAAAATTTGGTGCTCCAAATGCTTAACTTTTAATTTTAACAAAATAAAAGCAGCACTCCGCAAATATTAATGAGTATTTCTTAACTTCCCAATTAAGCTGTGGTAGCAACAGAACATAGAAGACGACAGGAAATGAGTTGAACACAGTATAGTCAACTTTCTCATTGGGTTTCTGGTTGCTGTTGCCCTCTGGGAGAGACTGGTGCTGCTCACTGGGGACAGCGACATAAAGTTCACATCTGTCGGAAAATTTTAAAAGTTCTGTAATTAGATGTTGTATCAAGAAAAACCAGCCAACAGGAAGGAAAAGGGATTGTTCTCAGAAGCACAGAACACACTTCTTCTGCTTCCTTTTTTTTTTTTTTTTTTTTTTTTTGTTAATGTGTAAGGGAAGGATAAACATGTCTATTCTGAAGTTATGGTTTCATTTTACACAGGCTTAATTTTAATGTTGATAAACAACAGATATTTAAGAGACAAACATAATTTATCTGATTTTATCTGATATTGTCTCAAACGTTAGGAGTCCACAGTAGAGATCTGAAACCCAGAGGCCCATTTGTGTCACTGGTTTGTACCTTTCTAGTCTAACAAATCACAGGCTTCTTTCTCCTGGGTTTGTAAAATGGAAGGCGATACTCCAAATTTGGAAAAGTACTCCTGTCAATACTAAGGACACACACCACACGGAGTCAGAAGTGGCAGCAGCCAACGACCCACCTTGCAGCTCCTCACAGTTGTCCCCTGCTCGCATGCTCCTCTTCCTTCTCCAGGAGCACTGCTACACACAGGACTCACGGTTTTCAGATGTGACAGGGATTAAAGCTTTTAGAGCAAAAAAGATCCCCTTCCTGTTTTGATGTCATGAGGTTGATGTTGGCTCTTTGTTCCTTCCTGGATGGCTGCCTGCGTTTATAGACTACAGAGGGCTCATGTTTCTAACTTTATTGTGAAGACAGGAAAGGGCGGTGGTCTGGAATCACTTTCAGGATTCTCTCTGCCTTGATGTTGCAGAGCTGTGCCTGTATCCTGGAAAACCAACCTGTGGGCTGTATTGGGAATCTAGCTGGCATTCCTTTATCTCTGTCTGTGGGAAGTGGGTGAAGGCCTGAGTGAATGTGTATTGGTAACATGGGCACACCCACATCAATAACCCTAATGCATCAGATCTATGGAAATGACAAAACCTTCCTTGGGTCCAATTATTGACCAATGACTGACCATTAGCTAAGGCCAGTGTATGAATAGTATAGACCACAACTTCCTACTCAGGAGTATTTGCAGCCGAGACTGCTCTCCTACAGAGACCTCCCAGAGACTAGTTAACTCTATCTTCTTATGTTGTACATAATCAATGCCTGAGTTTCTGGGTTTCATATTAGTGCCTCCATAAGAGTAAGCATAGCCCACGTAATCCTACCTGATGCTAGCTTTTCTGTATGTATGTCTGTTGTTTCTTCAATCCCTTATCATACCAGTTAGGTTTGCAGGACTTAGCACCTGTCAATCACAAGGTGTACAGGGCGGAATAAGAATGCCCTCTGACAAAGGGGTAGAGATTTGAATTCCCACTTAGCAGGAGCTGGTTCTTTGCTATCAGGAAATTATTCACATATATACCTGTGGTTGGCATTCACAGCACGGGCTCACACAAGTGTCTGCACATGTGTGATGCAGAGATAGCTCAGTTGGCAAACTGCTTGCCTTGTAAGCATGAGGAAGCGTTTGATGCCTACAGCTCTTATGAAAAGGCTGGGCTGTCAGATGCCCTTGCAATCCAGTGTTAATGGTCTAGTTTCTTCTCTGTGACTATGGCAAATACCGTTACCAAAAGTGACTTAGGAGAGGCTAAGTCATGGTCCATCGTTGAGGGGATTTAATGCAGGGACTCAAGGTAGGCTCATGTGCTACTCTGTACATCGTGACACCTTCAACCAGGTAGCTCACCTCACAACCAAGAAGCTATCAGGGGCCGTGAAGGATGCTGGGACTTGCTACCTTATCCTCAACTTCCAGCCTCATTTTTTCATGATTCATTTTGATTTTATGTGTGTGACTGTTTGCCTGAATGGATGCGCATCACATGTGTGTCTGGTTCCCACGGAGGCCAAAAGAGGACATCGGATGTTTACAGACAGTTGCGAGCTCCTATATGGGTGATGAGAATGCAATTCAGGCCCTCTGGAAGTGCAGTAAATTCTCTTAAGCACTGAGCCACCTCTCTGTCTCCTCAGCTAGTTTTCTCACATAATTTAGAACCAGCTGTCTAGGAATAGTACTGTCCAAGGTGGACTGCCCCCTGATGTGGGAATGCCCTTCTTTATGCTGTGAATCTCAATCTTTAAATAAAGGAGCTGTTTTGGGCCATGGCGGGCACCATAGAGGAAGTGGGAGGAGAATTCAGAGCTTAGGTAGGAGAAGCGGGGTGGAGTCAGACAGATCGAGCCAGCCGCCCAAGGAACAACATGTAAGGAACACGGGTGAGCCACGGGCCGGGGCCACGTGGCCCACGGATTAATAGAAATGGGTTGATTTAAGATGTAAGAGCTAGCTAACAATGTGCCCGAGCCATAGGCCAAACAACATGAAGTTAATAGAAGCGTCTGAGTCGTTTCTAGGGGCCTGGGTGGTGGTGCACGGATAAGCGGTCCCTGGTAGGTCTGTGGGTCCGGGACCTCTGGTGTCCGGGACCCGAGAAAACCCGCTACAACAGCCCCCTCCTGTATCAACTAACAAACACAAGAAGCCACCCCCACAGACATGCCCACAGGCCAATCACATCTGGGTAATTCTTCCCTCAATGAGTCTAAGCTGTGCCAAGTTGATAAAGTTAAGCAGTCAGTTGGAGGAGGTAGATAAGCAATTCCCAGAGCTTTGACTAGCCAGCTGTTGGCAAGTTCTAGGCTAGGAAGAGACCCTGTCTCAAAGGAAATATAAGAGTAGGTGGCACCCGAGGCCTCCACACATGAATTTTCATACGTGTGTGTATATATACCCCACCATGTGCACCACCACACATGAAAACTCATACATGTGTATGTGTACATAGACACATTTGCACACAAACAGATGCACAAACCTGTAGGAATAGAATGCCAAGGAAATAATAGCAGAAAATTTCCCCAAATCATAGAAATAAATGGGTATTCAAACACAATAGACATTTAGAATCTCAAACAGCATGAACCCATGCAAAGCAATACTAAACAAGTTGAATATAAAAAGCTCTAAAGAAAACACCAACTCATTACAAAGGCAAGCAGTAAAATAACACTAAGCTCAACAAACACACTAAAAACAACAAAACCATGGGTTTCAGGATTTTAAATCCTGAAAGTATATAACTTCTATCCAAGATGCTAAAAACAGGAACACTAGCTTTTAAAAGTCAAAGAGAAAGATGTGGTCAAGACAAGCACAGATTAAAACAGTCCATTACTGTGGGATATTACTTTTGTACACTGTAAAGATTTGTTGCTTGTACTGGTTTAATACAATGCTGATTGGCCAGTAAGAAGACTAGGGGAATGCTGGGAATCAGAAGAGCAGAGACAGGTGCCAGCAGACACAGAGGAAGTGGGATGAGAATGTTGCACTGAGCAAAAGGTGCCAAGCCACAAGGATAAACAAAAATATGGGTTAACTTAAAGTATAAGAGCTAGATAGTAATATGCCGGAGTCATAGGCCAATCAGCTTGTAATTAATATAAGCCTATGTATGTTTCTTTGGGACTAAATGGCTGTGGGACAGGCTGGGCAGGACAGAAACTTCTGACTACAGTCCATGACCTGCAGTAGGATCATAAGGATGCGAAAGGTACCTTAAACACAAAGGAGGCAGTCATGAGAACGTAGGAAAGAGTACATCTCCTAACAGGACTAAATCTCCTAAAACAAACAGAGCAGAATTAGGAAAGAATCAGATGTATCCAATACAGTAAACCAGCAAACACTACCATAGGGAAAAAGAAGAAATCACCCAAACCACCACCAACAACAAAATCACAGGAATCAACAAAACTCTCTCAATAAAAACAATTATGTCTAAAATACAGACTAGCCAACTAGACATAAAATAAGATCTGAATGCCTGAATTATCTAAAAAAAAAAAAAAAAAACCCCAGAAAAAAAAACAAAATAAAAAATGAAACACATGTAGCTAGTAAAGATATACAGAACTTGAGGCTTATAGTGTCAGCAAGCAAATGGAAAGGAACTAGCTGGGAGAGTGATTCTTACATTGTTTAGTCTCCAAAGCCATGCCCTCCTCTGGGTTGTGGTGTTCAAGTCCCCTTTCAGAAGAGTTTCCCACCTCTGACTCTCTCTCTCTCTCCCTCTCTCCCTCCCTCCCTCCCTCCCTCCCTCTCTCTCTCTCTCTCTCTCTCCATCACATGTGCGCACGCACGCACGCGCGCGCACACACACACACACACACACACACACACCTTTGTTTCTCTTGGGAGCTCTCTCTCTCCCCCCCCTCCCCTTTCTCTGCTATCCTAGCCTTCTCTGTTAATCATAGTCATGCCTCTCTAACAATAAAGTCCTTTCTACATAGAAACAGCTTCTAAGTGTCTCCTGCTATCCACCACGTTCCCCATGAGGCCCCTGCATCCACAGAAATCTGCCAGATAACTGGGTAAATTTATATTCATGCCATATCAACTCTGCACAAAATGCTGACATATATCTGAACAAAATAGACGTCAAGCTAAAATTAAAGAAGGCCGTTACATATTAACAAATGATAACCTATCAAGAAGGTATGACAACTTAAGTATGAAGGTATCTAATGTTGAATATCCCAATTTCAAAAAACAAATACTAGTGGACATAAAGGGCTCATAAGTATTGATACAGTAATAATAGATGGTTTTAATATCCACTCTCATCTTTCTATGTTATCCAAATTAAAGATCAACAAGAAATCTCAGAGTTAACTAGGCATCTACAGAGTATTTCACTCTACAAATACACAGTCTTCTCGGTAGCACATGGAACCTTCTCTAAAGTGGACCACATCCTAGCTTGCCAAGGCCTGTGTTGGCTACAAGTCATTTTCACCTTTCACCTAGTTTAGAAGCTAAATTTGTGGAGGCCTACAGAACATACCCCAGGTGCCCAGGAATGAGTCAGTGCAACTTCCTGTCAATTAAGACCCTCCACAGGTTTTGAACCTTAACTCTCCAGGAATGCAGCCCTATCTCCCTGTCGGATAAGAACACCTGCAAGCAGTCATGGCCAGGGATGTGTGACAACCTTCCTGAGACAGTACATTCCAGAGATTAGGTTGCTTAGCAACCCCTCCTCCCCATTCTTCCCTACACAGCCAACTTCCCGCCTCACTTGCTTTATAAACCACTCTGAGAAAAATAAAAATCACAGCTTGATCAGAATCCACTGCCTTGCCATCATTTCCACATCTCTCACCCCTCCCACTCGCCCTCTTCTTGTTCTAGGGTTTGTGCTCTCATTGTAGACCCCGCTGGCTGGGGCACTAGTTCATAAAGCAAGTTTTAAAAATACAAAATAGGGGGCTGGAGAGATGGTTTAGTGGTTAAGAGCACTGGCTGCTCTTTCAGAGGACCTGGGTTCAATTCCCAGCACTCACATGGCAGCTCACAACTGTCTATTCCTACTGTCCCAGGGTATCCAACATCCTCACATAAACATACATGCATGCAAAATGCCAATGTACATAGAATAAATAAATTATTAAGAAATGCAAATAAAGTAATGTCTTGCACCCTATTAAAGCATAGTAGGATAAAGTTAGAAACCAATAGCAAAAGAAATTACCTAAATAATTTTGTACTTATTGGACTTTTGCATGAGTAGTGGATCCTTGAAGAAATCATAAGGAAAGTTTAAAAGTTCCTAGAATGAAATGAAAATTCTCAAAGTACAACTTACTAGAATCTTTGAAATACAACAGAGGCAGGCCTTGGAAAAAGTTTACATTACCAAATCTGATCTACAGCGGACAACCTGAGGATGTACCTGAAGACTATAGGAAAAGACAAACAACCCAACACCAAGAGCAGCAGAGAGACAGTAAATACCAGGGCGCAAGGTACACAAGTTAAGCCAACAAGAGACTCAAAGAATAATACAAAAAAAAAGTAAAACGAAGTTGGGGTCTTGAAAGGAAAAAAAACAAAAACAAGCCTTGGCAAGCTCTTAGCCAAACTCACCGAAGGTAAAAAGGGGAAGATGATGGGGAGGGAATTATGAGCAAAGTATACCGTATACTATGTAGTGTGTTATCAAGAACAGCACAGGCTTGCATGCTTACAAAATATTAATTTAGAAATGAACACTTTCAATCTTATAAACTTTGCTGAGTATTTGCAACTGGAGAGTAGAAATGGAGAGGTGCGGTTGGCCTTGCATTGCTAATGCTCGACTCTACCAGAGGCTAGACTATAAATGTAGATGATTTTGACACAGTTGCTTACGTCTTCACTTGTAAAGAATATGCCTATGATATATCTTTGTTTTCTTAGCAGCATTGTCACAATAATAAAAGGTGTGTTCAATGCCGATTATTAAAAGTGTTCGAACATAGTAATAGTCTATATTCGGCACGTATAAGTTTGAATTTATACTTCAAAGCATGAAGCTTGTGGTTCTGGTTTCCTACAGACTATTTTTCAAGATCATTAATTTCTCAGTACTCAAAGAGTATATACCCATTGTATAATCTCATCCCACCTTGGTGAAAACACAGGCACACACGTTGTACATACAAGCATTTCAAGATACATGAGTTGTCTCTAGAGGGGATGGCTAAGTTTCCTGTTTATTTTTTATAAGTATTTTATGTAATAATATTTTTAAATGTAAAATCAAAAATAGACATTGTAGTTAGATGTATAAAAATAAGTCTTATTGCAAGCATTTGGGAAATTTATGATTACTAAAATCAGTATCATTTTCTTTCCAAGATTCCCTCCATGCTGTAATCCTAGCATTGTGGTGATATATTTTATATTTAATAAAATCAGCCTGGAATATCAGAGAACAGAATCACCCACAGTCAAGCATTGAGGGTCAGAGAGTGATAACTCATGCCTTTAATCCCATTACTCAGGAGATAGAGATCTTTCTGTGTTTCTGTAAATTCAAGGTTTAACAACCAAACAGTAGTAGCTCACACCTTTAATCCTAAATCTAGGATTATGATGTGGAGTTGAACCAGGAAGTGAAACAATTGGGTGAAGAAGATATTTAAGGCAGGTGCAGGCTCAGGTACTCTGAAGAGTCAACAGGCCAGGCAGGAGAACTCTTGAAGACAGCTTTTACCCTGAGAAGTTGGCTGGGTTGAGAGTTGATTGTGGTCTGTTTCCTCTCTCTGCTATTCTAGCTGTTCTCCAATATCTGGTTCTGAGTTTTCATTAAATACCAACTAGAATTCATGCAATACAGCATTTGAGACTGACAGGTTTGCTAGCTAAAGGCCAAGGCTAGATAATAAAACCTGGTCTAAAACCCAAATTAAACAAAACAAAAATTGTGTGCCCTGGAGCAGCTGAATTTCCAAGGTAATCATGTATGGTTTAAGATGAGAATTTGATGGAATCTTTTTTCCGCTGTTGGTACTTATTACTGTGTGTGTAAGTCACCTTCCGGTTCCAGATGGGACTTTCATTCAAAGTAGCTTATGTAAAAATGAATCATTCCTTGGCTTTGGGCAGAGCTAGAGTTGGAGACCCAAAGACCACATTCTTGCTGTGTCATATCTTCCTAATCTTTTCCTTGGTCGGCTTGCTTTATGCTAGGTTTCTGGATAAGATTCATTCACGGGGAGGCAACATTGCTCCTAACATCTTCTGGTCCACAGGGTGCTTGGAACACAAGTGCCCTAAGGAGGTGAGAGGCTTGGCTGGGCGCTCAGTCTTGGGGTTAGAGAACCATGATTACTGCAGAGGAGTGGGCATGCTTTCCCAGAAACTCAAGGAAGAAAGATGAGGTTACAAAGGATTTACTAATGTGTTTACTTAGGAGACATTAAGTCACACAAGTGGAATTTAGCTAAAGGAGCACTGGCTTCAAACCACCCGAGATGAAAGTAGTCTGCTAGCCAGGCCTGTTAGAAAGAAGCACAATTCTAGGATATACATGTTTGTTCACCAGGAGTCACCAGCTACTAAGCTCTGTTCCCATGACAGAGACAGCCCTGACTTATATCCAGTCATTAAGTTCTGATCTGCTATTAAGTCCCCTGTGCTCTTATCAGGAGAAACATAGTTCTGCCAGGTGGGTGAAATGACCCTGGGTAACAGCTATTTCAAAAGGAAGAAACACTGGAGAACTTCAGAAAGAATTCTTTTAGTAATGGTAGTGTCAATCTTCTCTGCCCAAGTGGTTAGACTCCAGTCTCCTGTCTGTTCAAACTATTCAAAGTGTAACTTGGGGGTAGACTCTAAAAGAGATTTAAGGATGATAGCATGTATAAAATACATAAGCCTAAGGTGTATGTAAGTTAGTAAACTCTTCTATTTGAGGCTGGCTATTCCTTGGGCATTAGCTCCATCCAAAGGAGCACATTTAACTGCTTTGCTTTTAACCCTGAGTGTGCAGAATAGTGGTTTATCACTGGGAAGGCATATCACATCTCAAACCAATAAACCACTAGATCTATCTTTCCTGTGGCACAAACTTGTCTAGCTAAACTTGGACTGTCTGTAGTTCCAGGAACATACAAGGTTCGTGCTGGTTGTACATTGTGTTAGCTAGTTTATATCAATTTGACACAAGACACAGTCACTTGGGAAGAGGGCCTTGAGAAAAGGTCCTCAGTAGTTTGGCCCATAGGTAAGCCTATGGTGCACACATTTTCTTGACTGATGATTGATGTGGCCCAGCTCACTGTGGGTGGTACCAGCTTTGTGTTACTATTCCTGCAACCTGTAACAAAGGGCTGGTAAACATAGCTAAAAGGAGGGTAAGATAACAGTGGGGATTCTGAGAAAGTCCTAAGGAATCATACTATTAACTACTACCAAAAGTATCCACAATACACTTAAGTCAGTGTCTAAATAAACATAAATAATTTAAAAGACAATTTCCCATCTGGGCTAGTGGAGCTCTTCAGAGAGAAAGATAATCTAACAAAAAGCCAGCATGAGGCATGAGAAGCCCTCTTTTAAAGCTATTGGTCATAATTTCCTAGGAGATTGTGTCTCTTAGAAAGGTCAGAAGTCACACCCATCAAGTCTCCAACATGATTGCCTAAACATGGAGCCATACAAGGACAAACGTGCCAACATGGTAGGGAAATTTCACAAGGCCTCAACCCTACATAAAGAACTACATGTATGCTCAGACAGGAGAAACCTCTTCCCTAATACTAAGTGTCAGTCCTGAAAACACACATACAGGTAATATTACACAGACTGACTGAGCAGGCTTTACTTATGTATTGGGAAATGTATTTGTGTAACAAAATTTAATAAAAATAGAGGTCAGGAATTTGAAAAAGAACAAGGAGGGATATAGAGGAGGGTTAAGAGGAAAAGGAAGTAATGTAATTATAGGCTCAAAACATAATAATAATAATAATTAATAATAATAATAATAATAATAATAATAATAATAATAATAATAAAAAAAATAAATAAAAAGCAGGCTGAATGTCCCGACCCATGGGACTTCAATGGGGTCCCTGTCACCTGTAGAGAGAGAATGGGGTAGGGCAGGAGGCGCAGAAGGACCACCAGTCTGAGAATCTGATCTAGTGGTCAATCTTTATTATTTCCAGGCTGCTTATATATGCTTTTGCAGGGCTGCAGGTGCAAGAAGGGAGGGTTAGTGAGGGGCCAAAACTTGGCTTAGTGTTAGGCAGTTAGGAGCCAAGGTCAGTGTGTTCCCCAGTAGTTTCTTCCAAGGACTGTCTTAATCTAAAGAGTGACAAAGGAGGGAATTCTTTAGCTGACTCCTGGCTAATGAGGCTCCTGACAGCTGAAGCCAGGAGGTGGTATCACATGCCTTTAATTCTAGCACTAGGGAAGCAGAGGCAGGTAGATTTCTATGAGTTTGAGGCCAGTCTGGTCTACAAAGTTCCAGTACAGCTAGGGCTGTCTCTGTCACACAGAGGCACCCTGTCACAAAAACCAAAAACCAAACAGAACCAAATGTCCCCTAGGAAAAAAAAACCAGAATACAAACAAAAGCAAGCAGCTAGGCTCACAGAGCATTAGGCAGGACTCTCCATCTGTTCCTGCCTCCAGGCTCTTCCCTGGCTTCTCTCAGTGATCCACTTGTAATGGAAGGTGGAACAGACCCTTTCCTCCCCACACTGGCTTCGGTCATTTCAGCACTAGACACTTATCCTGATGTCTCTTTCTGACCTGAGATACCCTCTCACCCTTTCAGATAAAGCCTTTCCAGAGCTCTTCAGTCTGCTCTGGTATTGGTGTGATGGATGGTACGGGCAAGCCGCAGGATACTCTTGCTATCACATAACACTGTTGCAACTGTTTGCAAGAGTCTGTCTGTTCCTTGACTTAGGTGATTTACTCAGCACCAGGCAACAGTAATTGTTCTGGGAATGTCTGAAGAACTATCTCAGGATGGGTGCCTGACCTGCTGCTCCTATTTAAAAAAGTTGTTATGAGAAAAATCTTTACTACTATCTAAAAGCTATAATCTACTTAAAACCCTATAAATGCACGTGGATTGATTACTGGTGTTAACGAAGGAGGCATGGTGTATTGAGTATTAAATTTTGGCTTTTGGAATGGAACACTGACAGATATGATCACTTAGGTCATAATCATAACCAAAGTCCATACTTTGCCATGTAGCTACATGCAACACTGTCTAAAAAACAAATGAACAAACAAAAAACAAAAAACTTTAAGTGGAGTTTGAAAGGAAAAGCCCTGCAAAGAGTGGCACTATTCTAGAAAGTGTGTTGCTGTGGAGAGTGGGCACGGAGGTTTCCTATGTTCAAGTTACACCAAGTGACAGTTCATTTCCTGTTGCCTCTGGATAAAGAATTCTCAGCTTTCTCCAGCATGTCTGCCTACAGGTTGCCGTGTCTCATCATGAGGGTAATGGACTAAACGTGAAAATGGAAACCTCCCCAATGAAATGTTTTCCTTGATAAGAGTTGTTGTGGTCAAGTATGAACTCCTAAGTGGATATTAGACATAAAGCAAAGGAAAACCACGCTACAATGCACAATTCCAGAGAAGCTCGGTAACAAGGAGGAACTTAAGAGAGGCATCATAGATCTCCTGAGTAAACTGGTAAATTGGGAGCATGGGTGTGTGTGTGGGGGTGTGTGTGTGTAGGTGTGTGTGGGTGTGTGTGTGTGTGTGTGTGTGTGTGTGTGTAGGTGTGTGTGGGTGTGTCTAGGTGTGTGGATGTGGGTGTGTGTAGGTGTGTGTGGGTGTGTATGTGTGTGTGTGTGTGTGTGTGTAGGGGTGTGTGTGTGTGGCTGAATTGGGGGAGAACAGAGAGGAAGAACAAAGAAAGTTATCTTGACAGAGGGAGCCATTCTGGGGTTAGGGAGACACCTGGGTGCCAGGGAAACTTTCAGAATCCACAAGGATGACCCCAGCTAAGACTCCAAGCAATAGTAAAGAGGGTTGAACTGATCTTCCCCTGTAATCAATTTGATGACCATCTTAATTGTCACCAGAGAACCTTCATCCAGCAAATGATGGAAGCAGATCCAGAGATCTATAACTAAGCACTGGGTGGAACTCCTGGAGTCCAAAGAGAGGGAGGGATTGTGTGGGCAAAGGTGTTAGATCATGATGAGGAAACCCAGAGACAGCTGACCCGAGCTACTGGGAGCTCACTGACTCTGGACTGACAGCTGGGGAACCTGGATGGGACTGAACTAGGCCATCTGAACGTGGACAACAGTTGTGTGGCAGTTTGTGGGGCCTTTGGCAGTGAGACCAGGATTTATTCCTAGTGCATAAATTCGCCTCTTGGAACCCATTTCCTAAAGAGAGACAACTTGCTTAGCCTTGATATGGATGGGAGGGACTTGGTCCTGCCTCAACTTGATATGCCAGTCTTTGTTGACTCCCCATGGGAGGCCTTAACTCTGAGGAGATGGGGGTGGGGAAAAACTGAAGGGTGAGTGGGAGGAGGGGAAGGAGCAGGAACTGTGGTTGGTATGTAATATGAAAAAAGAACTTTTAAATAAAAATATTTTAAAAGTTGCCATGGTCATAGTGTTTCTCCATAGCAATAAAACACTATCTTATTCGGTGGCAAGGTCTATGGAACAAACAAAAAAGGTGACACGGTCTAGGTATTCCCTTAAAAAAATGAGGCTTTGGTACAATTTGATCTGAGAAAAAATATCCTATCCTCCCCCTTTAATGTAGTAACAGAGGTCACAGGGACTGGGGACCCAGTGGTGGACCTGAGCCACACTGGGGGCCTCCTAATTACCTGAAACTTAAGCTCCAGGGGGAACTGACACCCTCTCTGGCCTCCATATGCACCCACATACACAAAATTAAGTCTTTGAAGAGTATTTTTTTCTCCCAGCTCGAAAATGACAAACTTAAAAGTATTCTAAGTTTCAAAAGGACTCCATGTGTTTGTTATGCAGATGAGGCCCTGATAAGCAGGTCTAGTTGGAGGGCCAGCAGACAACGGCTTGGTCAACACTCTGAAGACACTAGCTTTTTTGTCAAGTGTGGGAACTGAGCCCACAGAGGAAGCACTGCAGCTGTAGAAACTGCATGAGGGAGCATCAAGAGTCATTACCCTGACCAGAGAGTGTCAGCACAAGAGCAGAGACCAGAGAGGAGCTGGGCAGGTGAGAAGCGCCCAGCATATATGGATCCTTGCAGCACTCACCTCTTGGAGCTGACATTCATTCATGACTGTGCCTTAGCAAACTCTGACCCATGAAAGGGCTCGGTATTAATCCAGAAACAGACTTGAAATACCGCTGTAACAAACAATTACTTACAATATAATTACAAACTATTTCCAGGCAGAGTAAATACTTAAAACATTACTCAATATGGGGGCACAATTCAATAAATTCTCTACTGGGGGGCAGAGGCAGTTGGATAGGGCTGTCTTCTTCTAGATCTTGCCCTGCTTTTTTGTTTTTTAGTGTCTGCTTTTCACCTCTGTGCTTTTTGTTGGTGATTTTGTGTAAAATGGTCACCAAAGGTAGTGTTAAACTGCCACCTCATGTTCCCTAAGGGCAGGAATACAAAGTGAGTTAATATTCTATGGGCCATACATTCAGTGTTAAGGAGTCCAATAACATATATTAACATGTCTTTTAAATAGGTTTACTGTTGGT
Organism: Phyllotis vaccarum; assembly: GCA_033318265.1. NCBI lineage: Eukaryota > Metazoa > Chordata > Mammalia > Rodentia > Cricetidae > Phyllotis > Phyllotis vaccarum. The sequence continues at coordinate 29,082,683 of JARWLC010000010.1, read as the reverse complement.
TGATCAAATTAACAGAGGCTTGTAGAGAAGTCAAGCCCATATGTCCCTTAGGTGGCTCAGGATTTGCTAATCCTATGTTCCAGAGACTTCACAAAATATAACCACAATGAAAACCAACTGTAATATTGTTTTTCAATTCCTGAAAGCTTTAAAAAAGAAAACTTACAAATGATATGATTTTTCTAGCCAGAAGCTAAGTGGTATTCACAATAAAGAAAAGGAAAAAGGAGAAAACACCAAAATCCACCACTGCTGCAGATTTCAACGTAATATATTAACATTTATTACTTTCTGAGTATATTCATTGAGATTATCAATTAACATTCTCTAGTAGGCCTTATAATTTAAAAATTAAGGAATTCAGTAGGAGGGAAAGGAAAAGCACCCTATAATAGTATGTTATTTTGAGAACATTCACATATGCACTATTCTTCCATCTGGACTTAAACCCTCATTAGTTTAATCCTGCTTAGACCAATGCACACACACACTCCACAATAAATCACACATTACTCAAAAGCTTTGTGCTTCTACTTATAGCAGCATATGAAATCACTTTTTAAAGAATCATCACTCTATTGGCTATTGTAAACAATTCTCCATGCTTGGACACAAGGATATTTGGTTAGCCAACAAAGACTTCTCAAGACTATGACAGAGGAAGCATTTTGATTTTTATATCTGTTTAAAGTGTTCAACCGTGAAGCATAAATAGAAACTAAGCTGAAATTTCTAGCTCAGATTTAGTTACAAGAGCATCCCCCAAAAGGTCATCAAATCTTTCTAACATTTTCCCTAGCATCCTGTAGAAATCCACATGAATCAACGGGTAGACTTTATCAACCATTCCTCACCGTTTAGACGAGACACAGGGTATAAAAAGAAATCGCACATAAGTATTGAGTGCCTGGGCACCACAGTAGCAAAGGTTAACAAATCAGCTTTATTGTTAGAAAACATTCTGGTTCCATTTTCAATCTGCTGTATCTAGTAGGTTCATAAGCTGTAATTACCCCTTTCCTCACTGTGGAAATGAAGCAGCAGGACTCTGCAAAAATGGAGGGAAATACCCAGGCACTATAATCAATGCACAGTGCTTCTGTCCACACATAGGGAAGACTAAAGAAACAATCCAGCCATATTTCCTAAGATACCAATATACACAGAATGCATTTGCTCACAATTCAAGGTCATCTTCAGTCACACACTGAGGGGAAACAGCCTAAAGAAAGATGAAGACCTTACCTATTCCACCACTGTGATTGAGGAAGTCATTTAATGCTATCAGTGTGTAAGACTCTAGCTCCAAGGAATGAATACTTGTAAGTAAACAAGACTGTTTTTTTAAAAAAGGTTTTGTAACTAAACTGTGTAAAAAAATAAAATGGCAGAACTAGTGTGAAGCAATTAGAGTCCAATGGTTTTCTATGTTTTCTTTTATATCCTTTATTTTTAATTGGTATTTTAGAACAGCAAATTGTCTTTCACAGCAGTGCCTCCTGGTCTGATAACATAGTCCCCATATCTAAATGTAAAGATTTAAAATAAATCAAAATGAACATTAAGGCGTACAAACAGCTACTTTAAGTCTGTTCTTATCTCAAATAAGGATAATCTTTACTCTTATCAAAATACATGGAATGTTGGCACACAACTGAAACTGCTGTAGAAAGATCAGATGTTCATGGGTTACTGAAACTCTAAAAACATACCCTTACATGGTTTTCATTTTACAAATTTAAGTGTTGAGAAATGTCTAAATAATAAGTAACAATTAAAATAAAATGTTTTATTTGTAAATTATGTACAGAATACACTTTATGTTATGACAAGGAGGATGGGGAAGGAAGAGCCCCACCTTCCAGTCAGCGCCCTTTCCTTTCCTATAGAGATGACCACCTTTCTCTGGATTGAGTGTACAATTCAGTTTGTATTTCCTAAGTTGGAAAAGGAGAATTTGTAGCTAAATTAAGTGTTGCTGCACTGTTACTAGCTGGTTTGTTTCCACAAAATGCTCTTGATCCCTGCTAACTCAAAATCTTAAAGGAATTTTCTGATATAATTTTATGAAGAAAAACAAAAGCATAACTACCAAGGACAATGAGTTTAAGCATCTCATCGTAAGAAACCGCAAATGGCTATACACTTATGCATAATTTGAAATACTGCAGTTTCTTTAGTGATTCCATTAGTCTAACAGTAAAAAGCCATACAACTATCAAAAGTGCCCTTAATCTAAATGTCACTGTGGACAATGTTTCTCTGATGACTATCAGAATGAGGCCTACTTACTGTAAAATTATCAGATGGATGAAGTTATTAATGGCTTTAGACTGTGCTAATAGTACCAATGTTCTACAAAACAAAAGGCTGACTGTAACTGAATGTCAAATACATTTCAGAAAATGGATTTAAAGAATGCTACAAATGCCATGTGTACATTATGATGATCACCAACATAGAAAACCCAACCTGCTGCACTTATTCAGTCTCCAGTCTGTCAGATTATGATTTCTCATGTGCAGATTTAGGCATTTCTCCATCCTTGTCATCATCTTCCTCACCACACTCTCCATCTGTCTGCTGTTCCAGTTCCTCTTTCGTGATCATTTCAAAATCATTCCCGTTTCCACTACTGTGCTGGGACCGGTCATCCTCCCTCCTGTCACTGTCTGTGTCTGAGTGTCGCTCGCCACCTGAGCCTTCTGGTCCATGGTTTCCTGGGGCTACTTTCCCTTCTTCATCTTCCTTTTTCTCGCTGTCTGACTTTTCCTCACTGTCGGATCTCTGCTGCTTTTTGGTTTCCGACCTCTCATCTTTCTTTGAGTCTGCTTTTGGTCCCTTGTACTCGTGTGTGTACAGAGGCCGGAAGGAGTCAATGAAGCCCACATCAGCAGTCAGGTTTGGCAAGAACCAAAAGTGGTGCCTTCCTCCAGTTATCAGCCAAATGATGAGGAACAGAATACACCGAGCTGTGGGGAGGAAAGTTTCAGGATCCTGAATTAATTAAGCACTGAATCAACTACAGGAAAAATTCATAAATAAGGAACTGACACAACAGTTGGTTTTATTTGCACATTTATATACCATAAAGACGAATATTTAAAACCAGACTAGCTTAGCAGATGACAGTATTGTAAGAGCAGAGTACTCTGCTCTCAGTTTCGGGCACAAATGCTGTAATGATTCTATTTTAAATTACCGCTTTTTTTTTTTCCCTAATCTGGGTACTGTTCCATGAACATACACAGAATTTATGCATTCTGTGATGTACTTCAATAAACTTATTAGTCACTTGGAAGTTGAAGAGATCATGGTGTAAAGAAAGAAGAAAAATCAAGAGCAGCTATAAATGATATTGTTAAGAAATCAACTAGTGCAAAAAATTAAACCTTCCTTTCTGGTACTTATGTGTTTATCTTGATTAAAAAATACTAAAACTACATTCAACATATGACATGTTATAAAAGGAAATATAATACTGAACAAGTGTATACACAGAACTGTGTATTATTATTTCTGAATTTAAAGTAAATATAAACAATTCAGTGGGCTCTGACATATGTTGTAGAGCTAAAGCATGTGCTAACTCATCTAAAACATACCTCAGCCTTGAAAAAAATTCAGGCACTAAGAAATTTCTATCATCAAGTTCTTGTTTTATTAATTAGGTAAATTACATTTAAGTGCCAACTGCCTCAATATTAAGAAAAATTTTATGTAGCTAAAATATAAGCTAGGTATAGTGGTGCACACTTGCAATCCTAGCATTGTGAGGAAAGGTCTGGGCTACACATCAGGATTCTATATAAAAACTGTAAGAAATAACCATAGAAACCCCAGGAAACATGACATACACAGCAAGATTGCTCTACTGTACAGTTTATAAGGTAACTCTCCTAGATCTTGTTGCCGATTGGTACTTGGGCTTGAATTCAGGGCAGCCTATCAGCTAGGTAACATAAAACTGTATCCTCAACCTTTTGAAATTTTGAGACAGGCTACACTGTCCAGAGCCTGTGACTTGCTATGTAATCCAAGCTGGCCTTGACCTCCCTATCTCCTGCCTCAGACTTCCAAGTAGCTGGAGCCACGGGGTTTATAATCACACTAGCCTGAGATGACTTAGTATATTATCAGAAACCTCAGTGTTTCAAATGCTTTTCTATTATTTGCCAATTATATACAGATTAGTGGTTTTTCTTTTTTCTTTTTTTTTTTCCTCCCAAGATACAGTTTCCCTGTGCAGCCCTGGCTGTCTTAAAATTTACTCTGTAGAACAAGCTGGCCTCAGACTCAGAGATTTGCCTGCCTCTGCCTTGAGTGTGGGTGCTAAAAGTGTGACCACCACATTTGGCTTTTCTTTTTTAAAGGTCACAATGATTATAAAATATTCTAGTGTTTTATGTGTGTGTGTGTGTGTGTGTGTGTGTGTGTGTGTGTGTGTGTAATTATATGCTGAGTCTGCTTCTTTCTTTGATATGCAAGACTATCTGATCCATACATAGTACATAATTACATACATAGGAACCTGAAAAAATATTTTCAAGATTCAAGAAACAACATTTTAAAGGTCAAAACAATCTAACATAAATTATAGTGACTATGAGTTAATTAATATATAGCAACTAGAATAATTCTATTCAGTAGAGCTAACCTTTTGCTGAAAGGAACTTGTGTAAACTTCAGTGGTTTGTCAGCTAGGTAACATCAATCTTGCATCTAAATGTGGGTTCAAAATTTATGGCTTTTCTCCTTGACACAGGCAATACACTGACACTAGTTACCTGTTTAATATGATTGGTTATTATTTCTTGGCCTACAAATGTGCTGTGCTGTCTGCAGAAGCAGCAAGGAATTTTTCTCAAGGTGACTAAGCTAGAGGAAGGAAAAAAATGAAAGTTAGGTGGAAAGGGCCTCATTCAGGGATCACAGATGAATGGGGCAAGGGGTATCCGTCACCATAGTAGACAGAAAATTAGAAAATTAGATGAACTCCTGGATTCATGTGGGTGGTGGTACCAACTCAAGACACCCTGGAAACCAGGGGGAAGGCGTAAATAGAGAAACTGTTTAGGGATATAGTAATGATGCTTTACAGAAATAAAAATGACCTATTGGAGAAAATGCACTTAGTTTAGTTAATGTTGGCCAAGTTGTGTCTTTCAACACCAGAAACTAAATCAATACCATGGTGATTTATTTTTCTATAAAGCAATACTACTTTTGGCTGACACATACTTTTAACTATTGCATTTGTAAAGGCAGGGGCAGGTGGGTTTCTGTGAGCTTGAAGCCAGCCTCTCTATATAATGAGATCCTGTGTTTAAAAAAGGGATGAGAGATCTCAATAATTCTGAACGGTAAAAACATTCACCTTTGTTCTCCTTCTTAGTTTTTAGTTATTTGGTTCCTTAATTTATCTAGAATTAATCTTGGTACCCAAGTGAATAGTAACTGTCCCTAAAGTGGCAAACAAATTGCTTAGACCCACTTAACTGAATACATGAACTGAACTTAAATATTTAATACTAGTTACATTTACCTTACATCAAGTATCTAATAAATGATGTACCACTGCAAAAATAAATCCTCATTATATCTAATTTTAAAACATAACTACATGCAGATTAAAACATAGTAAAATATATTTCAAAATAACTGAGTAAATTTCAAATGTCTCTACATAAAAAATGATAGCTAAACAAGGCAATGGATATTTTAACTTGATTTAATCATTCCTCAATGCACGTACACACACATATATCTATATAAGTATAACTAAATAATATTTTATGCTGTACAGAATTATTTATTAATTAAAAGCAGTATTATAAAAGACTAAATTTTAAAAGGGTGTAGCTAATCCCAGATCAGAGCCAATGTAATCAGGCCTGAGCTCTGAGATTTGACAGAAAGAAGGGTCACACACTTCATGACTTATCTGTATCAGTTTTGCTATTCCTTGCACTGGAGCTGCAGGTTCAGGTCTAAGTGCTCAATACCTACCTTATGCCAAGATCAGCATTATTAAACACTTACCAATCGCAAGGAGAAGAATGCTAGCTACAAAGCAGCCTGCGCCCACACTGAGGTAATAAACACCAACTCTCATCTCTGCTGGCCAGAGAGGGAAGAGGGTGGCCGCTATTACTGCAATAACTGAAATCAGAAACGACAAAGTCACACACAAAAACGTTAAAATTTTTAGAACAAATATTTTAATGGCTTGGTTACAATTAATAGTGAACATATTCTTTTCTTAGGGGGAACTGTTAAATACCTGAATTTTAGAAGTCCCATTTGCACAAAAATGATGAATTCTAAGCAATTTCATTTTATATTGCTATACTGTTCTCAAATTAGGTTGGTATGTTTTAAAAGTCCAGATTAATTATAAAAATTACCATCTATAAATTAAAACAATTCTTAAATCATTAATTATTGCCATTTTGAAGCTACTTTAAAAAAATATTAGGAGTAAGGAAAGTTAAAAAACAAAACAAAAGCATGAGGGTGATGGTACATGCCTTTAATCCTAACACTCAGGGAGATCTCTGAGTTTGAGGCCAGCCTGGCCTACAGACTGAGCTCTAAGACAGTCAGACTGCTACAAAGAGAAACCCCGTCTTGAACTACAACAAAACAATACCCCACCACTCTCAAAACTCTGAATATTCCTCCTCAGGGGAACCAGATTCACAGACTCTTAAAAAAAAAAAACAGGCAGAGTGGGTAGGGAAAACTACAAATAAGTACCTATATACATATATTTTTTCAATTATAGTAGGGCTTTAGGAAAAATTGTTAAGAAATGCACAGCCTGTTATTAGGTCTTTACCATTAAGAAAAGGATTCAAATTCCTGCTCTATCATGTGTAAGCTAGGTAACCTTTCCAAAGCTGATTTACCTTGTATTTGATAAATCCCTGTTCTTAATGGAATTAATGACAGAGACTACAACATTGTAAGTAATCTACAGCACAAGTCTTTTGCGTTTAACTAAGTTTCAATTCTTACTGTAAGCTCCTCTAAATGGGATCCCATAATATCCTACTGACCAGCCATATTTTACCTGCTATCTGTTTTTGCTATTTGTTAAAATTCTTCTTTCCCACACAATCTTGCCCATAAACTTTAAAAAAATACAAGCACAAATTTAATACCTATACAAAATGAGTTAAGGACAATAGTAAAGACGCAATTCTTCCGTTTTGTCCCACTGCTGAGCTTATCCTGTCCCCACAGACAAATAACCTTTTGTAAATAAATGACTATGTCACCCTTGCTCTTCGGCAGTCTCCTCTCATTACACTGCATTATTTCACTCTTCTACTGAGGAGCTATGTTCAGCTTTAATGTTGAGACAGAACTCCCGAGAATGTGCTCCCACACGTATACTGTGTGACTGGGTTTATGGAACAGAATGAGCTCTAAGCTCAGTGAGGAAGTGCTTGCCTTGCCTCTGTAAGACCCTGATCTGATCCCAGCCGGCCTTGCAACAACAAAGAAACCCAACCCTGAGAAAAGTGTTAACAATGAATTCTTTTCGATGGAATTGGTAGGCCAAAAGATACAGGCACTGAAAATCCGAATGATATTTGCTAGGCTGTTTTCTTTCAATGTAGCCTGAAGTATGTGGATTAAAATAGTAAACAAGTAAACGCATACACTGTGCAATGGGTGAATATGGATAAACCCTGCAGGAGTTTGCAGGGTCAATGCATGTGCATCTACAATTTGAAAGGTATGGCAACCGGCTTGCTGCAAAGATAAAGAAAGGATATTCCATCAATTGCTGATGTGTGTGTTACCCCTTCCCCGGGACTTTCACTGTTAACTTTTGTGACCTTAATCTCTGCCTCTTCATTCTGTATTACAGTTTAAGTCTTACTCACAATGAAGGCAGTGTTTCTTCCTCTGTGAGCTACATTTATCTTAAAAAAAAGTTTTTTAGTTGTTACAAACAATCTTAATTTATTACTTATATTCTAACTTTATGTAAAGTATCCTCTTAAGCAGTTCCTACTATGTATTAAATTTAGAAATAGTTTTCTTTGGGGTGCTACATTTTGCCCTCTAACTTTAGATTATACTAAAAAGCTACTTATATTCTCCTACTTACCAAGAATTAATCCCATGACAAATGTTTTAATGTGAACTGGGTCATAGATCCACACATAAACCTAGAAGAATCAAGAAACCTCAGTGCTTAAAAGTTCTATGGTCATATTAGTAAAGTTTATACTGTAGCTCTTCAAAGGCAGCCCAACTTCCTAACACACTAAGAGCTTTTTCCTTTCTGATAAGAACTATAATCAATCATTAAAAGACTTTTAATTTTAGCTCCCAGTTTCTGTAAATTACTGTATTGTTGCATTTCCTAGTTCTATTTTAAATAAAACCTTTTATTTTTTTTCTGATTTATTTATATTTCTAACACTTGGAATTCCAATTCAACCTCTATTTTACTCTTTACATTTTCCCTGGGAATTAGACTCAGGGACATTAGTTTTGCTAGTCACCACTAAATAAAACACTAAAACTATATAATTAAAGAGACATTTTCCAGTTTTAAATCCGAAGACAAGGTGTTTCTTGAGTGTGTGTATACGCAACCTAATCTTTTTGAGATGAGAAGCATCCAGCTTTTGTTCAGCCTGCTTCCTCTGTAACAGACCATAATTCTTTCCTGGTACAATGGGCAATCTGCCAGTCAGTTTTGAAAGCTTAAGTCAGGTGTTCATGATCTCCAGACTCTTCTTATCCTTCCTAATTAAATTAAGCATACCTAATTGGTGTTCTCATGCAGGTAATGCTTACTATGATGTAATACAGTAATTTGTTTAGGTGTCTATTTCTTTAATGGACTATAAAAGCTCCCTCACTGAGGATTTCATTGTATTTTATTATACCATTTCCAGAATCTGTGAAGTATCTGGCACATACTGATATACTCAATTCAAGTCTTCTAATTGCAGAATTTCAAACAGGGAGCCCTAGGGTCACTGCTTTTTACATTTCTGATAAATGGTTTAAATATTTCAAGAAAGAAAGTGCCTTAAAATTCACAACAGTTGGGCAGCTAGGACATAGGTACTATTTTAAGTAGTTAAGTGACTACTGTAACAGTCTTCATGCAAGGCCATTATCAACAAATCTCACTACAGAAGGTCTAACTATCTCCTTGAACAAGGCATTAGCAATGTTAAAAATTTCAGGCTACTCAATAGCTGTTTCTGATGAGACACGGTTAAAGAACCAGAAATCAGTAGGTGATTCCCATGAACCATTTGGCTTCTTCTCTCTTTTATAATAATAAAAATTCTGCATTTTAACTGGGCAAATTAAACCCTGAATATAAAAAGTGCATTTTTAAGACTTTATCTCAGGTAGTCAGTGAATCCAAGTGTGTGTCCGTAAGATGGTTTGCTAAAAAGGAGGGCACATGCCTCTTATTCTCTTTTCTCTATGGATGTAATTTTAAGGTTAACAGCCATTATGGACCAGGAGGCACCTTAGCAATAAGATTCTAACACAGGGAAAAAGAAAGGAGCTCCAGTCTGCCAGGGAGCTTCATCTGTGCTACTTCCCCCTAGAGTATTAATAACAAAGAAGTCAGCCTCATTCTGTTTTGTGTACTTCAGGTTTTATATCACTCATATCCAGTCAAATCTGATTCTAACTTCTTATAAAACTAGATTTAAAAAGCTAATTTTTAAAAGTTATTTTCATGTACTTATATGTATTATTATACTTTCTAAATTAATTTAATAGTGATAGAATGTATTTCTAAGATTTTTCTATGAAAAACTGGAGTTCTATCATGCTCAAATCCCAATATTCTAATCTCACCTCATTTCCATCCAGAAATACTTGATCATCATGTGGCTCAAGTTTGAATTTTTTCTTAGTTTCCTTCTTTTTTGGAGTTCCTGGAGTTTCTTCCTATGAATAAACAAGGTGAATAGAATAAAACATTTCAGACAGCAAAAGCTATGAAATTCATGAAGTGAAAAATCACTATTCAACAGTATTTTCAACACTAATAAAAATCCTTAAGATCAGTATTTACAAATAGTCCTGACAGTTATCTCACATGGCTGTAAAAGCTTTATTGTAGTGGGATTACACTGTTACATTATATGTAATTGTCCCACCTACTGGGTTAATAAAAATGCTGATTGGCCAAAGGCAGAAAGAAGTATGGGCGGGGTCACCAAACTAAAAAAACCTCTGGGAACAGGAAGAACAAGGCAGAGATGCCACAGAGACACCAGAGATACCACAGATGCAGAGGACAACTATGCTGCTCTAAGAAAAGGTACCAAGCCGCATGGCTGAACGGGATAAGAATCATGGGTTAGTTTAAGGGTAAAGAGCTAGTAAGTTATGTGCCTGGGTCCCAGGTCAATCAGCGTACAATTAATACAAGTGTCTGTGTGTTTCAGTGGAACTATGGGACTGTAGGCCAGAAAGTCCAGGCCACGAGGCAAGGCAAGAAATTCTGGGCCAGAAATCTAACACAACACTTTATGATCACAGGCCAATTAAGATCAAATGTACAGTTTTTTTTTCCTTCATTTATGTGTACAGATTTTTTTCCCTGTATTTATGTCTGCATCGTTTACAAGCAGAGCTTTTAAGAAGGCCAGGAACTTTTGCGATATCCCCAGAACTCAAGTTAAGGCAGGTTATGAGTCTCTGCGTGGGTGCTGGAAATTGACCCGAGTGCCCTGAAAATGGCCTCTGTCCCATCTCTCCAGCCTCTACAAGGATGTTTAAGGTTCTAATTTAACTTCAGGGAAACCTACCTTTTTGGACTCTTCCTTTTCACCATCTTTCTTTTTTTCTTTTTCCTTTTTTGTCTTTTCTTCTTTTATATTTTCTTTCTTGCTCTTTTTATCTTCTTCTTTTCCACTTTCAGATTTTCCTTTGTCTTTTTCTTTTTTTATGTCTTTATCATACTTCATTTTCATTACTTTTAGGGCCCGATGAAAAAACTGTTTCTTTAACAGCCTTGGGGAAGAGCGACAGTTCTAACATATAATTCTCATCAATTACACGGACATAAGCTGTCCAAAAAAGCAGAAATAACAAGACCCAAATAAACTGCACAAAAGAAGATAGGAATTTGCAACTCACAAAAGAAATTTTATCAGTAAGCCTATGGGAAAATTCATTTAATGCTATGTCTGTATTGCAAGAGTAAAAATAATACATAGGAAATTAGTTTATTTAAGAAATGTCAACAGAGAAAAATGTGTTCATGACTGCTTGGTACTATTCATGTCTTTCCAGCTGTTTTATGGAGGGTTATGTTAATGATGTATGTCATCATTCAGTCAAATGCTGTAATAAAGTATCTTCAAGTAAGTCATGTATAATTACATACACTAAGATGACACTTCTGCACTTTGACAAGGATTCTCACAAGAACAATCTAAAAAATGTGCAGGCTGTACTCCTGGGTCAGCAGTTTCAAAAGCTGCTTTCATAATATGGAATATTCCTTCTCCAAAAAGGCATGAGTTTTTGTTCCATTCTTACTTCTTTCAAGTTTTCTCAATTACAAACTAACTTGCTAAAATACACAAGCCTGTCTCATTCCTTCATTTCCTGCTATCCTGTCAACAGCCCCCTGTATGTTTGCTCCTTCCCTAAACTTAACCCACCAAAAAATAGATCTCATTCAATTATCTAACCAATAGAAGCTTAGCAAATACCATAGTTGAGTCAATCTCACTGTTTTTCTAACATTATACTCCTACCCTAGAAACTATTTGGTTCTTCCCATTGTTTAGTTATAAGCCATCATTTTAAATCTCATGTTCAAGTTTCAGAGTTCCTGATATTACTCTTCATTCTTGTCTTGGTAATATATTATGCAACTGCCACAGCATAATGCAGAAGCTATGTCACTAACCCTCTAGTCCTATGTCTCTCTGGTGTATAATCCAGCATATGTGATATCCCTTTCTGTCCAGAAGACTAGTTTGTTCTGGCCATATGTGGTGACTTGTGGGGCATCTACATTGTTTCTTGTTTGACTGTGTTCCCATGTGCTGCCCAATTAATTCGGCTCATGGGCATCCCACGCAGTGAATGTCAAGATTTCCTCATTTGGCCTATTTTTGTTCAGAAGCAGATAATTTAATACACAATTGTGCAACTGTTCCAACTGTACCCCCAAACGCTATTTATATCTGCTTGATAAAACATAAATAAACAAAAAACTGAAATGAAGCTTTAATGATTACTACTTGTAAGTGCAAAGGGGAATTTAATAGTAGACTAGTGATTTACTTGAATATGAAGAATGTTGTTTTACTTCAGAATGTCTTGAAAAATTACTAAAGATATATTGTAATTTTGTTTATATTATCACTCAATACTGAATCAGAAATATATAATTTTAATGGGAAAAAAGAAATTTTATTAGTTTATATTATAGATGCCCATATATTAAAAGCTCTTCTCAAAATACTAATGTGATATTATAGTAATTTAGAATTTTCCTTACATCATTAATTTGTATCTTCAGTTTTAAATTTATTCTGTAGGAAAAACTGTTCTTAGTCATTTAAGAAAAAAAAATATTTCCACAGTAAGATGCTACAGAAGGACACAGACCTTTCAGGGCTGCTGCTTTTGCTGCTCCTCTGGCATGGCTGCCCACACCCAGCAAAGCCAAGCATGTAACCACAGCTCAATAAAGGCCCTTCACAGCGAGCATCAGTCAACATCAGTTTAAAGGAAAAGAGATAAAGAACAAACCAAAGCTGTGCACGCTCTCCATGTTTATCAATAGAGTCCCTGAAGTCTTAGCTAGTGCAATGAGCCAACTGACAAGACCAAGATAACTGTGTAAGTGAGTGACCCTAAAAATTCCACCAGACAACTCCTACAGCCGATAAACACCTTTAACAAAGTAGCTGGATACAAAATTAACTCATAAAACCAGTAGACCTCCTATACAAAGGACAAGCGGACCAAGAAAGAAGTTAGGAAAACAACACAATAGCCACAAAGAATATAAACTATCTTGGGATAACTCTGACCAAGCAAATCAAATACTTGTATGTTAAAAACGTGAAGACACTGAAGAAGGTGTCAGAAGATGGAAAGCTCTCCCATGATCACTCATCAGTAGGGCTAATATAGTAAAAATGGCCATCATACCAAAGCAATCTAAGATTCAATGCAAACCCTATCAAAGCTCCAACACAATTCTTCATAGATCTTGAAAGGAAAAGTTTCAGCTTCATATGGAAACAAACACACACACCCAGGATAGTTAAAACAATCCTAGATAGTAAAGAACTACTAGAGGAATCACCATCCTCAACCTCAAATTGTATTGTAAAGCTACAGTAATGACAACAGCATGGTGTTGACAGCAATGGAAACAAACTGAAGGCCCAGTCACTCACCTATGAACACCTGGTTTTTGATAAAGAAGTCAGAAATACACACTAGAAAAAAAGACAGCATCTTCAACAAATAGTTCTGGTCAAACCATATAGTTGCATGTACAAGAATCCAAACAGACCCATACTTATCACCCTGCATAAAAACTCAACTCCAAATGGATCAAAGACCTCAATGTAAGGCCACATACACTGAATCAGGTTGAAGAGAAAGGCACAGAGAAGACTTCCTGAACAGAAGAACACTGTTAGCACCAACACTAAGATCAACAAACAACAAAAGGGACCTTGTGAAACTGAGAAGCTCTGTACAGCAAAGGACACTGTCTTTTGGACAAAGCAGCAGCGTATAGAATGTGAAAAGATTTTTACTAACTATACATCCAATAGAGGGCTAATATCCAAAATACATAAAGAACTCAAAAATCTAAACATCAAGAAATAAATAGCCCAAATAAAAAACGGGGTACAGATCTAAACATCAAAACAAGAAACCCAAACGGCTGAGAAGCACTTAGTCACTAGGAAAATACAAATCAAAACTACTTTGAGATTTCATCTTACACCAAATATAATGTCCAAGATCAGTAACACAAATAACAGCGAATGCAGGCAAGGATGTGGAACACAACTCCATTGCTGGCAGCATTGCACAGCCACTATGGAAATGAGTGTGGCAGGTCTTCAGGAAGATGGGAACCCATCTACCTCAAGACTCAGCTATACCACTCTTGGACATAAACCTAAGGGAGACGTCATCCTAGTACAGAGACACTTGCTCAATCATGTTCATTGCTGCTCTACAGCCAGAAATTGTAAACAACCTAGATGTTCAGTAACGGATGAATAAGGAAAACGTGATGCATTTACACAATGGAATATTACTCAGCCATTAAAAAACAATGAAATCACCAGGGATAGTGACTCATATTTAACCCCAGCACTTGGGATGCAGAGGCAGGCAGGTGGATCTCTGGGAGTTCAAGACCACAGAACCACAGACACAACGGTCATAATGTGGGCTGAGGGACCGAGAGAAAAAAGAAACATACAGGGAAAGTGGCAACTTAACACCACAAAAGACCAGATTAGAGAAGGAATGTGGCAATCAGACAAGAGTAAAGAGAAAACATCTCCCTGTATAGAGTACAGACTAAAAATACACCATAGGGGCTGGAGAGACAACTCAGCACCCACATGGCAGCTCACAACTGTCTGTAGTTCTAGCTCCAGGGGAATCCGATATCCTTTTCTATTCTCCACAGGTACCAAACATGCAGGCAACACACATACCATAAAATAAAATAAAAATAACTAAATCTTTAAAAAAAAAGACAACATACCTAAAATACTAGCATAAATTTTTTTTGCTATGACACTTCCCGAGTTGCTTTAGAAATAAAACTGGACATGTCTTCCTGTGGTTTTCTCTATTTTGAGCAGAAACCCATGAGAACTGGTCATAAGGAGGACTCCATGGTTATATCAGAAGTGGCTGAATCATCTCAGGTCCAGTCCTTTATTTTAGTGCAGAAAGAACCCAACTGGACATGAGTAGGAATAACATAATCTAAAGTAAGCTTGTCTCTAAGACATCTTCCAAGGTCCAGATCTTTTTTTTTTCTCCGAAAGATATTTTTTTATGTGTATGTTGAATGTCTTTTACTATGTAAGTGCACTGTATGTGTGCAGTTTGTGTCCTCACAGGTCAAAAAAGGGTACCAGAACTGAAGTAACAGAGAGTTATAATCTGCTATGTACATGCTGGGAAATAAACTGGGTTCCTGGGCAAGAGCGGCAAGAGCTCTCAAGCCCTAACCCATCTCTTCAGCCTCAGTAGCTTTTAAAACTTTTCATATAACAAAGTATCAAGGTTTCTAAAAGGTATGTTTCCAAGGTGTATGTTCTTTATCTTGAACTCTTCAAGAATAGACTACTAAGACAGTGCAGCTGTTTTGATTGTACAAGGAATACTACATTAGCAATCACTGAAAACAGCAATAAGCTTGGCTTAGTCCAGGGCAAAGCCACTGAAAACCTAAGGATAACAGAGTTAACAGCCCAAACTGGAAAGATCCGGAAAAAAACAGCAACAAACCGCCCCCCCCCCCAAAAAAAAACCCCCTCTGACCTTTTTCTACACAGAACTTGTTCAATGTAGATATGTTTAAGCTTTTTTTTTTTTATTATTTTTTAAAAATTCTTTCACTTAGTAGCCGTGGCAATACAGAACAGTAAAAGAACATAACTACAAATTACACACATAAGTCTAAGAACAAACATACTTCCACTAACAAAATCCAGGCTACATGTAAAGCTCATTATGGTTAGTAACAAAGAAAGAGTTTCAAGGGCTTCAGCACCATGGAAACAGTTGACATTGCTAATTGTCACCCTTCACCAAGAATCATTACCTGTTGCAGTAGTCAACCACAGACTCCCTGTTTGTAAACAAAGCTTCCTCTCCTTTCTTGGCCTTTGCCCACTTTGAATCCAAGAGGCAATCCACTGCTTTTGAAGCTACAGAAGGAATGTTATAAAATAGTATATGTAAATATGTCTAATGAAATCATGTTATAAACGTCAACACTCTGAAAACAAAATAAAACAGAATAGAATAGTAAGTCTAATGACTACCATTAATGCTCTTGGTAAGCACCTTCACAGCAACACAAATAACATTACTCAAAGCAATTAATGGGAAATGTTTGTAACAAAAAAATCCTCTCAAAAATATTTGTATGTAACCATCAGACATTGAATAATATAATAAAAAATAACCTCAAATACTTTCTTGTTC
This sequence comes from Phyllotis vaccarum, assembly GCA_033318265.1. NCBI lineage: Eukaryota > Metazoa > Chordata > Mammalia > Rodentia > Cricetidae > Phyllotis > Phyllotis vaccarum. Next base: position 29,066,453 of record JARWLC010000010.1, on the reverse strand, counting down.
CCTCAATGGCAATGAAAATTCTCAAGTTATGAAGAATCACTGAACAATCCACTACTGTGACTAGCAAATAAATACATTAGATTTAGAGATCAGCATATATATTTTTTCTAAAATTTTAGCAAATACCAACATCATTAATAACATAAAAGCAACAATACCTTCTGTATAAAGAAATTCAAGTTTAACTGATAAGGAAAATACAACCACCATTTATAAGCTACTGGGATATATTATAGACGTTATCAGCTAATCATGAGGTTGAATGGATAATATATGAACTAGGTACCTCATTAGTTCCATATAATCATACTATCTGAACAATAGGTAGTTTTTCATAACAAACACTGAAAATAAATCTTATTTTTAAAATTTCCAACAAAACCAATTATAAAACACTTTTTAACTTTTCATTTATAAAAGGAAAGACCAGGATAATTAGCTGCCCTATGTCCATCACTGAGCTTTAATAATCACAAATGGAAGATCTTTTATAATGTCCATCTATCCTAATTTTGGTAACTTCATAGATTTTTAACATAGTAATACTTTAGGAATATAATCCTACCAATAAAATAATCAACCCGATGACCCATCATATTGGTGGACTTTGTTGGACAGTTGAATCGAAGATACTTGGCTACAGCCTTCTCTTCTTTTGATGGTTCACCGACTTCCTGCAACACAGGAACACTGATTTAGTGTGTTCATGTTTGTGAGAAATTCAAACTAGAGTAATTTGCACATCTGTTCTGTAAATCTTTTCAAGTGCTATAAAGGGCTTGATTTCAGATCTTCCTTGGGACAGATCATACCAAAAAAAGGGGGGACTCTTAATCATATCTTCTAAGTACAAAACGACAAAGCCAAAGGCCATCCTATATGCTGGTCTCAACTACAGATCATTAGCTGTTTTTCCAGTACATTAGCTATTTCGTATAGTTTTCCTTTAATTTTGTATGGCTTTTTTTAATCTTTGCAAAGCAGTAATTTAAAAGATAAGATGCTGCCAATAATGACTGCCTAAATGGCACAGTAGGTAGAAAGGTGTGCCATAAATAAATGTTATAACCACAGTCAAAGACATATGTACTGATCAATGGATGACCGTCTGTAAAAATTCTCCAATTAACCTAAGGTAGTGCAGAGCTCCTGACTGGAACTGAGTCCCTTTCTTTCCCCTGGGACACAGATGCTGTCTGAGACTCTCTTCTCTGGTAAGACTGTGGCAGAAATACAGAAAGGGATATTCCTATTAAGGGCAGTGCAGTAACAAAAAGCAGTTTTAGAAAAATTGCTTTATCCTTTCCCATGTCTCTTCTTTTATATCTGTTGCCAAATTTTCTATGACAAGTTCAGCTACTACCAACTATAATTATTTGTTGCAATAAAAATTAAAAAGTCAACCAATCCTATTTTATAACAACCACAACAATAACAAATACTAAGTGTTTTTCTTCATTCAATGCAGCTGTTGTCAACTTAAAAGTTTACCTATTTAACTGGTAATTTATTACCAGGATAAACTTCATTTGAAATCACAGTAAGGAAGCCAGATTAAATAAGGACATTTCAATAAATGTAAGTCATTCATTCAATAAATACATACTTCTGAATGTTTATCCTATAATCTTTGAATGTTGTAATGTATATTACAACAGCAGGATACCTGTACTTTGTTAGTTATATAAATAGCCCAAAGAAATGATAAATAAAAATATTTTAGGAGCACACAAGATAGAAGTGAAATTATCAGTGTGCAGAAATGGTGTCTTAAAGAGAATTTCATTTTGAAAGACACGCTCTAAGTAAACTGGACGAACAACACAAACAATGACGCTGAAAATGACGAAGACTGGACTCTAATAGAGAAGGGTTATAATGTACCAGGAGGTAAATTTGTACACACAGAGAAAAGTCCTTAAGGCAAGCCCAATATCTTTAACTTTATTCCATAAGGAGCAGAAAGATCACCATCTTTTAATCAAACAGAAATAGGAAAGTAATAAATATTATTTTTATGATTGTAGGCAAGAGGAATAGGGAAAAAAAACATGGAAAGCAGGAAAAATAGACTACTGTTAAAAATCAAATAAATGTGCCATGATATTGGTCTAAGAATTGGAAAGAAATGGGCATATCTCTAACACTTCTAATTTACACTACATAGGATTAAGAGTAACGGGTAAATGAAGTAAATACATACAAAACGTCAGATTTCTATAAAATGGCAACAAAAAGTTGAATGGGTAGGGAGGTAGGAAGGGATCTGGGAAGACTTGGGATATGTTTTAAAGTTCGCAATAATAGGAAATGTGTAAGGAAGGTGATTTTAGAGAACGATCATCATTTTAGGCATGGCATACAAACCTTAAATTAAACCATTAGCACAGATAAATGTTCTAATTTCCTGACTGCTGATCATGGCACCACATGTAAAATCTGGTTAAATATCAAAATATAAACACTCAGAAAAGTAGGTTATGTTATAGGAAATCAGACACTACTAAGTGGCCGCAAAAATTCTTTGAATTTCACTTTAACGAAGAAGTTAATCAACTCTCCCTCAGCTCTGTACTTTTCTTGGTAAAGGCTCTACTAAATAATGGACAGAAAAAGCGCAAACAGTGACAGCTGAAGTCTGTTGTCTATTAGTACTCCCCTAAAGTATCAATGACTGATACTAGTTACTATAGACAGCTCTTTAATGAAAATGTATCATCTGGAACAGGTGCTGGGGTCTTCATCCCAGAAAGCTGCTGTTAGAGGGTAGCATCAGCAGTAAAAGTTGGAAACATGGGACAGACTGTGTGACTGCACTGTCCCAGACTAAACAGAGCATATAATATACTCACCTTGTTTATAAACTAGACCTTAGTATATATCTCCCCTATTTGTTCCCTTTTATTGGAGAATACTTTCTTAACTTTTGTACTAGATTTATTTCACTTATTTGTTAATAATTAAAGTCCTGAAAATTTAATAAACAATTATAAAACATACAAAACCAGCTCATCAACTCTCAAATAAATGAAAATACCTTTTTAACCCCACTAACTCTCACAGTTGTCTTTGAAGGAGGATGCAAAGAACCAACAAGCTTAGGATAGACTGCCTTTTCTTTACATCCAGATACCAATCTATCGGTGGTTGTTAATCACAACCCAAAATTACTTAACAGGGAGAATGGTAGAATATTCATAAAAGATTTTAATTAATATATTTTAGAATATATCAATACCCAACTACTATAATGAAAGAGAAGTTGCCATCTGTAGCCTTTTGGAGAAAAAAAAAATTCATAGTGAGCCATGGTCTTTACTCTTACATAAATTTCAAATATTTACAACTGAAAAGAAATAATCTTACTGGTTTGTCAATAGGGGGGTAAAGAAAAGGATTCATTTCGTCAATTGTGAATCTATTTATACAGAAAGTAGTATAAATGTTTATAAAATTGCAAATGGGTTAATAGAAGGTATTCTGAAAACTAGAAGGAATATTAAAGAAATTATTTGTTTAAAGCCATACATCTTTGTAGAGTAACAATAGCAGTACCCTCTCCAATCTGCCTCCATCATATTTCCAGTGGCATCAGGTTTGCTATGTCCTGCAAAGTTCTCTATTAAGCCTGGTATGTTGAGGGGTGGGAGAGCATGACATTTTTATACTGGGGGCTGGATTTCTAGGTTCTTTCTCTTCCCTTCAGAAAGTCCTGAGAAGTCAGACCTGGAGTGTGGCTGATCAGTCCCCAACATTTTTCTTCTCTTTCCTGAAATGAGGCATACAATCCCAGGATGTGTCAGGCTTTTACAGCCAGGGAGACAGATGGGCACAACAAAAATAACTCATAGAGGTTATACAAGTTCTAAAATACAGAGGTCATCTGAAGATTTCAAAACTGAACAGGTTGCTATACACAAACAGAATATTATACAGAATTAATTCTCTGGGCAGGAATAAGTCAGATTAAATCTTCATTATGAAACTTGATATTCCTAATTTGGAAAGCTGGAGAGATGGCTTAGTGAGCGGTTAAGAACACACATTAGCCTTGATCCCAGCACCTATATTGAGTGGCCTACCACTGCCTTTAACTCCAGTTCCAGAAGACCCGATGCCCTTTTCTGTCCTCAGATACACTAAAAGGTGCATGCATCTCCCCAAAGATACACAGATATATACAAATTTAAATACACACACGCACGCTCATGCACGTAAAATAATTTGGGAGTAAAGTATTTCAAAACGTATTTATTTAGTTAATGATAAAGTAGGAAGAATATTCCACTGGGAATTAGAAACTATTCTAAATCTAAATAGTTCAAGTAACACAACTTCACTAGACATCATTTGTCAGTAAAACAGAGGGTGAGATCAGTTAGCTCCAAACCTACTATGGATTGAATGGTTTTTGGTTTTTTTATTTTTTTAACTGTGTGTGAGTGTGTGAGCATGTGTACGTGCCGGTTTGCCTGTAGAAGTCAGAACAATTCTAGAGGTCAGTTTTTTTCTTGCCACCTTGTAAGATCAAACTCAAAGCCATCAGGCAAGTGCCTCTGTCACTGAGTCATCTATCTCACCTCCTGAGACTGAACTTAGGACAGAGGATTCCAAATAAATTCTATCAGAGTCATTTCAATTTTAAAATGTCACAATATCAGAATTCTAAAACAATGCTTCTAGTACCTTGTTAATCTATATAGTTGCTGTAGTTCCTAAAAATACATAACTGCTTTTCTTAAACAAGAGTTTTTAAGTATTTCATTAGTTTGGATTAATATCACTCTTCAGAGAATCTCAGTTATTAAAATTTTACAACACAATGTCAATTAAGAAATGCAAGCTCATTTCAAAGTTTCAGTGACCTAATCTGAGTTCAAAGAAGAAATGTGATTACGGTCCCCTTGCTTCCAACTCTGGTGGGGCACCAGATTTTAAAATTATGCTGTCCTGGAAAAAGCAAATGAATTGGCTACAAAAACAAAACAAAACTCTCAACTTAAGTGTTTGTATTAAACATCCCTCCCCTCCCAAAAAAGCCACTGTAATTCAAGGTCAATAGAATCCAGTTAAAAATTGTTTCTAAACAAAAACACCAAGTAACATCAGCAAATTCAACAGTTAGTATATAAATGCTTTTGCTTTAAAGTCTTTCAACAGACTTTTCTGTAACAAACACTGAATTCCTGCATTACATTCCATCTTTTTATCTCAAATAAGGCCATTATCAGAGGTTTTGGTTCTTGACAGGAATAAAGGAACTGAGGAATTCCCTCCTAGAACAGTTGGAAGAGGCTGAAGAAATGTCTCAGTGGTTAAAAGCATGTACTACTTTTCCAGAAGACCTCAGTTTGGATACTAGCATCACTGTCAGGAAGTCTGTAACTCTAGCTCCATGAGAGCTGACACCCCCTTCTGGCCTCTACTGGCACCTGGACCCATGCACACATAACCACACAGACACATAACCGAAAAACAAGCATTAAAATGTTGTTGGGCTGTATAACAGTAGTACAGTAAGATCTTCCACAAATATCCTATACCACCATATAGAATTAATTTAGTTGGGAAAATTTTTAATTTTGTGATACCTAGCTGATTTTTAATAACTAGCGTCTCAAATAAACAGAAAGTAAATAACCACACTTCATATAAATTAGTCTAATGGTTAATTTAACAAGTAGGAGGCTGTTAATTATTTTTAAGTTTATTAAGGTGCTTAACAAAAATAAATATAACCTAACCTAATTTTCTTATTCTGGTGAAGGAGGGCAAGAAAGAGGCTATTCGCAAAGCACTTTGATAAATCTTTTACAATTCATTAATTTAACTAATGTTTTCATACCAACTCCACAACCCTAAAAAGAGTTTTCTCTCTTAAGATAAACAATCCTTACAAATGCAGAAGTTGAAGTAAAAATAAATTAATAAAACTCCAAAGTCCTAGTTAATTGGTAGATGGAGCTGGAGTACAAACAGGCTGCGGGTTTTGGCCACTAGCTTATAATACCATAAAGCCTCCTTAACTACTTTTCTGTTTAACCTATGTTCATAAATGAATTATGAACAGCTATTTTAAGAGTGCATTACCGCCCTTAACACAATATTGAAGAATAGATAAAACTGTAAAATATGTACTGAAGAGCAAGAAAGCACAAATTTGTACTGCCAGAGGTAAACATAAGAAGTACAAATCTGACAACTTCAATATTAATTATAATAAAATAACTATCCATGTTAAACCATCTAAATTTCAAAAGCCCAGCATAATTATTGTTTTGACACTGGTATAAAGACCCATGTAAACTTGGAATATGCCTCTAATTCCGTTCTGTACCCTGTTCAAAATTAAATTTGGTAAGCCTGCCAAATTCCAAACTTACTGAACACTATCTTTCCCACAGTACTTTTTTTAAAAAAAATTTAACTTTAACTTACATAGTTCAAAAGACCCGTTGGCCAATAAATCATTAAGACCTTACAAACAGATATAAAACGAAAATAGAAAAAGTCACCCTGAGTGAGGACAGAAGAATAAGAACGAGCGAACAACTTGCGATTGGTAAATTAACAGTTTGGCACACGCCATCAACTTAATATGTTTGGGGGCTTCGGAGTGGGCTCACGAGGCACTCCTCATTCACATCGATGCTCAACATCTATCGATGTCAAACAAAGAACGTACAACCGGGAGAAAACTGCGGGGACGAGATGCACAGGTGACATTCATATGGGATGAGGGAGGGATGTTATGTAGGGCATGAGGCTGACAAGCTGGCATGTGCCACCAGCTCATTGCAGCACCGACCGGGCAGGGTTTGTTTACATCGCGTCGCCTGGAAGAGAGCCGGCGAGCGTCCAGCAGACGGTTCGGTTCAAAGAAATCTTGAGAGGGGGGAAGAGGGCAGACGCCACTTAACATCTGGCAGGGGAGCCCGCAGGCCGGGCCGGGGGCGGCACCGAGAGCCGGCTGCGGTGCCTCGGGTCAGCCGTCCGCGCCTCCTCCTACCCCAGTGGCCTTAATACCGGGAGCGCCAGCAAGAACGGGGAAGGGACGGGAGGGCCCCGCGTCCCCCACCCCCACCCCCCGCGCAGGCCCAGGCCCGCCGCCGCAGGAACGCGGGGCCGGACGCGGGATTCCGAGCGCCGCGCCGCCTCCCTGCCTTCCTCCCCCCCCCACCCCCGCCGCTCCGCAGACCCCGCGGCCGGGCGGCCGGCAACACCGCTCCGCCTCAGGCCCGTCACGGCGCCGCGACCCCGCGGAGACGGCCAGCCGCCGCCCGCTCGGTCGGGACGTTCTCCCCACTCCCTCCGCCTCCCAGAGCGCCCGAGCCCCCGGCCCCACGGCTCCGCCGAGCTACCTGGATCCGCTTCTTGTGTCGCCTGCGTTCCGCCATGTTGGCCGCTCCGCCCGGTTCCTTCTGACGTGGAGCGAGGAGGGGAGGAGGGGGGGGGGGCGGAGGAGATCTCGCGAGAGCGCGGCGGCTCGCGGCCCGTTATGTAAGCCGCCGCGGGGCTCCGGGCTGGGGGAGGCCCTGCGGCGTCGGCGGGCTGGCTCGGTGCTGCGGCGGCCGACGCGGAGTGCCTCCGGGGACTCTCAAAGCTGACTGGGCGTCGGAGTCACCTGGCTGGCTTCTAAATACAGATTCCGGGCCCCACCCCGCAGTCGCCGTCGCTAGGCTGAGGCCTTTCCGGAGAACACCCGGACCCCGGGGCTCCACTGCGTCACCCGGGGCGCTTCGTGCCCCTGCAAGCCTGGGCTACCTCCGCTTCAAAGATGAAGGACAACTTCAGAGTCTGGGATAGAAACTGGGGGTGTAGTTGGAGACCTCGGTCGACCGTCCTTCTCCAAGTGAGGGCTTTACGCTGCTCTTTCTCCCAGGGCTTGGCGTGCAGTCCACTGGCCAGGTGCCTCCTCGTGAGTCACCCTCGGAATCCAGAAGCTGAGATGCTGAGATGCTAAGAGCAAGGCTGTGTTGGGATGAGGGAGCCTCCCGGCCACTCGTAGTCTGGCGTTTACTATGTGACTTGTTGTTTTAGAGCCTTCTAGACCAAAGAGAAGGTGGTCAAGTTGGTAGTAAGTGCTTAGGTACACGTTCCCGTTGACACTGTGGGAATTTCAAACCACGGTAGCTGTTGAAAGTTGGGAAAATAGAGAAACGATAAAGATAATAAAAGTTTAATTCTACCACTCAGGTCTGTTAACCGTTTTAATTTTCTTTTGTCGTTTATTCCCAGATTATGTGTACACATGGTGTGTGTATTTTGAATTTATCCATTTTTCTCTGCCCCCAAAACATACAGTATGTGTGGTAGTCTGCTTTTTTCACTTTTGCATTGTAAGCTCATAATTTCAAAATCCTTAAAGTCTTCATTTTTATACGTCTAATAATAATGATTACTATGTAATTAGATGACTTGCAGCAGCTTGATGCTTGATCTTTTTATAAAGTAAGGTAGCTGAAGGTCTTTATTTTTTAACCATTTGATTCTACTTTCAAGGAAGTCATTTCTTTTACTTCCCACTGTGATCTGTAATTTGGGTGTGCACTGTCAGGGAACAAGAGAACTAATGAATCTTAAAAATTAGCCCACAACTTAGAACATAAAATAGCTTTTGTTTTCTCTAGTCCTTCCTACCCAATTGGCCCTTATTCTGTGCTCTTTTATTTGGAAGACAATGGACTGTTTCTATAGGACAGTTGCTCTGTAAATGAAAACACTCATTTAGTAGAGATTGAATGCTTACTGTATGCGGAGGGTTAGGTGAGTACTATATATGACAAGGGATGGACATTCCTTTGTGGCCCTGTGTTGGTCAGGGTTTTCTAGAGGAACACAGCAGTTGAATATACATTAAAAGGGAATTTATTACATGAGGTTACATAATACCATTTGGGTTGTCCAACAGTGGCTGTCTCATATTGGAGAGGATGAGAGGCATGGTAGTTGTTCAGTCTGTGAGGCCAAGCATCCCAATCTGGTGCTGAAAACCTGGAAGGATCTGCACCACACCATAATGGCAGCAGCAGAAGCATCAGTAGGGCAGATGAACTTCCCAGTAGTAGTGAAGGAAAGCAGGCAAAAGCAAAAGCTTCCTTCTTCTGCCTCCTTTTGTAAGGGCTGTCGCAAGTAGGTACCACCAACATTTAGGGTGGGCCTTGCCCTTTCAAATAACCTGATGAAGAAAATCCCCGATAGATGGTCCCTTGCCTTTTAGTCGATTCCAGATTCAGCCAAGTAGAAAACTAAGATTAACCTTTATGAGCTCCCTCTCAAACTACAGCTTTATTACTTGAGATTTATTGTACTGCCCTCGCTTCCCTAACTATGCACTCTAGACCACAATTTGATGCCTTCTTCCTCCCACCTATAATATTTCATTTCTCAAGTCCAGTATCTTCTGTCAGCCAGTATCATATTGGTATTTGATAGTATTGATGGTTCACATATTCTCCATCTTCGCCTTGATTTAACTCATTCTTTGTCCATTTTTCTTTAATCAAAGACTTGCAGGCAACAATATACTGTCTTTGAGAAGTGATTTTTATATTTCAGTTGTAGTAGTCAATTTTTTTGTTAAAAAAAGCAGTTAGACAAAACAAGGAAGCATAGAAGAACTATGTTGAGAGGGCAAAAATTAGATGACAGAAGTTTGAACATTGAATATTCATTTTTAGTAGAGGTCTGACCAATGGGCTCCTTGCCTGCTTACCCTTACCTACCTCCGCTTATGAAACACCCTATGTTGTTTGGTTTTAAAATTTCTCCATGTTAGGCAGGTATCTCCTAAGATGTGGAGGGGTAGGAAAATGACAAAGAGGCCCTAGTTCCAGAACTTTTCCCTTCCCAGTCCTAAAAGGCAAACACACTGGCCTTTGTGTGCCAAGATGCTGTTGCAATTTCAGCCTGGTCATTCGTAATCCAAACAATCAAAATCTCAGACATTTGAATATTGGCATGATGCTACAAGGGGAAGAGAATATATCTGACTTTAAGTAACAAGTTGAAGGAAAATGCAGGCACACCAAAAATAGTTTATGATGTTAATTTCTAGTTATATGTACCAGATGCGTTTGAAACAAATATAGCTCATATATATACAAAGATTCAATTTTTCCATAAAAATCCATAATTTGAGACAGTTATGTTCATGAGAATTTTGGATAAAGAATATTCAACCTGTAGAAATTCCCTCCCTATTCTTTTCTGTTTCTCCTCTTTGCATATTCTGGAGAATCTCAGACACATTTTCAGCTTAATGCTAAAATCCTGCATGAATATGTATTTACAGCTTTCTTCTGGATGTCTGCACTGGGTATTGAACTAGAAATCTTCATTCCCCAACACCACCTTTACCCTTCACTACATTATCCACTCAGTCATGCGAGAAGCCTTGAAAGTATCCCACCCATGCCTTATTGTTAGTCATCCTCCAACCTGCTATTATACAACCAAGATGCTTGCAATTCTTCCCTTCTTTCTCATCGTCTTCATCAGGTCTTGGTCACTCACTGAACAATTACTGTGACAGCCTCCTAGTTGTCCTTAACTGCCCTCTCTGCACACCATCCCATCGTTTATATTCTTGCTAACCATATGGCTCCCCATTGTTACAGAAACACGGATAATGGCCAATATTTCCCACTGTAAGTCCCCTCTTTTATTTATTGCTCACATACAATGTCTGTTTGTGCCTTTGCTGGTGGTAGTGAGCAATTCCTCTGAGCCATTTCTAGACCTTGTAGGCTCATCCCTATTAGATGGTCATTTCTCTCCCAAATGAGTAGCATTGGCTTTTCTCTATTTTTTTTTCTCCTAATATAAAACTATAAGAGTCTTTACTGCACGTTTTTTAGAAGAGGAGACTACTCAATGTTCTTTAAGGGATTGTTGGCAATGTTTTCCTAGGCAATGAGGGATAAATAGTGACTTAGGGATGGCTAGCCCTGCCCTCGTGGGACTACCTGTATTTTAGGGAGAACAGATAAATACACGATGCAAGACGAAAAGTTTCTTAAAGCTTTACGTAGAAACATGAACCAGGGAGCTGGAAGGAGGGTGCAGTTTAACCAAAAGCAGCCCTGTTTGCTTCCTTCTTCAGATCAAGACACGAAAGAGAGAAACAGCAAGCCAGTGGGTAGCTAAGGAAACTATAACCCCAGACAAAATGAACAGTGTTCATCAAATCTAGACCTGGTGGAAGTCAGGTTGTATTTGAGGAACTATGAGGATATAGGGGGCTGAAGTAGATCCAAGAGAAGGGCAGAGTCAGCGATCAAGGCTGCAGGGGAGGGCATTAGATTGTACAGGCTTCTGGAGACAACGTTAATGACTTTGGGATTCACCCTAAGTAAAACAGGGCTTTGGTGAAGGAGTGAAGGAGTCACATGGTATGGTCTATATGTTTTAAAAGATTCTGATTGTATTGAGAGTAGAGTATGGGAGCAGATGCATGCAGTAAAGAAAGGAACTTCAGTCTGTAGGTTATTGCACCAAGCATGTGAGAGGTGAGGGCTTAGGTTGTGTGGTTGCTATAGATGAGGTAGGAGAATGCTTGGGTTCTAGGTTCTGAATGGGGGTGGAGGTGGGTGGGATGGGGAGGGGGAGAATCAAAATGACTCTGAAGGATTATGACTCTTTTAGAATATGTCCAATAGCTTTTCTGACTTCTAGAATAGCCTTCCTCTCTAAAACATACATGGCTATAAGATTTTTGGCTTGGTTAGAGGAACAAGCTTGCAATCTCCTTAAATGGGAATGATATGACCAGAAGAGGTTTCCCATGGGATGGATAGGAATGTGACATTTGCTGGTGAGAATGGGATGCTGATGTTGAGAAGTCTAATAAACACTTAAGGTGGATATGTAGATGCTTAGCTGGATATATGAGAAACAGAGAATTTATCATGCCCAATGATACCATATTGGTATAAGGAGTGTTTTGACCTGAGATAATTATGAAAAAGACGACACTGGAAGAATGAATTCCCCAGCCTTTTCGTTAAGATCAGGATATACATCTGACTTGATAGTACTTCCTTCCCTTGCCCTGTACCTGGATTAAAACATCTCCATCAGTGATGAGATAGCACCGAGATGAGTCTGCATAAACAACTCTTAGTCGGGACTATCTAAACCCATGCGTGTCCACCTTCCCATAGGTTTCTTGCCCTTTATATAGTCTCCACAATTTTATCTCTGTCTGTTAAAATGACAAATGAAATCCCCAAGTGTAGTTATTGGTTGCTTTTCCATATTTTGAGTGAAGTGTATACTGGGAACTAAATGGTGAGGCTGTCACTTTTCTGTTAACCTTTCATGACTGATAAGCATTTTCTTCTGCCTATCTGTTTGTTTTTTGTCCAAGTTCCTCATCATGGAACTCACAAGGGCCAGGGAAAAATCACAAGTGCACACATGGTATTGAAATCCAAAACCACGGGCCATCTTTTTTTTTTCCCCTGGGACCTCTCCCAGCCTTCTGCTTTTCTTCCTAGCTCTTTAATAATTTCTTTTCCATTTTCCTTCCCTGGGTTCCTCTTCTATTATCCTGCTGATGTTGGATGCTCACAGTAGGTCTTCCTGGCCATCCCGAGGTCCCCTCATTGCCCTTGCACTCTTTCATTGCTCTGTTCACTCTCTCCAGGATGATTCTCACCTGTCCCTCTGAAACTTCAAACCTCCTCACCTTAAGAAAACAGATCCAACACTCTTTAGACCTAATTTTGTTGAAAATTTTTTTTAAAGTTAAAAAACTGATTGCCATACTCTGGTAAACAAATTTCTCCAATTAGGATCTTTTCTCTGGATGACTAAAAATGGAGGGAAATTGGAAAATCCATTTTCCTAGGATATACTATTTCAGTAAGCAGAAGTGAGTAACACAGAAATGTGCTCCCACTGATCAGTTTATAGCATCTAAAAACTGCTAATACTTAGCCTTTTGTTTTAAATCCTTTTACTGGGACGATTTTATATGGCCAAAAAATATGGGTGAGAACTGAAGTAAACAATGGCCATCCCCCTTTGCCATTAAAACAAAACAAAACAAAGCAGGCTGGTTAATTTTGTCAGTTTGACATAAACTGCTGGGGGGAAGAAGTAACTTCCATTGTGGAATTGCCTCCGTCATATTGGACAGGTCTAAGGGTCACTCATCTTGATAAATGATCGAGAGGGAGAGCCCAGCCTACTGGGAGCAGTGCCATTCCTGGGCAGGGTCCTGGGACATAAAGACATCTGGAGGGACTTGATGGCTCACACTGTAGGGGTATTGTGTTGTCTCATGGTAAATAATTGTCCCACCCACTGGTTTAATAAAAAGAGCTGATTGGCCAAAGGCAGGCAGGAAGTGTAGGCGGGGCTACCAGACTAAGAAAATCTCTGAGCGCAGAATGCCAGATAGAGCACCAGAGAGAAGCCAGAGGAAGCCTAGGACAACTATGCTGCTCTAAAGAAAGGTACCGAGCCACATGGCTGAACAAGAGACATGGGTTAGATGAAGGGTAGAGAGCTAGCAAGTGATATGCCTGGGCCTGAGGCTCATCAGCCAAAAACTAATGAAAGCGTCTTTGTGTCTCTGTAGGACTGTGGGACTGCGGGCCTAGACCTTGAGGTTAGGCCTGAAAGTCTGGGCCAGAAACCTCCTACTAATCTTAGCACTGAAGGCAAAAAATGGACAGATCTCTGTGAGTTAGAGAGCATTCTAATGAGTTTCAGGGCAGCCACACGAATGCACACCCACTCACACATTCTCTCTCTCTCTCTCTCTCTCTCTCTCTCTCTCTCTCTCTCTCTCTCTCTCTCTCACACACACACACACACACACACACACACACACACACACAAGCAAGCTGAGCATGTCAGTAAGTGGAATTCCTCTGCTTCAGTCCCTGCCATGGCTTTTCTTGACAAGGTGCTGTAATTTGCAAGCTAAATAAACCCTTTTCTCCCCAAGTTGCTTTTAGTCAGAATAGTTAATAAAAACTACAGAGAAGCAATCCCTCTCAATGAAAGATGTTATTAAATTAGTGAATTAGTACTGTTGTCAAAACAAAAAAATTAATGTAAATTATAATAAGCCCAATTTTATCTGAAAAGTTAATTTAAATATTTAAAAAGTTGACTATCTAAATTCCTAATAAAAATGAAATTCAAGAGAGGTGATACATGTTTTTAATCCCAGCATTCAGGGGGCAGAGGCAGGTGGATCTCTGAGTTCAAAGCCAGCCTGGTCAATATAAGTTCTAGGACAGCCAGGGCTACAGAGAAGCCCAGTCACAAAAGACAGAAGCAACAACAAAACACAATGAAACAGAACATTGAATAGCTGTAATTAACAAATTTAAAAAGTTTAATGATATTTTCATTTACATATGTTTCTATTGATTTTTAAGTTTTTATTCTATATTAGTCAAGGTTAGTAAAGAAAGAGAAACTAGTACAGGTATTCAACAAGAGAGATGAAATTAAAGGACTTGAGTGCTTTTAAAACCATGTAGAGGTTGAAGGAGCAGGCTGGGTCTGCTTGGATGACTGCCAGACACTGGGAACGAGTCTGGGCAAGTGAGTGAATTCAAGACACCAGTTCTGGCTTCAGGAAACCTCTCCATAAGCTGTGATCCAGAAACCAGGAAGCCAAGATTGGAAATTTGCTTCTAGAACTTTTGAGGTTGCTCTTTCTTCCACAAGAAAAGAAAATGAACCCCAGGCCGAGAAAGACCCAGACTCTATGACCTTGTTAGCTGACAGCAGCAAGTAGATAGCCTCCTCATTATGTGGACAGTCTCCTGATAACTGTCCAGTGCGTTTAATTGGATCTAGACATCTAAAGGCAGCCTGGGTAATGAAGTGAGGTTTTCCACCATCTGCTGTATGCTTTTCCTCTATTCCCAGTGTCACAATTCTCTTTCAGTGTGACCATCCCACCTTTCTTCTCTCCTAGGGATACGCTTAGCATCTTAGAACATATTTTCATCCTCTTGCCATACACACGTCCATGACCATGCATTTCTGATATTTTTCTTTCCACTTCCTGCTTGTCATCTGGCTCAGCTGAATGAGTGTCGGTGGGAGAATATGAAAATATCCTCTGGCACTTTAGTCAATTTTTTCTTAGAAAACAAATTCTGTTGGGATGCTTTTATCATTGCCCAAGGCTCCACAGTCTATGTAACCTTTCATGGAAATTAGAACTATTTTAAGAGGTTCCCTAGGTTTGACTGAAGAAATATTTCACTGTGCCTAACTACTGCATCTAGGAACCAGTTTTTTTTTTCTTTTTAAATCTAAAGGAAAGGAAAATGCTTTAGAAAAGGCAGTCTTTTTTGTTAAAAAAAAAAAAAAGAGAGAAAGATTTATTTATTTATTATATATATACTATTCTGTCTGCATGTGTTCCCGCAGGCCAAAAGAGGATGCCAGATCTCATTACAGGTGGTTTTGAGCTGCTGTGTAATGGCTGGGAATTAAACTCGGGACCTTTCTCCAGCACCACAACTAATCACCTTTTTCTTGACTTCTCACAGTGCAAACTTACCTGAGAGCAGAGGCCTGTGGAGATCGCACATCCCCACTCCCCCACTCTCTCGTAAACTACTTCCTACACAGAAGCTTATAAAGGGGGAGGGAAGATTTGGAAAACCTAGATGGTGAAATGATGTGGGAATGCATTTGTGTGTGCTGTATCTTTAAATAAAGTAGCTGTTATGGGTCATGGCGGGCACCATAGAGGAAGTGGGAGGAGAGTCAGAGCTTAGGTGGGAGAAGCAGGGTGGAGTCAGGCAGACCGAGCTGAAGCCGCCGAAAGAACAGCATGTAAGAAGGCACGGGTGAGCCACACGGGCCACGTGGCCCGCAGATTAATAGAAATGGGTTGATTTAAGATATAAGAGCTAGCTAGCAATGTGCCTGAGCCATAGGCCAAACAGCATGAAGTTAATAGAAGCGTCTGAGTCGTTTCTGGGGACCCGGGCGGCGGGGCGGATAAGCAGTCCCGGTGGCAGCTGTGGGTCCCGGATCTCTGGCTGCCCGGGACCCCAGAACCCACTACAACAGTGAAACCTTTGAAAGAAAGGCCAACTGATCCTCACGGGTTGGCAGAACCTAGAACTTATTTTCTGTACAAACTGAGCATCTACAATAATATGGGGAGACAGATGGGAGACCATCAGCTGGCAGGAGTTCCTAAGAGTTGTGGGGACCAAGTAAACCGGGTCATCTAGACCTGGACATCATGTGGATCTGTCCAAGTGTAGAGGTTCACCTGGTGTACATTAATAAGGTGTACATTAATTTGTCTAGTCACCTAAATAATTTGCTGCAGGCTGTTATAATTAGCAATTAGTAATCTACCCTCAAATTAATTAGTTATCAATGCATTTCCCTCAAAGGTCTATGTAGGAAACTGCTAAAGTATTTTGCCTGCACGCACGTCTTTGTACTGTGAGTGTGCCCGAGACCCGTGAAGGCCAAAAAAGGATGTTGGATCCTCTGAAACTGGAATACAAATGGTTGTGAGCTACCATGTGGATGCTGGGAAATGAACCTGGGCCCTCTTGAAGACCATCTCTCCAGCTCTGTGTCTTATATTCTTACACACACATACGGTTTCTGCTTCTGCTGCACCATTTATTTTTGTAGGTAGCTCATATGTTATAGGTTGAATATGTGCTCTCCCTCTCCTGGTAAATGAAAACTCAATGCATTTGAAATTTTATACCTCAGGTATAAATTTTACCTAAGCGAAAGTAATAGGTATTGTCATGTAACTCTTTAATGATTTTGCTTCTAATTCTGTGTATATTTGTGTATGGGGTGAATGTATGAAGGTCAGCCTGCAGTCCCCAGGGCTTAGCACTATTTAGTGAACTGTGGTGTTTACCAGAACCAGTCGATCTGTTCCTTTATTGGAACAAGGCCCAAGCAGGTGCTGCCATTAGGGAATTGGGAGTTAGCAGAGAACAAAAAAATTGACCAAGGCCAGATGTTTCTTTTGAGCTGCAGAGGTTACTCAAGGTCAGAAAGGCAACCCTAATATATAAGGCTTTCCCTGAACACCAATAAAAGGCATTCTTGTTTCGAGTGACATGTGTCTCTATGTCTCTCTCTCAATCTCCAGACCCTGCTTGATGAAGCTTGCTCAGGTGGTGCAGGCGTCACATGAGAGCAGGTCCCATGGAGGCCAAAAGAAGGCATCAGATTCCTTAGATAAAGAGTTATAGGCAACTGTGAGCTTCCCAGGGGTGTTGAGAAGCAAAACTTGAATCCCATACACGAGCAGTAAATACTCCTAACTGCTGACCCATTTCTCTAGCCCCATATCTTCTTGTTACTCCTAAGGAGAGGGATTTGGGGTCTTGACTTTTGCATTGGCTAAATGGCAAAGTTTCTCCCCATATACCTTCTTCCTGGAACTGACGGTTTGAAGAGCGGTATGCTTAGGAGTTGTTAAGTACAAGCAGAGATCTAGTCACACTGCTACCAGGACAGACCAGGATCACTAAGATACTTTCATATATAGTTGTTATCTTGACTTTCAACTTTTGCTAATAAAATAAATGCTGAAAGTTCAGAATAGGCTTTTAAAATTCTAATATAACTTGACATATCATTAATCAAAAGATATGACTGCTTGTCTAGTCTGTTTGAAAGCTTCCAAAGGAGGGAAGCAACCAATAATCAATCCTACCAGCTATGAAGTTTGTGAACCACAATGACCAGCATGACATCATAACCCTAACAGTGCAATATCAACACATGTATCGTAACTGTAACCAAAAACTCTCTAAGTAGACTTTAGATAGTCTCAACCAGAGGGAAGTTGTAGCTGGTACTGGAAACCTAGCCAACTCCCTAGAGTTCATGAAGCCGTGTGTCTTGGAGGAGAGCCTACAGCTATCACTTTACTAAAGCCTGCAGAGCCCCTAATTACATTCTAAATATTTGTTCTTATATCCACAGGTAAGTGTAGTCCTTACCATTCATCAAGGAAACTCTCTTTGCAACAGATGGAGACCATTACAGAGGACCACTGTCAATCAAAATAAAGGGTTGTAGAGCCCAGTCGCCAGAGATATCTACAGTACAAACCTAAGCCTCAGGGATCATTAGGAAAGACGGAAAGATTGTAAGAGCTGGAGAAGTTTGCTATGAGACTGTCTCCTAGGAACGTTGTAGTTTACACCTATAGACTCTCACTACGTGACTTCATAAACAGGAACTGAGCAAGGACAATAGCAACAGACATGGAAAAGTGGATGGGGAAAGCCCTGGGTGCCTCAGCCCCACGCAAAAGAACTACAGGCAACTAAGGAATACCGAGAGCAGGGGAAATCGTCTTCCTCAGGGACGAGCACACTAGCTGGTTGTCCAAATCCAAATGGCCAGCCCTGAAAACACACATACAAGTAATGTTATTTAGACTGAGCAAGCTGTAATTGCACGTTTTGAGATATATATGTATATACATATACATACATGTAATTAACAACAATTAATGAAAAGAGAGACCGTAAATTTGAAAGAAAGCAAGAAGGGGTATATGGGAGGATTTGGAGAGAGGAAAAGGAAATCAAAAAAAGGCATAATTATAATCTCAAGAATAAATAATTAAAATATTTTTAAAGAGTTAAATAGTTCTATTAATTAATTTGTATTTAAGCTCTAAATAAAGCAGCATTGTAGGGAGTAAATTTTGTTTAACTAAACTTGTTTCTTCTCCTTCTTCTTTTCTGCCCTTTTCCCCCTTTCTTGAAGTTCTCACATTGTAGAGCAACTACCTGCAACTCTCTGTGTTGATGAAGCAGGCTTCTAGTTCACAGAGATCTGCCTCTGCCACCCCAGGAGTGGGATTAAAGGTGTGCACCACCACATCTGGGTCAGGTGCAATTTTATATTAAATTTTAATCATTCACAGTTTTTCCATTTGGAATTCTTATGGACTTATTTAGAATGCTAGAAAGTTGCAAAAATAGTGTGATGAGTTCCCACCTGCTCCTTAGGTTTGAAATCATGGCTTCTGCAGATTTAACAGTTTATGGCATTGCAGCACCATTTCATAACTAGAAATTATCATCATCGTGGCTATTGTACTAATTCTATTTGGTATTAAAATAAAAACCCTGAGCCAGATATTGGGGAAAGGCTGAAATATCAGAGAGACAGAAATACAAACCACAGCCACTTCTCACCCAGCCTGTCTCCATAAATCCTCCAACCCCAAGCTTTTACATCCTTAGCTGAAAAAGGAAGTATCGGGAAGCTGACTCCTCCCCTCTCTCCCTGTGCCACAGCTGCAGTCTCTGTTAGGCCTTGAACTCATAGAGATCCAGACAGATCTCTGCCTCCTGATGGTGAAATTAAAGGCTTGGGTCACCACTCCTTGACCTTCATGGCTCTGTAGGGGGCTCTGTCCTCTGATATTTCAGACTATTTTTATTAAATATACAATATATCACCACATATCCCCTTTTGTGTCAAAATAAAAAAAAGGTTATAACCAATATAAGAGAAACTATATACAATAGGTACAATAACTAAATACAATATATACAAGCAATAATTACATCAGTAATGTCCAGTCTATTAACAACTGACAAATTCAAAGAATATATTCCATTATTTATCCTATCTTGGTGAGTCCAAAGGATTATACCTAATTCTATCTAGTGTGCATTATCAACCAATAACTACCTTTTGATGTCTCTCAAACTTACACACTTTACATCTCTTAGTGAGTTTCTTTTCTGAATCTGCACCTTGAAAAAATACAACTACTATCTAATCTTCAACTCCTTCAGAGACCCGAGAAGGAAATAATATTAACAAGTAAACAGAAAGTGCAAGCAAGTGACTTCCAAAAAAAAAAAAAAAAAAAGTAAGAAATGACAGAAACAGATGGCTGCCTGGACAGTCAGCCAAGTTTCCTCTGCAGCATCGGGTCATCCATTTTTGACCTGCAGGCCTAGCATATCTGAAAGACTTCTCTGTGAAGCAGGATTTTCTTAAAGACCTTCCTACCTTGTCCTAGCATGGTTCAGCAGTTCTTTCTTGTCCATTTCAGACACCGCACTGTCACCAGTTGAAGAAAGAGCACTTTCTTGTCCGATGGCTAATTTTCGCCACAAAGAAAGTAAACCATATGGAGTTTTTTTTGATGCCCATCATCTTTGCTGAAGTAGATTGGTGCTGCCAGGACCAGGCATGTCTCATTGTAATAAAAGTAAAAGGAATCTATGTTATTAAAATATCTTAAATTCCATATTCTGTAGATCTGTGAAGTGTTTGAATATGCAACCATCTTGCACCCCTGGTCTCCTTTACCCTGGATGCTTCAATTTGTCTTTCATGACTTAGACTCTTTAGCGAGGATCCAGCAGTTTTACTAGACTGTTAGTTGCCTAATTTGAATTTTCTGATGTTTCCTTCTAATTAAATTCAGATTACACATTTTTTTGGCAAGGACATTGCAAAGGTGTCATTTCCTCCTGTATCCTGTTGGGGGACACACCTGAACACTTGGTGGAATTGGTTTCCAGGAGTTACCACTGTGCAGCTTCTTCCCCTGAGATGATTAAGCATCTTATGAGGGATACTTGGAATGACGGAAACATTCTGCTTCTCATCATTCTAACACTAATTCCAGCATCTATTAGCCATCATTAGAAATAATTATTACTGTAGAGTTTGCCAAATGTTGAGCTTCTGTTGCTATCATTTTTACACTCATTAATGAATCTGTTAATTCATTTTACTATTAAATTTCATGATGGCGTGACCTAAGGGTGGTCACTTGGGGACAGTTTGTGAATGATACTTGGCATGGTGACATTAGTACTGACAGTCTCACCTCCCCAGCCTGTACTGTCCCCATTGGTAATATCTATGCAGGAATGGTTTTTGCCTTCTTTTTTGGGTGGAGCCTTGGAAACAAGCGTGGGTGGGTTTTATGGAGAGAACTTAGAAAGTCTCTTTACATGAATCTTTTTGTACCTATTGATACAATAGGTTTTATAATATATTGATTCAATAGATATTTACCCAGAGCTAAACATCCTTTCAAGAAAAAGACACTGCACAGGGAAGGACACGAACACCACATGAAATTAGAAAGCATTTTACCTTAGCATAGACCTCCGACAGTTCATATGACTGTCAGTTGGAAGAATTGTGTGTGAATGTTTAATGGTTTAAGTCCAGGCAACCTTGTAGTGGGGCTCTGTGCTACTGCAACATCAGAGTGTATTCTTCGTACTTTGAAAGGTTAGCTTGGGTGGTGGTGGTGCATGCCTTTAATCTCAGCACTCAGGAGGCAGAGGCAAGCAGATCTCTGTGAGTTCAAGGCCAGCCTGGTCTACAGAGTGAATTCCAGGACAGGTTCCAAAGCTACAAAGAAAAACTCTGTCTCAAAAACATCAACAACTAGCCTCCAGGGCAGTATTCCTGTGCCGTTTCTACCCACATCACAGCAGGGTGCTAGGTCAGTCTCCAGTCGATGAGTAGCCAGGGGAAGTCACAGGCACCAGGCAGCTTCAGTTCTGATGTATTCCTCTCTGAGACTGACTACCCTTGAGTTCAGAGAGGCCCAGTCCAGCCACTGGAAAGGCAAATAATGATGGAAGCTCCCTGAAGATTCTAGCAGTTTTCCAGAACTAGGACATTGGTAGAAAACAAAAACAAACACAAAATATAGTCCACACATAGTTGAGCAATGAAGTACTATTGAGATCTGAACATCAATACTATGCAAACATTTTTAAAGCAAGGGGCCCTGTCAGCCAGAGTGGATCTACGCAATACGTTTTCACATAATCAAACTGATGCCCATGTCTTCCACAACAAGAAATGGGAGACTACCAGTCAAAAACTGCCAATTAACCTCTAAGCTGGGTCTTACCATCTAATCATTTAAATATGTCCTCTTTGTCATATTGCTGCCAGTCTGGGGCAGCAGGGGTGACTGTCTTCTGGGTCTAGATACTGCCCAGTCTATGAATTGTTCTTTGCTCAAATAAACTCCTTAAAATATTAATACCCCCCTCCGTGTAACTTAAACATTGAGTATGAATGACATACATAATTGTACATGCACACACGCACATGCACATATGCACATGCACACTGTACATAAATATTAAAATAAAATTAGAAAAAACATGTTCTTAGTGCAAATGAGTATTAATAACTTTTTCTTCTTCATGAGCCTGTGTTAATAAATTGTATTCAAGAATTAGATTATGAACGTTAACATATTTATAAGTAACCCCCAAACAACCGTAGCTTCCATGCTAATGAATGGCCATGGCCACATACCAGGAAAACAAATCTACAAGGGAACCTTGGGCAGCCGTGACTCTTAGGACTGAGAATCAAAGCAAATAATTCAGAGATCAGATTCCAAAAAAGTGTGGCATTCATCATTGGAGGCCAGTCCCTGAAGACCTCTCTTGACCTCTATCTGCTTGCTAATGCAGTGGCTAACATGTAGGGAACCGTAGGTATCAATCAATGTTCGCCCTGCCTTTGGCTTCAGGTTAGGCTGGGCCAACAGAAAGCTGGGAGGAGGGGACCACACTGTTCTGTCTGTGGGTGTTTTTTGTGAGGAGGCAGTGGTCAGGTGTGTTCTCAGCTGAGGATCACAGCTCTTGCTATGTGGTTTTCCAGTCAGCTTTCTTCACTGGGGTTTGGAAATTAACTGCCTTCCTGTCTTGTTGGACACAGGCCTGGGTAGGTTCCTGCTGCTTCTACCTGTCTATTAGCATCAACGGCTCTCAGTCACAACCAGAATAAGAAAGAGCAATACTTTTGGTAGAATTGCTGGTGAGGGTGCTGAGAAATGAACACTCACCTTGCTGACAGGATTTATATCAGTGTAATGTATCCGGAATGCAACTTTGTAATGAGAATGAAAACTGTAATTGCATAAGCCATTTGGCTCAAACTATGAGTTTTAGGAGCTTGTCCTATGGACAGACGTATGAGCTTGCATGTACATATTACTAAAAAAAAAAAAAGATGAAAAAATCCGTCAGTAGAGGACCAGTTAAATAAACCATGGTTGGGACACAAAATGGAATATTATACAGCTTTTGAAGGAAGAAAATAGAATGAAATAACTCCCACAGGTATCCTGTGTCAGGCATTTCAGCACAGAGCCTGGAAACTGAGGAAAGAATGCATACCCACTTTTGCCCACAAGGCACCGCATGGCTGCAGGGCAGGGTTGGGATACAGGTTTTTTACTGTTTGCGTATTTTCTGAGCCCTCAAGAAATAAGTCCTGATGCTTTTAGGATTAAAAATCTATGGGCAGATCAGTAGCCAGTGTCACTGAGCTCAGAGGCTCTATCAGCCAAGATGTGCCCACTATGGGGACTGCAGGTCTCAGATGTTGAGCCAGCCATATGAGCCAGTAGCCTGGGCTCAACCTCAGGAATGAAGGACAATACTTCCTTCCAGGCCTGACACTATGGTGTCCTAGCACTGGGTCAAAATGTTCCAAGCTAGAGAAATGAGTAAAAATGGGGCACACCACTCTTAATAGGAACAAATAAACCTGTCCTTATTGGTCATTTGGGAAATCAGGCGCTCCAGAGACAAGCATGTAATTAAGTGGATCAGCCTCTTGGGAGTAAGATTTGCCAATTTTAACTCCTTTAGTATACCAGCTTAGCATGAAGTGTTTGTAGGCATGAAAGCCATTGACTGAGTTCTCTGTAAGATGTTTGTGGTTTAGCACATGTAAACTGACCAGACTCCATCAAAGTAGCACCAAGAATCATATATACAAATATGTGGGTAAATATAGCATAGAATATTAATAGCTAGAGGTGTTACAGGTTTCCATTTCACAAATAAAATGGAGGCATAGTTAATATTGGTTGTCAGTGTGACAAGGCATTGTCATGAGGGCTCTGCCATCACAGGAAGGCTTTATACCCTCAGAAGAGGGTCTTCTGGGACAGAGTTTAGCCCTGTTTGCTCTTTGCCTATCTTTATAAGAACACAGTAAGAAGGCTCTATCTTAGACACAAAGAAAGAGCCCTGTGAGATTTTAAAGCTATGGGAGCCTTTGCCTCAGGCTTCCAAACTTCCAAAATGTGAAAAATAAAATTTCATTATCAATCACCCAGACTCAGATATTTAGCTATAGTATCACTGAGGGACCAAAATACCTGCCTTGGTGTACTTGTGACTGAGGCCTGTATCTCTTTGGTGGCCTCTAGTCTCCAGTCTCCAGCTGTGGCTTCATGCTGCTCTAGTTGGGTAATGACTAGAATGTGCATGGAAGAGATTGTTATCACCTTAGTTACCTAGCCCCCACCCCCTTTAAAGAATTTACCTCTTTTTTGCAAATACAAATGCTGAGGAAATTAACAGGGCTTGGGCTGCAGCCAAATCTCATGTGCATCTCTAGGGCTACTCCACACTCTTAAGAGAAAGATGTGGGAAGCATCTTACATCTTCTGTGCTGTTCTCTCCTCTTCCAAAACCATGTCTGCACTCCAGCTTCAGTCACACCCATGCATCTTACTAGATGTTTTGCTTCTTTGGGGCAGCAGTAGCGACTGCACAGGAAAATGCTCTCTAGCTCTTGCAACTACTACAACAGGGCAAACCTGTGGTGGTGACTGGGGTGATAGCCAGGAAACCAGTCTCTTGTGGGCTAAACACAGGACCTCTGCACTGGCACAGGCTTCACATTTCTGAAGCCCCCATACCCTCTTGGACTGGCTCCTCTGGCTGCTTTTCATTTTCTGGCCACTGCTGCTGGTGCCATGGTCCTCTTGCTTCCACTTATCTATGAGACCTGCAGCCCCAGTGGCAAGAAAGACTTTCTCACTTCATTTTCTGCTCTTTCCTGATGTGGGAATGTCTTTCTGTATGCTGTGAATATCAGTCTTTAAATAAAGGAGCTGTTTTGATCCTTGGCGAACACCACAGCCAAAGACAGGAACATAAGTAGGAGGAGGGCAGAGTCAGAGACAGATGGAACCAGATGCCCAAAGAAGCAACATGTAAGGAACACAGGTGAGCCAAGGGCCACGTGGCAGATAGATTAATGAGAATGGGTTTACTTAATATGGAAGAGCTAGCTGGCAATGTGCCTGAGCCACAGGCCAAACAGCATGAAGTTAATATAAGCATCTGTGTGGGATTGCTCATCCAGATCAGCGGCTGCGGGCGGGTTTGAACTGGTCTGCGCCAGAAACCTCATTGTAACACCTTCTCCTTCTCCTACTGCAGTTTATCACCCAGGCTGGGGCTGTCCATTCTCTTCCCATCTTTCCCCTCTCTGGTGACAAGACCATCTGTCCCTTTGCACCATTTCATTTTTCTCTTCTTCGTCAAGTCCCATATGAAGCAGGTAGTTGGTGCTTCCATGCTTCATGCCCGGAATGCTGTCAAAGTCACGTGTGGCTTGCTGTCTGCTATTGGCCTCTTGCTGTCATACCTGACTATGCTGAAATAAGGTACACACAGACTTAATGATACTATAGTTAAAGTGACAGTCTCATAGATAGTCTCCTTCACTGCTAATAGCCTTGGAGACATCACGTGAGCTAGTATAATGACGTGGAGTCAGATGTCTGCATCTTTCAGTTACACGATCCAATAAGCTATGTGTTTTCTAAGCCTGCATTTGACATTATAACTGCAGTGTGAGGCAGGACACCGGCAGTTTACAAGTGGCACACACTTGCACAAATGGTGGGAGTGTCAACAGAAACCATCGAGATATAGCTGTAGTTGAGAGCCTTTTCAGACCTATGTCTGCAAAAATGTGGAGAGGAACTGATTTCCCAGAATCCACTATTTGGGTCAAGTGTAGCTGTCAGTGGAGACCCCTGGGCTGAAGCTGTGGGCTCTGTGAAGGGTCAACGGTAGGACTGAGGAATTAATGCCCCATTTCCTTCCTTCCTCTCTCCTCCATCTTTTGTTGGTCCCTACAGCTGAACCTGAGTGGAATTGAGAGGAAGGGAGGCTGTTTGATATCAGCCCATTGGCAGTAACCATGACGAAGAGAGACCTGGAAGGGTCATGTACAACACTCATCACTACTCTAGACCCTGCTACATTGTTTTTCAAAGGGCTGTGACATGTCAGATAATGTTTATAAGGAAATGACTTTTATGATCATTATAACATAAAGAGATCACCTTACTTTGTTCAGTGTTTCAGTCCCACTTGGAATACTTAGGTTTTTAAATACTTGAAAAAATTACAAAGAATTTAAAGTCAGTCACTGCACTCGGAGGATAATAACCAAAAGGATGAGCCAACACCACAAATTGAATACTCTTTTTAAGGTTTCTATGTTTTATAGCATTTACCCAGACTCATTTATCTTTCATATGCTGTCAGTTTTTAAATAAAATTCATATTGTCTTCATCCCAATTTTAAGAGTAAGCCCCGAATGTATGATCTACAGTGCTAGTAACTATTATCCCATAAGAAGTAACCCAATTAAAGTAGCAGTTTGGTAAGGTTCTCAGGATTGGGGGCAGAGTAGCATGGGGTGGGGTGTAGAACAGTTTCCTAGCATATGTGGGGTCCTGGGTTTGATCCTGAACACTGTAAAATAAAAAGAAAAAGACACCCTCAAAGAAAAGCAAACAACATATAGTTACATTCTCTGAAAAGCTGTGGGGATTCAATAAAAGCTTCAGAAGTTGTGGAGATATCAGAGGGAATCTACCCGCAGTCTATGTGGGGGGTTAGTAAAAGCTCCAGAAGTCCCAGAGCTCTAACCACAGTCAGTCTAGGAGAATCAGAGAGTGGTGATTCAAACCTTTAATCCCAGCACAGGGAGTATCCTGGGAGTGGTGACCTACACCCTTAATCCCAACTGAGTCAAGTTCACTTCAGATTACAGAAGAAATTCCAGGCTCCCAAGCAGGCAGTGGTGGAGCCATGCCTTAATTTATGAAAGGGTACTTAAGACAGGATAGAAACAGAGGGAAGCGAGGCTGAAGAAGCTGGAAGACAGCTGGGTAAGATCTGACTGTGTGTTTATTCCCTCTAGTATCTCCAACTTCTCAGAGATCTATCCCTGAGTCTCATTCATTCGTGCACAAAAAGCAGGGAGGTATTTTGAATAGTAAGTAGTGTTTTGAGTATTTCCATGGATGCCATTTTTTTTTTTTTTTTGTCTACAGAGTTGGTGGAAATAAAATCTAACAATTTTTGCTTCTTATGCCTTTAGCACAAGAAAAGTCATCCGGTCTGGAATAATGACTGTTTTGAAATACTCTTCATAGACTGAAAATGTATGTGAATCCTGTTTAGAACTATGCCTCAGAATTGCTGATGTTCTTTCCCAGCTGTGTGAACTAATAAATAATTGATTGATTCAATTCCCTCCCTTTGCTTTGGATATTTATCTACTTGCCTGCTCAATTAAATGAGTGGTCTGTGACAAACCCAGACAGCCAACTTGACCACAGAGGGAAGAATGGGTGTTAGAGGGTCTCAAACCATTGTTACACTGTGGCCACAGCGTCAGTGTCACAGCAATTAACTGTGGCTGTCACTTAACCCATAAGGAAAGAAGCAACTGTGGGTAAAAGTTCTTTCTCTGTTTTGAAGGAAGCCCCCATCCCCACTTCCTTTGTCTATTTGGTGACCTGCACACATACATGTCTGAAGAAAAAGGTGCTGAGATTACTACACGGCACCAGTTGAAGCCTTGGAAATGTCAAAGAACTGTTCCTAGCTGCTACTTTTCAACCTACACTGGTGCTATCTGTAAAGACCATATTATCTGTTTCACAGTGAAAGAAATCCATAGCAAATCCCATGTCAAAGCACACAGCATGCTCTGCCTATGAACCGACTCCAGTGAACACTGTGTGTCCTCTACAGAACTGCTTAGCTTACTCACCCAAATGTCAAAGAACAGGCTGACCACTGAGCAAATCAGCAGCCTGGCCCACAGAGATGGACAGAAATTTCTACAGTTTCGTTTTACAAGGTTCAGAGAGAACCTGGGTGACTTCTAATCACTGTTCCAACGTACTAGATGCACAGTCCATTTTGGGAGAGAAGCAGGTTTCTGGTTCATAACATACGAGTAAAATCTGTCTTGAAGATACTATGCATAGGATCCTTGATTAGACAGAATTATAAAACTCCATGAAAGAGAAACCTAGAAAGACAAGATGTGAACTCAAAGACCTCGGTAAGGCAACAAAAGTAACAGGTTGGATTTACAGTTAAAAAAGAAAGACCACTTCATTCCCTCTGATAAATAAAAGTTCATAGATTGTGTATCTTAGTCTGTCTGGAGAGCAACATGCCCTTAAGTAAAGGGATTCTTTGCCCTTACATCCATTTGCATCAATTTCTTCAGTCGTTAGTGGCTAAAGTAAGAGACTCACTGAGATGAAAAGTACAGGAAAGTGAAACCATCTATCAAAAGGACGGCTTTAATATTCAGGCCTGCTCCCTTAGGACCTGGCCAATGAGCAAGCAATACCTTGGTCCCTCCAAGAGTCCTGACAATGTCATCCTATGTGAAGTCCCTTCTAAGAGAAAACTCCCTGTCATCCCCCTCTCGTCTATTGCCATGAGGTCCTATAGCACAAATTTGGGTTGTCATTAAAGGAAACTCAGAGCCAGATCTCAGGGAAGGGCTGAAATATCAAAGAGGGGAAACACCACAGTCAGATCTCACCCATCTGTCTTCCAGCTTCCTCAGCCTCGCTCCTGTGGCTTCTACTGCCTCATCTGCCCTCCTATGCCTGCCTTAAATACCCTCTTCACCCATTTGTTTCACATCCAGGTTAAGATTAAAGGCATGGGCTACTCCTATTTGGCAGTTAGCCTTGAATTCATAGAAACACAGAAAGATTTCTGTCTCTGGAGTTATGGGATTAAGGGTGTAGGTCACCACTTGGTCTTTCCCCTTACTGGAATTAAAGCCCTGAGTTACCACTTTCTGACCCTCTGGGATTGACTGTGGGGTGATCCGTTCTTTGATATTCCAGACTTGTTTTATTAAATATATAGCATATCATCACAAGGGTCCCATCTGCACCCCTATGCACTCTCTCTCTGTCTCCCTCCCTCCTCCCCTCTCTATATCTCAATAAAACTCTCTTCATGGGGGCTACATACATGGTGTGTCTTTTTCCAAGGCTCTCACCATGTGAGTGCTGCCTGGTGTCTGTCTCTTACCTGCCATGGGGCACCTTGGCTCAAACCTGACAAGGTCTCTTGAGTCATTTTTAAAATACAACAATGGGTCTTGTACTAATATAAACATTACAAGATGGCATACTCAGGATCTAGAATGTGGAAATGCTGTGATATTATGTGGCCTGATAAGGTGGCCATGAAAAGGGCGACAAACATTCCTCTACAGAGTGAGATTGAACAGCCTCCTAAGAATCATACTGGCCAAAACTCTTCGGACAGTGTTTGCTTGTGAAGGAAATACAGAGAGAATTTAGAACCCTAAATCAGGAGATCTGCAAGAATTCCTCAGGAAGATGTTACTGGAAAAGGGAGACACCAGGAAGCAAAATGGATGATTGTCTGCCAGGAGCCCAGATATTCTAGGAAAGGAGAATCTGAAGCAATTTCTTTTGTTCTTACCAAGTCTTCCCAGTCATGCCTTTCCTCAGAGCAGCATAGATGATGTCCTCTGCATCTGTTTCTCTGGTGTGTCCGTAGCATCTCTCTCCATTCTTTCTGTTCCCAGAGTTTTCTTAGTCTGGTAGCCCCGCCCACGCTTCCTGTCTGCCTTTGGCCAATCAGGGTTTTTATTAAACTAGTAGGTGGGACAATTGTTTACAATGTAACATCATAAATCCACTACATCTGTAGCAATTTCTTTTCTCCACTGGCATACCATCAAAAGCCCTCTTGCCTTAGGACATAAGCCAAGGCAGGGGGCAAGAACAGAATGAACTCTCCATAAGGATTTTCATTGTTCTTTTTTTCCTTTGGTGGTTGGAATCAGTTTAAGAGACTTTTGTATTTAGGTGGTAGGTAAGGTAATTGCTTAGCTCTGCTCTTGCTACAGGAGTGAAAGTGAACAGTAGTCAGCAAGGGTTTCATTTCTTCTTTTTTTATGTCTTCCTTCCTTCCTTTCTTTCTCTCTTTCTTTTTCTCTGTCTCTCTCTCTCTGTCTCTGTCTCTCTCTCTCTCTGTCAGCTCTCTTGGATATTTTCTGGTCAGGATACAGACAGGCTAGTGATACTAACTGAAGAGAAAAATCTTTCCAGGGAACTTTTGCAGCAAGCAGAAACTGGTATACATATCACTTTGCGTGGAGACTTCTTTCCCTGACCCAGACTCATGAGTCCCCTGTGGAAAACCCTCAATGTCACATGTGTTATGCCCAGTGAAGGGCAGACTCTGAAAGAACAAAGCAGGGTCCCCATGACTGTGAGGATGCAGGCCTCCTGACTGACAGTGAGCTACAATTCCAGGGTGGCTGTGGGAGCAGAGTGTGAGGCTTCCTCTCTTGTGCTTACCAGCCATGCTTTCAGTTAGGAGATGGATAGATATACATTAAGAAGCAGGGGTTTGGGACTCTTATAACAACTTCCTTGTCACCTTTTCTATAACATTCTCACCCTTTCTGAAGTGAAACGGGCTATTTCTCTATACAAGAGTGCAACACTGTGAGGGAAAAAAAAGGTGTGTAGAATCCTAGCAATTTCAGAAGGCACACAGAGAGGCACCTGAGATAATAAAGAACATTTTATTATTTATTGCACAATTGAGAAGGAGCGGAGGGAATGGATAAAGAAGGGATTGGAGCCTCTCTGATATTCTTTTTCTTATGTTTGATTTATCTACTCACACCAATACACACATGCATGCACATATACACATGCATGCACACGCAGACCATACTTACTTAAAATAAATGTCCTGATACAGAAATCCTCTGGCCATGAACTCCTAGAAGGTGGAATCCACTTCCTCTGTTGTATGAGGTTTCTGGCCCGGACTTTCCAGCTTAGCCTTGTGACCCAGTCCCACAGACCCACAGTCCCATAGTCCCACTGAAACACACAGGCACTTATATTAATTTTACACTGATTGTCCTGGGGCCTAGGAACATAGCTTACTAACTCTTGGTCTTAAACGAATCCATGATTCTTATCCTGTTCAGCCATGCAACTCAATACCTTTTCTCAGAGCAGCATAGATGTCCTCTGCATCTGCTTCTCTGGTGTGTCTGTGGCATCTCTCTATTCTTCCTGTTCGCAGAGTTTTCTTAGTCTGGTAGCCCTGTCCACACTTCCTGTCTGCCTTCAGCCAATCAGCATTTTTATTAAACTAGTAGGTGGGACAATTGTTTACAATGTAACATCATAAAGCCACTACATTTTTCCTCTTTCATTCCTGACCTTCAGCATTGATCTTGGCTCCTTACATCTACTACACAGATAAATGTAGGCTGACAACTCTAACAGTTTCCCAGCTATTTTTGAAAGTGTTGGCAAGAGATTTTCAACACTGTGCATGGACACATCCAAGTAGTTTCTACAGAATTTTTAGTTTAATTTTACTAAAACATTTTTTTAAGTACTAGCAACCAAGGGTCTTGAGTATGCTAAGTTAAGTATTCTACCTTTAAACTACACCCATCACCAGAACAATTAATTTAATAGCTGTTTTGGAAAAAGGTAAAGACAATGCTTCCCCCAAACAATTTGAAAATAAATAGAAATGTATACATTATAGTTTATCTTACCCCTTTCCCACCAAGGACAAAGGGCTAATCTACACTGAGACTTTATTAAGTTTTTTTTAAGCAGTGAAAAGATGTTTGAAGCTCTTGCTTTATAATGTTTGATGAGAATATCTTCTTAACACTAGGAATAAAACAATCATTTAACTAAATTTAATAATCACTTCAGTACACGAAAAAAAAATCTATCTAAATAAAAATCACTGTAGAATGAGCCAAAGATTTCAAATGTACTAGAAAGATACTTTTCTATAAAACATTATGCACACAGCCTACAAGCACATTAAAAATGACAGCCAGTAAGTGAATCTCCTTTATGGGTGAAATTAGTTTCTCACAGACACACAATGACATCTCACAGTGGCGAGCAAACACCCCAGAGACCTTTGGCTCTTTTGAACTTGTGGGAGGAGGGGTTCATCTTCCAGAGAAGATGCTGTATAAGCACATTGAAAGGCTTCAACTCTCTTTAGACAGAACTTTCTTATGTTTGAAGTGAAACGTCTGTATGTCAGTTGAGGAAAGTATTGTTGGAAGTGTTAGGGTGCACATATAACCCCAGAACTCAGGCTTTCTAGGGAGAAAGATTGTGAGTTTGAACCCAGAGTAGCCTACACGGCAAGGCCCTGCCTTTTTCCTTCTCAGGAGCTCTGACACTTTTAGAAGGATTCATTCAATTTACCTGAGCAAAATATTTCATAAGTGATAACATCCTGTTTATGAAATAATTCTTACTGTAGTTGATTTTCAAACGATGGAGGTCTCTATCCTTGTGATTTGTCTTTGATTTTATGCTTATACAGAATAGAGTGTGCCCGAGACCAAAGCAGCATTAGAGAAGTTAAAAACATTTACTGGGACCAGTGCGATGGCTCAGCAGGCGAAGACACTGAGAGCCTGTCTGACATGAGTACGATCTCCAGATTTACATGGTAGAAGGAAGACAGCTGATAGTCCCTCTGACCTTCATTCTAATGGCCTCTTACATAGGCTTATGTATTTGAATGCTTAGTCATCGGGGAGTGGCATTATTTGGAAAGGATTAGGAAGTTGTGGCCTTGTTGGAAGAAGTAGCATTGACACTGGGCTTTGAGGTTTCAGAAGCTCAAGCCCAGCTCAGTGTTTCTCTTCCTGCTGCTTGTGGATTCAGGTGTAGCTCTCAACTACTCCTCAAGCATTATGCCTGCCATGCTTGCCTCCGTGCTCCCTGCCATGATGATAATGGATTAGACTTCTGAAACTTTAGGTAAAGCTGCCAATTAAATGTTTTTCTTTATAAGAGTTGCCTTGGTCTTCACAGCAACAAAACAGTGACTAATATAATAATGTAAGTGAATTTTCAGCCTTCCAAATTATCCCAGTCACTGAAGTGTCCCTTTTATTAAATAGTGTGTAGTAGGGGCTGGAGAGATGGTTCAAAGATTAAGAGCACTGGCTGCTGTGAAGACATAGATTACAAAACTTTATCTCAGGGAAAAACCATTTAGTGTCCGAAGGCAGGGCCCAGGTCTAAGAAGAATCCAGGGGGGAAAAATCTCAGAAATGTACCTGACAGCCAATAGATTCAAAACTTGGTTTCACACTGCAAGTTTAATCAATAGTTTCTAAGAATTACTCTACCTCATATCCCTTTACCCAGTCCTAAAATGCCAAGACGTTTAGCACCCCACTTATGTACTTTTTTCTTTAAAACCCTCTCCCTTCTGACCTCAAGGCCAAATTCCTCTGCTGATTGGGGAACATAGGGTTTTGGCCTGGGCTCAAAGCTGTCCAAAAAGAATAAACTGACCTCCATGTATTTGTATTAGAATCCAGCTCCCTGATGGTATTTGGGGACCCTTCACCCATATGGTGATTGACAACCATCTATAACTCCAGTTCCAGGGGATCTGATGCCCTCTTCTGACCTCAGAGGGCACCAGACATGCATTGTGCATATATGTACATGCAGGCAAAACACTTGTACACATAAATTAGAATAAATTATTCTAATTAAAATTATAACATAGTCTTATTGCTGTAGCTAAAAGTTTGAGAACTATATTGAATAGATAAGGAAAGAGAGGACAGCCTTGTCTTGTTCCTGATTTTAGTGGAATTGCTTTGCATTTTCTCCACTTAGTTTGATGTTGGCTGTCGGCCTGCTGTATAGTATATCGCCTGTATTATGTTTAGGTATTTTCCCTGTATTCCTGATCTCTCCAGGACTTTTATCATGAAGCCGTGTTAAACTTTGTCAAAGGCTTTTCAGCATCTAATGAGATCATCATGTGGGTTTTTTTTCTTTCAGGTTATTTATATGATGAATAACATTGTCAGTTTTTCATACATTGAACTATCCCTGCATCTCTGAGATGAAGCCTACACTTGATCATGGCGGATAATTTTTTTTTGATACGTTGTTAAATTTGGTTTGCCAATATTTTATTGGATATTTTTGCATCAATATTCATGAGGATATTAAAAGGAGATCAAGGGGAGACAAACTGGAAAGAAAGAATTCAAACTATCATTATTTGCTGATGATATGATAGTATACATAAGGGACCCCCAAAATTCTACCAGGGAACTCCTATAGCTGATAAACACCTTCATCGGGGCAGCAGAATACAAGGTTAACTAAAAAAAAACCCAATATCCCTCCTACACACAAATGATAAAAGAGATAAAAAAGAAATCAGGGAAGCATCACCCTTTACAGTAACTGCAAATAACGTCAAATATCTTGGGGTGACTCTAACCAAAGAAATAAAAGACCTTTATGACAAGAACTTTAAATCACTAAAGAAAAAAATTAAAGAAAGTATCAGAACATGAAAAGATCCCCCATGCTCTTGGATAGGTAGGATCAACCTAGTAAAAATGGCAGTCTTACCAAAAGCAATCTATAGATTCAATACAATCCCCATAAGAATTCCAACACAATTTTTCACAGACCTTGAAAGAACAATACTCAACTTCATATGGAAAACAAAACTCAGGATTGTCCAAAAAAAAAAAAAATCTGTTCAATAATAAAATGTCGGGAGGCATCACCATTCCTGACTTAAAGCTAAACTATAGAGGTACAGTAATAAAAACAGCTTGTTACTGGCCTAAAAACAGACATGTAAATCAATGGAATCTAATTGAACACACACACACCCCTGACATTAATCCACACACCTATGAACATCTGATTTTTGACAAAGAGGCCAAAAATATACAATTTTAAAAAAGACAAATGGTGTTGGTATAACTGGGTGGTGGTATGTAGAAGAATGCAAATAGATCCCAACCTATCACCCTGCACAAAACTCAAATCCAAGTGGATCAAAGACCTCAACATAAACCCAGCTACACTGAACTTGATAGAAAAGAAAGTGGGAAATACCAAATACAACACATTGGCACAGGTGACCACTTCCTAAATATAACACCAGTAGCACAGACACTAAGAACAACAATCAATAAGTGGGACCTCCTGAAACTGAGAAGCTTCTGTAAGGCAAAGGGAACAGTCAATAAGATAAAATGACAGCCTACAGAATGGGAAAAGATCTTCACCAACCCTACATTGAACAGAGGACTGATCTCTAAAATATATAGAGAACTCAAGAAACTAGAGGCCAAGAACCCAAATAATCCAATTAAAAATGGGGTTCAGACATAAATAGGGAATTCTCGACAGAAGAATTACAAATGGCTGAAAGACACTTAAAGAACCACTCAACATCCTTAGCCATCAGACAATTGTAAATTAAAACAACTCTGAGATAACATCTTACTTAGATACCATCTGATCTTAGTCAGAGTGGCTAAGATCAAAAATACAGATGACAGCCTATGCTGGAGGGGATGTGGAGCAAAGGGAACCCTCCTCCATTACTTGTGGGAGTGTAAACTTGTACAGCCACTTTGGAAATCAGTATGGCAGTTCCTCCAAAAACTGGGAATCATCTACCCAATTTTTCAACAATATCACACTATTGGGCATATGCTCAAAGAATGCATATTCTTTCCCCAAGGGCATTAGCTCATCTGTGTTCATAGTAGCATTATTTGTAATAGCCAGAACCTAGAAACAACCTAGATGCCCCTCAACTGAAGAATGGATTAAAAAAATTGTGGTACATTTACACAACAGAGTACTACTCAGCACACACACACACACAAATGACATCCTGAAATTTGCAGGCAAATGGATGGATCCGGAGAGTATCATCCTGAGTGAGGTAACACAGACCCAGAAAGATGGACATGGTATGTACTCACTCATAAGTGGTATTTAGACAACGGATAGCCAGGCTACAATCCACAACCCCAGAGCAGCTAGGTAATAGGAGGAACTTAAGAGAGACATTTATGGATTCCCCTGGGAAGGGGGAATAGAGAACTTCTGACTAAATTGGGATCATAGGGAGGGAGCAAGGGGAGGTGGGAAGAGATCATGAGAGAATGGGATGGTTGAGTGGGCAGAGCAACTGAGAGAGAGAGAGAAGAAGGAAATAGTGATCTTGATAGAGGGAGCCACTGTGTGTGGGGTTAGAGAGAAACCTGGTGCTAAGGAAACCTTCAAGAATCCACAAGAGAACCCCAGCTAGGACTCCAAGCAAATAGAGAGAGGGAGCCTAAACAGGACTTCCCCTATAATCAATGAATGACCACCCTAATTGCCATTACAAAACCTTCATCCAGCAGCTGAAGAAGACAGAAGCAGAGATCCATAGCTTAGCATCAGGTTGAGCTTCCTGTCAGCTGAAGAGAGGAAGGAGAGAGTATATGAGCAAGGGGATCAGGATCATGAGGAGGAGACCCATAGAGACAGCTGACCTGAGCCATTGGGAGCTCACTGACTCTGAAATGACAGCTGAGGAACCTTCATGGAAAGGAATTAAACCCTCTAAAGGTAGACGACTGTCAAATGGAGTGGGCAGTTTGTGGAGACTCTTGCTGTAGGTCCAGAGTTTATTCCTGGTGCATGAACTGACACCTCAGAGCCCATTCCATACAGAGGAACACCTAACCCAGCCTTGATACTGGGGGGAGGGACTTGGACCTACCTCAGCTGGATATGCCAGGCTGAACTGACTCACCTTGGGAGTCCTTGCCCTCCCTGGGGAATGGGATGGGGGGAGGCTGAGGGAGGACTGGGAGGAGGGGAGCAGTGGTTGGTATGAGGGAAAAAAACTTTTTAAATAAATAAAGTCATAATTATATCTTCTGGAAAACATAAAAAAAAAATAACATAGACTCTAACTAGAAAGAGAGCAGGGGTTTCACAGGCAGATTATCTCAATCTTCTTTTTGACAAAGAGTCTACAGATCCAGGCAGATTTTTGTTACCATCAGTGATTCCTCTTTAAAAATGCATGGGTCTAAAATTAAGCACAGTGCTTTTTGTGGTGGTAGTCTGAGACTGGCAAGTCTGAGTGTTTTCCTCTGAGTAATGCTAACACACATCTGCTCAAATCAGGCAGTCCCCAGGCTGACAGATTTTCAGTAGGAATAAGAAATTTACGGTGTGGATTGGTGCGGTGATCCCTTTACTGCAGGCGGGTATCAGTTAAGTGTCAGCTTTTACCTCTTACTAAAGCATCTGCTAGATCACAGTGGCCGTTTCACGGAACTTCTGAAACCTGGGAATCACAGCCGCTTGTGTCCACACAGCTCTATCCACTGAGGTGTTCTGCAAGTTACATTTAATCAAAACCCCAATACACGCTACCCACCAGCTTCTTGTCATCTTCAGCAAAATTAATAAAATTTTTAAATCTGTAGGGAATTTTCTTTCTGAGTGACCCTCAGCAAAGGGATCGAGAGATTGAGCTAGAAATTTACAAGTTTATTTGATGATATGACAGCGTTTTACAGATGAACTTACAAAGCATTGGGTTTGATAATGAGACTTCAACAGACTATTTCAGCTGGTGTTTCATCCCCTTTCTCTAAGCCCGCACCCCTGGATGCTCTCCCGTCTCCAGGAGCCCCCCTTCTGCTCTCAGGTCACACATGGTCCTCGGCCAAATTCCTCCATATCTCTGCTTCCTCTCCCATTTCTAGCTTTAAAGTCTAAACCTACACTAATGTCCACATGTATGCAGAAATGCCACCAAGTAGTTTTGCATCAGAAAAAAAAAAAATATATCCCTGTTGTTGAGGAAAACAAAGGGCAGCAGAACTCTCCTAACTCAGCAAGGATTCCGGGCAAAGGACTTCGGAATTCCACCTTTCAGACCAAAGTGGAGCCAGTAGTGTGCTCTTTGCATTCCTAAATTAAATTTGTATCTTTAAATTCTCTGTGGCTATGACATGACTCCAAACAGTATGTGAAAGCAGCGTGCTTTCAATGGCAGTTCTGTGGTCAGGAACCTGTAGAGGCTTGGCTGGGAGTCAGGACCAGGGTCTTGTGAGCTGACATCAGATTGCGGGCCAAGACTTACAGCACTTTGACATACCTGCATGAGAATGAGGCTGTTGGCAGGCTTCAGAGAGTCCACTGTCAAGGTTAGTCATGTGGAGCTCTCTACCCAGGGCTGCTTGGAGATGGAAACTGACATGGAAAGCAGACAGAAGCCACAGGAGTGGTCCCGTGCCAGACCTTAGGGGTATGCCTCATTAGGAAGAACGCTTTGGTCCAGCCCACTCTAAGGGCAAGCATACTAGACAATGGGTCTGTGGACTATCTTTGGCTTCCTGCTAGTGTTAGTTCCCTTGAACTGTGAATTTTAAAAAGACATACTTTCTCATGGTTTATAATTCAGCACATTCAAAATAAGACCTTTCCCTCTGCCTGCCGGTTAGCATGATTTTCTTCTGCGTCCCTTAGAGGCATTCTGTCAAATGTTAAGTGGAGGATTGGGACTCCACAGGAAGCAGACACAGTTGCCTCGATCATCAGCTCCCTCTTGATAGTTCCAGCCTGCTGGGTACAGATAACTCTACCCCACCCCTCCAACAAATCCTAACTTCACCCTCATAGGGCCTGCTCTGGGATAGAAGCTGCCTGTTGTTAGATAAGCCCCATGTTTGTGGTCAGCTTCTCTCCCCTTTCTCTTCTGCCTCCTCAGATCACGGCCCGAGTCTCGTCAGGGTTGGCAGGAGGGGGACTGCGCTCAGCTTCTTCAGAGTCTTCACAGAGGCTGTAGCTTGCAAGGTATTTATTTGTAAATTCTCATCCACGTTAGCATTGCCTCTAAGTTCAGTTTTCCAGAACCTTGGTGCTTGGGTCACTTCAGCTTGGCAGGAAGCCTGTTGGGTGAGATTCTCCCTAGACAACACTAGGAGAATGGTCTGGCTCTCCATGTCCTCCACCTGGCTCCAGGAAGCTCTCACGCATTGCTGGTGACATCTGCAACGCTGGAAAACTGGGGGTGGCTTATTTGTCTTTGAATATTTTTAATTTCTCATACTGTCTTGCTCAGTTCTTTTAGGAATCATTATATCCTGGGAACAGGGAATGCTCAAGCCATCACTCCAGGAATTAATATCCAAAAGAGAGGATGTGTCTGCTGGATGATCAAACGCTTGCCTTGCATGGGTGAGAAGTGAAGGAATTTTCTTACAGAACATATTTCCCACATGCTGAGATACCTTTGAAGACAAAATAATTATAGTCATTATGTCTAAATTCTTTTGATAACTAACCCTGCATTACCCATGGGGGGGCAGGGAGGCTGAGGTAATTTCAAACATAGAACATCCACATAGATAAAGGAGGTCATACTTCTAATATGTGGTAAGACTTTGTTTTTTATTTCTGGATTTTTCAGAGTCATGTGATACAGCTGTAAAGCTGGATGGCTCTAAATTTCCATTTCTCCTCTGGTTCTGTTGTGGTTCATCTGCCCTGTGTCAATTTCACTGTAGGTCCATTCCACCTTCCTGCTCTCTCCACCTCCACCCAAAGCCAACCGGCTTCTCTTCTGACCAGACCCCAGTTCTTCAAATAATGCTAGCACACAACTGCTCACCAGTGAGACACAGTGGGGCTCATACCTGGATGCTAACATCGGGTACCTACCCTGGGGTTCCATCACTCTTGCTTCAAGAAACTTAGCTCTGGATGGAAAAGGCCACGTCTATAAGATTCAAACTCCAAAGCTGCCTGTGCTCCTTTCCTTGCATACAACTCAGATCCATCCTCAAGGATTCTGTCCTGGCAAGGAGGTGCTTCTTTATTCTTGCTCATATCATGGGGCTTGCCCCCTAATTTCCATCTTGGGTGCCCAGATCTTATCTTATTCAATGGCAAACTCTTGCTTTTTTGCCCTCTGAATTCCCAAGTGTTAACCAGAGCCTTCCAACCCTGCTACTTTGGTTCCCAGTGACAAGGACTTTAAACTGTCTTCTTTGATTGACAGTTGGTACTGATAGAGCCTTTCCCAGCTGGCAGATGGTACCTGGGATCTAACTAGTCTGCTGGTTATCACACGGTGACCCAGAAAGGAACAACAACTAATCGAAGTCAAACAGAAGTGACCTGTGAACTGTCAGCAAGCATGCCAAGAGAGACAGTATCCTCACTAAGGAAAAAAATCACTTAAAATAGGTCCATACTGTATCAATATTAGTTTTCAGCTTTGACAAATGTATTCTGTTATATATGATGTCATGTTAATGCTGGAAAGAGCACGGTGAACTTTCTGTCTTATTTTTACAACTTTACTACTTCTAGAATTATTATAAAACAAAAAGTTAAAACAAACAAACAAAGAAACAAAAACCCAAGCCCACAGCAAAATAGTATAAAGATGTTAAATGCTGAGGTGTTTGTAGTAGAAACCTGCTCTTTCTTTGTTATTTTGCAGCTGGACTTGAGCTCACTGCCTTTTTGTCTCAATGTCCTAAATCCTGGGATTACAGCTGGTTGCTACCATGTT
Organism: Phyllotis vaccarum; assembly: GCA_033318265.1. Lineage (NCBI taxonomy): Eukaryota > Metazoa > Chordata > Mammalia > Rodentia > Cricetidae > Phyllotis > Phyllotis vaccarum. The sequence goes on along the minus strand of JARWLC010000010.1, from coordinate 29,025,878 downwards.
CTGCCAAATAGTTCCCAGGCTGAAGAGATGGTTTGGTGGCTTAGAGTACTCATCCCTATCCTAGGGGGGCGGAGTTCAATTCCCACACCACAAGGAAATTCATGAGTGTCTGTAGCTCCAGTTCTAGGAGATCTGATGCCCTTTTCTGGTTTCCACATGTTGAATAGAAGATATACATGCAGAACTAACACCTCTTCACATAAAACTAAAAATTAATAATTTCCATATCATGAAACTTTTAGACAAATAAAAACATAGTGGTGGAGTATTCTTTCTTTTAAAAGTTATGCGTGTGTGTGTGTGTGTGTGTGTGTGTGTGTGTGTGTGTGTGTGCACGCATGAGCGTGTACTTGTTTATGAGTATGAAGGGGTGCGTGTGGAGGCCAGAGGTCATGTTGTCTGCCTTTCTCTGTTACTTTCTGTTCTGGTGGAAGCTCCAGCTCAGCCCCTAGCACCCTGGCATGCATATACCCGAAGAGTCTGGAATGTTCTGGTAGGAGTCCCACCTCCTTCTGCCCAGACCCTGCCCCTCAGAAAGTCCCAACAAACATAGCTCCTCCCCCAGAGACCCTCAAGACCACTTCTACAGGGTATTTAACCTGCCCCCTAGAAAACAAACACTTGGTTTTCTGGTCTCTTCTCTGGAGGTGAGGATGAGGTGGGATTGGGGTAGAAAAATCATTCAGAAATGCTTTACCCCTTAAGCCTGGCCTTTTTCCAATTCAGTGTGATTTGGATTGCTGAGTCCTGATAAGCAGAGAGGCTCATCAGAGTGCAGAAACATTTTAGTTCCCACCCTATTTTTTTTTTTAGTGAAAGTCTCTCACTAAAGCTGCCGCTGATTGGGTAAACCCAGCTGGCCAGTGTGCGCAGGGGCCCTCTGCCTTTTGCTGCACTGGGATTACAGGTATACTCCAGTTTTTTTTTTTTTTTTTTTTTTTTGTTTCCCCATGAGTGCTGAGGATCTAAACTCAGTTCCTTAGCTTGTGTAGCAACAGTCTAGCAACCAAGCCATCTCTCCAGCCCTGAAAGGACATTCCGAAGTTCTAGCTCCTGATATAAATATTTTTGGCAAACAAGTACAGCCTGCATAAATTTGGTGGCAAAGTAATTGCTGATTCTTCGTTTCATTTAAGACAGTTCTCTCTTTAAAAAAATATATCGATTTATTATGAAATCTTGTATGTGCTAAGTTCGCAAAAGAGTAAATATTCCTTCTCTCATGAAACTTCCATTCTAAAGGAGACAGAGGGAAACAATTAAAACTGTATAATGAATAGATAGATTATATTTATGGTCAGGGTCGCAAGTATTATGAGGAGAAAAGAGCAGAGAGAGAGAGACATCAGCAGTCTTGGGGAGGGCAATGTGTAGCTTTGAATAGGGTAAGCAGTGATGAGGTGCAATGGAATATCGGTAAAAGGGTGGGCGCTAGCTCTAGCCTGTAGTCCAGCACTGGGAAGGCTGAGGCAGGAGATTTCCTGTGACTTTAATGTTGGCTTTGTAGGTATTGGTGCATCCCAGATAGAAAGAGATCCTGGCACTCAGGAGCCAATGAATACTGAGTATTACAGTTCTGGTGGAAGCTGAGTAATACAGCCTGAATGGAAAGTATTCATGCAGTCGGGAGCCAGTGAACACCACAGGCCACAGTAAGCGCAGGTAGCAGCTCACAGCCCTGCTGCAGGGAAAGGCTTCCCTAGTGTTAAAATCTCTGCTCGGACAAGGAAGGGACTCCTAGATGAAATGGCCTCCTCCACTGCTTGCTGCTCTCTGTTCAGGGAATGTAACAACTCAGCCCAGCCAGGCAAGGTCCCTTGGGTGGTGATAGTGTTAGAACTTCGCTTCCTCAGCTGATCTCCATCCCTCTCTGTCCCGGCTCTGGGGCTGCTGCTCTGGTGAAAGATCTTCATTTAAACCTCATTTAAGAGATTTATCGGGAAGGAAGGGTGCAGGAGAGTGTGGCTGCCTTAGCCCAAGTGGGAGAAGACAGAAGGGAGAGAGCTGTGGGCTCAGAACTTCTTGGAGTGTGTGTTCATCCTTCACTATCCATGTTCTTAGGGATATTGATACCTGAGGTACCTCATGCCTGGAACAGCTAACCATTCACCAGCACGCAGCCATGTATTGTCTCTCTGCCACATCCAGTGTTGTCAGGTTTCCTTATTTCTATCAAATCCTCAGTTACAGAGGGGGAAAGGCAAAAAAGGGAGATTGAATAAATATTCTACATATCACAACACCATAATACGATCCACTTTTCTCCAGCTTTTTATCATTGTTATATACTAAGTTATGTGCAGTCGCTATACCTGAGACTGAATTTTTAGTGCTGGTCCTAGCTTCAGCCCCATGGTGCCTCGAAGATGCTGCTCAGTGAGAAGGGGCAGTGTTTCTCCATCAATTGCATGATCCTTAAATACCTGTAGAAACCCAAAAATCATTAGCCCTGCTGCTGAGTCTTGTAGCAAAGCCCCTGTCTCATATGCAGATAGCTTGGTGTTGGAGTATTTGCATATAGAAGACTGGTTGAAGTCCTTTAAGGCTCCCTGGTTGCTTCGGTTGCTGGATTGTCTGGCCTCTAGTGTTGTCTTTAATAATATCTGGAATGTTCTGTGGTTCTGTTTGTTGGACTCACTTCAACCTGAATGATTATCTGAGGGCAGCATCCATGTCTCAATTACTGTGCAGTCATGATGCAGCATGGGATGTACTCCCTGGGTAAATCAGTAAGTGGGAAAATGGTTGTAGTTCAGGGATGGGGGGAGAGCCATCACAGACAACATCTTTGTTCATGGAGGCAGGTTTAATGCCTTCTGTCTTTTGGATTAAATGTATAATGGAAAAAAAGACAAGGAAAGCCTGGGTAAGAGCTGTCTACCAGTCCTTTCCAGTAGGGATTGCCCTGACTCTGGTCAGTGCATGACACCTTTCTTCTAGACTCTAGGAAGGCTGCTAATGGGTAAATATCCAGGCAAGTGAAGAAGTCGATGTGAGGAGTACACTGGTCCACAGTGGTTCATAAAGAGTGTGCTGTTCCACAGTGGTTTAATTTTATAATGTTCAGCTTCAACCTGCCTCACAAGACTTCAATCCTCACTTCTGAATTCTCTCCTTAAATTGTCTCCATCCTCCTCAGACTATAGAAGGTTCCCCTTTATTTTCAGAGAAACTTCTAATTTAGAAAGGAGAGGGGGGAAAAATGGTATGTAGAATTCCCTGTAAACCTGAACAATAAGCCTAAAATCTTCCCACATCCCTGACTAATGCAAGAGTTTGCTGCAGTCTCCCCACCCCACCCCACTTCTTTAGTCTCCAGCCTCTCCCCTTTGCTGTTCCATTAACATATACATGGTCACCACTGTCACTAATTGCTGATGGAAACAGCAGTGCACACCCCACCTCCACACCTGCGCTCCCCTCCTTCCCAACAGCCCCACCCTCAAATGCAGCTGGAGGCTCTCACAGTCACATTGTTACTTCCTGGTCATTCTTTTGTCTGGATTCTGCTCCTCGTCATTCCCTTAACCCCAGCTCCTCAGCTCTCTGGGTGCCTGCGCTGTACCAAACACATGGTCTCTTCTAATTCTAGTTGCTTGTATTTGTCACATTTCTGGCCACCCTAGGAAATGTTGACCCCCTTAAGTGTTGAGAGTCTCTGAATATCTACCCTTCGTTTGCTTTTTGATTTCTTTTGTTTTAATCTCATACGGTTCAGCATGGCCACACTGGCCATGCAGTCAAGGTGACTCCAGCTTTCTGATTCTCTCTCCTCCACTTTCTCAGGGCTGGGGTCAGGCTTGGGTCACTCTGCTAAAGTTTATGTGGTGCTGGATACATAAAAAAAAAAAAGCTGAACACGGAGCTTTGTGCATGCTAGACTTAGACCTAGGTACCTTTCTTATTGGTGCTGATTGGCCCATGTCTATTATATAAATGTGCACACTTTTTTAAAAAAAATCAATTTCAGATATTTTTAGAGAGGAATATTTTATATGTCAAGTTCATCGAACTAGATATTTACTTAGAGGAAACTGTTAAAGTGTTTTCTATCCATCCCTAAACAGCTGTCGCAAATCTTATCGCCGTATCTCTGTATTTCTTTTATTATTTTTGTTTTTTGATGTTTTTTTCTTAGAGATATAAGAAAAACAAATTACAGTAAAGTATGAAGCAGCATAGTATCGACAAAGTATAAATATAGCTTAGTATATGTATTTGGCTTTATTTTTCTCAAGGCTTTGTCGTTTGTTTCAGATGAGGAGAAGGTCACTGCGCAGCTGAGGATGGCTTTCAGTGTGCAGTTCTTCTGCCTCAGCTTCCCATGGTACAGATTCCAGGTACGTGCCATCACACCTGACCCTAGACATGTTTTCCAGCCTTCGTCTGTACAAGGCCGGCAAGGAGGAAGCACAGAGAGAAGGGTCTGTAAAGCCGAGCAGTCCCATGGAGTTAAAAAAGCAAACAAACACAAAAACACTTTCAAAGTCAAAAAGGCATTCTTGGCAAAGATCCCTGTGAGAACTGTGTGGGAAACAGTCCTTCTGGTTGCGTACCCAGAATGCACCAGCATCTCCTCACTTCTGCAGTTATTTCTCAGAGAGTGCCCAGTGGGTGCCCAGCAGGGCAGTGCACTTTGCTCTTGCTGTCACATGCAGTAGCTCAAAGGATTAAGACTTCAGAATGTGGTCATCCTAAATACATTTGAGAAACTTCTAGAAATGAGTGGTAGACTTTCTTGGGCTACTGATACCCAGTGGGTGACAATGACAAAGTTTGAGGTGTTGATGTTTATATGATTTCTGTCTTCCCACAAAGGCACAACTGATATAAAACACAACATACATGTAATATACATGTAATGCATTTGTACAAGGCTCTCTCTCTCTCTCTCTCTCTCTCTCTCTCTCTCTCTCTCTCTCTCTCTCTCTCTCTCTCTCTCTCTCTCTCTTTCTTTCTTGTTCATTTGCTGAGGCCAGTCCTCACTATTGCTCAGTATGGCACAAATTCCTAATCTTCTTGCCTCAGCCTTTCAAGTGCTAAGATTACAGGCGTAAACCATCATTCCTGGTTCCTTGTGTTTGTGCTCTTGTGTGTGCGTGCACATGAAGGCCTGAAGATAACTGTGCATGTAATGCCATCCACATTATTGTTTGAAAAAGGGTTTCTCACTTGCCTGTCACTTGCTAAGGAGACTAGTCTGGCTAGACAGCAAGCACCAAGGATTCATTGTTCTCACTCCAACCCCCAGTGCTGAGATTACAAGCAGGCACCAACTTTGGTGTGTGTGTGTGTGTGTGTGTGTACAGATATGTATTCATGTGTGTGAATGTGCTATTCACACCATGCAGGGCCCGTGTAGAGGTCAGAGAGCAACCTCAGGTGTTGGTCCTCAACATGTACCTTATTTGAGACAGACTCCTCTTCTTGTTTCATGGTACATATGCTGGGGGAGCTGGCTCAAGTGATCCTGGGACTTCTGTCTCTTCCTCCTTTATTAACTTAGTTGCACTGGGTTACAGATATGTACAACTGTGTCTGGTATTGTGTGTTCTGGAGATCAGAACTCAGGTCTTTACATTTTTACAGTATGCTTTTATATGCTGAGACACCTCACTCCTGGGTCTGTGTGTATGTGTGTGTACGTATGTGTCTATGTGTGTACCTGTGTGTATGTGTGTTTGTATTTGTATGTGTGTGTACATGTTTATATATGTGTGTATGTGTTCATATGTGTGTATGTTTGCACATGAGTGTATATGTGCGTATGTGTGTGTGTTTGTATGTGTACATGTGTTTGTATGTACGTGTATGTGTTTGTATATGTGTATGTGTTCATATGTGTGTGTTTGTATTTTGTGTTTGTGTATGTGTTTGTATGCATGTGTATGTATTTGTATGTGTGTTTGTATATGTGTGTATGTGTTTATACGTGTGTGTTTGTGTTATGTGTTTGTGTATGTGTTTGTATGTGTGTATATGTGTTTGTATGTGTGTGTGTTTGTGTGTATGTATATTGTTTGTATCTGTGTGTGTTCTGGGGATTGAATTCAAGTCCTTTGCTTGCATGATAGTCTCCTGATGGAGTTGTCTCCCAGGCCCCTTTGTCCCCTTTTAGGACAAAGTACATATTTCTGGTATTTAGGTACTATAGTAAATATTTCTCATTCTTTCTGGATATTTAGCCTCTGAGTTACTTTCTCATGAACCTAGACAGAACAGAAAATTTACCTAAATAGAGGCTTATCAGGGCTTCTCTAATCCCTGTGTCCACTAGTCATGAGCAACTCTTCAACAAGAGACTGTGTTATAAAGTGGAGATTTTGGTAGGAATCCCCTTCCAGAGGGAAAATTCAAATCTGACAAAACTCACTGTACATTAGATGGTTTCAAACTGTCATAGTTTTTCAGAAACACAACATTACCTGGGCATAGTCTGAACAGCCTGGAAGGCTTTTGATGAAGTTATGTACATCATCCACAGTCCATCTCTGAATATCAGCCAAAGAGCGATTTTCCCTAAGTGCAACCAGTTCGTGAATTCCTTTAACATGAGAAGAAAATTATGTCGTGTAAAATTTCCATTCAGAAGGAGATGCTTAGAATACAGGTTTGTGTTTAGTTATATGAACACACTAATGTTGGTCACCACAGGGTACTCCGTTTATGTGGGCCACTTTTTGAACTCCTTGTAGGTACTCAGACTCACTGACAGTTTATTTCCCCCCTTAAAGTCTCTTCAGTGATGTAACACTAAGTGAGCAGAGATGCTCCAGATTTGCTCTATGACCTTTGTGGTGCTGACAGAAAGGCTCAGTGAACTTCATTTTCCACATTAATGCTACAATTCCATGTTGTTGTGACCATCATGATTTGAACATGAGCCAAGAACTTTATAGTGAAACAGCTGGTGTGGTGGCCACATTAGTGACCTTGTTCACTTTAAACTATCAGTTTGACACACGGTAGAATTATCTAAGGGGATCAGATTATGTGTCGGTGGGTCTCTGGGGGGTTGTCTTGACTGTCAACTGAGAGGCCAGCCCACTTCAGACAGGACTACCCCCTAGGCAGCTGAACTTAAACCATATAAAAAAAGCTAGTTATTATTATAAAACTTCCTGCCAGGCAGCAAAAGTATTGATTGTGGTTCCTACCACATTATATATAACATGAAGTGAATTCCCTCCTAAGTGGAATAGCAAGCAGCACGATCCTGGCTTCAAGTTCTTGCTGTGAGTTCTTAATCTGACTTCTCTAGCTGGTGGCTGTGAAGCTATAACAATTAGGGATCACCAAATCCCTGGGTTGGTTTGTTTTTTCCTAAACAAGTTCTAGGGAGCTATTCAATGTGAGATCTCCACTGTAGTACAACTTTCAAAACTGATTGTTTATGCTTTTGTTAGTTTTTCTATGCTTGGATATAGGGGAGAGAGAATTTATACTTTAAAACAAAAGCCATCGGGGCTGGAGAGATGGCTCATTGGTTAAGAACACTGGCTTCTCTTCCAGAGGACCTGGGGCTCGACTTCCAGCAACCACATGGCAGCTCACAACTGTCTGTAACTCCATTTGCAGGGGATTTGACACCTTCATACAGAGACACTCATGTGGGCAAAACACCAGGGGACGTAAAGTAGAAAAATAAATAAATAGAAAGCAAAACAAAACTCTCAAATCTACAGCAAAATAGCCCTCTAGTTTGCATTAAAGAAATTCACAATGAAACTAAAATTGTAATTAAAAAATCTTTGGACTTTCTCATATTTACCCTCAGTCTGTGTTGAGTGGTTTTTATCGAGCAATATCAAAACTAGTATTTCTAATATGACTTATGAGAAGTGACATATAATAAAGTGACTTCAAGAAGTCGTTTAAAACAGAATTAAGAAAATAGAGGTAGAAGGACTGGAGAGGTGGCTCGGCAGTGGCTGCTTTTCCAGAGGACCTGGGTTTCGATCCCAGGCAGCTCACAACCATCGGTAGCTTCCGTTTCAGAGGACCCAGGGCTCTTTTCTGGTCCCTGAGAGCATGGCATGCACATGGTGCACATTCGCACGCAGGCAAAATATCCGTACTATTAAAATAAAAATAAGTAAGTCTTTCTTTTTTTCATGGAGCTGAGGGAGGGACAGAGGGTCTGAAGATGACAATGAAGCCCCAAAGAAGCATGGCTGTCGCAGTTCCCTCCGCAATGGGAAGACCTGGTCTCCCGGGACCACACCTACCTGGCAGAGGAAGTACGGGAAGTGGCAGGCCAACTGCATCCCTTTTATCACAGCCTTCATAGGCCGGTTCAGAGGGCTTTTCCTTCCCCGCATCCCGAGCCTTGGCCTCCTGGGAAGAGGGCTTTGTCTGGCTTGGCTGGGGCTCTCCGCAGGGGTTGGCGCGCTTTTCGTCGCTTCCCCTGGGCTTCTCGAGGTTGTCTACCTCGATTTCTGGATCTATGATATCCTCTTCCTCTCCGTAGGGACCCGCGGGCATCTGGCCTGAGCTGTTTTCTTGTGCTTGACTTTTGAAATTTTCAGGGTCGCTCTCTAGAGGTTTCTGGTAAATGGAACCTCTCCTGAGTCGGTATTTCTGGCCCCAGCATTCCGTGAAGTGTGGTCTAGTTGTCAGCAGAATAGGGTGTCCCTGAAGGTGTCTGGGGGTGCTTCTGTGTAAATGCAGATCACCGGCAGGCAGTGCGCTCCTGCCTTGGAAGCCTGCAGGGCCACCTAAGTAACTAGACCCATAAAAGAGAGGTATGCCTAGGCCAGTGAGTCCTTTGGGATTAACTCTTTCCATCCTCCTTTGCTGGTAAAGAGAATACATTTCCATTTCTGCCCTAAAAAAAAAAAAAAAAGATATGGTTTACACAACCCTAAACAATCATTAGAAATCTAATTTTGTATATATATAAAATTATAACTTAGTGTGTGGAGGGATGGGTGCATGCATGCCACTGTGTGTGTGTGTGTGTGTGTGTGTGTGTGTGTGTGTGTGTAGGTCAGAGGACAGTGTGAGGGAATTGATTTTCTCCTTTTACTGTGTGTGCACAGAGGAGATCAAACTCAGATTGTCAGGCTTGCCAGCAAGCACCTTGATTTATTGAGCCATTTTGGAGCCCCAGAAATGTAATTTTAACAGGTCCTCACCTTCCCTAAGCTCTCCCCTTTGCTTTTCCTATGCTGACAATGTTTATCTGAAGCCTGTTTGATGGAGACAGGAATCCCCTCAGAGGCTGAAGGAGCTTGGGCTTTGAAAGGAGGTCTGAAGGGGGGGGGGGCGGTGAGCATCATAATGTAAGTCTGAGGTTGGCCTGTGGGCTTCCTGTTGTGAGGGGATGATGTAACACCAGTGGCTTCTTGCCAGACACTAAACTTCATAGAGGTGTTTAATTCCACAGCACAATGACAGTTAGTGGGACCCAAGCTTGCCTTGGTGGGTCTAAGTCACTGCAGGTGGATCGGTGCTTCACTTTGCCCATGGGCCTGTGGCCACCTGGAGCCTTCCCTCTTCCTGAGGCCTAACCCTGTTCATCACGGATGTACCTTATTTGCTGCTGCCCACTACAGATGAAGGCCATTGTTGGGTTGACATGAGATTCCTTGGGTTCTGGTAACGCACTTTGAAGTGGGGTTGGTGAGCTGCACTCCTGTCTTTAGGAAGAACAGAAGCCATTTAAGACAGAAATGCCAGCGGGAATTTCAGAGGATTCACAGCCGGCATTTTGTACTATGGGTCAATGGAAAGCTACTGAATATGCAGATCTAGCTACCCGTACCTCCACTTTATGGAGGACTTATGGGGAGGTATGTGCATGTGTTGTGCGTGGTGTGTGCCTGAGCACACGTGTGCATATGTGTGTAGAGGCTACAGGAAGACCTCAGGTGTCTGACTGTCCCAAGTCTGCCTATCTCAGTATCGTATTCTCTCAAGAGAGACAAGTAGCTCACCAGTTGTTGGCTAGGCTAGCTGGACAGTAAACCCCAGAAAACCTTCTATCGCTGATCCCTGCCTCTGTTCCTGGGATTAGAAACGTGTGGTCACACCCAACGTTTTATGGGATGCCAAGGATCTCAGCTCGAGCCTTCATATTTGTGCATTCTCACTGAACTTTTTAATCCCCAGACCCCACTTGAATATGTGTTTATATAACTTATTTTATAATGTACCTGAAGTTCTTGCTGTGAATGATCATCAGTATATGTGTGTGTTTAGATGGCATATCTTTTATGTACTTCTATTATGTTTATATGTATTTATTTAACTTACTTAAACTCAGAAGAATAAATGGTCATAGGATTGAGTGGGAGACAAATCAAACAACATTACGAAGTTACCTGGCAGTGTGATGCCGCTCAATCATCTCATTCCTTGTGGCCACTGCCTTTATGGGTTCAGGTGGTAAAATGCCCCAGCCTTGAGGGAGGGAGGGGGGGTGAGGGAGGGAAGGGGGAGGGGGAGGGAGGGAGGGGGAGGAGGGAGAGAACCACCCCATACAACAAACAAATTAGAAGCATGCACTTGAAAATGATAAAAGAATACAAACAGAATCTGCAGAAACCCCTTATCTGGAATGGGCTGTGGGAAACGATGTCAGAATCTCCCACTGTTGGTCTAGAGCCTGATAAGCACCACCAGATCAGAAGTGGATGTCATTTCAGTTTTTTTCTTGAATCGCCAGTCCCATGACTGGTGGCACGTTTCTATTATACTTCAAATGGGAAAGATGGCCTATGTTTCCTTGATGTGTATTTTCTTGTCCTGTTTAATTACATGCATTTCTAAAGCACAATGTGATGTTTTGATAAATGCTTACATTGGGAGAATAGTTAAACCAAAATAATAAAATAAACATTTATGGTACAGACATTTTTATCTATGTAACACGTTATTATGAATTGCGACTACTATCCTATATTAAACATCTCCAGAATGAAATCAGAATAAATGTTAAATTCTCACTATGATTTATGAGACCATATGCTACTTAATTAGTTTGGTTTGGTTTGGGGGTAACTGAGAACTGAATCCAGGTCCTCATGTACACTAATCAGGTGCTCCACCATGGAACTATACTATACCCTTATCTCACCCCTAAACTGCCCAAGGCAGCTAAATCTCAGACAATTCTCTTTCTAAGCCCCCAGTTCTTCACTCAGACAAATGGTAATGATGCAAGTCTGCAGTCATTTGTGATTAAATTGGTGCCCAGCTGGGTTAAGCAGCCCAATCCTGTTCTCACAGTAGTCCCCCACAAACTCAAGCTGGAAAACTGCCAAGCCTTAACCACTTCCTGGGTCTCCAGTGCTGAGCATCAATAGCCACTGCTGACATTGCTCCCCAGACTGGTGCCACAAACTCATTGCTCATACCTGAGTAAAAGTGACCCGACATCGGGTTTGGCGTATTTACATTTGGGACAACAGAAGATCCAAATTGGGAAGAAACACAAAATTGGCTCGGGTAAGCTGGAGCTATACTGGAGGGCAAGGCATCTCTAGGAGAAAGAAAAAAAAAAAAAAAAAGACATAAGTAGACTATGGCTGGAATTATACAAAATTTCTATTGCTTAGTGTGATGACCTAATTTCATTTGTTAATTGAATTTAGAAACACCTAGAAAATTGAGGCACATTTCTTGATAGGTTTACTGAGGTGTTTCAAGAGGGTTACTGAGGGCAGGAGACGTGGCTGGGGTCTCATAGGAATCTGATGAAATCAAAGGAGAAAGTGAGCAGAAGGCACATGCCATCCAGCAGGATGTGAATTACTCTGTCTGGTATGCCTTCCCTGCTGTGACGGACAGAACTCTCTAGAAGTGTGAGCCAAAATCCAATATTTTGGTCACAGCCACACAAAAGTAACCAGTTAGGTACTGGATCTTTTAGTAGCTGCTGGGACTCCATTGAAACTGAAGTGTAAGTGCCCTGATGTCTCGCTCACTAGTGATGGAGAAGGGTGGAGAAAGATTAGAAGGAAGGGCCACAGAGAGCAAGATAGCTTAGGGCTATCTCAGGGAAAGACTCACTCGAGTCATTCATGGTGAGAATATTCACAACGGGCATTATGCTTTGAGCACAAAGTTTGGTTGTATTTAATGGTCCCTTGGTGGCATTTGCCATCTAAGATAAAGGTTTGATCATCTCAGTGGGCAGCTTATTTATTTTTCACATTTCCTGAGCAATGAAAAATACTGGGTTTTATTTTTCCCTTCAGAATGCTGAAAAATTCCAAAGAAGGTAAACTAGAATATGGCCAGAATGTACAACCAACATACTCATAATTTCCCTGCTGTTGAAAGAATGATCCAGGGACAATGATACAGGGGATCTAGATGTTACAGACTTAGTTAGGGTGGAGCCTTACTCTTATGGGATTGCTTCTCTTAAGGAGAGGACTCTGCATACACACAAAGAGAATGGCCATGTGAGAATATGGGGAGGCGAGAGCATCCATAAGCCAGGAAGTAAGACTCACGGAAACTACCGGAGCAGGAATAGGATTTTGGACTTGTAGTTTCCAGAACTGGAGATATAATTGTCTCTTTTTTGTTTACTTAAAAAAAAGTGTATGGATGTTTTGTCTGACTATCATGAAGGGTGTTAGATCCCTTGGAGCTGGAGTTACTGACCATTGTGAGCTGCCATGTGAGTGCTGGCAATTAAACCCTGTCCTTTGGAAAGAGCAGCCAGTGCTTTTGACTGCTGAGCCATCTCTCTAGCCCTGAACATCTGTTGTTTAAACCATGTAGTCTTCTGTGTTTTATTGCATGGCCACAGAAGACTAATCTAGCAGTTTTTGCACTTGTCATTGCTTATCACTTCCCAAGCAAATGTAATTATTTAATTAGTTGGTAGATCAAACAAGAAAGCAGAGCCTTAAATCGTGAAGGCAAGACCAGCAGAGAGCCATGAGTCAGAGCACAGTGCACTGAGATAACCCCAGTGTAGCTTTATCATCTTTATCATCTAATATTGACATAATTCCGAACTCTAAAGATGATTTGTTTTCTCTTCTGTTGAACTACCTGACTGGAGAGAAATACCTGTCCACAATTGGAGGCCCAAACGATGAGGGAACCAGTGGGATCCTCTGATGTCCTGGTGCTGTCAGTAAAGGATTCACAGACATCCCTGGGTTTGTCATCAGATCTCCAGACTCTGATGGAATTCTAAGAAGAAATAGGTACATTAACAAATACCTACTGAAAAATATTTTCCTCTACATCTATGTGTATGTGACCCATTCAAACAAAATGTGTGGAAGCTGTTCTTCAGAGCTGTCTACCTCGTTTTTGGGGACCGTCTTGTCCTGGCTTTTCCAGGGCCGAGGTCACAGTCACACACCACAACACCTGCTTTTGTTTGTTTGTTTGTTTTTTATGTGGGTTCTGGACATTGAACTCTGGTCTTCATGCCTCCACTTTTGTGAATTACTTAAACAGAATGACTGCTTCTTTGTACTTTCACAGTGCTTGAGAAGATAAAGTGCACCAGGCTTTCAATGGCACAAACACTCCCCAAGCAAGTGCCTGATCAGATCTGTAGAACTCGTTTTATAAATGCGCCTTGGAATTTGTTACAGTCCACAGAGCCATGCCATACCACATCACAAGCAATAATAACACGGAACCAGTCCTGTGAGATTCCAGGAATGCCAGCTCCCTCCTTTCAAAGTATTTGCATACTTAGTATTTCCAGAGGTGGAAATGTACAAGCTCTCGCATATATTTGGTCTCTGGGAAAATATTTCTATATAGCTGATAAAATTAAAACAGAAAATGAGGTAAGATATCTTCTTTATGGCTAAAAACAAAGCAAAACATCTAATTAGGGTGGATGCAGGCTTATTGGCTGAGATGGTTTAATTAGAACAAGCTTAATATAAACACATGTCTGGTTACATCACTGTCAGCACCCAGTGATCTGTTGTTAAAGGGATGTGTTATTGTTAATGTGATTCTGGCTGCCTTGGACTTTCTCATTAACTGTTTGTATCTTTTAATATTTTAGAAAATATTAAGCAGTACTAGTTAAACAGGTCACTTCGTCTCCTCTTTTGTTCTCAACCACCATCTTAAAAATCTGAGAGATAAAGAGGAAATGAGTGGATTTCCCCACACGCATGAGGCCCTGGATCCAATCCCCATCACAACAAGAGAAAAGTCGGAAATGCTCTGATTTTCATGGAGAGACTTCGAATTCTTTTTCATTTTTTCTTTCTTGCGTGTGTCATTTGGTTTGAGTTTTAAAATAGCTATAAATTCATTTGTATGGTCTGAAAACTAAAAGCACTTAACGATGCTTATATTAAATATAACAGCATCTAACGATGCTAATAATTCTTTAATTTCTTCTTCAGATAGAAATTTGATCAGATGGGAAATTCAAGTACAGGGGTCACCCAGCAGTGGCTTTGCCACTTGTTTATTTCTTTTTTTATTGAAAATAGATTCTTCTCCATACAACATATGCCCACCACAGCTTCCCTTATCCACTCCTCCCAGCTCTGCCCAGCTCTCCTCTCCCCCAGATCCACTGCCCCTTGCTGCCCTAATTTTAAGTTATTTTTGATTGGTTATTTCTGCTGTATTTCTGTAATTGGCTCTCTAAAAGTTTCTGCTGATCCACATGTGTACTGAGCACACGTGTGTCTACAGTCACACACACACCTCAGAAATACATAATAATAACACAAGAAAAGCATTATCTTCTCCCATAATAGTCCTCATACCATGAGTATGCCTCAAATTATCTATGCATATTTGGTTTTCTAGAGCAATTTTATGTGCATAAGAAATTGAATGGCAAACAGTGTTTTCATAAATTCTCTGCTGTGGGATTATGCTCTTGTACTTTGTAAATATTTGTCCCGCCTACTGGTTTAATAAAAACGCTGATTGGCAGAAGGCAGACAGGAAGTATGGGTGGGGCTACCAGACTAAGAAAACTCTGGGAAGAGGAAGAACAGAGCAGAGATGCCAGGCAGATACAGAAGAAAGAAGATAAAATGCTGCTCTGAGAAAAGGTACTAAGCCACTTGGTTAATCATGGGTTAGTTTAAGAGAAAGAGTTAGCAAGTTATATGCCTGAGCCACAGGCCAAACAACATGTAATTAATGTAAGCCTTTGTGTGATTATTTGTAAGTGGCTGCAGGGCTGCTGATGGGAGAGCTTTGTCCTGACTACAGGACCCGGATGGGTCAGAAGCTTCTGGCTACACTTCTCTCTAAACACAAACACAGTTTCCCCTTATATCAACATTCTGTTCTAGATGTGTATTTGTTACAATCAATGAACTGACAAAATCCATACTTCACATTAATGTTCACTCTTGGTTTGTATCCTGTGGTTTTTAGCAAAAGTATAATGGCATGAAAGCACCATTATGATATCTCATAGAATGATGTCATAAAGTAAATACAGACAGAATATTTTCTAGAAAAAGTTCTGAGAGTGACCAGAACTTTCCCTTTATCCCCCAGGTAGACACTAGAAACTCCAAACCCATGTTGTACCAAACCACCACTTTGAGGGTGCTAAGTCTATGGTCAATCCATAAGCTTTTAAATGTTAACCTTGTCTTTTGGGGGTAACCTCTTTTATTTTGTACACATCTTAATAGATTGTGAGCCAGGCAGCTCTGCAGCAGTTGCTGACATGCTCTTGAGTGACACTGTAAAACAGGTGGCACTCTTCAGTGGAGAGATATCTGGAAATCTCCATGCAGTGTGTGCCATGCTGAGGTCTGCACTTGGGTGGATTTTCCTGACCCAGAGCTCTAATCCTGGATGGCCAGCACATTAGTAGGATGAAGATGCCTTAATCTCTGCCTTGAGACTCTTACCCTCCACAAACCCCTCCCAAGGCACACAGACGACTTAGCTAGTGCTAATTCTGTCTCAACTCATCAGGGCAGCAGTAGTAAGATATGTGCTTTGTGGGCTGAACCCTTGCTAAGTCAGCAGGTTTTTACTGAATGGTTGCCCAGTGCAGTTGCCAGGCACAACTTGATCCTACTTGTCTTCCATTGGCTGAACTGTAATCGTTCATTAAACTCTGAGGTTTGAGTTGCCACATCTTGGATCTGAGTGTGTGTGTGTGTGTGTGTGTGTGTGTGTGTGTGTATGAATGTGTGTGTATATATGTATATGTGTGTGATGTGTATATGAGTATGATGTATGTGTGTATATGAGTGTGTGTGTATGAGTGTGTGTGTACAGATGGGTGTTGTTTTTCTTTATTACTCTATAGCTTATTTTTTTTTAAAGACATGATCTCAAAAAACTCAAGATCTTTAGACTTGGCTAGTCAATGAGTTTCAGGGATTCCTATGTAGTTGCCACTAGTGCTGGAGTTACAGGCATGAACCACTACGTGATTTTTTTTTTTTTTTTAACATGGGTTCCAGGGGGCTAAACTTAGGTCCTCATGATTGAGCAGCATCACTTTACTGACAGCACTCCAAAGCCTCTAGGAATTTATTTTCCTGTTTGTTTAAATGATATGACTACCAGTCCACTTTTAAAAGCAGATCGATTTAAGTGTGGTCTTAAATAACATCAATCTTTTCTCTGATACCCTAGCACAGAATAGAGAAAGGAAAAGTTACAATAGTAATGGGTAGCATCACTAAATAAAGACAGTTATTACTCAAACCCTCAGCATAGCTCCTAAGTGAATTTCCCCTTTGCTAAGCAAGCATATGCTTTCATGTTTTCCTGAAACATCTCACCTCACATACCCTGGGAAGTGTTGCTGAAGACAGATGGCTCCACAAATCTGCCCTTCTTTCTCTTCTGCTTCTATTCAGTCTAGAAAGCTCTTTGACATTAGAAAAATCCTTACTTTCTTGAAATGTCAAATTCTAGGCACACTCGTGATTATTATAATAAAAAGATAAAACTTTATCATCATTAAGCAAGTAGAAATTAGACATTTTCTGTTTGGATTCAACACAGTTTAAGTGCTGTGAGGCAAAGTCCTGCATATGTAAGTTTGTATGTATGCTAATGTGAAATTATAGAAGTACTCATATGATTGACTTGAATATTAGGTATTTTTAGTTAGAGAATAAATTAATATTTTTTTTCATGGTTATCATTGATTGTTCCATAATATTTTTTCTCAGAAAATTTCTAATCTGATAGATTATGCTTCATAGAATATAATTTTTAAAATATAATTAACTATAGTAATGGAGTCCATTGAAAAATATAAGGCTGGGTGTGGGGGCACATGCTTTAAATCTCTAAATGGAGGCAGAAAGGTCATGGGATCAAGATTGTCTAGAACATATAGCACAACACTGTCTCAATGACACAGAATGCCCTCCCCAGGTATCTACAAGCAATCATGATAGCAAGAGGTAAGGACGCTCTCTTCAGCAGCATGGCCTCAGGTAAGTTGCTCTCACTCCTGTAATAACCCCCCATCCATGATCCTGGAAGCATTCTAAACTCTCTCTCTCACACACACACAAAAGACACCGAGGTGGAATGGACCTTGCTTGGGAGGGAAGGTTGTGAGGAGTGGGAAGGACACTGAGCAAAGGGTGAATGTGCTCAGCGTACATGTGTGAGAACATCATAATGAAACTAGAGACAACACGGAATACAGCCTAACTAAACAAGAGTGAGTAGCAGTAATGTAAAGAGATGATACGATGAAGCTTAAAAGTCAGTTCTGAACTGACCTATAAAAACATTCTTCTAACGTCTGTTTTCCATTAGCCAAACAAAGCCAGGCAGTGTTTATCCGGCAAAAATGGAATCATCTTCACTTTTTGACAACTTCAATTCAATCATTGCTTATGAGCTGCTACACTGCTAGTACAGACCCAGTGAGACTTATAAAATTAACCAGTTTCTATGGTAAAATGTCCTTCTTTTTTGTTGTGGGCAACATTTTGCTAAGCATAGCAAATGACTGAAAAGGCAGACCTGTAAATCTGTGTACTTACGTTCTCTCTACCAATGGGATTTGGCACCCTCTGTCTGCATGAGGACCACCAGAGCCTCTGCTGCAGCTTCTCAGGAGGTCAGTGGTTGCGCCAGCTCATAGCTCTCTCTGAAATGCCTTACTGGAAGTGCACCTTACCTTAAATACAAACTCATCTAAGTTGCTTAATTCTGTCTCCCAACATCAACTCTGCCCTCCGACATCCTCTGCAGATAGGCTAAAAGATGTTAAGCCCAAGGAAAGTGCAATGCAGGATACATAAACCTGTCTCAGGTTTAGCCCTTAGCATAATCCTTCCTTAGCCCTTAAGATGCTTTGTGGGCATTCATCCAATACCACAGTTCAGTTTTATAGAAAGGAAAATATCTGAGGTTAAGTAATGCAATTATTCCTTATTCTGTATTTCCAACAGACTTTGAGTGAGAATGTTCCTCTTGCAAGTGGGGAAAGAAGGTTATTTTCTATAGAGCTGTATGATTTAATTTTAAGCATTTAAAGGATGAACTTCCTAGAACCAACAGCTGTTTCCATTCTCATGGGCAGTGAGAAAACCCTTCACAGTCCAGGTGAAAATGGGCACTCTACAGGAAGAGGACATGACACTGCAAAACAGGGCACATTTACATCCTTGACAATGGATATCTGGGGTTCATGCATTGTCAGAGGAACTTCAGCTAAAGACAATACGGTTTGTTCTGATAACATACCATGTATTATACTACAGTTCATAATATATAACTGATAATATCCAGCTTGTAATATACTAGGGCAAAGCACAAGGCAGTAATTTAATATAAAAGTTTAAAGTTGTTCTACATATAATGCTTTAGTTTCTAGTTTGAAGACCAGATGCTGCTTCGTCACAAGGCTTTTCCATAACTGCTGAGATTTTTAGGACTTACTGCATTTACTATAGGTCATTGCTCCTAAAGCAGTACTCAGCAGTGGCACAAAAGACACAGCCAAGTGCAAGCTGCACTATTTATTAGCTCTATGGATAAGTTACTGAGACTCAGTGTCTTCATCTCAGAGGGCCACACAGAGTGCTTTTTGAGAAATGAAGCCAGTGATGTGAACAAAATACTTAGATAATTCCTTCTAGTCCATAATTCTATGTTCTATTTATTATTATAGACAACCAATTGCTTTTATTTAATTTTTAATATGTAGTGTGTATGTGTGTATGTAGGTGTGTGTGTGTAAGAAAGAGAGAAAGAGGGAGAGAGAGAGAGAGAGAGAGAGAGAGAGAGAGAGAGAGAGAGAGAGAGAGAGAGAGAAAGGTCTTGTGTGTAGAGGCAGGGTCTCTCACTGGTTGGAACTCACCAGGCAGTCTAGGTTGGTTGGCCATGAACTCTGGAAGCCCTCCAGTCTTCACTTCCTTAGTGCTGGGATTACAAGTGGGGGCTTGGCATGACCATCTTTTTATTATTATTATTATTATTATTATTATTATTATTATTACTGTTATAACAATTCATGTTATTATTTTTTACATAATATATTTTGATCATATTCTCTAACTTCCCCTGTCTTCTCCCAGATCTTCATTTCCCTACTCACTTGACCTATGTTTTCTCTCTCTCTTAAAAAAAACCAAGAAAACAATATAAAAAAACACAAAATGAAAATCAAAACAAACTTTTTGCAAATAAATAAGGCAAGAAAAAAAATTCAAAGCAGAATGCATCCCAAGCCACCAAGTCTACTTTGTGTTGAGCAGCTAGGCCCAGCTTTTTAAAGTGGGTCCTGGGATGAACTGAGGGCCTTGCTCTTGCAAAGCCAGCACTGTACTTGCTGAGCTAGCGCTCCCTCCCAGTGAGTTACCTCAAGCATTACCAGTAGACGAATCATACAAAGAATTTATGCTCTTCGACTGCAGTTTTCTTTGGAGAGCCCAAATTAAACCTTTCTTGACTGTATTACTAAAGGTAATTGACATTATTCCTAAAAAATAAGGCTGAAATGGAATTGGAGGAATCGTGTCAATAGCATGTTGCTCTATTTGCTCTGTCTGGTGGGAAGCTCAGGACCAAACTATAAATTACCTGTGGCCTCACCTTATCTCCAAGATCCCACCTGTGGGCGTTACATCTTTGACTTCCCACACCAGCTCCCACTCCTTAGGGCAGCTCAGCCTGTTAAGGAAGGAATTCTGGCAGATGGAATGGAAGCAGTGAGAAAAACAGAAGATGGAGAGATGGGGGGCTCTCCCTGGACATGTGACTGACTTCAGGTACTAAGTGTTTGCCAATCTGTTTATGCTGCAGTTGTCGAAGTATTAATTCTACTCCGGTTGCAAGATAACTTTTTCCGGACCCAGTTGCTCCAGCCTCTCCTATAGACTCTTCACTCAGCTTCTCCCCAGAGCCCAGTTGCTCCAACCTCTCCTATAGACTCCTCACTCAGCTTCTCCCCAGAGCCCAGTTGCTCCAACCTCTCCTATAGACTCCTCACTCAGCTACTCCCCAGAGCCCAGTTGCTCCAACCTCTCCTATAGACCCCTCACTCAGCTTCTCCCCAGAGCCCAGTTGCTCCAGCCTCTACTGTAGCACCCCCCCCACCCCAACACTGAGAAGAGTTTTCAAAGTCAAGACCGCCAAAGAGAGGATGGAGACTTTTCAGGGCCCTGGCTGTTTGGAGAATTGTTGTAGGAAACTCACAGGCAAGAAGAGAGGTAGATAAAGTTATTTGCTAATCATCTGCACCCCAGCTCCTGGCGCTGTGTTGAAGGCTGTGGAGGATTTAGTATACTCTTCTTGTCTGCTAACTTTTCTTATCCGCTGCTCACACTCCTGCAGAGGTCCCATTCCCCTACCAGCACACTTTCCCTGCTCTGAAGAACTAAGATCTCTAAACCTGTCAGTCAAAACACCCTTTCCTTCTGTAGTTGCCCCTGTGGGGCAGCGATGGCCACAGTGATGCACAAGTAATTACTACGATGTTTCAGGGTAGCTCACTTGCTAGAGTGTCTGCTTAGTACCCGGCACTGCGTAAATCAGGCTTGATGGCCTATGCCTGTGATGGGATCAGGAATCCAAAGTCATCCTTGGCTCCCTAGTCAGTCTGAGGCCAACTTTGAATGTATGAGACTCTGTTTCAAAAAAGAAGGTTATACAGTAGAGAGAAGGTTATCCGATGCCACAAGGGGCCATACCTTGTTCCTTTACTCCCCTGGCACTGGTTTGATTTATCACAAGATCTGTTCATCAGAAGGTCCTTAGTGTTATGTCCCTCCACGGATTTACATGATCTATAATGTAAATAATATAATGTGATCTTGGTCACAGCGTTAATTTTGCCCAAACCTTGGTGGCCAACCTTAGTAAGCCCCCCAGAGGCTTTCTGTTCCTTTTATGTCATCTGAGGGTGTGGAGGTCCTTTTAGGTCTCTGGAGCCCAGGGTGGCTGCTGGCCTGGCCGTGGCAAGCCAGGGCCGTTCCAGGGCTCTGTTCCAGGATGGCTGCTCTAGGCCAGAGCTTCCAGGAAACCACAGGAGATGTGGGCCAAAAGCCAGTCAGAGTTTAAAGATGTTCTCTCCTCTGTAGGCCTGGTACAGCTGCCCTCTCCTTGGCTGACAGGGGGGCTGGAAGGCTGGTACCTCCCTCCAGCCAAGTCACCCAATCTCTCTCCATCAAGTCTAAGGTTAAGGACAAATGTCTCAGCTAGGCAATTAAAGAAAAGAGTCATAAGACCAAAGTGAGCCTTTTCTTCCTTCTACCCTAGACTCTTTCAGTGGTGGGGCTGTCACCTGCCCTTATTGGGGCAGTAATCTTCAGGCTCTCAGAAGGAAGGGTTTGCTACTTATACTATATAAAAATACAGTTATCTTCCAATATTGGTTACAATTAAAATCCTTGTCTCAATGACTTCCGGTAGACGTGGTTATGGACATGCTGAGAACTGACGAAGGCTTTGAGTCTTACAGAGCCATCTGATATGGACACTTCTAATTCCACATGCATTTGAAATTAATTTTTCATAATACTGATGAGTTTCTTTTTTCCAGAAGATACACATGTACATGAAGAAATACACTGCACTAGAATTAGTTACTTATTTTTATTGTAAGGACATGTTTCTCTTTGTAAACTAAGTACTTTTGAGGACAGAAGATAAAATATTTCTTCTTCATCTGTGTTTTTCCCTCTTTGATCAAATGCAGATGGCAGTTATTTCATGATCTAAGCCAACTGGAAAATCTGCTCAGACTGAATTGTTGGAACAATCCAAGAACGGAGTCCCGTAAGATGCTGAGTGCTTGTGAGAAAGCTCTAGATAACAAGACAAGGGTCTTAGGAATTGTTCTCGGCATGTGTGTTTAAGCCCCTTCCAGTGTGGGGACAGAAGTGAGTTCACTTCAGCTGTTGTTATTCATGCGCCTCTGTGGAAAAATATATTTTTGTCACATGTGGCTTGTCCTTGTGGTAGAACGCCTTACCATGTAATTCTTCTTACCTCTATTGCATGAGAATTTAGCCTCCCTCATTTTAGACCTTGCTCTCCTGTGAGCTAGAATGGTAAATGATTAAAATCTTCAGTTCGATGAGGTTATGATTTTTAAAATATTGTAGCAATAGGTAGTCATAAAATTATTAGTGCTATTTTACAATGATTCTGACTATAAGTATGCAACCATATGATTGTATTAGTGAACTTCATTAAGGTTATAATGGCAGTACCATTGATTCTAAATTTTGATCCTCTTTCTCTCTCTCTCTCTCTGCGCATGTGCGTGTGTGTGTGTGATGTTCATGTATGTATGCTGAGTATGCATGTATGTGCACAAGGACATGTATATGTATGCTAACCATTCACATGTGTGCATGTGTATGTATATATGTGCATGTGTGTATATGTGCATGTATGTGTATATATGTGCATGTGTGTATATATGTGCATGTGTGTATATATGTGCATGTGTGTATATATGTGCATGTATGTGTATATATGTGCATGTGTGTATATATGTGCATGTGTGTATATATGTGCATGTGTGTATATATGTGCATGTGTGTATATATGTGCATGTGTGTATATATGTACATGTGTGTGTATATATGTGCATGTGTGTATATATGTGCATGTGTGTGGAAACCAATCCCAAGGCATCATGTGTGCTAGGCAGTCTACTACTGAGCTACATCTCCAGACATTGGCTTCATCCTTGCTCCTACAGAATGAACAATTTGGAAATGGTAAGGTAAGAAAGACATAAGAAAGGTAACTAAGCATAAAGGTCTTCATGATCTCTCTTTAACCCCCTTCATTTTAAATTGTCTTACATAATAATCCCATTAAAAATAAGCACTGAGAAAGTAATGGGCTTGGAGTAACACAAATACAAAAATAATAGTTCCTACATGGCAAAGTGCTCTCAAGTATCAATTAGATAATGCTTAAATAATTTCAAAATCAATTAATCAGAAAATCTTATTATGTACCACTGCAGACCAGTTTGGCTTCAACTCAGGAAGGAGCATAGCCTCATTAACGTCTCCTCCATTCACGATGGGGTAATGATGGATTCCATCTTGTGCAAGTGGCCACTGCTGTGGTGAGTTCTTGGGTGTAATATCTATGACAAATCCAAAAGACACACTTCACAGAGCCCTTACCACCATTATATTCTTACATTATCTCCGATACTCTTTTTTTCTCTCCTCTTTTGAAATGTTCCTTGAGCCTTGGAGAGAATGTTGTAAATATTCTGTTTAGGGCTGGACACTCAAGAGTCTCCCATTCTGAGAATTTTGACCAATTATGAGTCTGAATTGGCCATAACCCATTGCAGAACAGAAGTTCTGACCTAGGCTGAGAATTTCATTTATCCACGGGTATAAACAAATGTTTAGGATGTAGACTGACACTCTGTTCAAAACAACAATAC
Organism: Phyllotis vaccarum; assembly: GCA_033318265.1. Taxonomy (NCBI): domain Eukaryota; kingdom Metazoa; phylum Chordata; class Mammalia; order Rodentia; family Cricetidae; genus Phyllotis; species Phyllotis vaccarum. Next base: position 29,002,045 of record JARWLC010000010.1, on the reverse strand, counting down.
TAGATCCTCCCTGTGACCTAGGCCCTCCCCAGTCAGGAACTCTTGCCCTGGTTTCCAATGCCAGGTATGAACTTCCTCCAGTGGTATAGCCTCCAATCCTGCCATAGAATAAGGAGTATACCACATCTTCATGATACTATTGTACTAGAGGGCACATCTTACCAGGTTGGCACTATAGCTTGTAGGGGTCACAGCTGGATAAGACCATTGATGGCATTTGTCCCCCAGCAGCCTGTCCAGCATATTTTGGAACTATGGCGTCTAGCCAGCTTAGGTCTAGCTCATCTTATGTCAACACTACCCCCCCCCCCAACCCCAGGATTCAACACAGGATCTCATAAAGCATGCTAAATACGAACTCAACCATTGAGATTTACCAGCAGTTCCTTTGAAAGTTTATCTAAAGACAATTTTCATCAACTTTCCCTAGGAGGTATCTGGCTGGGGGTTCAGAGGTCAAGGTCTAAGATTCCTATGCTTCAGTGAGCTTATCAGGGCTGTTGAGGAGGTCAGTAAGGCAGAAGGTCTGAAAAATATTGAAGATTCTTGAAGAGGCATTTCAAAAATACAAAATACTATATATTAAAGTTGATTTATTGGTGAAACAGAATCACAAAATAAAATACTTTTTTGGAAAATTTGAATGTTGGCTTCTGGTATTGAACACATTCTGTTGTGTGAGTATTAGCTTGTAACAGAATCTGTTTCCAAAAGTTCCCTTAATTTTTTTAATAACAAAAATGATTTCCAGCAAAGAATGATTAGGGGAAATGGGCAAGCTTCACTCTCATTCTCAGAGCTGTCATGATTTATGGGATACATATTTTTACCACCATTGGAACATTGGCCAACGTAAGCTGGGATAACCTCAGTTGTCTCCTACTGCAGAAGCCCCAGGACCCAATGCCCAAAATAAATCCGTGGAATGACAGACTTCAACAGTTGTACCAAGTCAGCTTTTAAAGATTGCTTTCTGAAAACTAGTTAGTATCTACTGTGACAAAGGGCCTGTCATTTATAGACATTTTGCCCGGCTAAATAAATCAATTTCTTCTCAGGGATCAGTCTATGTTTACAGAAATGGCTTAATGATATGAAAGGCAATATTTTTTTTTTGTTGTTCTTTACTTAAAATCGTCTCATTGGTAAAGGCATCTGCAGTTTATGAATCTTACCCATTTGCACACACAGAACCGGGATCTTTTATAAAGCAGTGACAGCTCCTGACCAGATTCCTAAAGGGTAAAGCGACAGTATTTCCTGCATGGTGGGTCACTGAAGAGACTACAGGGGTCCCAGGATCCCCATTCCTGTGACCTCTCTGGCTCCCAGCTGGCATTATGTCCAGTTTCAAGCCAACCTCAATGCCAACAGTGTATAACTAAATGTCACTGTGGTAAGTGCAGCAGGGCATGGGATATTGAGCTCTGTTTTGCTGCAATGTGATACCATGAAGTTTGCCATCTTACCTATTTTTAAGTGTGCAGCTCAGTAGCAAGTACATTTACATTGCTGTAGGTAATAGCACTTTGTTTTATTTATGCAAAACTGAAACCCATCCATTAAATCCTCTCCTGCCTCAGGCAACTGCTGTTCTACTTCCTGTCTCTAGGAATCCGACTAATCCAGGTAGTACATATAAACAGAACTATGCTGTGTTTTTCCCCTTGTGACTGCCTATTGCACTCAGACGAGGGTCCTCAAGGTTTATCCATACTTAGCATGTATCAGATTTCTCCTCCTTTTTAGGCTGAATTCCATTATGTACATATATCACATTTTCTTATTTGCCTTCCCTCCCCCTCCCCTCCTCTCCCCCTTCCTTCCCTCCTCCCCTCCCTCCCTCTCCCTTTCCTTCTCTCTTTCTTTCTAAGTGTGTGTTTAGATAGCTTGAACACGGAGGCTTTCAGTCCCCTTGGATGTATACTAGGAGTGGAATTACTGATCATGTGAGAATTCTATTTTAATTCTTGAGGAAATGCCGCGCTACTCTGCACAGCAGCTGCATCCTCTTTCTATCTCCTGCTTCTCTGCATCCCTGCCAGAGCTTGAGGTTTTCTTCTATAATAGCAGTTTCTCATTATGCCATGGATTTACATCCCCCTAATGATTACTGATGCCAAGTAACGATTCATTGGCTTTGTTGACAGTCTTCACAGTTCCTCTGTGAAATTCATCTTCCAACTGTCTTGCCTAGTTGTAGGTCAGGACGCTTGGCTCTGGTCGTCAAATTGGAAGCCGGATGTTAATCCCATCAATTTTCAATATAAACAATTTTCAAATGTTTTCCACCATCCCATGGGAGTCCTTCTCACTCTGTTGATTGTGTCCCTTGATACACTGAAGATTTAATTTTTAATGTAGTCCAGTTTATTTAACCTTACTTTTTTTTTCTAGCTTTTGAAGTCACATAGAAAATTATTTCCAATCTAATGTCTTAAACCATTCATTCCCTCTGTCTTCTTTTAGTAATTTTATAGTTTTAGCTCATATTTATGTCCATGATTCATTTTGAGTTAATTCTATATGGTTTAAATAAAGAGCCCAGCTTTATCTTTGTGTGCAAATATTCACTTTTTTTTTCCCAATATAATTTTTTAGAGCTTGAAGTATCTTTTCAAACAGAACATGGCATTTTAAAATCAGGACAATGTTTGGACTGTGGTTCTGAGCTGAACACTCTCTCTGAAGAAGAAAATGTAGACACAGAATCTGAAATCTCTGGTCACCTTTGCAGGCTTCTAAGAGCCAAGAGTAGCAGCAAGGTCTGGAAAATGAAGAGATGAAGTCAGGTTTGTTTCTTCCTCCATAAAGCAAAGTCGCTTTGTGTAGATAATGTTCATGAAGAAGCCCTTAATGTTAACAGTCAAAATTGGAAAAGTTGGGAAATTAGGTATCAGGAAAATATGTTGACCATCTTGCCATTGAGTTACAGTTCTTTATATTTATATATAATTGCATGCTCAGGGATGTAAAGTTTTAACTGAGAAAGTATTCAATCAAAATTCAAAAATTGTAAGTTAGTAAATTGAGCACTTAAGTATGAAAATTATATTGTGCTAGGTAGACATGTTATCCTTTCCTTCTGTAAGCATGCCATTACTTAACATGGGGAAAATACCAGATAGAAAAACTACCTCGAGCTTTCTGCTTCCAAAAGTGTGCTTGAGGTGTCAGTAGATCTGGAAGAAGCTGGAAGAGAGGGGATACTTTGGCTGCCACTGGAGACCTATGTGACTGGGTCAATTGACCCCTGCCAAAGACCTATACTGTGGATACAGAGTCCTGGACAAGCTGACAGGAGAGGACCAGTGTGCTCCTGACCTATCTCCAGGACGAAAACAGTTCTTCCCTGAGATATGCAGGCAAGATGTCACACTGGACACAAAGGAATGTCTCTACCAGCAATCTGAGGGTGCAGAGTGAACAATCACTGGTCTTCCAGGCATATCATGAATGGCCTCCATAGGTACCAGTATCTAACTGTTACAGAACTCTGACAGCTTTGGAAGGTTGTTGGTAGATTTCCTGTTCACATGACATAATTCTGAAGGAAGTTGTGAGGGAAGAGTGTGAAGAAGTTGTCTGTTTATAGTTTGAATGTAGTATGCCAAGTGGAGTCCATTGGAAAGTTTGTTAAGTATAAGGCATTAGTACTGGGGGCATTGCATAAGGTAGTGAATAATTACACTTATATTTCTGCCCATGGCCTCATTTTCTCATGTTTCCTAACTCACAATGTTTGCGAACATCATGGAATAATCACAAAACACTAGAATGACTCTGGAGTATAAGACACTAAAGGATTCCATGTTGGGTTATGACACTCACTGTTTATTCATATTGTCCATACTGGACACATTTGGTGAGCCTCGTGGATAGGCTTTGTGTGGATATTAATTATGATTTTATTTAATTTCGGTTCAAGAATATGTAGAAGGATCCTATGAACAGGTAAAGATGTTTGAAGTTTGCACTAATAAATGGTCTGCTAGTAGAATATGCTACTTGAATCTCAAGGAATTACTATTAAGAAGCTATTGTTTTAGGCTCATAGAAAAATTAAAAAGGTAAAGAAATCTCTGTGTACTTCTGCCCCCCTCCCATATAAATATCCTTGCTACCAGCATCCTCACCAGAGCTGTACCCTTGCTACCAATGCAGTGATGAACTTACATTCACACAACAGTCTCTGCCAAAGTACCCGGTTCACATTATGGCCACTCATGGTGCACCGTCTGCAGGTTTGGACAAATAGTTGATGGCATGTATCCAGAACAATACTGTCATAGAAAGCTTTTGCAATGCCCTTCCAGGCCTCAGATTTTTTAGAAGTATGCATGCAGATTACATTCTTGTCCTCCAAATTTATTTTCAAGGAAGCCAAATGTGCTGAAAGTTGTGAGGAGACCTGGAGTTGGGGTCTCAGCTCAGTGAGGACTAGGGGACCCAGTCCCCCTGTTTCCATCTTGCTGCCCCATGCTTGCTTCACTATGATAGTTTGTGTTGCTGCTGATAATCTTCCTGCCTGAAGTGTATTTGTACCCATGGAAACAGGGTCTATGTTCTTTTGAATCTCCAAATAGTGGCCCAGGGTACCGAGCACCTTAAATCACACAGTACCACTGTGATTGTCTTAATTAGGGTTTCATTGCTGTGAAGGGATAGCATGACCAGGACAGGTCTTCTCAAGGAAAGCATTTAATTGTGGCTTACAGTTCTGAGGTTCAGTCCATTATCATTGTGGTGGGCCATATCAGCAGGCTGGCAGACATTGTGCTGGAGAGGTTGTTTAGAGTTCCACAACTGGATACTCAGGCAACAGTGAAGGGAGGGGCCTCAAAGACCACACCCAGTGGCATACTTCTTCCTACAAGGCCACACCTCCCAATAGTGCCACTCCCTATGGGCTTATGGCGGCCATTTTCATTCAGACCACCACAGTGACAGAATGGCTACTGAGATACTAGCACAATAAGATTATCTGGCAAAGAAGGGGAGAGCTTGGCTTACATGTGCCTTACATTGGCAGGTTTAAAGACACTTACGAGGATTTTATCTGGATGACCAAGGATATTAGGTTGTTTAATTTAGTCCCAGAAACTAGAGTTGAGATATTGGGGAGCTGAGCGTATGTTGTCTCCTCTGTTATTTATAGTAGCTAAAATCCTTCAGAGTAAAGAATTAAAATGCTTTATTGGTAATATTAGGATACCAAAAGGATAATAGCTCCCATGATCATGACAAGGAGGTATTCAGTGTTTGATATATATTCTGGCAGGGGGTGTCCTTTCCCGCCAAATCCTATGAATATATACACAAATATTCATTCAACTAGCACAAGCAGCTACCATATGCTCAGTAATTTTTAGGATTAAAAAGAAATATGATATATTGTTGCAGAATATTAATTTAAGATGTGCTGTATTCTTTTATGTTGTATTTGTTTAATTCTGTGAAGCTGTTTTACTTTGCCCATCTAAAACACCTGATTGGTCTAATAGAGAGCTGAACAGTTAGTTGATAGCCCAGCCACCAGCTATATAGAAGAGGACCCCAGAGGCCAGCCACCAGCTACACAGCAAGCCACAAAGTAAAGAAAGGTATATAGGATAAAAATAAAAGCCCAGACACCAAAGGTAGATGGGATAATTTAAGAAAAGCTGGCTAGAAATAAGCCAAGCTAAGTCTGGGCACTGATAAGAAATACTGAGCCTTTGTGTGTGTATTTATTTGAAAGCTGAGTGTTGGGTGTTGTATCTCAAAAACATCAGGTGGTGGTCATGGAGGTGACAGAGCTAAGCCATGCAGACAGTGCACATGTAGAGAATTTTATTTCAGGGAAGGGAAAGAGGGGAGCTGAGGAAAGAACAGGAAGCAGAAGAAGAGATGGGAACAGGGAAAGAGAGAAGGTACAGATGTGAGCTTATGGGGAGGGGGAGGTGAGGAGAGAGGGAAGGGGAAGGGCGAGGGAAGGGGGAGAGGGAAGTGAGGAGGGAGGGAAGGGGGAGGGGGTGGTATCCACCTCTTAAAAGGGGTCTAGCGCATGAACAAACGTGGAGCTATGGCAATGGACTATGTAGGATAACATTGTCAGGACCGTGAGACAGCCAAGGTGCTGCCTGCTTCCTGACAAGTTTCCCAAGGGACCAGACAGGTAATACTTAAATGCTAACAGCAGGCTCCGCAAAAGAGAAAAAAAAAAGAGTAAAAAAAGAGAGATACAAGGTAAAAGAGGTCCAGATGGACAAAACCTCTAAACAGTGTGTTTTACAGTGTGTGCAGGATAAAGAAAGGAAGGAAGGAAAGAAAGAAGGAAGGAGGAAGGAAGAAGGAAAGAGGATATAGTCATAGAAAAAATGAGTAGTTTTAAAAAATAAAGTCCCTAAAGATAGAATGAAAGTAATGTTAGTCTTGCACATGAGGACAGACACACGTGACCAGTGCCACACTAGAGTTTATTTAGGAGAGTTGCTGAGCAGGTACGAGGGAGAGAAGCAGGAGAGAAAAAAGAGATTTCACAGGGTGTCTCCTTTTAAAAGAATGGGTGGGCACAGATTTACATAGCCACACTTAGGGGCTTGCCTCCCTGCTCTGTGGTCTGTGGGGGCTGTGTTGGGTTTACCATGTGGCTGTTACATGCCAGGAGTTTTTATATCTCACCCAACACCATGTTGGGTTATTGGACTAGCACATTAACCACATAGCTGCTATGTGCCAGGAATCTTTACAAGTTATATAAAAGCAAAAAAAGCCACATATGATGGGAAATACACAGAGAGTCTGGATCCTATGTAGTTATGTGTTGACTCTGAATTTTTTGAATGTTGATGAGGAACAACAGGGCTTGTGAACATGACTGCAAAATTGAACCAACCTAGATAATTCAGGCTGTCTTTACTTTTAAAAAGGTATCATAAGATGCATTTGTAAAGTGGAAATACAAAATTCTTTAGATAAAAAATATTTTGCTTTTATTCCCACAGGAGACAAAAGGCTGTGTGCTCCTTCAGGAATGAGACAGATCAAGTTTGACCAGGGAGACCTCCTGAATTTTGACAAGTGATATATATCAATAAAAGTTATAGCTGGTCTTCTCAGGACTTGGCTGTTACCTCAGTTTTCTCAGGGAAGACTTCTAATGATGCCTTTGTCCACAGGCAACAAGAAGTAGTCTATAGAACATGATACCCACATTCCCAAAAGACATGGTGTGGGTAGTCTTTGCTTATTTGGTGGGTTATAAATGTTTATGTTAATATATTGATACAAATTTAAAGTTATTTTTGTTACAGTGTATATATGTTTCTACTCTTGATTAAAATATTGTACCTATGCAGTTCATTCAAAGATGTAAGATAAAGTTTTAGTTCTTGAAAGCTATTATAAACTACTTAGGATAATCAAGAAACACAGGTTAGTAGTTAGTCATTTATAACAATCAAATTTGTAGATATGTTAGGTATGTTTTCAAGATTAAATAGAGATATATTTTAGCTTGATAGATGGCCTCAAACACTTCAAAGACCTATAGAATATGGCATTTAAGTTGTTTTGTTAACATAGGTTTTTCATGGCAATGAGACACATCTGTTCCTGGTAGCACCAATTTACTTCAGATGATGGGCATCAAAGAAACTCTTTATGAATTTTGTTTTAATTGTGGCAAGCTAGCCTGTAGTGGGATTCAGGTGTCAGCTGAAAGGTCAAAAGGGTCCCGGGCCCCTGAAGGGGGTGTGGAAACCCCATTGAAAAGGGGCTTCTGGAACACGAGACTCTCTTTTCCTAGTTCCTGGCTGTTGGGGAGACAGGATCGGAATCCATCGTCCATCCATCACTCTTTCACCGTTCCAGACTCCAGTCCCTGTTCAGGTGCTACTATAAACTGTTACCTGTACCGTGAGTGTTGGTTTATATTTTAATAAATATCTATCCTGTATTGGTGCCTTCTGAGTACACTCCGCCTACACTAGCCATTTTGTCAAGAAACTACTTTTGCCTGGACTGCGGGACAGTATACTATATAGATTGGACATGCAGGGTCCACAGGAAAGTGACTGTTGAACTTTTCCATAACAAGGCAGGGCGGTCCTGAAGATTCTACTAGACATTTTGCATGACACGGAGGAAAGTGACTGATGAGTCTCTGCCTCATAGACCAGGGACAGCAAATCCCCCTAGAATACACCCATCTCTGCAATAAAACCCATTATATTAATACCACCTCCTCAACCTATTTGCTTCCAGCTGATGATACTTAGTGGGCCTGTTTATACGGCTTAACTACATATATAGATATACCTCCCTGGTTCAGTCCAATCCAAAGTTCTGCATTATGGTCCAGGTTGTATCCCGCCTTACCTACTATAGGCAGGAACAATTTGCTGGCTTGTGGGATGAATCATCTGATATCCTTCCTCGTTCTCGTAGGGAACCTATCTCTACCATCACCTTGGCAGTTTTGCTTGGCTTAGGGATTGCAGGCACTGGGACAGGAGTTACTTCCTTGGTCCTTACTCTGAGCTTCACTCCACCATGGATGAGGATATTCAAAATTTTTAAAAAGGCATCTCTGCTTTAGAGAACTCCCTAGTATTCCTCTCTAAAGTAGTCTTACGAAACAAAGACTAGACCTACTTTTTTTTTTTACAACAAAGAAGACTTTGTGCCGCCCTTAAAAAAGAGTGTTGTTTTTATACAGACCATACAAAAATTACAAGAGATAATATGACCAAAGTTTAAAAAGGCCTTAAAAAAGTTATATAGTTTAAAACCTGGTTCTCCACTTCCCCATGGCTGACCACCTTGCTCCCCTCTATCCTAGGACCTCTTTTAGGACAATTACTTTTGACTTCATTCAGCCCCTAGATTGTAAACAGACTGACCAGCTTCATTAAACAGAGAATTGACTCCCTGGCATCTAAACCTATTGAGGTTCATTACTATTGCCTTAAACTGGCAGACCAAGGCTCCAAAGAGCCTAAAAATGATGGGCTTCCTTCAAGGAATGTGTCACATCCCAAACCGGCACACACCTGTTCCTGCACCAAGAAGTGCAGTCAAAACTACAAAAAAAGACCAAATAGTCTACATTTGGGTCTCTCAAAAAGCATGCCCAAGAACATAGAGGTTCAATATGCATCAATCTTTTCCCTTACAAAACATACCGAGTGGCCCCGATGGTACAGGCTGCGATCAACCTCAGCCTGAACAGCATAGATCACCTTCTATGGCAACCTAATAAGATTTAAAAAAAGACCTCTTCTTCCCCTCTTGGGTTAACATCCTCAAGTTTGCTTGAGCTTTGCCCATCCTTTAATTTAAATAAATAAAAAAAAATGTCAGGAGCCGGTTCATTAGCCAAGAGTCAACTAAAGTTCAAAATCCAACTAAAGATCAGAATTCCCTCCTTCATTCTTTAGATTAACACAGTTCTCAGGAAAACTACATGAGAACACACTGGCCTTTTTACCTAAGCACATTCTTGGTTCATAACTGCCTAACACTAGCCAAGTTTCAGCTTTAAGTCCCTCACTAACCCTCCCTTCTCCTTGCATCTGCAGCCCTACAAAAGCATATATAAGCAGCCTGGAAAAAAAATAAAGATTGGCCACTCCATCAGCTTTTTCAGACCTGTGGTCCTTCTTTGCATCTCCTGTCTTATCATTCCCTCCTTACAGGTGACCGGGACCCCGTTGAAGTCCCGTGGGTCAGGACACTGGCCAGTGTACTATTTATGTTTCAGTTATAGGGAGGCAGTACTTCTTTAGTAACTTAATGTTTCCTAAACTTGTTGGAACTTCCGGCCCATCCTTGCATGGTCCGAGAAACCCCATCTCTCTCTCTCTCTCTCTCTCTCTCTCTCTCTCTCTCTCTCTCTCTCTCTCTCTCTCTCCCTCTCTCTCTCTCTCTCTCTCTCTCTCCCTCTCTCTCTCTCTCTCTCTCTCTCTCTCTCTCTCTCTCTCTCTCTCTCTCTCTCTCTCTCTCTCCTCCACTTGTTCTGTGAGTCTCCAAAGAAAGATACCTAAAAGCCCAGTTCTGCATTCTTGGTGGCTACTGCAGCTTTAAGTCCATGCCTAAGTGCTCATACTTGGGCACAAACCCAGCTTGTGGTGAACATGTCATGTCCTCACCCCTCGCTTACAACCTATAAAGTCTCCCTGCTTTAATTAGAGGGTTCAGCTTCTCTGCCCTCAATCTCTGGGGCTGGGGAGCTTGTCCAGGAGTTGCTTTGCTCAAATAAATCTGTCATTACACTTTTTTCAGGTCATCTTGCTCTGGCCTACTGCCTCAGCAAAAAAACAAAACCGTATTTGAGGAACAAAAAACCCATTGTTTATTATTTCAAACCTCTCCTACATCATCTATATGTCTGTATGTACCCTAGGTGTATGATATTAAAGAGCTAGTTGTATTATTGAATGCAGGAGACATCATATAGACACAGTGAGGACTGTATGTGTTCAGACATCTATGTTTTTAAGTCCTCAGCATATTCCGGTTACCACATAGAAGCCCCATCTTCCAGGGCCATCAGCATATCATTTGATGATGAATCCAGTAAGGAATGTCAAGAGACACACGTGAACCACAGTAGTATGCTCAGCACAACACACAGGAAAGCCCAGTTTTCAGATTTGGTTCACTAACATTTTTCAAAGATGACTGGTTCATATTTTATTTTAAAAATTCATTATATATTTATGTATTTTTATCTGATGTATTTTAATTAATTGTACCAATGCTCAAATCTATGACCGTTTGAAGTTGTTCCAAATTAGATTCTCCTAAAGAAGCTTTCTAAAGTTCTTTTTTGGAGAAGTGCATACAGATTCTTTCTAGACAGTCAGCTCATAGACCAGGAGTGTACAAATTTTTAATAAAAAAATTCCTAAAAGAAATAACTTTTATCTTTGGACTGGGAATATAGTTTAGGGGTAGAGTGCTCTAAGTTAGACTTCCTATATTGTTGAATAAGTATATGTGTTTAAAGAATTAGTCTCTTCATTATATTTATATATTTATAAATTATATGTCTATTCTGTGATGTAATATGCTATCCACATTCTGAACTTCCCCTAAACAGAAAATTTAAGTTATGAGGTCAAGATTCAATCATGTTTTGAAAATAGCAGTTTCTCCTGGGGATACTAGGGCCAGCTCTCTCAGCTGTTCAGTAGAGCAGAAAGAAAAATCTCGGGCATGGCAGACAGCCCCACCTTTGCTTGGTGAGAAGCCAGTTGTCATAAAAAAGAGACTCAGCTGCTGACCTCCTCTGGAGCTTGGAGCTCACAGCTGGGTTCCTGCCAAGAGTCAGCTGAGATGCCTGAAATGCCCTGGCCCCTGCCAGCCTCTATAAACATCCAGCAATTTAGTGATAAGTAGCTGTTCTCAGGACACATGGGGTTGGCCTCACAGGTACAGAATCAGAATATAGCCCCTCTCCAAGGATGAAACGTTTGAAACTGGACAAGAATTAAAATAGAAAAATTACCAAGAGAAGATAATTCTTGTTTCTATGTTGGTAAATGTAGCTGAAGAATAAAAATGGGGCCAGTAAGATGGTTCAGTAAGTTAAGGAGCTTGCCACCAAGTCTGAGGACCTGAGTTCAATTCCCAGGACTCCCAAGGTGAAAGGAGAGAAGTCACTCTGACCAGTGGCCCTCTGATCTCCACACATGAGCACTAATCCTCACACTGTACAGAACAGAAAGAATGAGCAAAGGTCTATGATTTGAGGGTAACAAAAGAAGGGAGTGGAAGAATCTGGTTGAGAAAATAACTTTCAAATTCTGAAAACTTTGGCTCCATCATCAGTAGCAGATTCTTCCTGGTACTTCTGTGTTGTTGGTCAGATTACACCATAATCTGAAAAGGATAAAGAGATGTCTTGGTGGCTAAAAGCACTGGCTGCTCTTCCAGAAGTCTTGGGTTCTATTCCCACAACACGGCAGCTCACAACCATCTGTAATTCCAGTCCCAGGGGATCCAATGCCCTCTTCTGGCCTCTGTGGGCACTGCATGAATGTGGTGCACAGATGTAATGTAGACAGAACACCCATATACATGAAATAAAAACAAAGGAAAATAAATTAAAATAAAGAAAAATGTCAAATTGCTCTAATATTTATCTAAGCTGCTAAGGTTCGTGTATGTCAAAAGCTCTGTAATGTGTTTTAAAAAACATGAGATATTAGAAGGTATGTGTGGGAAGCAGTATAGCTCCGCCTGGTATTGCTTCTTATATGTTCCATGTGCCTGGACTCTAGCTGGCTTTGACCCTAGTATTTTGTTCTCTAAAGTAATTAAAACCCAGTGCTTTCAAAATGGTCACCATATTCTCTTCCTCTTTTTGTAGAAGTATAAAAGTAAAATTCAACAGAAGAAAAATTCACCACTGATGATCTTTATCTCAACTTAAGCATATAAATTTCCTCAGTAGTAATTGTGGGCAAATGATGGCTGCAGGAGCCTCACAGAATGGGACAACCTTATGAGGTAGAAGACAGTCTAACAGATTCATCACCTAAAGTGTGTGCTGAAATAGTCATTCCTTTGTGTTTGTCATGAACTAAACAACTACTGGATTCTTGGACCTTCTGTTGATAGAAAGCCATTGTTGGATTAGGTGGACCATGACCTGCAAGCCATTTTAACAAGTCCCCTTTCTAGATAGATAGATAGGTAGATAGATGGATGGATGGATGGATGGATGGATGGATGGATGGATAGATAGATAGATAGATAGATAGATAGATAGATAGATAGATAGATAGATAATTCACAGCTCTTGCCCTTAAAGAAGTACCTTACAGCTAAGGAATCAAGTTGTGAATCCCCTCAAGACTGTCTTTATTTATGGCTCCATGCTTTTTAAATATAGTACCAGCGGTCAGGAAACGAAAGAATTTCAAAAGCAAAATCATGAATGGTCTTCATTATATGCTGAATCCTGAAGAAGTCAGATCCAATGCCAGTTAGAGAATGGACTTGTTAATGAGAGCCAGAGCAAGCAGGCAGAGAGCAGACTTCCTCATTCCATGCCCTTTAGACAGACTGCCAGCAACAGGTGTGGTCCCCATTAGAGGTGGATCTTCCCACCTCAAAAGATCCACATTGGAAGTGGATCTCCCCACTTATATGGCACTAACTCTATTTGACATTTTAATAAAAACCTAGAGCCAGATATGGGGAAAAGCTGAATATCAGGGAGATAGAGAAACAAACCATAACCACTTCTCCCCTCACCAACTCCTCAGGCCTGTCTCCAGGAATCCCGACTCCAAAAAGTTAAACTTCCCCCTCCCCCAGCAGCCAACAGGAAGTGGCAGGAGAGTTAAACTCCTCCCCTCTCTCTCCTCAACCAACAGGAAGTGGCAGGAGAGTTAAACTCCTCCCCTCTCTCTCCTCAACCAACAGGAAGTGTCAGGAGAGTTAAACTCCTCCCCTCTCTCTCCTCAACCAACAGGAAGTGTCAGGAGAGTTAAACTCCTCCCCTCTCTCCCCTCAACCAACAGGAAGTGGCAGGAGAGTTAAACTCCTCCCCTCTCTCCCTCTGCCCAGCTATTTTACTTCCTTATACAACTTTCCTAGAGCTAGAGTTAAAGGTGTGAGCTACTCCTGCCTGGCTGTGAGGCCTTAAACTCACAGAGATCCAGATGAATCTCTGCCTCCAGAGTGATGGCATCAAAGGTGTGGGTCACCACTCTCTGATCTTTCTGGCTTGGCTCTGTGGGTGATCTGTCCTCTAATATGCCAGATTTTTAAAAAATTAAATATACAATATATCATCACACTTCAAGTGATTTAATTAAAAAAAAAATCCTCCACCAATGTACCCACCCACTTGGGTTTTAGTTAATTCCAGATGCAGTCAAGTTGACGAGAATAGCCATCACACATATATGTTCAATTGAAGAGAACAGAACAAACCCCACTTTGGAAAAAAAAAAAAAAACAAACAAAACAAAACCCTCCATTTTAAACAGAACTTGGCCAAGGCTGAACTTAGCTCCACTCAGTTCCAAATAGGTTTAAAAACAACCACAAATGGTCCAAAACAGCTCAGGGCCCTAGTCAGGGTGACCTCACCATGTAGAAACATGTAGTTTTAGTAAAAGTTTAGTAAACTTTTAGTAAAGTTTTAGTAAACAATATCTATTGGGCTCCAAATGTCCTGATAGGAATTCCCTTAGACCTACAGCCAATGAATTTACCCCATCGTGAAATGTCAAGGCTTGAAGTGCCCTGCTTTTGGATTGCTTTTTAAAAATAACTCTTCAGTGAGGACTCAGGATCTATCTTATCTACCTGAGAGTCAGCCCAAGCCTAGATTTGTAATCAATAAACCCTTTTGTACTTGCATCAGATATGGGCTTTGTGGTGGTCTTGTTGGAGGGTCCTGTTATGGTCACAACACAATAAGCCATCACTGGTCATTGATGTAAGCTTTGTTCTGGCTCTGAGCGTGTGTTCCAAGGCAAATGAACAGAAGCAGCATTGGCACAGACGTGTTTTATGTGTAACAATGGAACTAAGTCCATTCCTGTGAAAGCGATGAATACATGACCGGCCTGCTTGGGTAAGCTGATTCTGTTTTTGTACCAAAGCTCATGATCATAGGGATATATCGGGTCAGCCCTGTGCTTAGAGTTGCCAAGATAAAGATGCCTGCAGAGAGCATAACAATAAATGCTGGATGGCAGCAATCGAGCAAAGAAACCATGTTCATGGTTCAGAAGGCGGAACTCAGGAAGGCAGAACTGAGATTACAGTTCTCAGGACTTCTCCCGAGTCTCACCTTACAGCTTAGGCCAGCTTCCTGGAGCCTGCAATCCAACTTTTGCTGGATTATATTGTATGAAAAAAAATATTTTTAAATAAAAAGTAAAGACAAAGTGGCAAGTTTCTATATGGCATTTTCAAACATCCATTGTGTTAGTTATCCTTTTTTTTTTTTTTTTGTTATTTGTCCTTTCGTTTTTGGAGACAGATGCACTAACATTTGTTTATGCCGAGGAATATTACTTTAACTGTGTAAAGGTGCGTTCCATTTCTTTAATCTTGCCTGCCTAAGGCACCTGACTAATAAAGAGCGGAATGGCCAGTAGCTAGGCAGAGAAAGGATAGGAGGGGCTTACAGGGAGAGAGAATAAATAGGAGGAGAAATGTAGGCTCAGGAGAAAACAAGAAAGAAGGAGGAGAGAATGGGGAACATGCCGGGGCCAGAAGCCAGGCAGCCACTGGGCAGCCAGACATTAGGAGCAGAGACAGTAAGATATATAAAAACTGTAAAAACCCCCAAGGCAAAGGGTAGATAAATAGAAACAGGTTAATTTAAGAGAGCTAGACAGAAAGGAGCTAAGCTAAAGCTGAGCATTCAAAACGGATAAGAAGTCTGTGTCGTGATTTGGGAGCTGGTTGGTTATTGTACAGAGTCTAGTTAACATAAAATGAAAACCTGGAGCCCGATATTGGAGAAAAGCTGGAATATCAGAGAGAGGAAACAGACCACAGTCAATTCTCACCCAGCCAACTTCTCAGACCAAACAGGGTAAATGCTGTCTTCAAGGGTCCTCAGTCTGACCGGTAGCTTCTACTGAATGAATGAATCTCTATCCACGCTTGCCTGAAATATCTTATATATCTTCCCCTCCAAACTGTTTTACTTCCTGGTTCAACGCTGTATTATAATCCCAGAGTTAGGATTAAAGGTGTGGGCTACCACTGCTTGGCTGTTGAGCCTTGAACTCACAGAGATCCAGAAAGATCTCTGTCTCCTGAGTGATGAGACTAAAGACGTGGGTCATCACTCTCTGATCTTCATGGTCTTGACTGTGGGTGGTTCTGTTCTCTGATATTCCAGGCTGATTTTATTAAATATACAATATATCACCCCAGTAGGTGGTCCAAAAGAGAAAGCCTGGAATGCCTATATAATGTCTTCTTTATTATCTTCATCTATTACCCTCTCTTTTCTGACTCCCATTCTCACCGATCCTTGTTACAATAAGGTTTTTCTGGGCCTATCCAGCCAGGGGTCCAGACCCACAGACCTGCCGCTCCAGACTGACTTAGCCACCCACCACTGCTTAGGCCCCCAAATGACTCAGACACTTATATTAACTTCATGCTGTTCGGCTTATGGCTCAGGCACATTGCTAGCTAGCTCCTTCATCTTAACTCAACCCATTTCTATTAATCTGTTCACCACATGGCCTGTGGCTCACCTGTGTTCCTTAAATGTTTCTTTGGGTGTCTGGCTTAATGTGTGTGTGTCTCTCCCCTCCTTCTACCTATGCTGATTTACCTGCCTATGTTCCGCCCCCCTCCATGGCCAAAACAGTTCTTTATTTAAAGATTGATATTCACAGCAAACAGAAAGACATGCCTCTTTTCCTTTTCTGTACAGCCCCTCTCCTATGTGCATGCCTTTCTTCATGACCCAATGAGTTTGACTCATGTCACTTGGAGAGAGCATGAGAGAGCGCTATTTCCAGGAGCACAGGCACCTTACCCATGGCGACACTGTAAAGAGCATGTCTCTCCCATCTACCTGTAACAGCCTACAAATCCTCATGGAAGAGTGAGGACTCATGATCTCTTATATGATAGGATGTTGATGAGCCCAATTGTATATAGATCATCACAGCTGCTATGAGACTGTAACAGCCACATTATGCCCTGAAGACAGCATTCCATAACACTCTACCTCTTATTCCTGGGGATTTTTAGTACAAATAGATGTGTCCTGTTTGATATACCTTGCTAACAAGGAGACTGTCCCAGATGGGAGTTGAGAATTTTTCTTGACAAGCTTTTGTGATTCTTACTGTGGTAAGGGATATATGGTTGTATGATGATGACGGGAATCCAATGGTTATGGAAAGGCCCAGGACACAAGATGTTGCTGAACCTAAGGTCCGGAACATGACTCACTTCTTGTTACCTTGGGGTGCCAGAGCGTTATAAGCACAAGGGGAATTAGTCCACTGCAAAGACCCCTCCCAACACACACACACACACACACACACACACACACACACACACACACACACACACACACGCACACGCACGCACGCACGCATGCACACACACATACACACACACACACACACACACACACACACTCCTAGATCTTCCAATGACTTTAATGACTAGAAGGTTGGAAATGTTGGGGCAAAGACCCTCTACCTATACTATATGGTATGGCTCTGACTTATTTTAATTAGCTTACTCACCGGATCACAGTGAGCCATCCCCAGGGGAGCCCTGTGTCTGGCTTGTTCCCATAACAGCCCCCACACAATGACTTGTTCACTTTCTCTCATGGATAACAGCTGACATGGAAGATTTTGGCTCTTGCCTATTGTTCCTGGAAATCACACCGGTAACTATGGGCATCTTCCCCAGAAAGACACATTTGACACCTGTAATAAGTTGGACAATGACTGCTCAGCTCCTGTGGAAGCATTTGTAGGATCTTTCTCCTGACATTAGTAGCAAAGACCTAAGAAGAAGGACATCTCTTTGGGCTGCTTCTGGGACAGGTGACAGAGTGACAGAGGAGCCAGTCCCTCGGGAAGGTGACAGGAAGAGGCCAAATCCCTGCTGTGGTTGGATGTTTCTGTGCTGAGACAGTGTCTCATGTATCCTCGGGTAGGCTCGAACTCACAGAGTGTAGCTGAAATGACTCCAAACCCCAGTGTTCTAGGCATGTGCCACCACACCTGACAGGCTCTGCTTTGAAGCCGGCAGCTCTTGTTTTACTTCCTCCAAAGCTCCAAGTGTGGGACTAGCACAGGAAAGATGAGTTTTGCACCCTGCCTGAGGGTTTTGGACTCAGCCTGTGTATGCCATAACAAAATACCACCATCTGGTTGGTTTACAAAATAGAAATTTAAGACAGGTGTTATGCTGCCCACCTATAATCCCGGCACTTAGAAGGCAGGATGTCCAATACCAGACTGGTCTATACATCAGGTTCAGGCCAGCTAGGCTATGCAGGAGAGCTTGTGTTAAGTAAGACATTTCCCATAGATGAGGTCTAGACGGAGAGGACTTGGGTGCTGTCATGCTGGGTCAAATCTCTTGTTGGTGTGGATATGGCAGCCTTCCTCTGTGTTCTTTACATCCATACACAAGAGAAATCTGTGTCTCACTCCAGTAAAAGTATTATTGGATTAGGATTCCACTCTTATAGCCTCAATTAACCATGACTATCTCTGCTCCTCTAATACAGACATAGTGAAGACAGGATAATATGGATGAATTTGAAGGCTGCAAAGAACCCTGTCACAGTAGACTTGAGCTCAATTGAACCATTTTTCTCTTGCAGTGCTGGAATATACTCCTCATACTTATTTGAAAAGAAACATATTAAACATTCCAGGAAAGTGCTGCCTCTTGTCATCCTGTCATGGCCCCAAAACCGATGGCCTAACTCATTTCCTCTGCTTACCCTGTAACAGACACTCGTTCACTGAGAGATTCTCTGTCCAGGCAGTGTGCCTGAAATGATGGACAGCCTAGGTGCCAGGCTGGTCTATCCTTGGGACTTTAAAATAGTTGTTTGCTCCAGCTGAGAGATGTCCTTGCTTCTCAACACAGCTCCTGTAGCTCAGAGTTTTTCTGATATTGACACTTCTGTAACAAGTAAAGGAAAATTGGGCCACGGAATGCATGATGTGCCTGGAACCGTGTCAGGTGTTGTTAAAAACTTCTACATCTTCCCTTTCTCATGTTATCCTCATGGGATTTTGCTGCCCGATCAGTCAACATGTGAAGCACAATGAACCTAAGACTTTGAGAAATTTCCTAACTTGTGACACAGCTAGTTAGTGGTGCCGAGCCTAGAGCCCAGGCTGTTTGCTCTCTCGGGTGTGGATTTTGTGAGTCCCATCTAACATCAAGCTCCTCGGGGAAGGGAGATCTATGGATTCCATAGCAACCCTCTTCCTTTATGGGTACCACCAAGACCCTGTAGTAGATGTTGTTGGTTTGGGGATTTGCTATATGAAAGAGATTTGGAACCCGGGATCTGAGCTACTGTGTGTGTAATGGTATGCTTTCTGTTCTAAAAGCTGAGCTGTTTATATGGTGGACTTTGCTTGCTAAGCATTATCACCAGACTTTGGGGATAGCCACCAACTATCCACTAATTTATCATTAATTAATGAACTAATTAAATCCTGAAGAATTTTTCCAGAAGAATGGATGTTCATTTCTTGTCATTGTTCCGAGAAAAGCTTGCTAAACTCTGTCTCAAAAGTATGGGAGCCATCACATATTTTTAAGATATAATTAAGCATTTTCTCTAAGTAAAATCATATTTTTTTCTTCACTGGCACTCAGTTCTTTCTTTTAATATTTAATCTTTTTTTTAATGATTCATAAAATGCACTAAGGAATGATTCTAGGTGAATATAAATCCAAACAGAAAAGAAAACACTAAATTGACCTTTCACACAAGCTATTGTTAGTACATTCTCAGGGCATTCACATATCGGTCCTGTTCTTTTCTTTGACACTGTTTCTGGGAACAGAACAACATAAGCGTGGTGGTCAGTTACCACTGTAAACGTTAATGATTTAGAGTAATGTAGAAAATGAATCTCTGGACACTCCAGTGACAGCTCTTCCAGAGAGGTTTGCCTGAGGGTGGTGACACTGCCTTCTACGTGGGGGACACAGTCCCACAGCCTGGGGTTCTGGACTGAACAAAAAGAAGATGTTTGTTGCTATTTTAAAAAATATTTGCAGTTATTTCCCTGCCTCCCCTTTCTTCATTACTGAAGACATAATGTGACAGCCACCTCTTGCTAGAATTCTTTCTTCCCACTAAGGTCTCACTAACAAACAGGCATGGTTCAGCCTAGGTCCACTCTGGGAAAACAGTGAAGTTGATGGGTTTCCTTACAGAGCACATGCAATGAGTCACTTCCAGGCTTGTGGCTCTTCCTTCCCCAGCTGTTTAGAAGAGAAAGTGGGGAATAGCCTTGAGCACATCCATACAAAAGACAACTTTGTGAACGGAGCACTGACAGTTCAGGCACAAAGATCAACAATCCATAAACGGGACCTCGTGAAGCTGAAAGGCTTCTGCAAGGCAAAAGACGATAGAAGAAACAGCAGCCTCCAGAATGGGGAAAGATTTTTTCACTGACTCCACATTCGATAGGGGACTAATATCCAAAATATATAAAGAACTCAAGAAACTAGACATTAACAAATCAAACAATCCCTTAAAAAATGGTATACAGACTTCAGCAAAATCTCAATAGAGAAAATTCAAGTGGCTGAGAAACACTTAAAAATGTTCAGCATTTTTAGTCATCAAGGAAATGCAAATCAAAAAAACTGCTCTGAGATTCCATCTTATGCCTGTCAGAATAGCTAAGGTCAAAACCACAGTGACAACTGTAGACAGAAGTGTTTCTGTCCCATCCGGCCTGAGGTCCAGACAAAGCTCTCCCACGCACAGTCCTTCAGCCACTTATAGAATAATTACCCAGAAGCTTATATTAACTATAAACTATTTGGGCTATGGTTCAGGCTCATTACCAACTAGCTCTTTAAAGTTTTTCAACTTCACACATTTTTATTAATTTATGTCTTGCTATGTGGCTCTGTGGCTTTACCTGTGTCCCATTATATCTTATTTTCTGAGCAACAGCCTGCAGGATCTCTCTGTGACTCTGCCCTCCTTCATCTTTATCTCTGTTTGGATTTCCCACCTGCCTCAAAGCTGCCTTGTCATACATAGGCCAAAGCAGCTTTTTTTTTTTTTATTAACAAATGGTAATAAAGCATATTCACAGTATGCAGAGATGTATCCCACATCAGACAACTCATACTAGAGAGGATGTAGAGCAAGGGGAACACTCCCCCATTGCTAATGAGAGTGAAAACTTGCAAATCAATATGGCAATTCCTCAGAAAATTGAAAATTGATCTGCTTCAAGACCCAGCTCTACCACTTTTGGGCATAAACCCAAAGGATACTCCATCCTACCATAAGGATACTTGCTCAACTATGTTCATAGTAGCTTACTCATAATAACCAGAAATTGGAAATAACCAATATGACCCACAATGAGGAATGGATAAAGAAAATGTGGTTCATTTATGTGGTGATATATTTTATATTTAATAAAATCAGCCTGAGTATCAGAGAACAAACTCACCCACAGTCAAGCCATGAAGGTCAGAGAATGATGACTCACGCTTTAATCCTATCCCTCAAGAGACAGGGATCTTTCTGTGTTTCTCTGAGTTCAATGCCTAACAACAAGACAGTAGGACCTCACACCTTTAATCCTAACTCTAGGGTTATGATGCAGAGTTGAACCCAGAAGTGAAACAACTGGGTGGGGTGATATTTAAGGCAGGAGGAGGCAGAGATTCATGTATTCTGTAGAAGCAAGCAGCCAGGCTTAGGACTCTTGAAGATAGCACTTACTCTGTTTGGTCTGAGAGAGAACTGACTGTGGTCTGTTTCCTTTCTCTGATATTCCTGCTTTTCCCCAACATCTGGCTCTGAGTTTTCATTATATACAAACTAGAATTCATGCAATACATTTACACGATGGAGTATTATTCCGCCGTTAAAAACAATGATAGCATGAAACTTGCAGGTAAATGAGTGGAACTAAGAAAAAATCATCCTGAGTGAGGAAATCCAGACACAGAAAGACAGACATGGTGTTTACTCACTTATAAGTGGACATTGGCTATTAAGTAAAGAATAATAATCCCTCAGCAATCCACAGACCCAGAGAGGCTAAGCAAGGAGAGCTCAGGAGGAACACATAGGTCTCCCTAAGAAGAGAAATCCAATAGATTGTGTGGGTAAACTGAGGGCCAGTGGGCAAGGGAACAAGAGGGATCAGGTGGGGAGGGAGGGATGGATGGAGAGAGTACAGGGAATATGACTGGAAGATGGGACCGATGTGGAAACCTAGTGCAGTAGAAACTCCCTGGAACCTATGAGGGTGACCCTGTTAAGGACTTCTATTAAAGCAGGAGTTAGAGCTTGAACTGGTCATCTTCTATAATCAGGCAAGCCTCCTAGAGGTGGGACTGGGACACCAATTCTGTCACAAAACCTTTGACTCCTGTCTGTCCTGCCTGTAAGATATGCTGGGGCAATGGTGGCTCAGAGCTGTGGATGTGCCCATCTGATGACTGGTCCAAGCCATGATGCCCAAGCCATGAGAGGGAGCCCATGCCTGACACTCCCTGGATGGCCAGGAACCTGAAGTCACGGCTCAGAGACCCAGGGTAGAACCAAACAAGATTGTCAAAATAAAATAAAAAAGGTCAATGA
Source organism: Phyllotis vaccarum (assembly GCA_033318265.1). NCBI lineage: Eukaryota > Metazoa > Chordata > Mammalia > Rodentia > Cricetidae > Phyllotis > Phyllotis vaccarum. The sequence continues at coordinate 28,979,718 of JARWLC010000010.1, read as the reverse complement.
ACGGTTCTTACAGTATTGTGCTATAGTCATAGATAGGTGCCTAGACTAAATGCCAATTGCCATCAAAGACGCTTTCTCTGGCAACAGATGGGAACAAATTCAGAGACTCACAGTCAAGCATTAGATGGAGCCAGGGAAGCCCCACAGAAGAGGAGGAAGGATTGTAGGAGCCAGAGAGGGATTGAGGACACCAGAAAAACACAGCCTACTATATCAACTAAGCAGGGCTCCTAGGGGCTCACAGAGACTAAAGGGCAATCATGGAGCCTGTTTGGGACTGTGCTAGGTCCTCCATACATGCTGTGGTTATTTAGCTTGGGGTTTTGTGGGACTCCTCACAGTGGGCTGTCTCTTACTCTTATGCCTGATCTTGGGGCCCTTTTCTTCCTGCTGGTTCACCTTGTCCAGCTATAATATGAGGTATGTACTTAATTGTACTTATCTTGTAATATCGTGTTGGGTTGATATCCCTGGGGGACCTGTTTTTTTCTGATGGGAAACAGAAGAGGAGTGGATCTGAGGGAAAGGGGAGGTGGGGTGGGAGATAGCTAGGAGGAGTGGAGAGGGGGAGGCTGCAGTGAGATGTATTATGTGAGAGAAAAATAATTTTGAAAACCCAATTATTTGAAGTGGGATGATGTACTTTTAATCCAGATCTTGTAAAGTAGGAAGATATACCTTTAATCTAGATCTTCTGAGGTGGGAAGATCCACCTTTAATCTGGACCACACCTTCTGGCAGCAGTCTGTATAGAAAACATGGAAGAAGGAAGCTTTTTCTCTCTACCTGCTTGCCCTCACTCTAATGGGCAAGTCTATTCATTCACTGCATTTGATTCTACCTCTTCAGGAACCTGGAGCATACTAGAGGCCAACTGAGACATCCAGCTGTGGGAGAGTGTGTTGTTTCATTGTAAATAATTGTCCCACCCACTGGTTTAATAAAAAGCATGATTGGCCAAAGGCAGGCAGGAAGTGTGGGTGGGGCTACCACACTAAGAAAAACTCTGAGAACAGGAAGCACAGGGCAGAATGCCAGAGAGAAGCTGGAATAAGCAGAGGACAACTATGCTGCTCTAAGAAAAGGTACCGAGCCGCATGGCTGAACAGGATAAGAGTCATGGGTTAGATGAAGGGTAGAGAGCTAGCAAGTGATATGCCTGGGCCTTAGGCTGATCAGCCTAAAACTATTGAAAACTTCTGTGTGTCTCTGTGCATCTGGGGGTCTGCAGGTCCAAACCTTGAGGCAAGGCCTGAAAGTCCAGGCCAGAAACCTCGTACTACATCCAGCCTCATGGCCTGAATCACTACTGGATTCTTGGACCTTCTGTTGGTAGACATCCAGTGTTTGAGTACCTGGATTAGAATGGACCACTTTCTAATATATGTACTCTATAAATTCTGTTCCTTCCTGAGGTCCCTGATTAATATAACAATTTAATCATAAAAATGTATTTTGGTTTTTATTCCCTGTAGTTAGTAGCTGATTCATTTTTAGTAATAGCCTTATCGATATACAATCCATATTAAATGCAATTTACTAACTTAATTTATATATTCCGATGCCTTTGAATTTAAAACATATTCTCATTTTTATTTCTTTATATGTTTGGGTACTTTACCTGCTAATATTTATGTACACCACTCATGTAGCTGGTGCCCACAGAGGCCAGGAGAGGGTGTCAGATCCCTTGGAACTAGAGCTACAGATGGTTCTGAGCAATGATATGGATGCTGGGAATCTCAGGTCTTATGCAAGAGCAGCAAATGCTCTTTTAACCGCTGACCCATCTCTTCAACCTCCTCTTCAATGTCCTTAAATATACTCAAAGTTATACCCACAACACGATCAACCTCAGGACATTTTTACACAAGCCTGGCATAGCTCCATCCCCTTTAGCAATCAGGTTTATGTCTCCACACCTCCAAAACATGTGCCTTCTGTCTTATATATTTGCCTGTTCTAATTAACACATGATCTTTTGAAGCTGACTTCTTTCATTTTTCACACTGTTATCAAGGTTTCACTGTTTTTATGGGTGAATAATATTCCCATGCTGTGTTGCATTTTGTTTATCCACTAACAGTTAATCTGAATTGATTTTTATCTCTTAGCCATTAGGAATGTTGCTATGAACATGTGTGTGTAGACTCTTTGGTAGACATGCTTTTTACTTGAAGTAGAATTGTTGTAACAAATCATAACCCTGCGTTTAGCTTTTTGAAGACTCTTAAAGTAGCTGCTTTGTGCTCTGCTCTCCTAGTGGCTTGTGAGACTCTCTGTCCGTTCTCAGGCTTGAATTCTAGCCACACCGCCACACTGCTGTTTCTGAACCACCGCTGGGGCTTTTATTGCTTCTGATGCCATCTCTGGGGTTGATTCCCATTTGATGGTCAGTGAAGACTCCATTGTTGTATCTTCTTGGTAAGTTCTGAGCTCAGTGTGAATCTTTGAACTTTTAACTGGGGCTGAGCTGGAGATTCCAGCAAAACAAGGTATTGTTTTTCAAGACTGGGTAATTTGGACTCTCTTGAATTTCCATGTAAATTTTGAGATCCGTTTGTTTATACAAAGAAGTCAGTTGAGATTCTTTAGAGAGCCGTTGCCTTGAATCATAGGTCAGCCGGAGAAACCTTATCAATTTAGTGACATTAGGTATGATAGGTTTCTGTACCCTGATAATAGGTTTCTCTGTCAGTGAAGTAAGCCAGACGAAGCTGAATTAACAAGTAAAAGATGGAGTTTACTTGGCAAAGCACTCCCAGGTGACCCTCAGAGAGCTAGCTAGGTGAAGGAAGAGAAGGCAGGAGAAAAATCACATGGCCCATCTCAAGGAGGTGGCTTAAATACCCTGTTGGCTTGGGGGTGATGATGCATCGCACTTTTAGGTGGGGTCTTAAGCTGCTGGCAACTTCAGGGGAGAAGCTGCTGCCAAGAATGGGGAACTGGGTTTTGGGCGGCTTTTCTGAGAGGGTGGTTTGGAGAGAGAGAGAGAGAGCTGGGGCTGAGCTGGAGATTCCAGCAAAACAAGGTATTCTAGTCTATGGACATGAGATGTCCTTTCGGTCACATAGATACCAGTTCTGAGAGGTGGCTGGAATTTGGGATTCTCCTCCCTAACCCTCAGAGTCTGCACTTACAGATGTAACCACCACTCCAATTAAGACTTTAATTGATGATGTCAGCAAGGCCCTGCCATTTCTAGAGTATGAAGGGTTTTGTTTCTTTCATTAAATTTAGAGCTAAGGTTTTTTGTTTGTTTACTTTATGTGTGTGTTTTGGTTTGGTTTTTGGTTTTTTGAGACAGGGTTTCTCTGCTTAACTGTCCTGGCTGTCCTGGAACTCACTTTCTAGGCTGGCATCAAACTCACAGAGATCTACCTGCTTCTGCCTCCTGTGAGCTGGGTTTAAAGACATGCACCACCATCACCTGACCATCTAAGTATTTTAAAAATATTATTACATTAATTTACTTTGAAGTATTTTGTTCTTTCTTTTTTTAATTTTACTTTAAATGAAAATGCTTCCTTAATTTTATTTTTGGTTTCTGCATTGCTAGTATACTGGAATTCAGCTGACCCTTGCATACTAGTCTTGCAACTATTTGTTAATCCTAATGGATTATAATTTATTTCATTTCAAAATTTTCTTTCTTCTGTATTTATCACAGATTCACCCATGAGTTCTAAAGATTCGGCACTCCTTCTGAGCCCTCACCCAGACAGATCAGATATCATCCTTCCCTCCCCTCCCCTTATTATAGATGCTCCATTAGGGCTCCATTGTGGCCTCTGTTTTCTGCTGTGAATAAACTGGTTGCCCATATTCTTCTGCTTATCACTCTGGGGTGTCCTTTTCCTTATCCCTGGGCTGAATTTGTTTAAACCCTCAGCGTTGTCTCTCGACTTAGCCAATAGTGTGTTGACAGACCTTAGTCCTGGCAACAGTCCCCTCTCTGTCCCTCCCTCCTCCCTCCCCCTTACAAGTTTTACTGACCAAACATGTCTTGGTGTTATGAATTATAGGTAAATTTCTTAGTCATGCAGTGTTAATTCGGTATGTGAATTATTAGGCGTTTGTTTGTTTAATTGATGTTTTCATGAGCTAAAGTTTTCAGCGTTTGCTTTAGGTTCGTGCTTTAGGGGATTCTGTTGTATAAAGGCTGGTTTCTCTCTGTCTTCTATTTGTATATTTTACTTCCTTGCTAGTTGTGGTAGTTTGAGTATAACTGGCCCCCATAACCTCCTAGGGAGGCACTATTAAAAGGTGTGGCCTTTTGAAGGAAGTGCGTCACTGTGGGCTTTGAGGTTTCCTATGCTCAGTGTCTCAGTTGACTTCCTGTTGCCTACAAGATATAGGACTCTCAGCTACTCCTCCAGCACCATGTCTGCCTGTATGCTGCCATGCTCCTCACCATGACGATGATGGACTGAGCTTCTGAAACAGTAAGCCCCCACCACAAATGTTTTACTTCATAAAAATTGCTATGGTCTGTTGCATGAATAAAGGAAACCCAGGGATAGATCTCTGAGAAAGTCAGAGATATTAGAGAGAGTAAACATCACAGTCAGATCTTACCCAGCTGTCTTCCAGCTTCCTCAGCCTGGCTTCTCTTGGCCTCTTCTAACCTTCTGTCTTTCTATTCCTGCCTTAAATACTCTCTTTGCTCAGTTAAGGCATGGCCCCACTGCCTGCCTGGGAGCCTAGAATCCCTTCTGTAAAATAAAATGACCTCTAACTCAGATTGGATTAAGGGTATAGGTCACCACTCCTGGGATACTCCCTGTGCTGGGATTAAAGGTGTGAGTTACCACTGTCTGATCCTCCTAGACTGACTGTGTGTGTAGATCTCTCTGATATCTCTGAAACTTTTGGATCTTTTATTAAATCTCCACAATGGTCATATTGTCTCTTCACAGCAGTAAAAACTCTAAGTCAGACACTAGCCCTCATTACGTTTTAAAGGAAGTTTTTAAATGTCCACAAAATTGTTTGATCCTCTTTCTTCTAATAGATAGAGTCCACTCACCATGGTGATGTGCCTGATTTAAAGATCTGATTTTTAAAAATATTTACTTCAAAAATGTTTGTATCATGTACATTTGTGTGTGTGTGTGTGCATGTGTTTGTGTGTGTCTGTGTGTCTGTCTGTCTGTCTGTCTGCAGAGGCCAGAAGAGGTCTTTAGATCTCCTAGAGTTGGAATTATGGCAGTTGTGAGCTGTGTCTATAGTGACATACTACAGACATAATGTAGATACAGGGTCCCTTGTGCCCCTTAAATTCATACACACTGAAGCCCTCCCCCATGTGACTAATCAGAAGTATAGTAGTTTTCATAGGTAATCAGTCGAGGTCCCGAGGCAATAAAGGTAGTATCCTAATTCTATACAACTTACAGGAACAGAGGGAGATACAGAGGTTTCTGTACGGATGTAATGACGCAGGAGGAAGGTGCCCTCTGCACAGTAGAGAGAGACTCAAGAACCAACACAGCATCTTGATTATCTCTGCATCTTCCTCATCTATGAGAAATTTCTGCTTTGGTTATTTCTTTATAAAGGTATTCCAATTTAAACACACACATCTAAGGACTGAAAACTAGAATCCACATATAAATGAGAGTGTGGCATTTGTCTTGGCGGATCTGCACCGTCCTACTCAGAGTGGTTATTTCCAGTTCTATCCATTTGCCTACAATTTTCATCATTTCATTTTTTTTTTACAGCTTAATAAATCTTATTGTGTGAAAACCCAACATCAAGAAAACAAATGACCCACTTTAAAAGTGAGCTAAGAAGATGGACCAAGAGCTCTTAGAAGAAAAATTACAAATGGCTAAGAAACATTTCTTAAAATGTTCAACATATTTAGCTATTGGGGAAAAGGCAGATTAGAACTACTTTGAGATTTTCTTTTACCCTAGTCAGAAAATAAATGACAGAATGTTGGTGGGGATGTGGGGAGAGGAGAATCCTTATTCACTGTGGGAGTGTAAACAATTTCAGTCACTGTGGCAATCAGAAATGGAACTACCATAGGACTCAGCTATGCCACCAAGGGCCTCTGTATGTTACCACAGAGATGCTTGCTCATCCCTGTTCATTGCAGCCTTATTCATGATAGCCAGGGAGTAGAGAGAGCCACGTGTCTGTCAACTGATGCATGGAAAATAAAATCATAACTCAGTGTGTCATAGTGACCATTTTAAGTGTACAGCTCAATGGTGCTAACTATGTTCAGACTGTTGAGCAACAGTTGGCCAGGTTTTCTTCTGGTCCCATTTTGCAGACCTGAGCCTCCACATCAACTTCCCTTTCTTTGCCAGGATCCTGCAGCTTGGCTCCTGGTATGCAGATCCTTCTGTTTACATGGATTTGATTATTTTAAAAACTTAATGTAAGCAGCCAGACCACGTTAAGCTTCTGTCTTGCTATGATTGGCTTACTTCTTGGCAGAATGTTCTCAAGGCTCATCAAGTTCTTAGATACAACTAGATTTTCTTCCATTTTAATGGAATGTACTTTGAAGAGAGGGAAAAATGTGTTTCTGTTTGATAAGCAACTATGAAAACACAATTCTCTTTGAAATTCTGGATCAAAAAATAAGCCCTAGAAGTGTTCTTCAAATATATATATATATATATATATATATATATATATATATATATATATAATGTTGAGTTCAGATGTAACCACAGCAAGAAAATTACTCCTAACTTTTTCAAAAGAAAGAAAAAGAAAACAGTTTATATGAGAGAAATATATCAAGTATTAATTCTTGGGATTTCAAGGAAAATAATCTTAACCTACCAACAACATACTAAGCATTAAAAGTAACTGCTAATCAGCATTGTCAAGTTGAAAGTGAAAACATAACCATTAGCTTTCCTAGACACATTTTTTTTTTGAATTAAAAAAAATAAAATAAGAGGTATTCTGTGTGAGAGTAGCTGTGGAGGCAAAGCTCTGTTTCAGGAAAGGAGAGGTTGGTGCCTGAGGGTGGGGCCCAGGTCTGGGAGTGCGCCTGAGAGCCAATAGATTCAAATGTTAGGTTCACAACCAAAGTTCAGCCAGCAGATTCAGGGTATGGCTTCACACCGGAAAGTTCAACCAGTAGCTACTGTACCCCATACCCTTTCCCCCAATCCTGAAATGCCAAGACATGCAGCTCCCTACTTATATAGGCTTTTCTTTAAAATCCGCCTCATCTCTGGGCTGGGGCCAGTAACCTTCCTCTGCGTTGGAACAAAGGGTTTCCACCCGGGTTTGTTTGAACCTGACAATAAATCCTCATGTGCGAAAATCAAGTCCAGCTCCCTCCCTGGTGGTCTTTGCGGCTTCCTCAACATGGGTACAACAGTGGCGACTTCCTGCTTGAAAGACTGTGCACTAAGAAACATGCAGATTTGCTGTTCAACCCCACAGCCCTTCCATGTGCCCACTTGCCTCCTCCTCAATTCCTTGCTGGCCTCCCAGCTGTTGGCAGTTAACTCTTGTATGTTTTGATTTCCTCCTCTGTTCTCTGGCCTTCCCTGACTCTCTGCTCTTAGATCTGTTTCCACCCTGAGCCAGCCTAACAAGCCTCAGTCACTGGGCGGGGTTCCATTTGATCTGATGGCCGAGCCCTGGTTACCCCATCTGACAATTCCCCTGAAGACTTGGGGAGTTTGGAAAGAGAATTCTGAGCCAGCTCTCCAGAAAGCAGCCCTACATATATCCTCCAAAGGTGAACCCAGTGAAGATGAGCCTGGAGACTGGAAACCTCAGAAGGCATGGACAGGGACATGGTGCTGTGGCAGCTGCAGGCTGAGTTGGATTTAGGAATCGATCTTTGTAAAGGTCCTTCCTGCTCCTTCCTTACCTAACCCAGGAGACTCTGGTGAGCTATGAAGCCGTAGGGCTATGGTCAGGAACGATTGTCTGGTTCCTTTGCTGTTTCTGAGTATATCAGGCCAAAGGCTGCTTGCACCTAAACAGTAAAAAGCAAGCAGAGCCAGGTGTCTTTAATCTCATTCAGGAGATGGGCAGATGGATCTTTCTGGGTTTGAAGCCATCCAGAGCTTCACAGCGCCACCCTGTCTCAAAAAGAGGTGTGTGTGTGTGTGTGTGTGTGTGTGTGTGTGTGTGTGTGTGTGTGTGTGTGTGTGTGTGTGTGTGTGTGTGTGTGTTTAGTTGTGAGTCTCAAAATAGCCCTCCAGGAGCACAGGATGGTGGCCTTCCTCCAGATAGGCTCTATAAGGTCGGTTTTGAGAGTTCCCTGTGTAAATAGCTTCATGGGTCATTATGGAACAGAATAGCACAGAAAATCTGTTTTATAGGGAGAGAACCACGAACAGTGTATTTTGAAAGGACACTAAACAGGCGGGGGTGAGGTGGGACACACCTTTAACCCAGCACGGAGGCTGAGTACATCTTACACCCAGGAAGATATTTTTCTACTTTGATACAGACACCTAAACAAACAAGTACAAGCTTATTTTGATATATTTTAGAATATTCTTTTTTTTCCTTTTCAGGTTTATGTCTCAGCTTCATAATTATCCAACCCAGCTTTCTCTCCTTTTTTTCCAGCTTTGCAGTTAAGTCTCAGGCACAGAACCTGACTTTAAGGAAGGCAAAATTCCCCTGTGATCGCCCCCCCCCCCCCTCCTTGACAGCCCGGTCCCACGAAATCACTGATGAAATTTTAGAGTTTAGAGTTCACCAAAGAGCTGTGTCTTGTTCATCATGAAACCTTAATGATCTAGAACAATAATTGTCTTATGGTGGTTTAAAAAGTGTTCAAACAGGAATTAATTATTGCCCGAATGTTTTCAAAGGGCTGGGGATGCAGGACAAGAATGGAGAAAGCATGGCAGTGAAAAAAGGAACCATATACATGAAGAGGGTAGGTCACCTCTGGGACAGCTTTGCAAGCGACCAGCCCTACTCAGAGGAACAGGGAAAGCCTTCTGCACCAGTGGTTTCTACAAGGAAACTAATCAGATCAGTCCTGTAAAATGTGTTGACACACGTGACTTCCTAGCCACGGTGGTGTTTAGTGATCTAAACTTTACACAGTAAAGTGGGGCAGGGCTGCACAAGCAAATCTACTTCAGCTTCGTATCTGATGCACACCTATTGGTTCCAGGATCCTGGGTCATACTGTTCTTATCTTTATATTAATTATTAACAACGATGAAAAACAGACGAGAAAGGTTGAGAAAAGGTAAATATGTTTTACAGGCTTGTGAACACAGAAAGCATCAGGAAGCTTTCTCGTTGAGAAGGACCACATTCATTTGACTCGGAGGCTCAAGACTCAGGTTCTCCAAGATTGGAAGCAGAACAGAGAAAAAGGACCTTAACACTGACCCCGGCCCAGCAGCAGGCTCCAGAAGGCCCAGTGTGGACACGCTCTGACTGCTGTTTGCTCGTTAATTATAAGATTGATCGTTTTCTGTGTGGGGGTATATTGTCTGCACATGTGTGCACCATGAGCATGCGCAGTGCCCACAGGATGCGAAAGAGCCTGAGCAGCAGTGCCTTTAACCACTGAGCCATCTCTCCAGCTCCCAATATGTCTTTATTTTTTAGAGTAATTTTCTTTGTTAGAGTGGGTTAAAATAGCACTCAAGTTAGTCTCTTATACACTTATTACTTGGCTTAAATTCTTCCGTTTGTATTTTTACTTTTATATTTTAAAAGATGATATAATACCACAGAAGGCTCACAGAGACTCTTTAACAATTTTTCATTAAGACACAAATGATTTTCCCCTTTTTAAAAGTGAATTTTATTACTTGGAGATTTTATACATGAGTATAATGCATTTTGATTATTCTTACCCCCCCCCCCCCAGTAATCTCCTTCACATCTCCACCACAAGCACCGTGTCTTTCAGTCCCTGTCACAGACTCGTGACTTTGGTTTGGTTTTGTGCCCTTTAGTTTAGTCTGAATATCAGGTTAGAAGTGTCCACTAGAGCCTGGAGCGGTCACCAGTGACCAGTGGATACACAGCTAAAAACAATAACTCACACACCCCCCCCCATCTATTACTAGTAAATTGTTCAGTGGTGGTCCTTCTGCTCCAGTCTTCCCTGAGGCCTGGATGGGCCTTGCTTCTTGCCGGCCTGTACCGGTGTCAGCAGCCGCTGTGAGCTCCTGACTGACACTCAGATGTCTTTCCCAGCCCCTTCCTCTCACAGACTGACTCTTTTGAGAGAGGGTCTTAATCATGCTGCTCAGATTTACCTCAAACTCCTGTGTTCAAGTGATCCTCTTCTGAGCAGCGGGAACTACAGGCGAGCATCACTAAACCTCAATCTAATCATTTCAGGTCTTCTCAGGCTTTCATTCTTGTTTTAAATGCATATATTTATTCTCATTCAGTCAGCAAATATTAATTGTAAAAATTTTATGTTGTTTATTTTGTATGTTTTACCTTCACGTATGTATGTACACTGTGAGGCTACAAAAAGGCATCTGATTCCTGCTACTGGAGTTACACTTGGTTGCTGTGGTGGTTAGAATAGGTATGACCTCCATAGCATCATATGTTTAAATGCTTGGCCCATTTTGGAGGAGTTCTGCCTTTGGAGGAAGTGTGTCACTGTGGGGGTGGCTTGTGATATCTCAGAAGCTCAGGCCAGTTCTCTCACTGCTAAACAAGATGTAGGACTGTCCTCCTCTTCTCCAGCATCATGTTTTGGCCTGTGCATTGCTGTGCTTCCCACCATGACAATAATGGACTAAACCTCTGAACTGTAAACCAGCCCCAGTTAAATGATTTTCTTTATAAGTGTTGCTATGATCATGGTGTCTCTTCACAGCAATAAAAACCCTAATTAACCATCATGAGGTTGTGAACTATCATGAGATCTCTGGAACTGAACCTGGTCCTCTTTAAGAGTATCAAGTGCTCTTAATCACTGAACCATCAGCAGACATTTATGGAGGGGCTACTCGATGACGGCTACTGTTCATTAGAATGGGACCTTCCATAAACAAAGGGCCAAAGGCAACTGTAATCACAGATTACATTTAATTGTGATAGAAAGAATAAAGCAAGCCAAGGACATGGAGCATTGTGGCTGGGTTGCTGAAAACAAATGGGTCTGGACTGAAAGAGTCTGTCTTTGTGGCATTTGAATAGAGAGCTTAATAAAATTGGCCATGTAGGATGAATGGAAAAAGCCAATGCACACACAGAGGACAGCTTTTCCGGAAATAACAGAAAGACCGTCACCACAAGAGAGGCTCAAGGTGAATCAATCCCAGAGTGTTGAGAGGTCAGTACAGGCATGCAAAGGCTGGGTGAGAGAATGCAATAAGGAACTTAGTCAATGAAGCATCTCACACAGTTACAGTTTCACAAATCCCTCCTTTGTTTACAGGGGTCTCCATTCTTCCTTTGAAATGCGTTATTGTCTGACTCAGTATCCCCCCTGCTGTATGAAGTTCAGAAGAAAAGTCTTTGTGCTAAAGAATATCATGGTGCACACATACAAACGTGATATTAATTAATGAGTACCTTCCCTTCAGAGATGCCTTGGGTTTTCTCATTTCATGTTTCAGCCATTTTGAATACACATTCCTAGAACAGGGATTATAAGAGTGAGAATATTATAGAGACCTTTTCAAAGTCATGCTATATGCACGAAGCTTTCAAAACATTGTCAGGGCTCATTAAACATGGTGGCAGTTTCCAGGGATGTGTATGGTCTCATCACCAGCACATTTGGACCTATATGAAAGGAACTATATCCGAGGGACCTGCAGTTGCCACCAATCATGGCACCACCTACTCCTGTGTGGGTGTTTTCCAGCCAAGAAAGAAGAAAATAATTGCCAATGACCAGAGTAACTGAGTCACACAAAATGCGATTGCTTTTACTGACACAGAATGATTAACTGAGGAAGCTGTGAGAAACAGGGTTTCAGTGAACCCCTCCAACACAGTTTCTGATAGCAAATGCCTGATCTAATGTAGGTTTGAGGATGTTGTTGTTCAGTCTGATTAAAGTATTGGCCCCTCATGTCGGTGAATGATATTAGGAGGCTCAAGGTCCAAGTGGAGGACAAGAGAGAGACAAGTGTTTCTTCCTGGAGGAGGTGTCCTCTGTGGTTCTGACAAAGATAGAAAAAACCTATCAGAGAAGCCTGTTACCACTGCTGTGGTCACCTTGCCAGCTTACTTCGGTGACTCGGTGATGGACAACAGATGTCGGAACTGTTGCTGGTGTACTTAGAATTATCACTGAAGCAGCTGCTTTTGCTATTGGTTGAGGCTTCCATAGGAAGGCTGGAGGTGAAAAGGATCAGCTGATTCTGTTTGGAGGTGGCATGTCTGATGTGTCAGTCCTCATCATTAAGGATAAAATTTTTCAAGTCAAATCTACAGATGGAAATATATGCTTGGGCGGAGAAGACTTTGACGATTGAATGGTCAACTGTCTTACTGCTGAGTCTAAACAGAAGCGCAAGAAGGACATCAGTGAAGCCAGAGAGCTGCCCGTCATCTGCACAGTCTGTGCATGGGCTGAGCACATCCTCTCCTCCAGCACCCAGGCCAGTACTGAGATTGATTCTCAGTTTGAAGAATTAAATGCTGACCTCTTCCGAGGCACTCCCCTGTAGAAAAGGGCTTTTGGGATGCCAAACTAGACAAGTCACAGATCCACGATACTGTTCTGGTGGATGGTTCTACCAGAATTCCCAAGATTTGGATGGAAACTTCTGCAAGACTGTTTCAGGGGAAAAGAACTGACTATGAGCATTAGCCCTGATGACACTGTTGCTTACTGTGGTGTAGCTGTCCTCCGGGTGGCCGGCTGTTCTCTCTGGAGGCAAGTCTGAGAACATCCAGGATTTGCTGCTCTTGGCTGTCACCCCTTTCCCTTTGTAATGATTAAATATTTTTTATTTAAGAATTTTTAAATTCATTTCACATGCCCATCACAGATTCCCTCTCACCCCCCATTCCCCTTATCTCAACCCCCCCCAATTCCCTCCTCTGAAAAGATAAGGCCACCCATGGGGAGTCAGCAAAGCCTGGTATCAAATTAAATATTTTTTATTATTCATATTTTATTACATTTATTTATTTCTTGATGTGTGTGTGTGTGTGTGCGCGCACTTGCACTATCATGCTTGATCAGGTGATAGACCAATGTCATAGACCTTATGTGGTGGTCAGAGGACAATATTCAGGTTCTCACCTTCTACCATGTGGGTACTGGTGATCAAACTCAGACATCAGACTTGATAATAAATGTCTTAACATGCTGAGCTATTTTATTGGCCCTATTTATTTATTGGAATTTTTGTTTTGTTTTGTCATTTAAAAAATGTTTATTACATTTTTGTGTGGGAGGGAGGGGCTTTGTATATGCCATGGCATGTTTGTGGAAGTCAGAGGTGATGTGGGAATGTCTTTTTGTATGCTGTGAATATCAATCTTCAAATAAAGGAGCTGTTTTGGCCCATGACAGGCACCATAGAAAAGTAGGAGGAGAAATCAGAGCATAGGTAGGAGAAGCAGGGCAGAGTCAGAGAGATGGAGCCCAAAGCCCAAAGGAGCAACATGTAAGGAACACAGGTGAGCCATGGGCCACGTGGCAGACAAATTAATGAGAATGGGTTGAATTAAGATGTAAGAGCAAGCTAGCAATGTGCCTGAGCCATAGACCAAACAGCATGAAGCTAATGTAAGTGTCTGAGTTATTTCTGGGGGCCTGAGCAGCGGCGGGCAGCTAAGAGGTCTGGGGCTGAAGGTTTGTGGGTCTGAACCTCTGGCTGCCCAGGACCAAGAAACTGCGCTACTACACAGAGGACCATTAGGGATTGGTGTAGTATGAGGTTTCTGGCCAGGACTTTTTGGCCAAGCCTCAAGGTTTAGACCCGCAGACCCACAGACCCACAGAGACACACAGATGCTTACATTAATTTTAGGCTGATTGGCCTAAGGCCCAGGCATATAACTTGCTAACTCTTTACCCTTAAACTAACCCATGATTCTTATCCTGTTCAGCCATGCAGCTTTTCTCAGAGCAGCATAGTTGTCCTCTGCAACTTCTGGCTTCTCTGTGGCATTTCTGCTCTGTTTTTCCTGTTCCCAGAGTTTTCTTTGTCTGGTAGCCCTGCCCACACTTCCTGTCTGCCTTTGGCCAATCAGCGCTTTTTATTAAACCAGTGGGTGGGACAATTATTTACAATGGAAGAACATAATCCCTCTACAGATTGGCTTTTTTCTTCCATGTTGTGGGGCCCTGGGATTGAACTCAGATTGTCAGGCTTGACAGCAGGCACCTTTACCTCTGAGCCATCTCACCAGCCCATTTGTCATGGTTTTATGATGTAGGCTCATGTACTCCAGGCTGGCCTTGAGCTACCCTGAATGTAGCTGAAGATGACCTGGGATTTCCGTTCTTCCTATTTCCAGCTCCCCAGTTCTGGGATTACAGGCAGAAACAGACCCACTCAGCTTTTGTTTTATTTGGGTGGGGGAGGGTAGAAGGATATTTATGATAAATATGCTTAAGTCTTTTTACACTTACATACAAACACATATAAAATTAGAATAGTATAGATAGGGTTCTTGGGGCCAATTACCAACTCAAGATAGTCTTTTTGCTGTGTTTGAATCCACTCTTACTAGTATAGAATTGTTTGGCATCAAATACTAAACATAACTGGTTTACCATTATATAAGTTAAGTGTACTTTAGACATTTATCTTGAGAAAAAGAAAGTTGTTGAACTCTTTTGAAAAGGGGCCTGCCTGTCAGCTGCTCCTCGTGGTGGTTCTGGAAAGCCATTAGGGAGTGCTGGCAACTGAGAACATGGTTACCTGGCCACTGTTGTGACACTGGCCATCCAAGTCACACCAAGTCACACCCAGCTTCTCCAGCACGACTTCTCCCCCAGCTCCTGGTCCCACCGGACTCACACCTGCCTCCTGAGCTCTGGGGGTTGCTTCGGAAGTCCAGAGCTCCCAGGCATCAACTTCCCCCAGACTATGTAGCTAACTCTCTGGACTTCCGCCCTTGCCTTGACTTCCCAGCATCCATCCTCTACTCCTGATTGCTTGATTTACTTGAAATTTCCTGACATGTGCAGTTTACCTCAAGTAGCGTGTGCCTGGAAACACCTCCTCCCCCTTTACTGAGTCCTGTCACACCCACCCACCTGGCTGATCATACTCACAGTTTAACAGAAACACTAGCTCTCCTTGGGCTGGCAAAATGGCTCAGCAGGCAAAGGAGCTTGCTGTCAAGCCTGATGATCTGAATTTGATCTCCAGGACCCACCTGGTGGAAATAGAGACAACTGATTCCCGAAAGTTGTCCTCAGATTTCTGCATCTGTGCTGTGGCTTGCATGAGTCCCCTTCCCAAGGGGAAAAAATGTAGTAAAGTAAAATAAAACAAAAGCCTACTACATTCCCAAGAGCCATCCTCCTTGCCAGTGTCACCACATCCGGGTTCCTGTCACCATGGGCTCTCTTTGAACTACTTCCTTTTTGTTATGTCCCTGCGTGAGCAGGAAGCTCTTCCAGCTCAGGGGGCTTGTTATTTTGCTTCCTTGAACTACCTCTTATTACCCCCAAGTACCAATGTTCTGGGAAAGCCTCTGGTTTCTAATTGTGACTGACAGAAGAAAGCAGCTGACCGCTTTACAAACAGGGAGCATCCTGGGAAGGTACCACTGAGCCCACAAACTCACCCTGAAAACTCCCAGCTTTGTTCAGAATATAAACCACCAGGACAGGGTTTCCAGTGAGCCTCTACTGAGCACAGACCACTCTGTTTCACACGTGAATGTGACCTAACAGATACTTTTTAGGGACAACAGACTAAACAAAGTTGAAATGCACACTGTGCTGAGATGTTGAGGACCGCTCATACAGAGGAACTGGTTTTGATGTCTTGATAAAGATTTGTCATGGTGAATTATTTGGCTTTTAAGGAATTGTGAAGACCATATAAATATTTTTCACTGAAAAAGTATTTATTAATTGTATCTTAGTCTCCTACCTTGGGAATTCCCAGGAGTTTATAATGCTCTGGCCCAAAGAAACACGTCAAATATGAAATGTGTGTACTCTGAAGATGAGTAAGCCAAGGCTCAGAAAAATGAGCTGAGCTTTGCATCTGTCTAATGGACTTGGGACTTGAAGCAGGTCCTTCAACAGTACCGCCTCAGTGGCCTCTGATGCTCACCTGTTTGCTGAACTGAGAGGAAATGTGTTGTGGTTGTTTTTTCTTAAAAAAAAAAAAAAAAAAAAAGATTTATTTGCTTTTTAAGTGTTCTGTATGCTTGCAAGCCAGAAGAGGGTATCAGATCTCACTATAGATGATTTCTGGGAATTAACTCAGGACCTCCAGAAGAGCTACCAGTTAACCTCTGAACCGTCTCTCCAGCCCTGACTCTCTTAGTTCAGAGGTCTTTGGTGGTGGCCTTTAAGACACTATTTGGAGAGGTAAGTGTGGCAACTGGAAAAGGACCAACCGGCAGTTGTGGTGGAGAGTTTGGGCTGGTAAGTGCAAACAAATGCTTCAGACACAGACAGTAAGAGAAGGGTCAATGGAACAGTGGTTTGGGGGGGGGGGGGGGAAGAACAGAAAAAGAAAGCAAAACCTTTGGTGAGGCTAGAATTTATAAGCATGATTACAAATTGGACCCCAAATGAAACAAAACAAAAACAAAACCCCCTTAAAAACTAGGCAGAGAAGGGCTGGAGAGTTGGCTCAGTAGTAAAGAGCATTTGTTGTTCTGGCAAAGGACTCAAGCTCAATTCGCAGCAACTGCAGGAGTATCACCACCTCCAGGCACCAGGCAGACAGAACACTCACACACATAAAATAATGAAGGCAAATTAAATCTAAAGAGGGGCTATAAAGGGAAAGAAAGAAGGTACTATGCACAACTGGGAGGTGGTTATGCACACCTTTCATCCCAGCACTTGGGAGGCAGAGGCAGGAGGACAGCCGCTCAACACACACACACACACACACACACACACACACACACACACACACACACACCACAAATACACAGACTACAATTCTGAATTCAAATGCAGCCTCTGCCTCTTGCTGTTAAGTGTTAGTTCCCTAGGTCCCCAAAGCTCCTAAATAATTTAAAGGACTTCTGGGATTGAGTTTGGATAGCAAGCTCTAGTTGCTGGCAGGGTAGGTACAGTATTCCTTCCTTGTCCCCTTACTCCCCCACCCCCCAAATTAAATTACAGACAGTCACGAGGCATACTAAAAACAGTTACTTGTTTATCTAAAATCTGCATTGGCTGGGCATAGAATTGGGGTTTTTCCTACATCTCCCAGCCCTCCCCAAAATAGTTCTGCTCTGATGAGCCGGGATAAAATTTAACAGGCCTTAGGAAAGATGTGAAACGATGTGTGGTGCTGCCCCCTCCTGGTAGGTTCTGGAAACACCATCCCCCTTAATAGAGTGTGTTACCTGTACAGTTGGTTTCTTAATAGAAGCTCAGGTCATAGCTAATTGGAATTTGGTTACCTTAACTTATTTAGTCTAAACTTATGACAACTTTAGTTCCCACTAACACCAAATACATTCCTCCTTAGCTATATGACTCTACAACTTTTCTTTGTGTTTTAAGACATGGTCTTGTTATGCAATCCTGTCTAGCCCAGAACTCACTACAGACATCTGTGACCCGATTAATGAGCCCGATTAATTATCACAAGGAGATGTATTATTAGGTCAATATTTATTCAAGCAACTTACAATATAAAATGCAGCAAATGGTGAGAAAATCCGCTTGTCCAGAACAGATCTTCCTTCCAGGTCAGTGGAGAAGCAGAGAAAGCTTTGTTCTAACGGACCAGCACTTTAAGCTGTTCCTAGCCATGCCTTAAGGGTACAACTTTGAAGATCATAGGTGAACCCAAAATCTCTGATGGGCCCGAGGCCATGCCCTTAGGTCAGGGAGGTACTGATTCCCACTACATCTCCCCCCCACCCCCGTTATCTTAATAAGAAAGTTCTAAACCTATCTATAAAACTATATATATAATATTATATATATAATAGAAACAATTATCAAGCAATGTCCAGTAGAGGAAAAGTAGAGATTGTTCTGTCCAGACCCAGGGATCCCCAGAAAGACCACTGGAGACTGAGACGTCTAGACTGCAAAAGCAAGGTTTATTGTAGGTGCACAGTACAAGCCAGGCAGGTTCCAGACTCCACCGTTGATGTCTGCGGACCAGGACTCAGTCCCCAGGCTGGAAGCTGTGTGGCTTGTGGGTAGAGACTGATGAGTAGATAGCCTGTAACTGATGCCAAATCTCGGCTTGTGACCGAGACAGGAGTCTCATTTCTTTAATGAGATCCGAATCTTCTAGCTGCATTATCAGCTCGGTTTGTAAACTGGGAATGAGAGGGGCTGGTTGTCCATACATTATCTCAGATTGGATAAGCCCTAGTTGGTAAGGGGAGTTCCGGATGTCGCCCAATCACCGCCAATCTCTAGAGCTAATTTGGTAAGAATTCCTTTTAGAGTTCAATTCATTCTCTAGACCTGTCCTGAACTCTGGCGCCTGTAAGCACAATGTAATTTCCATTTGGCTCCCAGTGTTACCCGAGAGACAAAGCCTGGGCCATTATCTGATCTGATCATATATGGGAAGCAAAACCTGGATAGAATTTCCTCGAGTAGTTTCTTGGCCACCATATGTGCTGTTTCATGTTTGGTGGGGAAGGTGTCAGTCCATCCTGAAAAGGTATCTATAAAGACTAACAAATATCTATATCCATACTTGCCTGGCTTAATTTCAGTGAAGTCTACTTCCTAGTAAGTCCCCGGGCAGGTGCCCCTAAGGCGGGTACCTTTTTCTCCTTTGGTCCGGTATGCGTTCACTACCAGACAAATTTTGCATTCAGCCACAATCCGATCAATTATGTGGCTGGTTTGCTGGCGTTTTGATGATGACTTTCACATCAGTTCTCTTAATGTGCATGTCCCCAAATGAGACATGTCTTGTGTATCCGCCGGATCATGCCTTTTCCGAGCAGTCTTGGGAGGAGCATATTTCCTTTGGGCAACCCCCACCATCCGTCCAGCTTGTATGTCCCTTTCGTTTGGGCAGCCCAGGTTTCCTCATCAGAGTTATAGCATGGTATTGGGGGCAAGTCGAGGGGACCCTGGTCTGCTAGGACTGGGAGGGTTACCGCTGCCCCAGATAGGGCCAGATTGTTTCCTCTCGGGATGGTTTCTGCGCCCATCTGCTGGCTCAGGAGGTATATAACTGCTAGTTTCTCGGGGAGCCAGAGGGCTCATAATAGGTCTAGTATTTCTTGTTGGTTTTTGAAAGTCTTTCCTTTAGCAGTTAAGAGTCCCCTTTCCGTATATATTGCCCCATGAACGTATAAAGTGGCAAAAGCATACCTGCTATCCTTATAGATGTTGACTCATTTTCCTTTTCCAAGGTTTAAGGCTTTTGTCAGAGCCACCAGCTCTGCTTTCTACACTGAGGTACCGCCCGAACCACTGTGTCTGTTTTTGTAACTCCAGCCCCAGCGTACCTATGCTCATCCCATATAAAGCTGCTGTCATCAGTGAACCATGTGTCCTCGGCATCAGCCAATGGCCTGTCTTGGAGGTCAGGTTGGACACAGTGCAACTGGGCTAGGATGTCAGCACAGCTATGGGGGGTGGTGTCCAAGTCAAGATCCAGTAGCAGAGTGGCTGGATTCAGGGCAGCTAGTACCTGAAATGTTATCCTAGCAGGATTCAAGAGCAGGGCCTGTTAATGGCTTAGTCAGGCATTTCTCATCCATTGGTTGAGAGGTTGCTTTAGGACCGCCTCTAGGGTGTGAGGGGTAGCCACCACCAGGCTTTGTCCTAGAGTTAGTTTGTCTGCATCTTTAATGAGCAATGCCACTGCTGCAATAATGTGGAGACATGGGGGCCACCCAGCTGCCATGGGGTCTAATTTCTTTGACAAGTAGGCCACTGGTCTTTTCCATGGCCAATATCTTGTGTCAGGACTTCTTTTGCTATTCTTTCTTTTCATCCACAAAAAGGAGGAAGGGTTTATTAACGTCTGGGAGCCCCAGGGCCAGGGCTTCCAGAAGTCTCTGCTTGATGATGTCAAGGGCAGCCTGTCTCTCCTGGCTCCGGGTCAGGGTTGGTTCTTTCATGGCATCATGAAGAGGTTGGGCAACTTCAGTATATCCTGCAATCCAGCCAGAGTCAGCAGAATCCCACCGACCCCAGGAATTCTCTAACCTGTTTGACTGTCTTGGGCACCGGGATCTTTAGCACAGTTTCTTTCCTGGTCTCCGAAAGTCACTGTTGTCCCACTTCTAACACTTATCACCCATTCTTAGCTGAGGCCCAATAGCCTAATGTCCCCAGAGTGTCTAGGGAGTCTCTGGTTCCAGACAGGCATTCTTCCTTTATCCGAGTCGCCAATAAGATGTCATTCACATACTACAGAAGGGAGACATGTGGGAGTTGGACTCTGTATTCACCCAGGTCTTCGCGCAGGACATCATCAAAAATGGTGGGAGAGTTCTTAAACTCCTATGGCAGTCTGGTCCGGGTTAGCTCATGCCCATCTCTGAATCGGGCCATTCAAAAGCAAAGTAGGCTTGGCTGCATGGGGCAAGTGGAAGGCTGAAAAAAGCATCTTTCAAGTCAAGGATTGTGTACCATATGTTTTCAGGAGGAAGCATGCTCAATAAGGTATAGGGGTTGGGGACAGTGGGGTGGATGTCCATTACCCATTTATTGACTTCCCTGAAGTCCTGGACATTCGTGTGTGGTTTCTTTACTGGAAGTGGCTGTTACATGCAGACTGAACAGGCCGGAGGATCCCCTCCTGTATGAGCCTTCTTATGTGGGGGGTGATGCCTCTCTTGGCTTCCAGGGTCATGGGGTTTTGCGACCAGGTCAGCATTCGCTTTGAGTTCCATGAACACTGGAGATCAGTGTTTGGCTAGTCGCATCCCCCTGTCTCAGCCCAGGTTGCCGGGAATTCTGATCTCCATGCCCAGGCTAGGGTTGGGCTCCTAGGCATGGAGCCGGTACTCTTCCCTCAGAGGCTTTGTCAAGAACATGCCCATGGCTTCCCCCTCCGAGTGCTTAACTCAGCTACAGAGTCCGAGAAGTCGACTTGCGCCTTCATTTTTGTAAGCAAGTCTCATCCCAATAAGGGGTATGGGCACTTGGGGATAATGAGGAATGAGTGGGTTACCCGTCCCACTTCCAAGTCCACTGTTCTTTGGGTCGTCCATCTGTAGGGTTTTGTGCCTGTGGCCCCTTTCCAACAGGGGCCTCCCAGTATCAAGAGTACCGAGCTTTCTGTCCCAGTGTCCACCATAAACTGAGCAGGTTCCCCCTCCACTTTTAGGGTTACCCTAGGCTTGAGGAAGGGGGCCAAGCCCGGTCTCCCCTAGTGACTGTCTTCTTCTTCTAAGGTGGCGAGGATAAGGATGTCCTCCTTTCTGGCCCCATTGGCGTGGCTCTCTTATTTTTATTTTTCGGGTACTCCCTGGTCCAATGACTCTCTTCCTTACAGTACACACACTTATTCTTCCCTAATTTAGGGCAGAGCCTTGTACCCTTCTCACACTCCCTAGCCAGCACTCTCCATTTGAGTTTGCTGTCGTTCCAAAATCTCAGTCAGATTTTTCTCTTGTCTCCTGTCTCTCTTGTCCCCCCCCCTGCCCCTCTCGGCTTTTATTCTATCCTTTTCTTTTTTCATCCCTGTCTCCCTTTTAAAATAGACCTTTTCCACCACTGCCACTATATTCTTCAAGCTCCTTTCTCCAAGCCTCTCTAATGGCTGTAGTTTTTTCTTTATATCCAGTGCTTCCTGATTGACAAAGGCTAGTGTGATGGCTTGCTGTGCCTCCTCAGATTCAGGGTCATAGGGGTAGCATTGTCTGAAAGCCATCATTAACCTTTCTAAGTAGACACCAGGACTCTCATCTATTCCCTGTCTAACATCATAAGTTTTAGCCATATTTGTAGGCCTGCAAGCTGCAGCCTTGAGACCCCCTTACAGAGCCTGGTGCTAAAGGCAGAGATTCTTATTACCTTCTGCCATGTTATAATCGCATTTGGGATGAGTAGAGGGGAATACCACTGTGACCTGGGTGAGGTCAGTAAGGAGAGCCCTGTGGATCCTGGAACCAATTTCTGGGCACTCTCTAGGATCCGATTCCTCTCCTCTGTAGTAAAGAGGACTCCCAACAATTGTTGGAAGCCATCCCAAGTGGGCTGATGGGTGAAGAGGACATTTTCCAACAGGTTAGTTAGATCCTGGGGATCCCTAGAGAATGGCGCATTTTGAGCCTTCCAATCCTACAGGTCACTAGTGGCCAAGGGCGAATAATGAAAGGGCTGATTTCCCAAATCACCCGGGGTCCCCGTTGGTCTGAGCAGAAGCGCCACCGAGGTGTTTAGCTGGGGAATTCCACCTCTCCTGATGCAGGTAGAATGGGCCTGTCCTCCCTCTGCCCATGGGGGTTTGGGTGCAGGGGATGGCTCCGCAGGTGTGGTGGGCTGTGTCCTATGGGAATGAGGGGGGAAGGTCTGCTTTGGTAGACCCCTACTGTAGTGACCAAGAACCTGGTCGGGGTGGCTGGAGCAAGGGCAGAAGACAGTCTTTTCCACCCAGTGGATGGCTCCCAAGTCAAAGGTTCCACCAGCTGGTCACCCGACACTGAACATCTGCCACTCAGCTGAGCAGAAAGAGATCCATCTGCTTTTTCTGATGACCATGCTGTTGTTACTGGCGGTGGTTTGTACATCTCGCCAGTGAGCAAGAGTTAAGTCTACAGGAGAAGATGGGGTATTCCCCATAGTGTGTGAGGGAGAGATGGAAACAGAAACCAAGAAAGAAAGACGAGAGTAAGTAACACCACAAACGCAACAATACAAGAAAGACAGACTTTGACAAATTCCCGGGACAAAATACAAGGTGGTATATTGGGGGAGATAACCAAAGATGCTCCAGAAGGGTCACTGGATGGTCAGGTCCTGATCATCCCCCGAAGGAGAGTGTTGAAACAAAACCGATGCTCCTGGAGTGTCCCCAAATGGCTCAGGACACAGGGATCCTTTGCCCAAAGTAGGGATTGAGACGTCTCTTGCTCCTGTCCAGCACGTCTGCCCCAGTGAGAACTTGCAAATTCCAAAGCAGTCAACCCGCACAAAAGGGAAGTAACAAGTCAATGACATGAAGAGAAGGGAGAGAAGTAGAGATCAATGAACCTCTGGACCCTCAGGGGTCTCGGTGGGGTCTCTGGGGGAATCCCGGACAAGCCCCCAAATGTTCAGCCCAGACTCAGGGACCCCCAGAAAGACCACCAGAGACTGAGACATCCAGACTGCAAAGGCAAGGTTTACTGTAGGTACACAATACAAGCCAGGCAGGGAGCTTGTCCTCACACACTCAACACAGCAAGGCTCAGAGGAGCCACTGGTGGAAAGTTCATAGGTGTTTTTATGAAGTGAGCTGACATCCTGGGGTAATTTTGAGGTTAAGGATGTGTGCTTGCTGACTAATTGGGCCATGTCTAGGAGATTGTTTCTAGACAGTTGCCTAACTCCCTTTGGGGTTAGGAGGGAGAGTTTTCTAAGTTCTTATCAGCTGGCCTAGGGATAGGAGCTTTCCATGCTCTGACAGTTAGGTCAGGATCCAAGTTTCAGGAACTGGGTGGGGTTTTTTTTTTTTTCTCTCCTGAAATTTAGGTGACCTGTTTGTTTAAAATGGCCGTTTGGCCTAAAGTGAGGGAGAATAACAACTACAGCTATAAGAACAACAGACACAAACATGGAAGATAGATCACTCCAAAGCTGTTTATCTTGAATAATATGAACTAGCACCTAAATGCTCTTAAGCTGAGATAGGGCGTGGTCATAACGAAAGCTGTCTAATCTTCAACCCCATAAAAGACCTGAGAAGGAAAATATGTTGCCTGCGTAAGCTGGAAGCATGAGTGAGTAACTTCTAAAATTTAGCAAGAGAAGGCAGGGACAGCCAGCTGCCTGGACAGTCACCACAGTCGTTCTGCAAAGTTGGAGCATCCACCTTTTTTGGCTACATCATAGGATATCTGACAGGTGTCATCAGAAACAGGGTATTTTGAGAAACCATCATATCTTGCCTTGGCAGGTTTTAGCAGTCTCTATCTTTTGTCTTGCTCATCTAGACTGGACAGCATGTGTGCTGTCAGCAGTCAAAGCAAGGGCAGCTCTTTGCCTAACAGGCCATTATCTGCCAAGGAAGCCAAACTCCATGTGGAATGTCCTGATGCCCAACACCATCTCAGGAAAGGAACAGTGCTACCAGGAGCGATCGTGTCTCTTATGGCTGAATTCTGAAAAAAAACATTAAATGCCATAGTCTTTATGAGTATGAAGACTCCTGTCTATCTGACATACTCTACTTTATATCTGAGAAACCTAAACAACATGACTAGTATAAGGCAAACATAACTAATTGTGACTTGTAATTCTTATCATCTTAAAGACTGAAGCTTACATTGTAAAAGTAGACAATCTATAAAGAGATGTATATTTTGGAACAATGACTTCAATATAAACATTAAATAAAGGTACATTGTAGGGGTATTGTGTTGTTTCATGGTAAATAATTGTCCCACCCACTGGTTTAATAAAAAGTGCTGATTGGCCAAAGGCAGGCAGGAAGTGTGGGCAGGGCTACCAGACTAAAAACTCTGAGAACAGGAAGTCCAGAGCAGAACGCCAGAGAGAAGCCAGGAGAAGCAGAGGACAACTATGCTGCTCTGAAAAAAGGTACCGAGCCCCATGGCTGAACAAAAGGCATGGGTTAGATGAAAGGTAGAGAGCTAGCAAGTGATATGCCTGAGCCTTTGGCCGATTCAGCCTAAAACTATTGAAAGCATCTGTGTGAGTCTGCGGGTCTGCAGGTCTAAACCTTGAGGCTAGGCCCAAAAGTCCGGGCCAGAAACCTCTTACTACAGTACATGTATAGTGCAAAATGACAACAGTATCCTAAATATATGTCATTATACAAAATACCTTAAACAGAGGTAGAAAATGTGTGTGTGTGTATACACATATATTATGATAAATATAATTAAACAGAGGTAGAAATTACATGGTGAAAATGACCACAATATGCTTAATATGCATTAATACATAAAATGTTTTTAGCAGAGGTAGAAGCACTTGCAAAATGTGACAAATACAGATTCAGTTTTGTTTTAATATACCTTAACAGACATAAAATAATTTCAGATTTGAATTTGTATCAATATACAAATTATTTTAAACAGACATATAAAATAGTTTCACATTTGTATTAATATACAAGAATCTATACAAATGCAAATTGTCAATGGCTCATATTTGGCTAATAAGTGTTTATAGGCAGATACAATAATCTACCTATATCTGTCCTATCTACTCACCTTTTTTCTTCTTTAAAGGGGATTCCTGAATCTGTTTTATTGTTCCACCCTCAATACAAATATAACTTATAACCACCCTAGCAGAACAATTATTGTCCATGACCCTCAGAGGACAAAACTTATTGGGAAAGGGCTGTGCTTTTTTATAGAGTTGTTTCTTGCTGACTTGGGGACAATGGTATCTGTGTGGGGTCCTGTAAAAACTACAGTGGTTAAGTCCCAAAGGATTGACTATAAACATTTATAGCCAGTCTCAGAGTACTGGCTGTTCTCCAGGATGGAGACACCATCCTTCCAATTGATAGGATTACAAACATATGTCACCATACCTGGCTGGTCTTACACTTTTTAGTTAGGTTGAGTTTAAAAATATGTGTATATTTAGGACTTACAAGTGTATTGGATTTTAATATGTAATGTATCTCTTTACAATTGTACATTTTCACTTAACAAAGCCACATTAAAGCTGCCATCAGTACAAGCATGTCCTTTTGTTAAAACAGAAGTACTTTGTGTGCCTTAAGTGATAGTATAAGCAATTACATTAAGAACTGATATGTAATCAGTATTTGGTAAGGTCATTGACTTGTTATGTATATATGTATGCAAATATATACATATATATGCATATACACACATGTTGGATATTTTAGCATGGTGTTGTTACAGAAAAACTTGGTTGGGTGATGCATAAATTCATAAATCTCCCTAACGGTGAGGAGGACACATGGGGCTTTCTGAATGCAGCCTCTAGCAGGGGTAGAGAAGATGCTACAGCTCTCTCTGCATCCCGTGTTTGCAGTTAAATGGTCTGTGTCTGAAAACTGACTTGCCCATCTTTTCCTCACTTCCCAAGGCCACCTGCAACCCCTTCATAATGATATCTGTGCCTGCCATTCTTCACTGGTTGCTTTGGGAGTTACCTACATGACATTGGCCAGAGAGATTGATGTTCTTGAAACAGCACACCTCTAAAATGCTCATTCAAGATGCTCAGTGCACAACTCGGTACTGAAGCTGAGAAGCCCAGGGTCTCAGGCTCTTGGGTGCAGTGTCTGAATGAATAACTTGTTAGCAGGAACAGGAGCATTGATTGTCCTGGGTCAGCATCTCCCCCCCTTAGGAGGTCACCTAAGGGAACTCAGGGCTGGCACCTGTCTCTTCCTATGCTGAATCATGGTTATTTATATTTTTGATGGTTGTCAAGATTAATTCCTTAGGTATTTACATAGCTATGCCTCTTGGTTTAGAAATGGAACAGAAATCTAGTATTAAAGAAAGTGACTGGCTCCTGAAGAAGCCATGCAGGAAAGCTGTCGATATGTGTCTAGACTTGAACAGTTGTGGATTAACAGCACCAGACTCAAGGGAAACAGGTCTGTATAACAATAACTTTGTATACAGAATGTAAGGTCTTTTATATCAAGAACAGTCAAAACATACACAGTGACCCATGTGGCACACTGAGGTCTCCCACATGGTCCTAGATACTCTTGGAAAGCTGCAGCACTATTTATTTAGAAAGCAAACAAATAAGGTTCTGCTAAGGACTGGGATATAGCTTAGTTAAGATAAATAAACTTGTACAGCCACTTTGGAAATTAGTGTGGCAATTCTTCAGAAAACTGGGAATCAATCCATCTACCCAATGATTCAACAATATCACTATTGGGTATATACCCAAAAGATGCACGTTCTTACCCCAAGGACATCAGCTCTACTATGTTTATAGCAGCATAATTTGTAATAGCCAGAACCTGAAAACAATCTAGATGCCCCTCAACTGAAGAATAGATTAAAAACTTGTGGTACATTTGCACAATGGAGTACTACTCAGCAGAAAAAAATGACATCCTGAAATTCTGAAATTTGCAGGCAAATGTATGGATCTGGAGAGTATCGTCCTGAGCAAGGTGACACAGACCCAGAAAGATAGGTATAGTATGTACTCACTCATAAGTGGACTTTAGACATAAAGGGACGGATAACCAGGCTACAGTCCACAGTCGTCCTCGAGCAGCTAGGTGATAGGCAGAACTTAAGAGAGACGTTCATGGATCCCCCTGAGAAGGAGAAATAGAGAAGATCTTCTGAGTAAATTGGGATCCTATGGGGGAGGGAACAAGGGAGGTGGGAAGAGAACCTGAGAGAATGGGATGGCTGAGTGGGGGGATAACAGAGAAGGAGAAAAAAGAAATAAATACCCCGATAGAGAGAGCCATTGTGGGGTTAGAGAGAAACCTAGTGCTAAGGAAACATCTAAGACACCAAGCAATACTAGCGAGGATCCCTAAACAGGACTTCCCCTGTAATCTAATGAATGACCACCCTACTTGTAATTATAGAACTTTCATCCAGCAACTGATGGAAGCAGAAGCAGAGAATCACAGCTAAGCATCCTGTCAAGCTCCCCATCCAGCTGTAGAGAGGGGGGAGAGAATATATGAGCAAAGGGATCAGGATCATGAGGAGCAGACCCACAGAGATAGCTGACCCAAGCTTTTGGGAGCTCTGACTGAAATAACCGATCATGGAAAGGAACTAAACCCTCAAATGTAGATAACAGTCGAATGGTGTGGGCAGTTTGTGGAACCTCTTGCAGTAGGTCCAGAGTTTATTCCTGGTGCCTAAATTGACTTCTCAAAGCCCGTTCCCTACAGAGGAACACCTAACAAGATATTTGGGGGAGGGACTCAGACCTACCCCAACTGGATTTGCCAGACCAAACTGACTCACCTTGGGATTTCTTGCCCTCCCTGGGGAATGGATGGGGAAATAGGGTGGGGGCAGAAAGGGGGAGAAGAGGGAAGGGGAGCAGTGGAAGGTTTGGGAAAAAACTTTTAAATAAAAAAAGATTACAAAAAAGGAAGAAGAAAGAGAGAATTTGCCTAGTTTTCTCAAAACTTTGGTTTCTACCCTAGCTCTGAATGCACCTGTAATTCCATCTGTTAGGGGGTGGCAACAAAGGACCAGAAGTTCAAGGTCATCTTTGACTACTCAGGGATTTTCAAACCAGCCTGAGATCCATTAGGTCACTTTTGTGAAACAAAGCAAAACAAACCACCTTAAATTCTTATGAGAATCAAGTTGGTTTTGAAAGTACTGACAATTGTTGGGGTTATTTCTCGTTTTACAGCAAAATGTATTGATTTCTTCGAACAAATGAAAGCTTTTAAGGTACTTCCCTTAAAAAAGCAAAGAAAAGAATTAAATTGGTCTTCCCTAAAGCTTCTCAGATATGAACTGAGTTTAGGAGATCACTTCACTTGTTTTCTTCCTGAGCAATTTTGCCTTCCTAGTGACTGCTTCTTGCTCTTTGAGATGAATCTGTTGTCCAAAGGATGACCTGCCAGTCTAAGCCATGACACTGAGCCCTGCAAAGAAGTCAAATGGATTGTTTAGTATTGAGGGACAAAAGCAAAACTTCTGGCAATCATTGCTCATCTCTTACAAGCAAAAGCAACAATGTTTGTTGCCTTAGCAATCCTGCCTTGTCAGGAGTCCCTCCTCTCCAGTCACTCTTGTATTCTGCTTCTCAGATGCCTTAAAATAAGCCCCTGATGAGGCTGTATGTGTCTGCCAATAGGGAGATACCCAAACTGCAACTAAATTAGGTATCCTTTGTTATGGAATATTAGTGGAGGATGTGTTACATTTGTTTATGCAGTAAAATATTTAACAATGCAATTATGTGTTGCTTTCTTCTATGCTACATTTGTTTAACTCTGTGAAACTGTGTTACTTTGCCTGCCTAAAACACCTGATCGGTCTAGTAAAGAGCTGAAGGTCTAATAGCAAGGCAGAAGAGGGGTAGGTGGGGCTGGCAGGCAGAGAGGATAAATAGACGGAGAGAAAGAGGGGGGGAGGAGGAGAGGAGGACGACAGGGGCAGCCATTCAGCCACACTGTCACATAGAGAATAAGAAAGGGGGGAAACTATAGAGAAAGGGAAAAGCCCAGAGGGAAAAGGTAGGTGGGATAATCTAACTTAAGAAAAACTGGCTAGAAATAAGCCAAGCTAAGGCTGGGCATTTGTAAGTAATCATAAGTCTCCATGTGATTGTTTGGGAGATGGATGGCAGGCCCCCAAAGTGGGGGGTAAAGAAAAACCAACTACTGTCCTCAACTTAGTCTTAGCCTACATGGGCTGCAATAGCAAAAAAAGTCTGGCTGGAGTCTAGAAAGTGCAAGATCAATATGACTTGCTGTAGTGAGGTCTCAGCTCCCGCACACTCTACAGGTGTATTCTAGTGCTATCCTGCCAGAGTGGACCTGACAGGCTTCTTTGAGCTAGCTGCTTTTGGAAGGTACTTTTCTATTTCTGTAATAAAACACCAACCAAAGCAAGTTATTGGGAGAAGAGTTTGCTTTAGGCTTATGGCTCCAGAGGGTTAGAGTCCTTAACTTTGGAGTGGAGATAGCAGGTAGCAGCGGGACATAGAGGCTGGAGAAGCAGCCAGGAGCTCACATCTCCAACAGGAAGTAGGAAGAGCATACTAGAAACACAGTATGGCTTTTGAAACCTCAAAGCCTGTCCCCAGGGGAAAACTTCCTTCATCCAAGCCATATCTCCCCAAACAGGGCTACCTAACAGATGGTTAAGGATTCAAATGCCAAGACTTATGCACACCTCATTCAAACCACTACAGCCACCAATCCTGCTCACGAGGGCTCCACCTTCATAAATTAATTACCTGATAGTGTGGGGTTATATTTCAAATTTAATAAAAACCAGTCTGAGATATCACAGTCAGTCTAGGAGGATCAGACAGTGGTAACTCACACCTTTAATCCCAGCACAGGGAATGTCCCAGGAGTGGTGACCTATGCCCTTAATCCTAGCAGATCTGAGTTTGAGGCCAGCTTAGTTTACAGAGGAAGTTCCAGGCTCCCAGGCAGGCAGTGGTGGTGCCAGGCCTTTAATCTTAGCCTGAATGTGAAATCACTGGGCAAAGAGGGTATTTAAGGCAGGAAGAAGGTATTTAAGGTAGGCTATGAAGATAGGTGATGCAGAAGAAGCCACTAGGAGAGAGGCTGAGGAAGCTGGAAGACAGCTGGGTGAGATCTGACTGTGGTGTTTCCTCTCTTTGATATTTCAGCCTTTCCCTGAGATCTGGCTCTGAGTTTCCTTTATTCATGCAACATGATAGAGATCCTGTGTAGGAATATGTTTCAAATTTAATTAAAAAAATCTGGAAATATATCCCCACAATCCTGTCTTTCTCTTTTAAATTTTTTTATTTTATTATTTCATACATATGTGTTTTGCCTGTATGTATGTATGTGCATTGTGTGCATTGATGCCAGAAAAGGACATTGGACCTCCTGGAATTAGAGTTAGAGATGGTTGTGAGCCATCACAGAGGTGCTGGAAATTGAGCACCCCTGTGCTTCTGGAAGAGCAGCAGGACTCTAACTGCTGAACTACCTCTCCAACCCAAGATTCCGCCTCTTAATACTATTACAGTAGGGATTAGCTTTCAATGCATGCATAGAGGAGGGGAGGAGACAGATATTTAGACTGTATAACACTACTTTAATTACTTAATTTTAATTAAAATCTATGTCATTATGTGACAGAGCTCTTTAAAATGTTTTTACACTAATTATTTAATTTTTTGTGCTTGTGAGTATGCATATGTACATGCCATGTCTCATGTATATTGGTCAAAAGACACTTGAGAAAGTCATTTCACTCTCCAAATAGCACAGGAGCTTGCGATCAAGCTTGAGTATTCAGGGTAAGTGGACAAGTATGTTTTTACTCACTGAGCCATCCCCACCACCCCGGGATAGGATTCTTAGCAGAAGCCTAAGGGATCAGAGACTTGTGAGGACTGTTGGGATTGAAGCCAAACCTTCCAACCTGAACCTACAGAACTGGGCTCTTTGATCTTGTGTCTTAGCAAGCCCTTCAGGGAACTCTCATGGAAACTGCCCTAGAACCCTGGTCTCCAGCAGCTCTCGGGATGTTGCTGGAAGCTGGCTTTACCACTGGCCTGTGTTGAGTACTGTAGCTGCATTTTCTTCATGAAGTTACCACTAGGAAGGAGGTTGGACTCCTTCATGAATTCACACCAAAACTGGAATAAAAGTGGTCAGCAGCTAACTCAGTGTTGGATGTCAGAAAAGCAAGATTTTTCTTTTCCCATATTTTTATTGTTTTGCCTTATATATTCAGTAGTTTTATCCTTTATAGAGTTTTGGTCAGGTAACTGGGTCGCAATGGTTGAAGTGATCTGAATGCTGCTACAAGAGATTTTTTGCTGGAACTGTAGTTTCAGAACCGGTAGCTCCAGACTCTCTTGACCTGAAGGACAGCCCAATGTGCTGCTTCTCAAGCTCTCCGTCAATGCTCAAGGTGGCCTGTTGCAGCATTCAAGTGAGCCTTCCCGCCACCACTTGGCCATCTGTTCCTGAAGATAAAGACTGCAATGCCACCTGAGAACAAACTGCAAGTTGGGTTAAGAAAGACACAAGAGACATGGGTCACTCTTGATGAAGAATGACATTTATCGATACCCAGGGAAAGCCTTATATACCGAGGTTGTTTTTTTTACCTTGAGTAACCTTTGCAGCTCACATGCAACACCTGGCCTGGGTCAACTTCTTTGTTCTCTGCTGAATTCCTGATTCTCTAATTCATCCGGCTTGGGCAATGTTCTGAATAAGGAACAGATCAACTGGTTCTGGTAAACACTGCAGGCTGTCAATAGTGCTAAGCCCTGAGGTCTGTAGGCCAATCTTCACAGGTCCCCCTTTCCTTTTATACAAAAAGGACTTTTAAACTAGGCCTGTCTTAGGTGACCCAAGAAAGTTAGACTGTATTTTATTTGTCATTAGAGAATTTCATAGTATAGGGCAGAACTTTTGTTTTATGTTGATTATAATTATTTTCTATTTTATTTGTCGTTAGTTCTTAAATTTGTTTTTAGTATGTTAATTTGTTTTGTTAGGTGTTGAATTATGGACAATAGCATGAAGTATGTTTTTGTGGCCAATATTGACGTGGGCTAATTTGGTTCTGTCTTTTAGGAACATGATGCTCCTCCCAGCATTAAAGTGTTAATGAAATTGATTTTATTTTTTAATTACTTTTATGTCTTGATATGTATTTGTTATTAATTGATTGGCATTTGGTTTTATTTATTGTAATGATTTTTTTTAAAGACAGGTGTTATGCATAATTTTTAAAATAAATTTGTTTTTGTAACAAGGAACTTTGTAAGTTAAGTTGTAAAATATTTTGTTTAATATGTTTATTTATAATATTTTGTGTTTTTAAAGTATTGGCTAGTTTTTTTGACAATAAATTTAATGTGGTTGTAGTGACTATAGAATGATTAAGGGTAATTTTTGCTGTTGCTGCCTCCCACAGAGGTAGCCATAGTGGCAGTAACAACAGTTGTGGTAATTTATTTTAGGACAAATTAGGATGAGTTGATCAAACTACTAATGTGAGTATCTTATTTTTTAGTAGCCAGTCAGGAAATAGGATGTTTTTAGAACAATTTAAACTGTTATACTGACCTTCCCCTATTATCATATGAATTCCCCAATTATCATATAATTGCCATTATAGAACCTTGATAAAGAATTGATGGAGTCAGATGCAGAGATCCATAGCTAAACCCTGGTTGAGCTACTGTAGGTCCAGCTGGAGAGAGGGAGGAGAGATTGCATGAGTGGAGGGATCAGGATCATGATGGGGAGACCCGTGGAGTAGGCTGTCCTTTGCTGCTGGGAGCTCGCAGACTCTGAAATGATAACAGATGAACCTTCATGGAATGAATCTGGACCCTCTGAATGTAGAAGTCAGTCGAAAGATGTAGGCAGTTTGTGGATCCTGTTGCACTCGGATCACAGTCTATCCTTGGTGTGTAACTAGCTCCTTGGAGCTCATGCCTTAAGGGGGAACACTTTTCCCAGTTTTGATACTTGGGGGAGGGACTTGGTCCTATCTCAACTGGATATGCCAGACCGAATTGACTCACCTTGGAATTCCTTGCCCACTGGGGAGTGAACAGGGAGTGGGGTGGGTAGGGAGAGGAGGGGCTGAGGGAGGACTGGGAGAAGGAAGAGGAGGGGAGCAGTGGAGAGTATGGGATAAATCTTTTTTTAAAAAAAGGGCAGAGTAATGGCGTGCTTGTAATCATAGTACCGCTGAGGCAGAGACAGGCACATCCCTGAAGCTCTCTGGCCAGCCAGTCTGTCAGTTGTTGAGTTCCAGCTCTCTGACACTCTTGCTGTGTTAACTGTTACTGTAACATAAGATTTGTCCTGTTATTTTTTTTCTTAGATATAAACTATCCACAGTAACAATGACCAGCAGCATATGTGAGTTGTTTTTGTTTTTAATTTTTTTTATGTAGCCAGTGACTTAAAAGACAGTGTCAAAATCACATTTTCTAAAATAAAATAAAATAAAATAAAATAAAACCTTTTATGGCCAGAACATAAAAATTCTAACAAACATTTCCTCTGAGCATTTCTTGCTTTTTTCCCCTTTTTTATAATTAAAGCAAGCTTTTGTGTTACACTACACAAGTTTTAAACATTATTATTTCCTAGAGGGTAGGTAATCAAATAGCAAGGATCTTCGCATACATTCATATTCTGATTCATTCAGGTCAACTTGTTTTTTTTTTTTTTTTTCTACATGGCACTATATGAATGACTGGAAATACAACCATTGCTTAAAGATGTGTAAATGTAAAATCTGTGTGATGGCTCAGCTTGTAAAAGTGCTTGCCACCAATCCTGACAATCTTAGTTCAATCCCCAGGACCCACATGAGGAAGCAAGTTGTCTTCTGGTCTCTACACATGCACCATGGAATGCACATGCCGCCCCCATAAAAATTTTAAAATGTGATAAAATTACACTTAAAATTAGTACTGTTCAAAAACCAAAGTCTTCAGGGTGAAGTGGGTATGAGAGCATTAGGAGGTGGTACTAAGGATTTCTTTTTCATGAGTATCCCCCAGGAATTCATAAGCATCTATGTTTATGCAAAGAATATTCACTGAAATTTTATCCATAGTAAAAACCTTTCAGTAATGAGTGAATGCGTAAACAGATTGCAAGACTAAGCTGTATACCCAGTAACAAAGCATAAGCTGAACAGATCCACTGAAATGGTGAGATTCCAGTTAAGCAAAAGACTCAGTCTCAAAGCAGTGAGTCAGAGGCATAGAGGACAACCAATGTCCTGCTCTGGCCTTTGGATGTGTGATCATGGGCCCATGCACCTGCACACACACGTGCATGCAAAGAGAAACAAACTACTGAAAAATGCAACAAGTTGAATAGAATAAAAGTAAGCTATGCTTGCTTTAAAAAGTCAGTCCCAGGGGGCTCTCTAGCCCTGGGCCAGAGAAACAGCAACAGCTCCGCACCATGACTGGTTGACTGGTGGGAGCACAACTCAGCCAAGTGCAGAGACCCCAGACAGTTGGACACCATTATAGTGAGCAAGCACAGGGTGGGGAGGAGGAAGAGAGAGAGAGGTGGAGTGGTTCATGGGCTGAGAAGAGGGGTGAATCTGAAGAGGTGAGGGTGGTGAGGAACACACGTGTTGTGGGATATTCCTTTACACTGTGTGAAGATGTGTCATTGTGATTGGTAGCTAAATGGCCAATAGCTAGGCAGGACTTCTGAACAGAGAGGGCTCTGGGTAGAAGAAAGGAGGAGATGCCAGCCAGATGCACAGGGAGCAAGACATGCAGAGGAGAGGTAAAAGACATTAGTCACGTAGATGAATAGAAATGGGTTAATTTAAGTTATAAGAGCTAGTGGGACAAGCCTAAGCTATAGGCTGAGCTTTCATACTTAATAAGTATCCTTATTGTTTTTGTGAGCTGATGGCCCAAAGATAAATTTATTTACACACACTATTATAAATGGCCTGTTTGCCATCCAAGTCCAAGGTGATGTCTGGGCCTGGGCCAAGGACCATTCGTGGTTCAAGATCCTGAAGCATCTGAAGGGGTCTGAGTTGATGTCTGTGGCTCCTGTCACCACTGAGGGCCATGAAGAAGCCTGCAGTCTGGGCTGCCACCTGGGGCTATGTTTGCATCCAAGAGCTATGCTGCCTTGGGGACCATGCCAAGCTGAGTAGCCTGCACTGCTACTTTGGAACATAATGATATCTATGCGCAGCTGCTGCCAAGGACCATGTCTAGGTTTGGTCAACCACAGCAAGGATCTGTGTTGATATCCGGTGGCCCATGATGCCATGTATGCCCAGAGTCTAGGTCGCAATCTGTGACCATGTTGGTGGCTAAGGGTTGTGCCACTGCTGGGGCTATGCCAATTTGAGTGCCTAACACTGTCACCTGTGGCCACGGTGTCTTCTGGGCCATGTCTAGGACCCGTGGTTTTATCACAAATGCGGGACCGTGATTGATATCCATGGCCCATGTTGCTACCAAGGGCCAAATGATACCCATGGTGTCATCCAGGCCTGAGCTGCTGCCGAGGGCTATGTCTGGGTCCATGGTCCTGCTGTGGCTGGAGTCTGTGTTGATGTCCATAGCCCGTTTTACCTCAAAAGGTCAGGAACCATGCTGTGTTGAAAGACAGCTCTGCTGAGCTGGCCTTGCCCTGCTCTGGCCCTGGGATAGCTGGCCCTGCCCCTTTCTGGACACTTCATCAGGAAAGCTAGACCCCACAATCAGAAAAGGTGGCCCCACCCCTCACCACTGGTAAGCACCTCACCTGGGCACTATACAGAGCTGACCCTATTGTTGGGGACACAAGTGAGCCAGCCCTAAGGGCATGAGAGCACAAGATCTGACCCCATCCCTGCCCCTCCCCTTTGTATGCCTCCTCCAGCAATCGGGAGAGAGGGCCATGCACCTTGCCTGGAAAGACAGTGGAGCTGGTTCTGATGTGAGTGTGCGTAAGCTGGACCAGAGGGCTTGAGAGCAGAAGACCTGGCCCCTCCGCTTGTGGTAGGCTGCACTGGGTAGGCTGGCTGAGGCCATGCTAGAGGGCTCCCCTGGGTGGTGATCGTGAGAGAAAGCTGGCCAGCTGACCAGCTCAGCTACCATCCAGGCCCACAGGGCTATGAGTTGACCCATCCCAGCATTCACCTCTTCTATGAACTGTTGGAGCATGTGAAGGGGACAAACCTAAGGATCCAAGGCTGCAGGATTCCCACAAGGATTTCCATAAGCAGCCCCAGTAGGAGCTCACTGTCAATGGTGGAGCAGAAGCCAGAGGCCTCGAGCCAGACTAATGACTCTTAGCAACCAACACTTGGAAGTAAAGGTGAAAGTGATGAACTCCAGGCTAAAAGAGGCCCTGGCCAGAGTGTGTACCCTGGCCAGATTCACAAGATGCAAGACCCGGACTCAGCAGAATGTGACACAGATCCTCGCTTCTGACCTTAGACTGGGTTAACCCTGAGTTAACAGAAAAAAAAAACGAAAACATTCCCTTCCTGGGAAGGGGCTAGTTAACAATAGAGCAGACAGTTATACATGTGCTGAATGACCTTAACAACCTCTGCTAAATGTTAAAACATCCCTAGAATTCAAAGTAGCCAATGAATTCAGAACAGGTGCCCCTAGCCCGAGCCTGGACCAATCCCAGGACCGTAACCCCGAAGCTCTGATGCTCCTAGAGCCTCCCACAATATAAAACCCTTGCTTCTGCCAGCTCAGAGGTCTCTCCTACTCTTGGGCAGATGTTGGACGGATGGAGTGACCCGAGAGAGCTCATCAATAAAGAGACTGCTATTGCGCCAGACCCGCTCTCTTGGTGGTCCTGACTCTGTGCCCAACAGAAGAAGTAAAGATCAACTCGTGACACCCTAGGCCGTCACGCTACAGCTTCCACAACGAGATTCTTCTATCTTCTCTTTTATTTCAAT
Source organism: Phyllotis vaccarum (assembly GCA_033318265.1). Classification (NCBI taxonomy): domain Eukaryota; kingdom Metazoa; phylum Chordata; class Mammalia; order Rodentia; family Cricetidae; genus Phyllotis; species Phyllotis vaccarum. The sequence continues at coordinate 28,942,407 of JARWLC010000010.1, read as the reverse complement.
TTTGTTTTGTTTTGGTTTTAGTTTTGGTTGGGAGGAGGGTGTTGCAAGGGCGGACAGTGAATTCGGAGGGATGAGGAGACGGATGGGATTGAAATGTGTGAAACCTGAAAGGAATCAGTAAAAGTTTGAAGAATTAAAAAAATAAATAAATAAAGAAGTCACTCCCAGGGCTGGTGAAATAAAGCTATGATCTTAATCATCTTAGTGTGATCCAAAGACCCACAAGGTGAAAAAAGAAAAAACTGACCCTCTCAAAAGTTGTCCTGTGACCTCCTTATGGGTGGTGCTGTGGCAGATCCATTCACACACACACACACACACACAAGAGAGAGAGAGAGAGAGAGAGAGAGAGAGAGAGAGAGAGAGAGAGAGAGAGAGAGAGAGAGAGAGAGAGAGAGAGAGAGAGAATATGATAAAAAAAGTTTTAAGGAAATTTCAGGTACATATTATTTGATGAGAAATGGAGTTAAATATAAGGATTTAGTACATAGTGGCAAGTGTGACTAGCAAAAAATGTCACAATGGAGTCTTGTGAAGAGCGGCCTGTGTCTTTGACTACAGTAGTGTTTGTACAAAGCTATGTGACACAAATGAACACATAACCGATGGACTCTGAGTGAATGCTGTGGTTTGAACCAATGCCAGTTTTCTAATCTTTTCAAACTAGCACTGTGTAAGCCGTCAGCACAGGTGGAAGAATTCAGAGGCCCCCAACGTGCTCATCACCTCCTTCTGTGGTTGTCCATTCACAGCTGGTCCTGCTTTGTCACAGCTGAACCCTTGTCCCCTTTCTCCAGCACACTATTGTGAAGCAGTTACCAGGTGTTATGACATTCTTTCCATAAACATTTCAGTAAAAGTAAGAATTTTTCATTATTGCAAACAACCTTAATTGGGCGGATAATTTTAGTGTGTCTGTTGTCTGGTCCCTAGACGTGTTGCCTCCCTGCTTCATTAATGTTCTTTGTCTCCATTCGTTCATTTACACAATTATTTTATTTTTTTTTAGCGGGTTTGTCTTTTGCAGCCTTTTTTCCTTTCTTGTCTTTTGGAGAGGTTTTTCCTTTTTTTCGGGTTTTTAGTAGCTCTTCGAAACTCCCAAATCCCTTCCGTACCATGGTTCCACGCCACCATGCCTGAATCTGAAAACAAGACAGACCCAAGCTCAGGATTAGCTTAAATCATGATTGCTATAGTCTGACAGTGACTGACTTCTCTCAAGACACATTGGAAGGGTTCGAGAGATGCATTTCCTGTGCAAATATGAGAACTTGAGTTCAAATCAACACCTCATATGTAATATACCTGTAACTCCAGCACTGAACAGTGCAAGCAGGCAGATTCTAAGGGCTAGCTCACTGGCCAGCTAGCCTAATGAAATGGTCTCCTTGAATTGGGCGAGAGACCCTGCCTCAAGGCAATCAGGTAGCAGGCCTTGGATTCTGAAGGCCATATGCAGTAGTGGGAAGGGCACTAAGTGTGTAACTGTGTACTGGAGGTGGAGCACAGCCAGTAGAGGGCTGGCCCATGCATGCATGAAATTTAGGTCTGATACCACATACATTGGTTTGGTGGCCCATGCATGAAATCACAGCACTTGGGAGACAGATGTAAGCGGATCAGAAGTTTGAGAATATCCCTGGCTTTATATTGAGGCTCAGGCTGACCTGCTCTACAGGAGACCCCCCACCTTTAAAATAAATAAGCAAGTGTATAGGTTCACAAATGATAATAACAATGGGGAATGGCAGCATATCATATGGAGAGTTGAGAAATCCTGTATGTGCCCCCTGCCTCCCTCTCATTAAAGGACTGCCTTGGCTTCTTCTAAAAAACCAGCCCCCACTGTTCCCCAGACCCTGTTGCTGCCTACCTACTTCGGAGCAACTGTCTTTCCATGACTACTCTGCTTAGACTCTCCAACGATTGGCTCCTCATTCCTCCCAAAACGAAAGTTCTTCCTCCCCATGGCTCCAAGGCTCACTCTGACTTCACCATACTCTCTCATTCCTTGGTTCCCTTAACTACTCTTTCCTTGACATCTGCTCCGGACACATGGGCTTCTCTTTTGTTTGGGTACCACAGGCTAACCCTGGGCCTCTGCATTGACTACCTCATTTGCCTTAATCCTGTTTCCAATATTCAGGTGGTTCACTCCCTCAAGAATTTGCTCACTTATTGCTCTGGACTGACCGGTATCCCCCCCTTTATGCTGAAGCCCTGATCACCCCTTAACAGTGGAATGGTGTTTGGAGAGAGGGTTATAGCAGGGGGTGATTAAGTTTAGATGAGGTCTTGAGGGATAGGACTTCATGATGGGGTTCATGCCCTCATAAGAAATACCAGATAAGGACACAGTAAGAAGAAAGTCATCTGAAAGCCAGGAAGAGGACCTCACCAGAGTCCAGGCAGGCTGGAAACTGATGCCAAACTCCCCATCTTTAGAAGTAGGAGAAAGCAAAATCTGGCCCTTTAATTTATCCATTCTTTAATACATCTCCTGTGTGCTGTGGCAGACACACACACACAGACACTCAGACACACCCTCACTCACACACAGAGACACTCAGACACACACACAGACACTCAGACACACCCTCACTCACACACACACAGAGACACTCAGACACACCCTCACTCACACACAGAGACACTCAGACACACACACAGAGACTCAGACACACACTCACACACACTCACACAGACACTCAGATACACACTCATACACACACACTCACACACACAGACACTCAGACACACACTCACACACACAGAGACACTCAGACACACACTCACTCACACACACACAGACACACACACAGAGACTCAGACACACACTCACTCACACACACTCACACAGACACTCAGATACACACTCATACACACACTCACACACAGACACTCAGACACACACACTCACACACACACTCACACACACACACACACACACACACACACACACACACACACACACACACAAGAATAGGGAGAGAAAGCAGGGAGGGAGGTAAAGCAGAAAAACGGGAGTGAGGAAGAAGGAGAGACTCCCAGGTACAGAGGACAACTGCCACGCCTGGTGACCTGAACTGATCCCAGGACCCGTCAGTGCGAAGGAAGAGAACAGACCCTGAAAATTCTTGTCTGACCTCCACTCCTTTTTCAATTCTTGTCTTTTACTTTTGAGATTGTGATTATGATATAATTTCCTCCTTCCCTTCCTCCTACAAGCCCCCCATATATCCCCCTGGCTCTTTTTTAAATTCATGGCCTCTTTTTGACTAGTTGTTGTGACACATGTAAGTGTGCATATACACAGATATTCCTCAGTATAACCTGCTTGGTCTGTATAATGTTACTGGTGTGTTTTCAGGCCTTACTACCTGATACTGGATGATCAGTGTGCTCTTCCTGGGGAAAACCATTTCTCCAAATCTCTCCATTCTCTCTGACCTCTACGCTTGAGTTGTGGCACCCATGTGCCTTCACACACATCCACCCACCCTCCCACCCACACTGAATAAATATAACAATTTTTAAAGGAAAAAATTTTTCTAGAAATCTCAGTTCCTTTTACCATGTTTTCCCCCCAAATAACACTCATTATTATTTTTTTTTTCAAGATAAGATCTCACTAGTTATCCCTGGCTGGCCTGGAACTTACTATATGGATCAGACTAGCCTGGAACTCACTACGTAGATGAGACTGGTCTGGAATTCACTATGTAGATCAGGCTGGCCTGAGACTTAGAAATCCACTGGCCTCTGCCTCTCAAGAACTGAGATGAGATGCATGAAAAATCCCAGCATCCAAGAGGCAGAGGCAGGTGGATATCTGTGAGTTAGAGGGGTGAGGGGACTAAGGGTCAAACATTATCAATATGCATTGTGTACAAACATAAAATTGTCCAAGAATAAAGTTTTTAAATAATAATTAAAAAGGGGAGGGGGGAAATCTGTGCTGAGTCTACCTTTGTGGCCATTATTTTCCGAATTCTGTTTTCCTTCAGGTATTTCCATATGGCATCATTGCCTTTTTCACACACTTCCTTTGGAGGGTCCTCCATGGGGTTGTTCGTCAGTGTGAGGACCTTAAGTTTCACAAGGTGATCAAAGTCCTCTGGGAGTCTTGTGAGTAAGTTATCCTCCAGCAGCAGCTCTCTCAAACCTGCAAATATTTCAATCTTAATTAGTAGATTCAGCTTAGCATCTCAATGCCGAAAGCCAACCAGGTGAGATCTATTGGTAAGTGGCTGGAGAGGAGGGAGGCACCAGACCCAAGGCTTCTAATACCATCTAATCAAGTGTCTGTCTGTGTCTTCTCTTCCACAACAAAAAGAGAACCCAGTCAGTATTCAGCAAAGACTTCCTAAATAGGAGAGTAAATGGATATATAGATACCAGCCAAATAATGCTTGAGTATGCATTATTATAAAGAAATACAATTGCTTTAAAGTAAAGGAATCAAGTGTGATTATTATTTCCAAGTCAATCATGCAATTCTAAAAAAAAAAAAAAAAAATTCTGGGACTTTGCTGATTTTATCTGGGTCAATAATTTTTTTTTAAATTCAAATGATTTAGTGATGTGGACAAACATTTTCATCAGGGCCCCAGCTCCAAATGCTTGCCCTGTCATGTGCTCAGTTACTTTTGATGGTGGCGTAATGAAAGTGTGGATGTATGCTAATTTTCTTAGCAACCACTATTTGCTTTTCTTTTTTATTGCAAGACTCTTAGCTACACAAATATAGAGGCACCCGACTTCCCTTGTGTTGCTGGAGAGCCTGTCAATGGCTGATGGTACAGAACTTAGCTCTATAAATTCTGAAATTGACCTTTCTAAAGTCAAGGAAGCCATTCATGGGCAATGTGGGCCTCACTCTGCTGGGCTTAGATCTAGGAATTTCCTCACCTTGAGCATGGCAAATACTGTCTGGGAGTTGCTTAAGAAGATTATGGCGACAATCAAGCACTTCCAGGTTTGACATTAACCCCAAGGATGCAGGCAGGTATTCCAGAGCGTTGTTTTCTATGTACAGTTCTTTGAGATTCTGCCATAACATGAGAGTGTGTGGTGAGGTCGCTTGTCTTAATAAGTGAATATCAATTACCAGATAACCAGACTTACCTGTGAGTATCCATTTGTGTGCAATAGGGAAATGTCCCTCAAGACTCAGGTTTTTAGTGCTTGTTTCCCAATCTGTGGTGCTTCTCGGAGCTAGTAGAAGTCTTTAGGAGCTGGTCCTCACTGGCAACAAGCAAGGCACTGGATACAGACCATGGGAGGTTGTACTTGGCCCTGGCTTTGTTTGTCTAGCTCACCTGTTTCCTGGTTTGCCAAGATTAAGGAACCTCTGCCACATATTGATGCTGCCACACACAAAGCCACTCCTTCCAGGATGTGTTCCCCAGTTTAATGGACTGAAATCTCTCCAATATGAGCCCAAATAAACTCATCCTTTCTTGGGTTGCTTAGTGAGGCGTACTACTCTCAATGGCAAGAGGAATAAGAAGTAAATATTTACTGACTTAATATCAAGAAATACAACTGCTTTAAAGTAAAGACATTGGATTTAGTTTTCATTTATGCAGGAAATGAGAATAGTGAGATTTAATTTTTATCAGAGCCTCATTAAAAAGTAACTTGGATCATTACAGCATGTACACTTACTACCTTTCAATAGCTGGTTACCTTTGGCAATTGCTGTAATTCTTCAACTCTGTGCCCAAATCATATAGGCTAAAGTAGGTAAAATGCATAGACAGTTGGTTTGAATACATTCTATTTACTGATTTTCAACTTAACTTGGCAAAACAAAATAATAATATTTGTATTGAACCCCATGCTTATGGTATGTCTTGTACAAGGAATAAGATGATGAGAGGTGTTCTTTGAGCACAGATAGAGTAATGGAGAGTTAGGAACAGGATTTCCGTGTCACAGTGAGAATTATCAGTGCTATACCACTGCTCGGCTCTGTGACTAAAGGTTATAAGTAGCCCAGAGCTGCTACATCATTGTCATTATGAGTGAAGTGAGAAGAACAAGAACAGATGGTTCTCAAAGGATACACGTACATAGACACTACTGTGAGTGACATCATCTCACCAGGATTCAGCAGAGAATTATGGACCCATCATTAGATTGCCTGTCACTAAGCAAGAAAGTTAGGTCACATTGCTCCTTACAGGGAATCCTGGGCATCAAAATTCAGGCTCCCAATCACGTTACTCACAGAACACTTTAACTTCTAAGTGATGTTATTTTTAAGGGGATACTTGTGAAATATATAAATTAAATAGAAAATGATATAAGTCCATTTCTACAAATAAAACATACCAAAATGCAATAGTAGAATGGCATTCTGAAGGGCCACTAATGCAATAGTGGCATGTAAGATATGGGGGTGGGATTTGGGCCATATCAAGGAGGGGATTGTACCTGGTATTATAAATTTGATCAAAATCCCATGGCTGTGGAGGTTCATAGATACCATACATACCTATATATTAGTTTTGCCTTGGCCAGAGAAGTGTCTTTCTGTATTAGGCAGCAGTTAATTGGGGGTGTCATAAATGGTCAAGTGGCTGAAAATAAGTGAATGTAAAGTAACCTATATATGGGATCAATATTGGTCCCATCAAACTCAGGGAATATAGTAGAAGAGGATGGGGAGGAGCACCGTGAAATGCTGGTTTTGTTTTTTTTTTTTTTGTTTTGTTTTTGTTTTTGTTTTTGTTTTTGTTTTTTTTTTTTTTTTTTTTTTGTAGCATGGCATGGCTTATGAACTAGGAGAAGCTGTGGTTCCCAGCACAAGATCAAGCCACACAAAAGTCAATCAACATTCTAGCCGGCAGCAGTAATGGATACAGTGGGACTTAATGAAAAAGGGTGGGCATGAAAGTTGGAGGTGAGCTGGCGAGTGTTAGGTCAACTTGATATAAACTGAAACTATCTGAAAGGAAGGAACTTCAATTAGGAAAATGAGATCCATTTGTAAGGCATTCTCTTAATTAGGGATTGATGTAGAGGGCCCAGACCATTGTGGGTGGTGCCATCCCTAGGCTGGTGGTCCTGGGTTCTATAAGAATGCAGGCTGAGCATGGGAAGCAAGCCAGGAAGCGGTGCCCCTCCATGGCTTCTGCATCAGCCCCTGTCCTGTATGAGTTTCTGTCCTCACTGCTTCTGATGATGAACTGTTATATGTAACTGTGAGTAAAATCAACCCTTTCCTCCCCAGCTTGCTTTTGGTCATGGCGTTTCATCACAGCTATAGTAACCCAACTAAGACAGAGGCAAATTGTACAGGGGATTGGGAGAATATTCTCCCAAGATTGGGAGAATAAGCAAGAAAGTTGGGGTGGGATAGGATCAAAATTCATTGCATATGTGTATAAAATTGTCAGGTAATAAATAAAAGATATCTTTTTTAAAAAAAAAAAAGACATTGTGGCAGAATGCTTGTTTACACTGTGACTATGGGTCTTTGCCAAGGTGCCTTCTGATTTGTTTAATAAAGAGCAGAATGGCCAATAACTAGGTAGAAAGAGGTTAAGTAGGACTTTTGGGGACAGAGAGGAGTCTAAGAAGAAGAAAGTCAGAGACACCAGGAGACCCAGAGCAAGCAGGATGTGTGAGATAAGGGGTAATATTCACTAACCATGTGGCAGAATGTGTAGATTAATATAGATGAATTAGTTTAAATTATAAGAACTAGTTAGAAACAAACCTAAGCTATAGGCCGAGTTTTCATAATTAATAATAAGTCTCCATGACATTATTTGGGAGCTAGTTTGCAGAACAGATAAAGAATACAGGATAACAATCACAGTGGAGTGTTGTGGGGCTTATTCAGTAAAGTGAGAGCCTCAAAATGTGAAAAACACAGTTTGGGACCAAACCTAGTACAGATGCATCCTTTAGGCATCGTTGGGAACATTTTCTCATGTTCTCTAAGCATTAGACTGTGGGGGAGGGCAGCATGTGATTCTTGTCTGTTTGTTGGGAGGGCTTACCTTCAATTTCTTGATATTTTCTGGCAGACAGGAAAGCTTTTTTCCCTGGTCTTGTCCGATATATAATTTCTCCAGAGACACCAAGGAAAATATTTCCTCTGGGAAAGATGAAAAGTCATTTCCTGTGAGTCCAAGTACCTTCAGTTTTAGAAGTGAGCCCATGGTTGGTGGTAACTGGAAGTATTCCAAAAAGCTTAAGTTAACGTTGAGATTCTTTTTAAACACCCTGAAACAAGTTGTCTGGTTTGGCCAGTGGTAGTGGATTATCAGTGCTGGCAATGCTGTCACTAAAGTTGTATATAAGCCCCTAGTGCTAAATTTGACTGGCTTTATGATGAGAATTTTAAAGAGTAAGGTGAGCTTCTGGCTTTAAAACAAGGTGTTGGACACAGCCTCTGGAGAGCCCTGGCAGAAGAGGTGAGTAACCCTCCTCCCACCAGCCAGCCAGGCCAGCTAGGACAGCCCCCAGGTCTGGTCAACAGGGCACAAAACCTGCTCCCTATAACCCATCTCAGTTCCAGCTGCAGGCAAGAAAGTAGGGCCTCTGCCCCAAATCCTGACTATCTACACCCCCCCATCAGACCTTCTACCCCATAAGCCTCAATCCATTTCCCCAAATCACCCATTCCCTCAACCTCAACTACTTTCTGAGATACAGTGTCTGGAAAGCTCCAGCAGACACTCTCCAGCTGCTGGAGCTTTCTGAGATACAGCCTCAGAGAGTTCCATCACAAGAGCTGCTCCTTGAGACGCAGCCCTTGGAGAGACCCATCACAAGAGTGGCTTCCTGAGACAGACTCTGCAGAGCTCCTTCACAAGAGCTCCAGCTGCAGATCTCAACTTCTCCCTGAGACACAGATTCTACTGCCTCTGAGTGTCCCGGGAGTTCCAACTGCACCAAGAGCAACTACAAAGCTAGCTGAAACACAGACAACACGTACATCAATCAGCAGAAGAGATGAGTAGAGGCCAGTTTAAAACTTCAACAGCATAAAGAACACGGCACCACTAGAACAACAGCAAGACCCGAATATCCCAATACAGAAGAAATAGAGAAAAACTACCATAAAATATCTCTATAAAGATGGCAGAAGCCTTTAAGGAGAAAATTAAAGAAGAAAAAAAAAACCTTAAGGAAATAGAGGAAAAGACAAGAAAAAAAGGGAAGAAAACAATAAATTTCATAAAGAAAGACTAGAGAACCAAGAAAAAGCAAACAAACAAGCGGTGGGAACAGTGTAAGACTTTAAAACGGAAATAGAAGCAATAAAGAAGGCACAAGCGGAGGAAATGCTGGAAATGGAAAATCTGAAGAAACAAACTGGACTTACAGATGCAAGCATAGCCGACAGAATCAAGAGACTGAAGACAGAATCTTTGGTATTGAAGATTCAATATAGAAATAGGTACATCAGCCAAAGAAAACACTAGGATCAAAAAAATCATAACACAGAACATCCAGGAAATATGGGACACCATGAAAAGACCACACCTAAGAATAATAGAAGTAGAAGAAGAACACCAGCTAAAAGGCACAGAAAATATATTCAACAAAATCATAGAAGAAAACTTTTTCAACCTAAAACAAGAAATTCCTATGAAGATACAATTAGCTTGTAGAACACCAAATAGACTAGATCCCCCCCCAATCTTCTCACCACATAATAATCAAAACACTAAACATACAGAATAAAAAAAAATTAAGAGCTGCAATGGGAAAGGGCCAAGTAACTTATAAAGGTAAACCCATCAGAGTAACACCTGACTTCTCAATGGAGACTATAAAAGCAAGAAGATCCTGGACAGATAATATAAGGACATAACGAGACCATGGATACCAGCCCAGACTACTACATGCAGCAAAACTATCAGTCACCATAGATGAAGTAAACAAGATATTTCATGACAAAACCAGATTTAAACAATACCCGCCCACGAATCCAGTCCTACAGAAAATACTACAAGGAAAACTCCAATCTAATGTAGCTAGAAACACTCATGAAGCCACAAGCAATAGATAATCCCAGAGAAGGAATCCTCAAAGAAGGGAAACACACACACACACACACACACCACCACCACCACCACCACCACCACCAAAAATAACAGAAATAAACAATCACTGGTCATTAATATACCTTAATATCAATAGACTCAAATCACATATAAAAAGACACAGGCTAACACAATGAATAGCAAAACAAGATTCATCCTTCTGTTGCATACAAGAAACACACCTCATCTTCAAAGACAGACACAGGCTCAGAGTAAAAAGTTGAAAAAAGACTTTCCAATCAAATGGCCTCAAAAACCAAGCAGGTGTAACTATCCTAATAAAAAAAGAGACTTCAGACAAAATTCAATCAAAAGAAATCAGGAAGTACATTACTTATTCATCTCAGAAAAAATCCATCAAGAAGAAATATCAATCCTGAACAACTATACCCCAATGCAAGGGCACTCACATATGTAAAAGAAACATTACTAAAGCTTAAACCTTACATCAAACCACACACACTAATAGTGGGAGATTCCAATACCCCACTTTCACCAATGGATAGGTCTTCCAGACAGAAACTGAACAGAGAAATAAGGGAGCTAATATTATGACACAAATGGACTTAGCATTTATATATATAAAACTTTCCACCCAAATACCAAAGAATATACCCTCTTCTCAGCACACCATGTAACTTTCTCTAACATTGACCATATACTCGATCATAAAACAAATATAAATATAAAATTATAAATTTTAATAAGAATAACCCCTTGTATTGTATCAGATCACCATGGTCTAAAGTTAGAGTTCAACAACAGCACAAATCACAAAAGTCTACAAACTCATGGAAACTGAACATCTCTCAATTGGACCATCTGATGTGGGAATGTCTTTCTGTATCTTGTGAATATCAATCTTTAAATAGAGGAGCCATTTTGGCCCATGGCAGGCCCCACAGAAGAAGTAGGTGGGGAATCAGAATAGGTAGGAATGGAAGGGTGGAGTCAGAACCGATTGAGCCAAAGAAGAAACATGTAAGGAACACAGGTGAGCCATGGGCCATGTGGCAGAACAAATGAATGGAAATGGGTTGATTTAAGATGTAAGAGCTAGCTAGCAATGTGCCTGAGCCATAGGCCAAATAGCATGAAGTTAATATAAGTGTCTGAGTCATTTTGGGGAGTCTAAGCAGCTACAGGTGGCTAAGGGATTTGGGTGGCTAAGGGGTCTGGGTGGCTAAGGGGTCTGGGGCAGCAGGTCTGTGGGTCTGGACCTCTGGCTGTCCAGGGCCAAGAAACCTCACTGTAAAGCAATGACCTCTTGTCAAGAATGAAATATGAAAGAAATTAAAAACTTCCTAGAATTTAGTGAAAATAAATTCACAACATACCCAAACTTACGAGATGTAATAAAAGCATTGCTAATGGAAGAATTCATAGCACTAGGTGACTACATAAAAAAATAAATTGGAGAAACCTCACACAAGAGACTTCATAGCACAGCTTAAAGTTCTAGAACAAATAGAAGCAAACTCACCCAGAAGGAGTAGATAGCAGGAAATAATCAAACTTAGGGCTGAAATCAGTAAAATCGAAACAAGAAGAACATACTTAGAATCAATGAAACAGAGAATTGATTCTTTGAAAAAGTCAACAGGATAGACAAACCCTTATGCAAACTAACTAAAAGGCAGAGAGAGAAACTATCCAAATTAACAAAATCAGAAATGAAAATGGGGGCATAACAACGGACACTGAAGAAATCCAGAGAATCATTAGTTCATACTTCAAAAATCTGTATTCCACAAAATTGGAAAGTGTAAAAGAAATAAACAGTTTTCTGGACAGGTAGAACTTACCAAAATTAAAACAAGACCAGATTTAATAGCCTAAAGAGACTATAACTCCTAAGGAAATAGAAGGTATTAAAAGTATCCTAAGGGGAAAAAAGGGACCAGGACCAGGGCTTCAGTGCAAAATCTACCAGAATTTCAAAGAAGAACTAATACCAATACTCCTCAAATTGTTCTACATAATAGAAACCAAAGGAACAGTGTCAAACTCCTTTTATGAGGCTACACTCACCCTGCTACTCAAACCACACAAAGAAGCGACAAAAAAGAGAATTACAGACCAATCTACTTTATGATATTGATGCAAACATACTTAATAAGATACTGGCAAACTAAATTCAACAACATATCAAAAAAAATCATCCACCATGATCAAGTAGGCTTCATCCCAGAGATGCAGGGACAATTCCACATATGAAAAACAACCGATGTCGTCCATCATATAAACAATCTGAAAGAGAAAAACCACATGATCATCCTATTAGATGCTGAAGAAGCCTTTGGCAAAATCCAACACTCCTCCATGATAAAAGACCTGGAGATATCAAAGAAAACAAGGAAAATAGCTAAACATAATAAAGGCGATATACAGCAAGCTGTCAGCCAACATAAAACTAAACAATCCCACTAAAATCAGGAGCAAGACAAAGCTGTCTACTCTCCTCATGTCTAGTCAACACAGTTCTTGAAGTATTAGCTAAAGCAATAAGTCAACAAAAGGAGATCGGGGAGATATAAATTGGAAAGGAAGAAGTCAAACTATCACTATTTGCAGATGATATGATAGTATACATAAATGGCCCCCAAAACCCTACCAGGGAATTCCTACAGATGATAAACACTTTCAGCAATATAGAGGGTACAAAATTAACTCAAAAAAAATCAATATTCCCTCCTATACACAAATGATAAAAGAGCTGAAAAGAAATCAGGGAAATATCATGCTTTACAATAGCTGCAAATAGCATCAAAATTTTGGGGGTAACCCTAACAAAGAAGTGACAGACCTGTATGACAAGAACTTTTAGACATTGAAAGAAATGAAAGGAGATATCAAAAAATGGAAAGATGTCCCATGTTCTTGGATAGGTTGGATCAACATAGTAAAAATGGCAATCTTACCTAAAGCAATCTACAGATTCATGCAATCCTCATCAAAATCCCAACACAATTTTTCACAGACCTCAAAATTACAATACTCAACTTCATGTGGAAAAACAAAAAACCCAGGATTACCAAAACAATTCTGTTCAATAATAGAACTTTGGGAGGCATCATCATCCCTGACTTTAAGCTATACTATAGAGCTACAGTAATTAAAAACAGCTTGGTACTAGCATAAAAATAGACTTGTGGATGAATGGAATTGAATTGAGGACCCCAACATTAAAGCACATGCCTATGAGCACCTGATTTTCAACAAAGAGACCACAAATATACAATGGAAAAATATAGCATCTTCAACTATGGTGCTGGCATAAATGGATGGTAGTATGTAGAAGAATGCAAATAGATCCATATCTATCACCCTGCACACAAAACTCAAGTCCAAGTAGATTAAAGATCTCAATATAAACCCAGCTACACTGAACTTAATAGAAAAGAAACTGGGAAATACCTTTGAATACATCAACACAGGCAACTACTTCCGAAATGTAGCACTAGTAGCACAGACACTAAGAATAACAACCAATAAGTGGCACTTTTTGAAGTCAAGAAGCTTCTGTAAGGCAAAGGACACAGTCAATAAGACAAAACAACAGCCTAAAGAATGGGAAAAAAATCTTCACCAGTCTTACATCTGACAGAGGACTGTTTTCTAAAATATATAGAGAACTCAAGAAACTAATAATAATAACCAAATAATCCAATTTAAAAATGGGGCATAGGCCTAAATGGGAAATTCTTAACAGAAGAACTCCAAATGGGTGAAAGACAATTAATGAATTACTCAACATCTTTAGCCATCAGAGAAATGCAAATAAAAACAACTCTGAGATACTATTTTATGCCTGTCAAAATGGCTAATATCAAAAACACTGACAGCCTATGCTGGAGGGGATGTGGAGCAAGGGGAAGACTCCTTCATTGCTGATGGGAATTTCAACGTGTACACCCACTTTGGAAATCAGTATGTCAGTTCCTCAGAAAACTGGGAATCCATCTACCCAATGATTCAGTAATAGCACTATTGGGCCTATACCCAAATGATGCACATTCTCACCCCAAGGGGATCAGCTCAACTATGTTCATAGCAGCATTATTCATAACGTCCAAAACTTGGAAACAATCTAGATGCTCCTCAACTGAAGAATGGATTAAAAATTGTGGTACATTCACACAATGGAGTATTATTCAGCATAAAAAAAAAATGATGTCTTGGAATTTGCAGACAAATGGATGGGTCTGGAGAGTATCATCCTGAGTGAGGTAACACAGACCCAGAAAGACAGACATGGTATGTACTCACTCATACATGGAGTTTAGATGTAAAGCAAAGGATAATCAGGCTACAATCCACAATGCCCAAGTAGTTAGGTAACAGGAGGAACCTCAGAGAGACATCCATGGATCACCCTGGGAAGGGGAAATGGAGAAGATCTCCTGAGTGAATTGGGGTCATTGAGCAAAGGAAGATGAGAAGAGATCATGAGAGAATGAGATGGGAGGAGCAACAGAGAGGGAGAGCAAAGAAATGGATATCTTGATAGAGGGAGCCACTGTGGTTAGAGAGGAAGCTGATGCTAGAGAAATACCCAAGAACCCACAAGATGTCCTGGCTAGGACTCCAAGCAATACTAAAGACGGTGCCTAAACAGGACTTCCCCTATAGTCAAATGTCCACCCTAATTGTCATTATAGATCCTGCATCCAGCAACTGATGAAGGCAGAAGCAAAGTTCTATACCTAAGGACTGGGTCAAGATCCTGGTCCAGCTGAAGAGAGAGAGGAGTAACTATATGAGCAAAGGGATCAGGATCATGAAGGGGAGACCCATAGAGACGGCTGGCCTGAGCTATTGGGGAGCTCACTGACTCTGAAATGACAGCTGGGGAACCTTCATGGAAAGGAACTAAACCCTCCAAATGTAGATGACAGTTGAAAGGCGTGGGCATGGGCAGTTTGTGGAGCCCCTTGCAGCAAGACCAGAGTATGTTCCTGGTGTATGAACTGGTATGTCAACAAGGAACAGACTAAGTAATTTTTTACCATCAGGAAATGCCATGAAGGACTTTTTTCAGGTCCCCATATCAAATTCAGTTCAGTCCTATCCTGTTATTATGGAGAAAACACCTCCCTGGAGCAATAAAGAACATAATGCCCATTGCAAAAAATCCATACTGCTATACATGATTTATATAAAAAAATAAAGCTATGGAAGAGAGAGCAAAAAATCAGGACAAACTATAAATCAAACTTGATAAAGATTAGAAAAGGAACCTCCCGAAAGTTAGGGTTGGGCAGAGTTCTGTTTTTGTCTTTACAGAAAAATATATATACCTATCTTCACGAAGTCAAACAACCTTGGACATCCAGACATCCAAAGCAAAAGGAAAGGCCATCCAAAGGATGAAAAATTGGGCCTACTGGTACCAATATACTCTACAGGATAAAAAATCTCACCACCTAACATCGATGCCTCTTTACTTCTATGAAAAGGTTAGGTCCCAACTCAGCTGTAAATTAAAGCTGACTTTGAAGTTGGAATGTGGCTCTCTCCTTCTCTAAGCCCAAACATGTTTGTTAAAGGAAAATGCAAAATCTCTGTATCATGTCAGAAAAGCAACCTGATATGGGACAGAATAAAAGCCAGAATTAAGTGAGTGTTCTATTCCTACTAATTTCATGATCTTTTAGCATGGATTTTAAATTAAAATTTATAAGATTTATACATATATATATATATGATTTCTGTCATAATATTAATGGTCAGATAAAGTACTAACTAATTCTAGAATAAAGCTTCATCTAGCTTCCTGTACACTGTTTTGGGTTTGATTCTTTATCAGTTTTCTGCAATGAACCATGACAATGCCTGATTGTGACCTTTAAAATCCCCAAAAGTATGAGGGCTCCACAATGATGTCATATGGGCTCTGATAACACCACTAGGCTGACAAACACCAACCGGAGATTGGCTTTGTGCTACGAACTGCTCAGGACAATTTTAAGGTGGCTAGCTGAGATGATCCAGCCCCACAGACTGTTCTAGCTAGGATTTGAGACAAGCTCTGCATTTTCCCATTAGACTGGACAACAAATGATACAGCTACATCTCCAAGATCTTGAAAATTGACTAAAATTTTCTTTTCAGGCTCCCCCTAAAGAATCTGTTACTTCAAAACAGCAGAAAGAAAATTTAAGAACATGACGCCCACATTCCCAAGAGGTGGGGTGGGTAGTTTTTATCTTTGCCATGGGTTATGGATATTTGTTCTTGTGTAGGATGATTGGTTGCAAGTTGTATTGGTAATGGTCATGAAAAAAAGCTGAATTGGGTAGATGAATGATTTTTAAAAGATAGATTATTGAATTACTTTAATCCAAAAATCAACTGTTAATCTCAAAATATTTTACATTGGTATGGATTTTGGTTTATTGATACAAATTTAAGGTCAATTTTGTTATGCTGTATCTATTTTTCTACTCTTGATTAAGGTATGATGTTTATGTAACTCATTTAAAATTGTAATGTATAATTAAGAAATGCAGATTAATAGTCATCTATGATAACCAAACTTATAGTCATGTTAATTAGCTTTTTTAGGCTTATAACGATGTTCAATTAGATAGGTAATCTTCAAACACTTCAAAGACCTATAGAATTTGTCATTTGAAATATTTTAAGAATTAGACTTTTCTGGACAGTGAGACAGGTCCTGCTTCTGCAGCGTCAATCTACTTCAAGAGAATAATGGGCATCAAAGAAACTTCATGTGGAGTTTACTTTCTTTGTGGCGACAGTTATCTTGTGCCTATGTATAATTAGATGAAGACATAATTAAAACTATATGCATTATAAGAACATGTGCAGTAGGGAAAAAATGAATGTATGACCTAGTCTATCAAAATAAAGAGCCACCCAACCCCCCCCCCCAGTAACTAGCCCCACCTTCTCTTTAACCCTACAGAATGGAGCATAGAATGAGTGAGGCCCATGAGCATCCTAACTCATGTGGTTCTGCTACTGATCTTGACAGTGCATCTGTCTATAGTCAGTGTCGCCACTTTGCTCAAATGATATCATCTTGCTTCTTGTGGAAATCTGTGAGGTCTCTTATTTTCAACTCTTGGGAGAAGTCCAGACTCTGACCCTGTCCATAAGTAATGCAACCACTCCTTAGCAGCTAGATCAATTTATGTTGCTTCATTGTAAATGTGCTACCTAGAGAATTTCAAATGCTTAATAATGTTGGAAGAAACAGGACTATAATTATATGAAATATAATAATAATATTTGTAATACATTTATTCACTGGAATTGATACATTTGTCTTTCATCTGACAGTTTTGAAACTGCTTTGAAGTCAGTTGGTAGCAAATACATGCTCAGAGTGTCTCTAATTAGGATGCTCCCTGTAGATACTGGGATCTGTCTTGTCATGTTTGTCTTCTTTTGAAAACTAAGACTTTTGCACCTTATTTGGAAGTTAGGTGGATGTCTTACAGACAGCCAGACTTCAAGGAAAGCCTCAAGACTCCATGTTCTAGTACAGATGCTGCATACGTTGCCTTTTTTTCTGTCACGAGCCCGGGATAGAGAGCATCACTGTCACTGGAAATCTTTCCTAAGCCACATCACTGTCAGGGTACTACTCTCTCATCCTGGTCCTCTAGCATCTCATGGAAAATCTTACTCTAACTTATATAACCACCCTACTTTGTGCAACAAAGATGCTTTCCTCTACTGTTAGAAAGAAAATTCTAGATGAATACTCAGCCATTTCTTAACTTGCATACTCCTTTATCTGACCTCATTCCTAATGCGAAATTCTTCCTCACTTTTCTGTCTTCCTCTAACCTCCCCAGGCTGTGCTGCCCTCCTTCCCACTTTGCTTAGACCTCAGCGCTGCTCAAGACCCTCCCCTATGCCTTCCTAAAGTTCGTCAGTGGGGAATGGTGGCTCTCATGGTTGGAAAAGAAGAGAGCATGCCACAGAATAAACTAAATGTCTGGAAAGGGTTTTCAGAACATTTTTAAAATGTAAGATGAAGATTTATTTTTCTAAAGATGCTATGAATATTTCCTTTTGGGCATGGTTTTTATATGCTTGCTTTTGTTATTTTGAGACAGGAGTTCATGTAGCCCAAGCTTCTGGAACTTGCAGTGAAGTTAAGGATGACCACAGACTTCTAATCCTCCTGCCTCTGTTTCCCCAGAGCTGGGATTAGAAATAAAGGTCACCAAACCCAGTTTATTCATTGACTTTAAAAAATTAAATCAAGTTGATCTCCAGAGAAACTGAGTTTAAGTCTTAGCTATTTAAAAATTCTTCATGGAGCATTGGCTCCCCTTCAACACCAGGCGCCTGCATTCAATAAAATGAAAAACAGGAAAAGACTTCAACCTAATCCATCATTACAGCCCAGTAATTCCACTCTCACTACTGTGTACTTAACACACGGGTGTAGCTTTTCATTTTCAAAGTACATTGAATGTTCACCCTCTGCCCAGGATTTTCAAGACCTCACAACTGGTCATCAATTCACACAGGGGCTGCACAGAGTGTAAAAGTGTTGGCCTGAATTCCATTTCCAAAACTCACATAAAGGTACAAGGCAATACCTGACTCCACAAAGTTGTAATCTGAGCACCATATGCACACACGCTGTGGCACACGTACCCATGTATACACATCATATCATGCATCCATTCACACACACACACACACAAAGTTATAAAAATTGAAAAAAAACTGGATACAGAGAATGTGCAGAGTATCAACATAGAGCAATTATTTATTTTGAGGTTGAATACTCTGTTTTTGCTTTCTCTTTTAATAGTAATTTACTATGCAGATAAAGTTAGTCTAGGTACCTATTGAAAGATATTTTCACACTTAGCTAGGCAAGGAGAAGCTACTGCGGGGGAATAAAGAGCCAGAAACCAATCAGGTGAGTCTTTGTGTAGAAGAGGTAAGAAAGAAGCGGGCTTAAAAGTCATATACAGAAAGATAAATAGCCCTGGTGATTATAAGTTATAGCAGCAAAGTTGATAACATAATCAGGATAACTAAAAACTATGAATGATAGTTTATAAAGATTTTCACATTCAGCACAATAAATTTGTCTACATGACCATACTCCGGCACAGTTTGGGGTATGGGGTAAACTGGGATTTCTCTTGGTAGCAAGCAGAATTCATGCAAGTCTCTCCTTTGAGAATTTAAAGTTTCTCTCAAGAAAAGGTTAATTAGGACATAATTATGACAGTGTTATCCTTCTGTGGTGGCTAAATTTGGTTTCCACTGAACACACCAGGAAGATGGAACCACACATGAGGAACCACTTCCATCAGTGTGGCCTAGGAACATGTCTGTGGGGCCATTTTCCTGATTTCTAATTGATATGGGAGGCATCCCCGTGCAGTGGGTCTGGGCTGTGTAAGCAAGGAAGCCAAACATGAGCCTGGGGGCAGCCGTGAACCACAGTCCTCATGGTGCCAACTCTGCAGATGCTCGAGATCCTGCTCTACCTTCCCTCAGGGGTAGACCCGCCAGGAAGTGTGAAGTGCAATAGCCCCTCCCTCCTCCAGATGGGCTTTGCCGTGGTGTTTGTCACAGCCACAGAAAGAAAACTAGGACATCTTCCTACAGACATTGTATTTTGAGTTATTCCAACTGTTAAGCGAAACACTTTCTTCACTAAAAGGAATTGCTCCCCCCACCTCTGTCTTTGTGTGTGTGTCCCTGTGTCTCTCTCTGACTCTCTCTGTGTCACCCCCCCCCCACGATTGGGGGCACGATCAGTATGTATGTGGACGTCAGTGGGCAACTTTTGGAGTCAGCTCTCACCTTCCACCTTGTTTCTGAGGCAGTCTCTTGTTCCCGCTGTACTGTGTATTCGCAACTAGCTGTCCACTAGCTTCCAGGCAGTTTTCCTATCTCCATACCCCTTATTTTATTGTGCTTATTTATTTACTTGCTTACTTATGACCCTGGTGACTGAACATGTGAGACAAGCACTGAAGACCTCTCTTGATCCCTCCTCCCAAAGGTGACCACTCTTGGGAATGAGGTGACTTTCCAATTCATATTTTTATTGCTTTTTATATCTTTATTGTTATAAGTATTCAATAAATGGGTGGTATATGTGTGTGCTTGTTTATATGTGTAATATTAAAAATGTGTTATATTTCTTATTTGTGTGTGTGTGCTTATGGGCCCATGTGCTTCGTAGTGAGCCTAGAGGTCAGAGGACAACTTACAGAAGTCAGTTCTGTCCCTTCCACAATGCTCCCCTGCCACCCGGGGATCAAACTCCAGTTTCCAGGCTTGGTAGCAATTATTTTTACCTAGTGGGCTATGTCGCTGGTCTCTATTTGGAACTTTGTGCGGTTCAAGAATGAATGTACTGTTTTATCAGGGTTCACCTCCACTCTTTTCAGTAAGCATCATGATTTGAGTTGTCTCCACACTGGTACACACAGCTTCAGTTAGTTTACATCGTTGTATCGTCTCTCACTCTATAAGGATTCTGCAGCTTACCTATTCTCCATCATTCTAATGGCCTGCCATTCTCCAGATGCTCAACAATGCTGTGACGAGCAATTCCACAGTGCAAATCCCCAACAGTTTCTCCAATAAAAAACAAACAAACAGACAAAAAAACTAACCTGTTCTTCAGTGTTCGGTGAATGGAAAGTTAAGGACTAAACTATTTCCGGGGGCCAGAGAGTAAAGCCTACTCTTTTGGAAACTGTGGTGGTTTGTGTTAGGAGGGGAGACCCTGGAGTCCAAACCCTGCCTTGGAATCTTTCGCTCTGATCCTTAAAACAACTCAGTTTGGTTTTGTCTCGTGACCTTGAGACTGGAAGCACCCCGGTGGCTGCGACCTAAGTGCTAAGGGGACACGAGGTGAAGGTGAGAATTACCATCTTTTGGGAAGAAAGAATATAAAGTGCCACCTTATGGGATAGCTTTGATAAGCCTGTTTCTGTTTCTTTGTTTTGCTGTTACTATTCGTTTGTTTTTGCTGTAGCGGGTTTAATGGACTGGCTGGAGAGGTACCTGTCCCACTTTGTTATCGTCCATCGCCAGTATCTCCAGATTCTTGAGCGCGCAGATCTGCCCGGGAAAGTGGTCGATGTGGTTCTGACTGAGATCCAGGAAACGCAGGTTGACCAGGCGCTTGAAGGAGCGCCGCAGCCCGCGCAGACAGGTGTTGCGCAGGTACAGCAGGTGCAGCGACGTCCAGCGGCACAGGAGGCGCGGCACCTTCTCCAGGCGGTTCCCACTCAGCCCGACCTCGGTGAGCTCCGTGAGCTCCTCCAGGGTGGGCGGGAGAGAGCGGAGGAGGTTTTGAGTCAAATCCAGCACCGACAGCTTCTTGCACTGGCTCAGAGACTCGGGCAGGAGGGGCAGATGGTTAGAGGCCAAGTAGAACTTCTGCAGCTTCACCAGCTGTCCGATTTCTTCCGGGATGGCCTTCAGCTTGTTGTGGTCCAGATCGATCACCTCCAGGTTGAGGAGATCACAGAGGATGGAAGGGAAAACCGAGAACTGATTCTGTTTCAGGTAGATCTCCCTGAGTTTAGTCTGGTTCACGATCTCCTTGGGCAGCGATTCCAAGTGGTTCCCCGACAGTCCAAAGAGCTCCAGGTGGTGTAGGGATTTGCAGAGCACCATGGGGATCTCTCTCAGGCCGGTGCTGTAGAGTCGCAGCTCCCGCAGGGTGCGGAGACAGCTGAGTACCGACAGAGAGGAATACGGCAGGCGGTTGTTGCTCAAGTCCAGCAACTGCAGGCTGCTCAGCGACCCCAGCTCCAGGCACAGATTCTGCAGGTTGTTCTTGTGCAGGTAGAGGACCTTGACATTCTTTAAATGCTGAATGTCCTGGGGAATTTCTTCAATCTGGTTGTTCTCCAGATGCAGTTCTTCTAACTCTTTTAATGACAAAATCTCTGATGGGATAGTTTTTAAATTCCGGTTGGAACTATCCACGAAAAACGTTCTATCACTGACACACTGGGGCTCATTTCTCTGAAGAATCTTGGGTAAATGTCCTGATCTCAATACTTCCTTTGTCACGAGTTTTAAAAGTTCCATGATTCCAAATCTGAAATACTGTGAGAGGAAGGAAAGAATCAGATTTACCTGCAAAAAGACTTAATAATGGAGTGTGGAGGTGATGACAACGGATAAATGACTGAAATTATTTTGCAACATAAAATTTGTAATTTTTTGCATTTCATGTTAGGGTAAGAGTTAAAGTGTAAGCGCCTCTTACTAGTGACTGTGCACGTGTGCTAAAACACAGATTGCCTAATTTTATTTTATTTTTAGTCACTTGTTTGGGGGCTAAAGAAATGGCTCAGCCTTTAAAAGCATTCACTGCTCTGGCAGAGGAACTCAGTTGGTGTCCCAGTAACCAATCTGGAGACTGTCAACTGCCTGCAACTCTGCTCCAGAGGAATCCCGTATCTCTTCTGTCCACTGTGGGCACTTGTACTCATGTATACATACCTTCCCTCACCCTACCACACATGCATAATTTTAAAAAATCTTCCAAAGCTGAGCATAGTAGTGCACACCTTTAATCCTAACGTTGAGGAGGCAGAGGCAGGTGGATCTTTGTGAGTCTACCTAGTGAGTTCCAGGATAGCCAGGGCTACATAGTGAGACCCTGTCTGAAGAACAACAGAAAAAAAATTAGGATATCAATTTTTATTTAGTTTCAAATGAATTGTTGAAGTTTGCAAAAGATCACGCTCTTGCCATCACCCCCAGAAATATTGGGGAAAATTATCTTTTATATATTTTCATAAAGTCACCAGAGTTGCTATCTGTGAAGATAGCTAACGTGTGAAAAATCTAGTGCTCAGCCACCTTTTCTTCACAAGTGGAGGCCAGTAGGAAGGCCTCCCTGCTGCCTGGTAGGGCTGGTAGGCAGGAGCCAGCCTTCCTTAGGTAAACCAAAAGTCAACCAAAGGAACAAACCATGCCTGGGACAGAACCGGCTAAAGAAAACAACTTATAATCATAACGTGGGTCAAGAGGGGCAGCCTCTCCAGTATGGAGTACTCTCAAGCGCAGGGTCAGTTCTCCACTAGACTTCATCAAGAGCCTTTCTCAGTCTGCGTTGCTTGCTCCTTTGGAGGCTCACCCATGGTGCCCGGGGTGTCTCTCTCTCTCTCTCTGACACACACACACACACACACACACACACACACACACACACACACACACACACACACACCATGCAGCATCTTCAACATTTCTATCCTTTCCTCCACCTTCTTTTTGTCTGTCTGTTTGTTTTTGAGACCGGGCTTTTCTGCGTAGACCAGGCTGGCCTCAGAGTCATAGAGATCCACAGGCCTCTTCCTCCTGAGTGCTGACACATGCCACCACATAGGCTGCTCTTTATCTTGTAACTGTTTTACCTTGGGGCCTTTCATCCACTCTCAGCCTCCAGGAATCTGTCTGGTTCAGGAACCCTCCAACCCCAACCCACTTTTCTCGCTGGCCTTCCTCCCATATTCAATACTACCCTGTGGCCCAGCCACCCTTGGCATCCCTGGGCTCCAATGCTAGCTAAGGCCTTATCGTCTCTCTTAGGCTTCTGGGGCTATTTCCAGCCCCACTTCCGGGCTAGTCCTCCAAATTCACCACCATCAGGTAGCTGAAGGTTCTTATCATCCTGCCATACCCCTTCACAGCCTCACTATGAAGAAGATGCTCAGATTCCACATGGATATGACCTTGCCTGCCTCCTTACTTTAGGTGCTGACTGTACCTGTGCCTCTGCAGCTTGGCCCTGGGGCGGGCTATCTCAGACTAGTCCGGAAGCGGCCTTCTCCGGGAAAACCTTTCCAGGGGGCTCCACTCCTTTAGGAAACTCTTTAAGCTACTACAGTCCCAGGTCCTTCATACTTCGAGGCTCTACCACCAGATTCCCAGGTTGGCCCTTCGCGTCCTTGTTGGAGAGAAAGGCTTGGTTACCAAGCCTACCAGGGTTTGTAGCCCTGGTCCCTAGCCCAGCAGGCTAGGCTCCCAACCCCCGAAGCTACCCTCTCAATGTCTATAACCCAGAGTGGGTAAGTTTGAAGTGAGCATCACTGCCTACCGATCACGGGGTGCCCCGCCCTCTCAGCTGTGGCTCCGCCTCTTCCCCCTTCCTTCTGGAGGAAGCTCTGTGGTTGCTATGGGAGCGACTCGGACTCGGGTTGCTGCCCGGTAAATGGTCTCAACCCTGGGAGGACCGTGCAGGAGCAGTCAGTAGAGAAAGCCCATCCACAACCTTCTTCAGCGGTCCAGATCGGCAGGGCGAGCTGGGTACCCGGCTCTGCAGCCCCAGGCCGCCGGAGGTACGAGGTACGGTCTGTGGAGCCCTTGACCTCGGTCGGTTCACCTGGCTTTGTGAGAAGGGTGGGGCAGGATAGTGTCTGCTGGGGGCTCCTCTGCGTCCCCGAGTTCATGGAAGCTCCGAAACCATCCAGAAAAGTAGGAGGCTCCCGAGACCGTTCTGAGTTCTCACTTGTAGATCACCCACCTTTTCTTTTTTCTTTTAACCTCTTCATCTACTTTTCATCTTTAAATTAGTATATAGAAAGGGTTCATCGTGACACTTTTATTCGTACATATCATACTTGCACATTCACTTTGAGCATATCTGCGTTCGCAAATTTAACAGATTAAACATAAATGTAGGGGGTGTACTCAGTGGCTGAGCGTTTGCGTGGCACCCACAGAATCTAGAGTTCAGGCAACCACTTTGGTTTGGGATGTTTGTTTTAAAGTATGTGTTGGGGGCTTGGAGAGACGACAATAAGGGAAATAAGATGAAAAAGGGAGATGCTCAGACACAGAGGCTTTCGGGGGTGGAGCCTGATGGGAGAGGTGGAGCCTGATGGAGCACGGCTGGGCAGGACTGCTCTCCTGCTCCCTGGAGGGAAGAATAAGACAATTTTTTCCTCGCTGCGACTGCTGCCTTCTCATAACTGGACCTCCGAAGAAAACATAGCTTGGAGATTCAATTCCCGTCCCTGCTCCCTGGCACTGGGGCAGACACCAGAAGCACTGGTGTTCCATCTCGGGGTGTGAGTACCCGAGGCAGGAAAGCCGACCAGTGGAAGGGAGCCCAGCTCTGGTGTCTGTTTAGAAATTACCAGCGAGTCTGTGTTTCCGGGATGCTAATACTGTACTTAGTAAATGTGTTCCACATACACACTCAGAAATGCTGCATTCTGATCCCGTCTCTCTTCAGCAACTCAAAGAATCCTCGTGTACCCGAGTGATTTGAATGGCTTCAGAGGTAAGTGTCCTAGATAGGTCTCTGTTTACCTTCACTTAAGTTCAGCACTTTCCAAAAGCATTTGACAAATATAACCCATTCTTGGGGTGGGGGTAATATTTGATCATCTTGAAAAATATTGTGCTACGTTATGTAAAGAGCCAAAGGTTTTCTAAAATGGGTGAAGGAATCCAGTCTGTACATTCATCCACATGAGGCCCAATCCTGTTGTATTCTTCAGACAGTAATGCTATGGAAAAAACTGCTTAGGGTGCAACGTTAACTAAAAGGGATGAACTGGACCAAAGATTCCAGTTTTGTCTCAGCACACATGCACACCCACAAACACACACACACAAAGACACATGCACACACACAAAGACACATGCACACACACAAAGACACATGCACACACACAAACACACATGCATACACACAAACACACATACACACACAAACACACATACACACACAAACACACATGCACACATACACACAAAGACACATGCACACACAAACACACATACACACACACAAACACACATGCACACATGCACACACAAACACACATGCACACATGCACACACACAAACACACATGCACACACAAACACACATACACACACAAACACACATGCACACACACAAACACACATGCACACACACAAACACACATACACACACAAACACATGCACACACAAACACACATGCACACAAACACACATACACACACAAACACACATACACACACAAACACACATACACACACAAACACACATACACACACAAACACACATACACACACAAACACACATACACACAAACACACATGCACACACAAACACACATACACACACAAACACACATACACACAAACACACACAAACACACATACACACACAAACACACATGCACACACATACACACATGCACACACAAACACACATGCACACACACAAATAATTAAAAATGAAGATTCAAATGTATCTTTAAAAAGTTATAAGAAAAGTTAATTTCCTTTCAATTTAAAAATAACAGATCTTAAGTCTTTTTCTAATAGTACAGATGTCACTGTGAGGCAACGGATGCTTCTGAGATGCGGAGCCTTAGAGAAGAAGGCAGCATCTGAGAATGCAGCCTAGTTAAAGTGTGAGAACATTGCACCCCAGAGAGGCACATGCGAAGTCTTTAGACTCACTTTGATTTTGCACACTTCGCTTAGATATTTTTTACCCAAAGTAATTTCTCTGGACACGTTTCCCTCTGCTGCCAGCCCAACTCATGTTCGAGGTTATTTGCCCCCATTCAGCTAGGGTGCTGACTAGAGCCAGTCTGCCTCCCTCTCTGCTGCATTTAGAACCTGTTTGGCTCTCCCACCCTCCTGAGTCTTCTGTCTCTTTCCTCCTCACTGTGAACCCGCACACACGTACACATGCATACACATACACATGCATTCATACACACACACACTCATACATACAAACACACACATACACACAAACACACATACACATAAACACATATACACACAAACACACATACACACAAACACATATATACACAAACACACATACACACATGCTCAGCTCATACATACAAACATACGCAAACACATACACACACATATACACACACTCATACATACAAACACATGCACACGCTCATACACACAAACACATATACACACAAACACACAGAACACACACACAAACACATACACACACATACACACACAAACACATCTACACACAAACACATATATACACATACACACACAACACACACACACAAACACACACACACACAAACACATACACACACAAACACATATACACACAAACACATATACACACGAATACACACACTCCTTTGAAATAAACTTAATTGATGAAACTTTGGGGGGTTTTCATATGTGATTTTCATATGTGATAATGAATGCATTTATGTCTCCAAAGCTCTAGAGTCTATGGACAGCCTCCAGGAACAGTACAGTCAGTTTTGTTCAGAAAACTTACGGAAAACTAATCCTTTTGTAGTGAATTTACTCCAAAAATTGGATGAAGAAATTAAAAAGGGGTAAGGAAGAAAAATATGCAACTGCATCAAAAGTACTCACTGATCCTCATTTCTGTGAAATCCTGGACCATTCAGTGGCTTTAGTCCCATTTGAAGATGGTTTGGTAAAGGAGACAGAGCTTTCAATTCGGGGAATTGGGCATTAGGCAGGCATGTGGCACTTGGAGCTAAGTGCGGTATCTGACATGGGAAGAGCAGAGTGCAGAGCCCACAAGCCAGGACCCCTGGAGCTGGGTGAGCTCAAGCATCTCCTTTGTCATCCTTTGTCCTGCGTGTCAGAGTTGTTTCTGCTCTGTTCTGTCAATTCAACACGGTTAGATTTACCTAAAAAGAGACACAGCAATTGAAAATATGCTTCCACCAGATTGCCTGTATGAAGGTCAGTGGGGAAATTTTATTGACTAATGATGAATGCAGAAACCCGCTGTGGGCACTGCCAACCCTGGGCATGTGGTCCTGGCAGGTATAAGAAGGCTAGCTGAGCAAGCCAGTGAGCAGAGCTCCTCTGTGGCTTCTGTTCAGTTCCTGTCTCCAGGTCCCTGGCCTGAGTTCTGTCTTCCCTCAGTATTAGCTTGACCTAAGAGCTGTACAATGAAATAAACCCTTTCCTCCCCAGATTGATTCTGTCATGGTGTTTATCACAGCAGAAATCTAAAGCATCTTCAAAGTGTAGTCCACAGTGGGTTTGATGGTTAGCTTTATCAATTTGACACAGTCAAGGATCACTTGGGAACACTGAGGAATTTCTGGTTAGCCTATGCTCATGTCTACAGAGGATTTTCTTAATTAAGTTAACTACCATGAGTAGACACGCTAGGGTCGACATCATTTTTTAGACGGGGTCCTGAACTGGATAAGACTGGAGAAATCAAGCTGAACACTGACACAGCTGAGACACATGCTCTTATGTCTGTCTACTCTTATTTGGTTTGAGGGGTGAGATTTCAAGGTTTCTTTGTGTAGCCCTGGCTGCCCTAAAATTCACTCTGTAAACCAGGCTGGCCTCGAACTCACAGATTTCCACCTGTCTTTGCCTCCTGAGTGCTGGAATTAGAAGTCCGTGCCACCACCTGGCTTCTGTCTGCTCTTGACTGTGGGTGTGATGTAATTATATAGACCCTCCCGCTGTGAGTTCCCCTTAGGGGTAGATGACTTGAAATCAAAACCAGAAACCAACCGTTCCTCCATTAAATTTCTCTCCTCCCCCCCCTTTCCTTCTTTTTGTCTCTTCTGTTCTATGAAAGGATTTGTCTGTGTAGCCTTAGACGTCCTTGAACTTGCTCTGTAGACCAGGCTGACCCCCAAATCACAGGGATCTGCTGACCTCTGCATCCTGAGTGCTGGCATTAGGCGCACCAGCTGGGCAGTGGTGGGTGGCACATGCCCTTGATCCCAGCTCTCAGGATAACAGGGGCAGGTGGATCTCTGCGAGTTAGAGGCCAGGCTGGGCAACCCGGGTTACACAGAGAAGTTATGTCTCAAGAGAAAGAAAGGGGAGTGGGGAGACAGAGGGAGAGGGAGAGAGAGGTGTACCAACAGAACCAGCTCTTGAGTCTCGTTCTGTGGAGATGTCTTATTCAACAGAAATAAGGGTAAGAGAGCGAGGTGTATTAGAGAAATTAAGTGATGGGGAAATTAGCTGTTAAGCTGGTTTTTAAGGTCACATGTGAAGGGTGTCAACATTGTCCTTCTCACTTCTTTTTTTTTTTTTTTTTTGCCTTTTTTTTTTACTTTGACAGACCAAATGAAGACGTCACATTAAACATTTCTGGTAACAATCGCTTAGTCCCAGTACAAAGAATGACAGGTGAAGATTTTTGGCTTCTTTCCAAAGTTTTAAGGAACCAGCCATGCATCAGTGGTATGTTTGTTTAAGAACAAACGCCGTCTGCTTTTCCTTTTCCTGACTTTTCAGCATTCACTATAAGAAACATCAGCTTCTGTTCACCTGTATGTTTCAGGTCTGGATGTGAGATATAACCTTATAGGTGACATTGGTGCCTACTATGCCGCAAAACTGCTTCAGGTATTACACCACTGCCAGACATCCTTATCCATTGTTCTGAGATGTATGGCAAACACAAGGATCCCAAGTCTTGGCTATATGCGTATCTACAGAAATTCATGGAAATCCACTTGTATTTGGTCTCAGGAGAACTGATCCCCTGAGTTGCTGAGTTATCTCTTGCAAACTATGATTAAATACTCAAAGATGTCCATACATTCAGTCACTGGTGAAACTAAATGCTGTCTCTTCCTTCCAATGGTATTGCAATTGAAAAAGAAGAGGACTTTCTTCCTAAATGACGATTGTCATTGTTGGAATTATATGGAGATACTTTTAATTAAATAAACTGTGTACATAGATTGAGTTCTAGTAATGGAAATGTAATAGCTCCTTTCTCTCCTTATAGAAACAGCCAAGCATCACTTACTTAAACCTTATGTTTAATGATATTGGACCTGAAGGTGGAGAACTGATTGCCAAAGCACTACACGTAAGCATTTACATACCTCAAAGGAGTATTTCATTTGTGAATTTTAACTTCTTGTGGTTTGGAAACAACATAACCAAAGCTAATGTGAGCTTATGTTATTTCAATTTTGTGTGGAGATGTGTGTGCATGCACATGTGTGCGTGTGTGTAATATGTATTGATATTTTGCCTATATATATGTTTATGTACCACATGCATTCCTGGTAGCAGAGTTACCTATGGTTGTGAGAGGCCATTTGGGTGCTGGGAACCGAACCTGAGTCCTTTGGGAGAGCAGTTCTTTTAACTAATGAGCCATATTCCCCAGCCCCAAAGATTTATTTTTATTTTTATGTGCATGAGCCTCCATGTATGCATACCACATGTGTATCTGGTGCCTACAGAGGTGAAAGGAGGGCATTGGGTCTCCCGGAACTGGAGTGACAGGTGACTGCTCACCATGTGAGTGCTGAGAACCAAACCCCTGTGTTTTCAAGAGCAGTGATTGGTTCTTAACCACGAAGACATTTCTTCAGCTCCTTAAATGTATACTTTTAGTGGGGTTTAGTTGGTCAAAGTGTGACTCTTACTTGAGGACTTTGGGCTCATTGTAAAAAGAAAAACCGAGTAGCTTTGTTGGGTTATGGGGTTGCACATGTGGAACCTCAGAACTTGGAAGGAAGAAGCAGGAGGGTGGCTGGTTTCAAGGCTAGACCTTGTCTCTAAAGGCACACCACTGCTTGTCTTTCTTCAACACCTGGCTGTAGCACAGTCTAACCCCGTCACCCTCCACCCCTACTACCACGCCCATATGGTAGACGGTGTCCTGATCTGTGAGCCAGAAACCACCTTCTCCTTCTTCAGGTTGCTTCTTGGTGAGGATTTGGTCACAGCAAGAAGAGATGGAAGCGTACAGAAAACTGCTACCGAGATAGTAATAAACTGTAGTAACTTCTAAAATCTCTAGTCCTGTGGAACTAGTGTGTGGAAAGAATGTAGAGACACTTGGAACCAGATGGAGGTGTGAGCGGGAGTCAGTGGGCCATTGTGTTGAGTTTGGAGCCCAGGGTAGAAGTGTGAACTGAGATGCCCAGTGAGTAAAAGTGTTTGCCATGTGAGCCTGGTGACCCGGGCTGATTCTCTGGAGTCCCTGTAGAAGAGCTGAAAAACTCCAAAAGTGGTCTTCTGACACATATTTGCCATGGCAGGTGAGCACACTTGGACCCCCTCACACACACACACACACACACACACACACACACAATGATGATGATGATGGTAATAGAAAAATAAGGGGTTGGAAAGATGGCCCAGAAGTCAGGAACACTTGTTCTTGCAGAGGCCCCGTGCTTGGCTCATAGCACTCACAACTGTTTGTGGCTCCAGTAGGATTTGACATCCTCTTCTTATCTCTGTGGGCTTCGGGCACACAACTGCTGCACAGACATATATGCAGGCAAAACCATAAAATAAAAATAAATAAAATGTTAAAAAGAAAGAAAAAGAAATGAGGACCGGGATACAAGTCCTTGTGAGGTCACAGAGGGGACAGCTCTACCAGGACCTGGCTTAGAAAACATTTGTGCTGTGGTCTGGCAAAGAATCTAGTTGTCTTCTATGTCCTAAACTCTTGAGAGGGGCTGAATTCAAGAGGAATGGCCTAAGCTTTTTAGTGGAGGTAATTTCAAGACAACATAACCTCCAGGCTGTGCACAGTTACAGCTCAGCCAGTGCTCTTAGACAGATTTACACAAGGCCACAGAAATACAGGAGAGAAGCTGAGCTTGGCAGGGAAGGATGGGAGCAAGGATAAAGAGTTGGAGACAGCATGTGCTGACAGAGTGTCTGTGGCTGGTAAGGCAAGTGCCACCTTAAAGGGAAACCACACACTTGCGCCATGCAGTAGAAACATTGCCTTGAATGCAAAACTCCAGGGTGTAACAATGCAAATTCATTTGAAAGTCCATGTCCTGAAAAAAATGCATAGCCTTCAAGGTACCCTGTTGGAAAATGGGCCCCTAAAGAAGTGCTCTTTCAAGGTTCAACTATGAAGGAATGCAGAAACTGCTATGGTCCAAGGAGACCAGGCTATCTCATGGGCTGTCAACAGAACTCAGGGGCAT
Organism: Phyllotis vaccarum; assembly: GCA_033318265.1. Lineage (NCBI taxonomy): Eukaryota > Metazoa > Chordata > Mammalia > Rodentia > Cricetidae > Phyllotis > Phyllotis vaccarum. The sequence goes on along the minus strand of JARWLC010000010.1, from coordinate 28,910,409 downwards.
CTTCCATGTGGTGGAGGTTTTACAGGCAATATACAAGTATGGAAGATTTGTGAAGACTTGCACTCAGGCTTCAGAATAACACCGAGGCCATACAGGGTGCAGCAGGGTCAGGCCTTGTGTAGGGCTTCTGGGCTGTGCATGAAGTGATGAGGGATGGGGTCTAACTGGTAAAGGAAAGACAAGGTAGTGGAGACACCAGAAACATGGGATGTTTGCTGAGGAAAACTGCAGGCAGCAAGAGGAGACAGCCCTTGAAAGAGGCCATAATTGCCACAGAGCTGGAAGGGCAGAGGGACCCACCTCTAGAGGATCCATGCAGCTTCAGGTTTGATCTTGCTGTGCCCTGATCTTCCCACCTCCTCTAATATACTGTCATATCCCGGAAGTGTATAGCATATTTTCTCTACAGGGGCTGACAGTTAAGAGTACCTTGAATCCCAGAGCAGACTGTTGAGCTTAGACTTTGGAATAAAGTCAGAACTGCTAAGACTCAGAGGAATCTTGGAAATGAGCTCAGTGTATGATGCTTACGAGATGGCCATGCGCCTCTGAGGACCAGTGGTGGCTATAGTTTCTAAGTGATGTGTTTAGGTATCAAGTTGACAAAGAGTAGATTTATGCTTAAATTTATGTTGTCAACCTGACTGAACTTGGGATCACACAGGAGACACAGCTCTGAGGTGTCTGTGAGGACATCTGTAGAGGTTTAACTGAGAAAAAAAAATCTATCGTAAATATGGTGGCACCATTCCATGGGCTATGGGATTTAGAGCGAATGAAATACGGAAAAGAAGAAAAAAGTTAACCTTTCTGCTTCTGGCTGTGGTTGCAGTGTGACCAGCCATGTTATAATAAACTCTATTTCCAAACAGACCTGCAAGCCCACATATCATATGCCTTTGTTACTTAAAGACATCAACAAAATTGATTGCAATGGAATTTGCAGGCACAAAACATATTCTCTCAATGTTTTCAGTTCAAGGGAAGTTCTTAAAGTATATTTAGAGAGGCTTGGAATGGTGGCACATGCCTTTAATCCCAGCACTTGGGAGGCAGAGGCAGGGGGATTTCTGTGACTTTGATACTGGTATGGTTTACATACAGAGTTCCAGGGCAGCCAGGGTTACATAGTGAGACCCTGTCTACAAATAAATTTATTTACAGAGTTCTGTAATCACCACCACCACTATTATTTTTGGAATATTTTTATATGTATGTAAATGTATGTGTTCATTTGGAGAGGTGACATACATAATGTGGGTACATATGCCTGTGTGCTTGCATGCAGAGCCCGAACAGGAAGTTCAGTGTCCTCCTTTGTCACCCTCAACATTATTGCCATCAGACAGTCTCTTAGTAAGAGGGAGGCATGCCATTTAGATCAGGATGGCTAGCCAGTGGACATGCAGGTGTCTCTGCACCCCAGTGCTAGAGTTACAGGTGTGGGCAGCCTGCTTGGCTTGTTATCTGGGTGCTGAGGATTTGAACCTGAGTTCTCATATTTCCAGAGCAGTGCTTTCTCTACCAAGCTATCTCCAACCCCTTTTTAGGAAATTCTTATTACCTCCCAAGAAAACCCTTACAGCTGTTAGTGAAGCCTCCCTTCCACTCTCCAGCCTTTGCAGCCATGAACCATTTACACATCTGATTATTTCGTATAAATAGAACCATGTAATATATGGCTTAATATTTTCAAGGTTCATCAATGTTGTAGCATAGTTTAAAAATTTTTATATATATATATATATATATATATATATATATATATATATATATCTATGTTTTGTCTGCGTACTATATGCTTTCCTACACTGTCAGAAGAGGGTGCCAGGGTCCCTGGAACTGGAATTATGGATGGTTATGAATTGCTACTTGGGTAATCAAACTTAAATCTTCTGAAAGAGCAGCCAGTGTCCTAACTACAAAGTCCTCTCTCTTGCCCCATAACAATTTTTTTATTGTTCAGGAATATTCCATTCAGTGGGTATATCAGATTGTGCTCATCAGTTGATAGACATTTAAGCTTTTACTTTTTCGCTGTTATGAATAATACTACTTTGCACCTTCATGTTGCTTTGTAAATATTTTCATTGGTGGAGGGTAGTAGTACTTGCTCACTGGGGGACTGCCAGCCTGCAAATGACACAGAGCCTTATTATTAATTATGAAAGCTTGGTCTTAGCTTAGGCTTTTCCTCCACTCGCTTTTATAGCTTAAATTAACGCATATTTTTAAATCTATGTTCTGCCACATGACTCAGTTACCTCTCCTCAGTACAGCACACCCAACTTGTTCTGCTGTCAAAATCCCACCTTCTTCTTTCCAGAGTTCTCTCTCTGCCTGGAAGCCCCACCCATACCTCCTGCCTAGCTACTGGCCGTTCAGCTTTTTATTACACCAATCACAGCAACACATCTTCACAAAGTGTACAAATATCCTGCACCAGGTGTACACTCAGGAGTGGAACTGCTGGGCAATGTGATAGCTCTGTAAAACATTTTAAGGAACTGCCAGATTGGTTCCCAAAGTAGCTGCACCTTTTAACAGTTCTGTGGAAAACATGAGCAGGTCCGGCCATTAGCATCATCATTACTGCTTTCTCAGTCCTAACCATCTAAGTGCCTGTGAGGAGCCCCAGTGAATAACCGACTTTACATCTTCCCGTGGATCTTGTGTGTTCTTCCTCTGGAGAAACATTTGTGCAAACCACTTGCCCCCCCCCCTTAAAGCCTCCGTTTCATTGGTTTTGAGATAATATCCCACCGCTTTGCTCAGATTAGTCTTGGAACTTCTTAAGTGGCCTTTGGCTTCACTTTTCTGAGCACCTGGGGCTGCAGTGGTGCATCGTGTAGCTGGCTGGTGATCCTTCGGAGTTGTACGTGTTCTTTATATATTCCAGATATAAGACCCATCAGACTTATGACTGAAAATATTTTCTCTCACTTTCTTGATGTTCTTTGAAACAAACGGTTTTGATTTTTGACAAAATTCCCATTTATTTAGCGGGTAGGATCTCTGTGCTCCGGTGTTCTGTCTAAGGCAGCTTTGGCTAATCTGAAGTTGCAAAGACGTTACGTTTCTACTTGATTCTAAGAGTTGTCATTTACTCATCCACTACAACTTAATTTTTGTATATAGCGAGAAGCAGGAGTCTAACTTCATTCTTTTATATGTGGTTATTTAGCTATCACAAGGACATACATTTTTAAAAATTCCTCCTTCCAGTCAATTGTCTTGGTACCTTGTTTCAAAACATCAGTTGAGAAAGAGAGAAAGAAGGGATATGAGAAGGTTTGGAGGGAGGAAGTGGAATGGGAATCAATATAATTATATCATAATCTCAACAAATAAATTTTAAAACTTGGTTGACATAAATGTAAGGATTGCTTTTGTAGAACTTTCAAGTTCTGTGAATCTACTGTCTGTCTTTGTGCTAATACCATGCTGTCGTGATTCTTAATTGTCATTTCTTAAATGAGGATATGAGTCATATATATATATATCTGTAATAATTTTTCAAGATTATATTGATTCTTCTGGGTCAGTTGCATTTTCAGATAAATTTTAAAAGTGGTTTGTCAATTTCAGAAAGAAAAGCAGCTGGAGTTTGACTATAATTATTTAAGTCTGTAGGTAGTTTGGGGAATACTGTTGTTTTAATAATGCCAACTATTCCAGTTCTTGAACATGGGATGTTCTGACAACTCAGCTCTTTATTTTCTTTGAAATATATAGTGTTCAAGCCTTGTCCTTGTTTTGTTAAGTATATTGCTTATATTTTGTGCATTTTGATTCTACTAAAATGGAACAATTTCACTTTTTCAGAGGGTCGCACTATGTAGGCTGGCCTAGAACTATGTAGGCCAGGCTGGCCTCAAACTCAGAGATCTGCCTATCCCTGCCTCTTGAGTGCTGGGGTTAAAGATGCACGCTACCACACTTGGCTTGGAATTATTTTAACATTACTAGAATATAGAAAGAGAATTGACCTTTAGGTAAATCTTCCATTCTGCTCTCCCTGAACTTATCAGTTTGAACAGCTTTTGGAGGGGTACTACTTAGAATTTTTCATATATAGTATGAGATCATGTTCAGTGTGGGAATTTTACTTTTATCTTTCCTTATTTTCTGGATTTAATGTTGGTGGTTTACATGTGCCTAGGAGTATATTCCTTTTTTCCCAGACTTTCCAATTTGTTGAAATATGCTTTCAAACTGTCCCCCAAGAATCTTAGATTATTTCATCTTGTTGTAACAAACCTTTACTACCTCTAGCTTTGTTGAATGTTCTTTCTTTAGACTAGTCTGGCTAAGGGTTTGTTACTCTTTCCCTTCTTTTTTAAAAAAAAAAATCAACTTTTTAATGGAGTCTATAAGGTATACTTTTAGTGTCCATTTATCACTTTGGAATTTGGTTTATTCTTGTTCTTCTTGTGTGTGTGTGTGTGTGTGTGTGTGTGTGTGTCTGTCTGTCTGTCTGTCTGTCTGTCTGTCCATGTGTATGGAGGCCAAAGGTTGATATTAGGTCTTCCTCTATCACTTGCCACCTTATTTTTTGAAACAGGGTCTCTGGGCCTGGAGGTTATTTTAGCTAGACTAGCTAGCCAGTGAGTCCCTGGGAAGTGCCTGTCTCACCCCTATCTTCCCCAGTGTGGGAGTTACTCACGCCCCACTGTGCCTATGTAATTAGGAACTCAATTTCTCCTGCCTACACAGCAAGCACTTTACCTATCAAGCAATCTCTGCAGGCCCCTGCTCTTATTTTTCTAAGACCTTCTGGTGCACAATTATCTAGTTGAGTACTCTGACATAAAAAAAAAAAAAATCAAAACTTTGTTTTGAGTATGTGTCTGTAAACATGGTGCACGTGGAGGTCAGGCAACTCAGGGAGCCAATCCTTTTATCCCATATGGGTCCTGGGGAATCTGTCTTCATATTTCGGTTGTCATACTAGAGCACCGTGATCAAGATCAGTCTGAGGAGGAAAGACACTAATTCATCTTACAGCTTGTCCATCATTTAACAAAGTCAGGGAAGGACCTCAAGGCAGGAACTGAGGCAGCGGCGTGAGGGAGTGATGCTCACTGGCCTGCTCTCAAAGGTTTGCTTCCTTACTACACACCGTAGAACTACCAGCCTAGGGTGGCAAAGCCCACAAAGGTCAGGGCCCTCCCAAATCCCAATCACTGGGCAAAAGCACCACAGGTTTGCCCAGAGAACAATCTGAATGGGCGCATTTTCTCAGTTGAGGTTCCTTCTCAAATGGCTTTAACTCAAGTTAAATCAACACAAAACCAGCAAGCACAGAATCCAACTTAGGTTGTTAGGCATGGCAGCAGGCCCTTTACATATTAAGCCATGTTGTTGGCTCCTCAGATTATTTATTTTAAAGGGAGTGCCACGGCTATAAACTTCTTTAAGACGAGCCTTCATTATATCCTAAAGGTCCTAAGAGGTTGGCTTTTTTTTTATTGGATTCTGGGAATTCTAAACACCTAAGTTCTTCAGTGACCCACTATCATTCATAAGTGCACCCTTCGCCTCCATGTATTTGTATAGTTTTTGTACTTTATCTTACCATGAATTCTACTTTTATTCCATTATGGTCTGATAAGATACAAGAAATAATTTCTATTAAAAAACAGAACTAAAATCTATTTGCCCCATGAAGCCCTATAGGCCACGGAGAAGGCTACATACTCTGCAGCTGCTGAAAGTAGTATCTTGTAGATGTCTATGAAGCCCACTTTTCTCATGTAAGCCAACCTGGTCTCAAACTCACGGTATAGCCAAGGATGACACTGACCGCCTGATTCTCCTGCCCCTCCCCCCAGAGTGCATGCACCAGTGTGCCTGGCTTCTTCAGGCCATGATGATCTATGGCAGTTTAACTCCCAGGTTTCTTTGCTCATCTTCTTCTCTGACCTGCATTTGATGAGAGCGGGATATTGAAATCCCACATCATCTCTGTATCTGGGCCTTCCACTGTTGTCCAGTAGTATTGTTATACAATATACTTGCAATCACTCTGTCTTCTTGGTGGAGTATTCTCTCTAGGATTATGGGGTGGTCTTCTGTCTTTGAAGACTGGCTTGAGGACTACTGTTTCCAATGTTATTTTCTGTATGCACTTGCTTCCTAAATTGTGCTCAATTCTGTGCCATTGCTAATGAGGTGAGCTGTTTTCAGACACTTGGCTTTTTACTTTTAGATTTGATTTGATTTTGTTTTATTTTGCCTGCATTTGCTGCTCTTGCAGAGGATCTGGGTTCTGCTCCCAGCGTCCACACAGCAACTGGCTTTAACTCTAGTTCCGGGGGAACCAGGCATTGGTTCTCCATGGGTACCAGGCATGTACATAGTACATGTACATACATGCAGGCAAACACCTATACACAAAAAATAAAAATGGGAGTTGGGGAATGTATCTCATTGACAGAAGGTTTGCCTAACACTGTGGTTCTCAACCTTCCTAATTCTGCAACCCTGATGATGTAATAATCCCCAGCTATAAAATTATTTTGTTGCTACTTCATAACAAGTTTTGCTACTGTTATGAGTCATAATGCAGGATATTTAATATGTAAACCCTGTAAAAGAATTGTTTGGACCCCCTGCCCTGGTACAGGTAAGGCACTGGTTTCAATCACCAACACAAACACACACACACACACACACACACACACACACACACACACACACACACACACGAGAGAGAGAGAGAGAGAGAGAGAGAGAGAGAGAGAGAGAGAGAGAGAGAGAGAGCGCAATGTGGAAAATGGGAAATTACAGCTTCAAAGGCTGCTTCAAGGGATGATGGGAAGTGTTTGGCTAACTAGCTACAGTGCTGACTACACAACATGGTGAACTAAGTAATGACATTGAACATTTTATAACAGTCTGCTCTTGACATGTGAATGCCAACTCAGTAATACATTTTCTTATGAAACAAATTCACATAATTTCCAATGAAAGGATATTAAAATCCCCTTTATTTCCTGGGTATTTGTTTCTTGTTCTTTCTTTTAAAATATTCAGATACTATAAGAAATTAGATGTTACTTTTGCAGGATATATCCTACTCTTTTGCTATAAAAATTAGTTTGCAAGCCAGTAGCACACGCCTTTAATCCCAGCACTTGGGAGGCAGAGACAGGCACATCTCTGTGAGCTCGAGGTCAGCCTGGTCTATAGAGTGAGTTTCAGGACAGCAGGGCTGTTAAACAGAGACTCTGTGTGTGTATGTATATATATATATATATATATATATATATATATATATATATATATATATATATATATATATATATATATATATGTTTGCAAATAGTAATACAACCTCCTGACTCAGTTGAGAATGTTGTGGGTTCAAATTTAAGCAACTAAGTTTTGATTTTCTTTTTTAGAAAAACACAACTCTCAGATACCTGCGAATGACTGGAAATAAGATTGAGAACACAGGCGGCATGGTTTTTGCTGCAATGTTGCAGATAAACTCATCCCTGGAGAAACTGGATCTGGGCGACTGTGACCTGGTGAGCTGGTTCTGAGAAAGTCACTTTTCTGAGGGAAACAGCACAGGAAGCTAGAGAATGGGGTTTCTTCTTGTTTGTTTCCAAGCAAAGGTCTTGCCATGTAGCCCAAGCCAGCCTAAACTCATATGTGCTAGAATTGTACAAATATGCTGGTATCCTGACAAGACACTTACTAATGGCTACCCTACCCCTGTGGGAAATGTGGTTTTCCATTCACATAGTAATATAGATGTTTAATCAGATTATAGAGACTGGAGAGATGACCCTAAAGCATTTACTGCTTATACAGAAGACCCTGGTTCTGTTCCCAGAACCCATGTGGTAGCTCACAACCATCTGTAACTCCAGTTGTAGGGGATCTGGTACTTCTTCTGGCTTCATTGACACTACATATTAATGGCACAAATATATACGTGTAGGCAAAACACATGTACATAAAATAAAGTTTTAAAACATCAGCAAACACAATATTGGATAATAACCAGCACAATAAGGATATTTCCAAAGTTTATGCGTAACTCATTTTAAGCTGTATGTAACTTACAGAAAAAGATATGCCTCTTACATTCAGCAAATACTACTCCATCAGTATTAATATAAACTTCTGATAGAAAGTCTTTTGCAATGAGAATGTTGTACTCATGTTAAAAGGTGCTCTAGAGGCTTCATCCACCAGATGAGATCTGCATTTTTTTTTTTTTTTTTGGCATGTCTTCTAATTCTAAATGGTACTGTTTTTGATCACACTTTCAAGTCTTGAGATTAATGTTGTTTAAACTTGGATTAATGCCAGATCAGTAGGACACAAACTCTGCAATGATTCCGAAGGATATTTTTAAAGGGCAAAATGTAGCTAGTACAATTCTGGGAAGCAGCGAGTCAGTGCTTTCTGCTAATATACACCAGTTACTTGAGACACTAAATGGTTGCCTGAGGTGGTCTCTGCCCTCATGAGGCTCTGTAGTTTACTGGGGGAAATGTCAATCAAGAGAGGAAGGTACTTTAAAAAAAACCAAGTACTTTGGTGTTGGGGAGGAGGCGATTTTATTTGGTAAGATGGATGCCTGAACCCTGAGAAGAAAATACTTAGGAGTGAGGAAGCATGTGGGTGATAGAAAGAATTCAAGACCAGTTTTGTTTGTTTGTTTGTTGTTTTAGAAGGACTGTGTTTGAGTCTACACCTAGTATGCATAAGAACTTAGGCTCAATCCTCAGTACAGCAAAATAGTACTGTACTACTTCTCCCATACTAAAGCTATGGCAGGTCATGAGGAAGACGAGGGTGAGCGGAATTGAGCGCCCTCAAGAACCGAGTTTCTTGGCAAGGTAGTGTGGAGAGATCATGGGGCAGAAAAGAGCAGGGGGTTGATTTAAGTGCAGATCCTGGAAAGGTTTAGCTGAGGACATGATCTGATTGGTGCTTTGAAAGACCACTAACTTATCTATGGGAAGTAGAAGGCAGCAAGGAGAAGCCAGCGGGCCATAGGGAGAGCTACTCCAGCCATCTAGGACCAAAGCGAGAGCTTGGGCAGGAGGAACAAACACAGACACATTCAGAGATGCACTAATGTGAGAATCTTTTGGAGGCAGGTATTCAGACTCAATCAACTGGATGAGAGGCAGCAAGAAAAACCCATTTCCTAGTATACAGTCTAACAGGTGGTGTCCATCACAAAGATGACAGAGGCCAGGCCCTCCTGTCAGAAAACTGAAGACCTAGAGGAGCTATAAAATGTGTCTAACAACCTTCCCAGCTGTATTCACTTAATGCACACGGAGAAAATAAAAGAATGGCTGCACAAAGATGCGTGTTCACAGACTTGGCTGGACCCATGGGTCTGCCCAAAGGGTTTGGGAGCAAGCTTAGAGTCATGCCTAGGAAACAGGTGCAAAATGTTAGGAAACCCCTACGCATGCTGCGAACTTTAGTGCACGGTGGAAGAATATAGTGAACTGTATAGTAACAATTCACTTCTGAGATGCTTTAACTTTTGTATGAACAATTTTGTCAGAACTCAGATAATTATCTTGAAATTGTAAGGCAGGGACACTGACATACTATCAACTTCCTTGATGGATTTACCTGTTTGTAGGGACTGCAAAGTGTGATAGCATTTTCTACAGTACTGACTCAAAACCAAGCAATCAAGGGGATAAACCTGAATCGACCTATACTGTATGGAGAACAGGTCAGTATTCAAAGTGATGACAATGTCCACTGCACTAAGACTAAGGCCCTGATGGGGTTTCTGGTACACGAATACACTGCATTCTTAAAATTATCCTATTATATATAACTGCAGCTTATAAAAAGTATTAAAGGAAAATTATATGTAAGGCAGACAAAAGAAAGTATGTATGCCTAAAGTTTCATAAGCCATGTTGTAGGCCCAATGTGGCTGAACCATTACATCTTGGAACACAAGAGTATATACTTTGGCAAGTCTGAACTTAATCCATTCTACAGATTAAGGTTCCTGTTGGAGGCAGATGAAAATGTGGCTTCTTTTTTTCACATCTCTTTAGATGGGATTCTTCTCCTTAAGATAATAAAAACTTGGGTTGGCAAGATGGCTCAGGGGTTAAAAAGCTGCCACCACCAAATCTGATAACTTGAGTTCAGTTTCAGGGACTGCATAATGGAACAGAGCCGATTTCTGTATGCTGCCCTCTGACCTCCACAGGTGCACTGTGACATGTTCCTGCACGTTAATATTCACCCCCTCCAAATACAAATTTATAAAGAATAAGAACTCATTCTATTGCAGATCTCAACACGAGGAGAAAGGAAAGGCACAGAGTATTTTCTCTAGTTCAAACAATGAACGTCAGGTCCACTGCTCAAAGAAACTGAACTTTCAGGGTGTTGCCCATAATTTAAAATGGCCTGTCCCGCTGTTTCTCCTTCCCATCACAGGACTAATCATCTTTTAAAGTGCTATTTTTCATATTTGACTTCTGCAAGCACCATGGTGCACATACATGCAGCAGGACACACATATATAAAATAACCAAGTCTGAACAATTTTTTAAGATGAGTCAAATATTGCGATTTGTTCACAAACTATATTACTGGGACTTCTTCACAAAATTTCTCTGACCCACTTAAGCTTGATTTTGATAAAAACTTAAGACTACTTGGTATTCAAATTATCACTGAAGAAGAAAACATATGTGCACATGCATACCTTTCCCCAAGCAACAGCTAGACAGTAAAGTTTAAAAATCAACAAACACTCCAGAACTTTAAAATCACTGTAGGAGGAAGATAGAGCTGAGCCGAGGGTCTCAACACTGAGTAGGACTGAGAAATGTTTATGTCCCTAAGCCATCAAGACAACGATCAGTGACAAAGACAGAAACATGATGAGGGAGTGGGGAAGGTTTACACAAGTAAGCTATTTAAAAAAAAAAAAAAAATGGCTTCGCTGGTTTTCCTCTTAAAATAACTAATTATTGTCACTGTAAGCCAAATTATCCATCCTCTTTTTAAGTCACTTAGTTACTGATTTTTTTTTTTTTTTTTTACAAGTTCCTGATATCTTTTTCTAAGAAAGAACACATTTCATTTGGAGCCACACATAGCAATGTCACATGTCACATTCCCAGTGTTTTTAGGAGGCCAAGGTAGGATGCTGAGTTCCCAGGCTATGTGGTGAGACCTGGTCCACTCTCTTGTCCCCTCACTAACACACACACACACACTATGATTTGAGGCAGTAATGATGATTTTACTTAAAAAAAAAAAAAAAGATACAGGAGTGGGGGCATGGCAGTAGCATACACCTTTAATTCCAGCACTTGTGAGGCAGAGACAGGCAGATCTCTGAGTTTGAGGCCAGCCTGGTTTACAGAGTGAGTTCCAGGACAGCCTCCAAAGATACACAGAGAAACTCTGTCTCCAAACCCACTCCCCCCCCCCAAGATACGCCAAGTGCAAATATGATAGACTCTGTTTTGTTGTTACAGATATGTGTGTCTATGGTATGATAGACTATGTTTTGTTGTTCCCGGTATGTGTGTCTGTGGTATGCATGTATATGTGGTGCTTATGAGGGTACATGCAGGTCAGAGGAAGAACCCAAGATCTTCTTAATCACTCTGTATTATTGCCTTCAGATCAAGCCTCTCACTGAACATAAAGTTCAATGCTTGGATTAAGCTAACTGGACACAAGCTCCCACAATTCACCTGTTTGTTTGTTTGTTTGTTTTTTTTACCAGCCAATAATAAAGTTCTAGAAATATGTAGCCATGCCTGGCTTCTATATGAATACTGGGAATTTGAACTCAGGTTCTTATTACCCAGTGAACCATATCTCTAGCCCTAACCTAAGAGTCTTATTAAAATTTTTGTTTTGTTTTTTGAGACAAGGTTTCTCCATGTATACCTGACTATCCTGAAACTCACTCTATAGACCAGGCTGGCCTTGAACTCACAGAGATCCACCTGCCTCTTTCTCACAAGTGCTGGGATTAAAAGCATGAGCCACCATCACCTGGCCTTGTTTTGTTTTTAAGGTAATAGTTTAACGAGCTAATTTAAGGCCAGATGTGGTTGCAAACAGCTGTAACATCAGGCCTCAGGAGGCTGGGCAACAGAACCAAGGTTGAGACCAGCCTGAGACTCTGTACCTAGAAATACATTAAAAAACCCCCACATAACTTTAAGAAAATATATGCTCTTAAATGGACAATACTTCAAACTCAGAGAAGATCTTATCTATTTTTAGGAAGAGTCTACAGTTCACATGGGCCACATGTTGAAAGAAAATCACTTCCTTGTTGAACTGCATATGTGTAAACATGGCATGAAAAATTATGGTTTGCAACAGCTGTGCAATGCACTGTATCTGAACAGCAGCCTACGATACCTTGATATCAGCTGGTAAGTGATAATTTACATAATGTAAAGATTAAATCTTGAGGATAGTCTACATAAATGTTCATAGTATGTAAGATACAAGTTAGACATTATTTTCAATGACTGGAAATTCTAACTATTGTTGGTGAACTTTTATTATTAGCTCTAAGATTTATTAGGTTAGCTTATACTGTAATATAACTAATAATTTGATTGGTAGACAGATGGAAACTTTCATAGAGATCTTTTTTCAATGTTGTGAGGTTAATTTTTTAAAGAATAATTTATTATGTATACAGTGCTGTCTGCTCACCATAAAAGAGCACCAGATCTCATTATAGATGGCTGTGAACCACCATGTGGGGGTGCTGGCAATGGAAATCAGAACCTCTAGAAGAGCAGCTAATGCTCTTAACCTCTGAGCCATCTCTCCACCCCCTTATGGAGAATTTTTATTCTTGGAAGTTGAACAAACATTACTAGAAATAGAAAGCTTACTATATGGTTTCAAGTATCTTATGAATGTAAGAAAAATATTTTGTGTTTTTACAATATTGCTAACTATGCTTCCTTCCCCAGCAATAAAATAACTCGTGATGGAATGGTCTATTTGGCTGATGTACTGAAAAGCAATACTACCCTGGAAGTAATAGATCTTTCTTTTAACAGAATAGAAAACACAGGCGCAAAGTACCTCAGTGAAACTCTAACTTCCCACAACAGGAGTCTTAAAGCGTTAGTATGGCTTTTATATTTTATCAAAATAAGTAAAAAAAAAAAATTCTAAGCATCTTTTAAAAATTGGGTGAATCTAATAGGATAATTGTGCATTCAAATTCACAAGAAAATCTTTTTATTAATGCACAATGTCTATTCACTTGCTTATTTATACACGCACCAAATGTGTACACAGAGGCCAGAAGAGGGAATCAGATCCGCTGGAGCTGGAGACAGACATGGTTGTGATCTGACTGAGGAGGTCTGAGAACAGAACCTGGGTCCTCTGCAAGAACTGCAATTGCTCTTAGCTACTAAGCCACCTCTCTAGCCCCCCAAACTCTTATTTATCCCAAACAGAAAATTCATAATCACTTAACGGTATACTTATATGTGTAATCTACTCAAACAGTTACCAAATAGGGCTTGGAGAGATGTCTCAGCAGTTAAGAGCACTAACCTCTTCCAGAGATCCTGAGTTCAGTTTCCAGTACCCACAATAGATCAGATGCTCTCTTATGGTGTACAGTGTACAAGCAGACAAAGCACCCAAATAAATACATAAATGAATCTTAAAGAAAAAAAGAGGCAGGGAGGGAGGGAGGAAGGGAGGGAGGGAGGGAGGGAGGGAGAGGGGACTATTTCAAAATGTTGAAACTTTTTTCCTGGATACATATCACATTTCAATTAAAAAAAAAAGTCTCTTGGATAAAGAACCTATAAAAACACCACATTAAAACATGTTAGTAACACGGATTTAATAAGTGTTGATGCTGACTTAAGGTTCTTTTGGGACTTCAGAATTCCATGGCTATCTTTTGTCTCCAGATTGTCTGTAGTCAGCAACAAGATAGAAGGAGAAGGGCTTGTTGCACTTTCCCAGTCAATGAAGACAAACCTCACATTATCCAACATCTACATCTGGGGGAACAAATTTGATGAGGCTACGTGTGTGGTGAGTGTTTGGCTTAGGCTCTTCAATATGGTAAGTTCCTCTTATAAATGCTTTCAAAGAGTGCTGTCACACTATACTTTGGGAAACTTTTAAAGCAGCTGCTAGGAAAGATATATATATACACAGATGCTACAAGTAGTAAGGATCACTGAGTCACACCTGTTGTTCACACACCACTTTCCAATTCCTCTTAATGAAAACAAAAATTACAAATGATTTAATGTAGCAAAGTTCCTCATGTGTCGAGATGAGGAATCAGACAAACAGTGTGGAAGCTGTGTAGCACTCAGTGATCGTGCTTGGAAACCTGAGTCCTTCACACTACTCACCTATGATGAACCATCCTACATCTCTGGGATGAAGCTTACCTTATTACGGTGGGTGAGCTTTGTAATGTGTTCCCAGATTTGGCTTACTGGTGTTTGAGATTTTTTGCATCTATTTTGATAAGAGAAATTGATCTGTAATTCTCTTCGTTGGGCTTTTAATATGGTTTAGGTATCAGGGTAAATGTGTCCTTGTAAAAAGAATTAGGTAATGGTTCTTCTATTTAGTGGAATGGAGTATTGGCATTAATTGTTCTTTGAAAGTCTGATAGAATTCTGTGCTGAGTCCATCTGGCCGGGGGTTTTTGTTGTTTTTCTGGAGAACTTTTCTCTAAAAGTGATTTATGTATGTGTTTAATGTATATGGTTATTTTGTCTGCATGTGTACACACCAGAGGAGGGCACTGGCTACTGTGGACTACAGTTGTAGATGGTTGTGAGTTACACCAGAGGAGGGCACTGGCTACTGTGGACTACAGTTGTAGATGGTTGTGAGTTACACCAGAGGAGGGCACTCTTAACTGCTGGGCCTTCTTGCCAGGTCCTACTTAAGAGACTTTTAATTAAAATAGATTGCTTCTACTTTACTAGGGGCTATCGGTCTGCTTAAATTGCCTATTTGATTTTGATTTACCTTTGGTAGATTTTATATATATATATAATCTACCAAATAATTTTTTATGTATATATATATACATAAAAATTATTCTTTTTAAAAAAATTATCAATTTAATGGGGCACATATTCTAGTATCTGTTATGTTCCCCTTTTCATCTCTAATTTTATTAATCTGGATAAAGGCTGTCAATCTTACTGATTTTCTTAACTCTTGTCTCACTGATTCTTTGTGGTTGTTTCTGTTTTACTGATGTCAGCCCTGAGTCTATTTTCTGCCACCTAGTCCTTTGGAATGCTATCTTTTCCTTCTTGCCCAGAGCTTTCAGGCGTCCTGTGTTCCATAGGTTTGGGTATGCTGTGTTTTCATTTCTACTCAATTCTAAAAGGTTTTCAGTTTCCTTCTTGATTTCTGTCTTGACATACTTCTCACTCAGTAGCAAGTTGTTCAGTTTCCGTGAATTTGAAAGCTTTCTCTTGTAAATATAGCTTTAATTCGTAGTGGTCAGATATGATATAGGATTTTATTTCAAATATTCTTGTACCTGTTGAGACTTGTGTTGGTGTTTGAGTCTATTGTCAGTTCTGGGAAACGTACCAAGAGCTGCTGAGAACTGAGATGGAAATCGGGGACAAAAACTTGCATTTGAAAAGAGAGAAGGAAAAAGCATAAGATTTGTAAAAGGACTGGCTAAAAATAAAGTGCCCTTAAAAAACTACTCCTTCCTTTAAGGTCCCACACAGCATGAGCTGTGTGCGGACTATGGAAGCAAATAACAAAAAGCTACAACAGAAATCAAAACCAAACTTGGAAATCTTTTCATATTAAAACTTTCCCCATTTTTCTACAAAGACAACTTATTGACAGCTCACAAGTGTGTACAATGCCCTGAACATACACACCAAGAAGCCACAGGGACACACAAAGAAAATTCTACAGTAAGAAAAATAATAATAATTGGTAGGGCATCGTCCAATATTATGAATTTTTTTTTTCTAAGCTAAACTTCCATATTGGCTTTAGGGGACCCATCAACTATACTCCACACAGAATTATTTCCTTTGTTTATTCTGAGGTGTGAGGCCTTAATGATCATCAGATGTATTTGAGGGAATCAGGATTTTGCTATGCATGATCATGTGATCATGATCGCAACCATCCTCCTACCTTAGCTTCTGTAGTGCTGATACAGGCATGTGCCAGAACACCGGACTCCCCACTCTGTCTACTGCCTACCACCTCTTAAGAGTCCATGAAAAATCCAACCATCGGTCACAAAATTGGTATTATAGGGAATTAACTCAGAGATTCACAAAAGGACTCAAATATGCAAACATGCCTTATATGCTAAAAGTTAGAAATGAATTTTGTAAAATTATACTTTCATTATGTGTAACTAAATAATAACATTTACCTATACTACTTGGAATAATACTAAAATTCAGCAAAGTTGACTAAACATTTTATTTTAATCTACAAAGTAACAGCAAAATTGATCATTTATTTGCATAACCACTATAAACCAAATACATTATATTCCTAATGACAATTTTCTAAAAATCCTAGGCATATTCAGATTTGATGAAGAATGGCCGACTAAAGCCAGATGATACAGATGTGGAAGCATATGTGGTGGATGGACATGTCTACCTTGCAGAAGTCTCCAATGGCCTGAAAAGGCATTATTACTGGACACCAACTTACGGGGATGCTTATAGTTATTCATCTACCGCAGGCTTTGCTCTTGTTCCAGTCGGCCAACATCTATGAGAAACGAGCTCAAAAATAATTTTCATACATTTGTCTCATCATTTTTAGAGACTATTATTTTATAGACTATTTTTTCTAAATTAGAACAAGTTATTTTTATCAAATGTGTTAAACGTGTTCTTCCCTCCTTGCTGAGGAAAAAAACTGATTCTTACTATAAAGACTAAACTACCAACCCCGAAGAAACCATGGAATTGTTCTAATTCTTTTTATAATGAAAAATAACACACACACACACACACACACACACACACACACACACACACACACACACACACACACACGCAATGGAATAATAAGCAAAGATCACTACAGACATCTTAACAAAATGCTATCGTAGAAAAGATGCACTAGGAAATTCCCAGTGGATTTCAGATTTCTAAGTTTAACATTCTAAAGTAGTCCACATAGACTTTTAGGCATTGTAGACAGAAGTTAATACCAATAAAACAAGAAAATAAAGCGCTTCCTCACATAGCCAGTGACTGTCCTAAGCTTATATACCCTTCTGTGTCTGGCTCTTGTTCATTCGATATCAGTGCCATTCACTCATGTTATTCGGTGTAGCTGTTCTTGTTGCCTTGAAGCATTCCATCACAGGCTGAGTAAGAATCTACAGGATTCTGTACAGATGGTCTTTCAGGATTAGATAGTCAAATATCCCTTAGCAAGGCAGTTTGCTCTCCTCAGGTCTGCCCACTCCTGTGTGCTACAGAAGGCCCAATGTTCTCAAAGTGTTATACGGGGTGGGGAGTAGAAGGATAAGACAGCAGAAGTGTGGTGGGATTCAGGTGTCAGCTGATAAGGTCCAAAGATGCTTATCCAGGGTCCGGGGCTCCTGAATGGGGTTGGCCATTTTTTCTTTAGGAGCTCTCGACTTTGGATAAGCGTCTTTGGACTTTATGACACCTGAATCCTACCACATTGAAGGGGCAGCAAGGTTTGCCCGAGGCTGCAGGGGAAGGTGTGTGATAACCTGCACTTGAACCTGTACTGGGCTTCTAAAGACAGAACCTCATCAAACTGCCCATACCTCACTGAGTGGGCCCGTTCACTGGACAACTACTGGTTCTCACAAGGAATCGGTTGTTTGGGGAAGGTTTGATGACACAGGTCATCATTTACTGTCTCAGAGGCCAGCACCCACAGTTCTGATGCTATGTCATCCGGATACTATCTGAGAGGTAAGGCAGGAAGCATTCTTCTAAAGATGAGCAGACAACTGAGATAAGACTGAGAGCTGAGTAAAGTAATGGATCATGTTATACTAATAACGCCTGAATCTGAAGGCACAAAATAAGCGGCACACTTAAAAATCTGAAAAGAAAGATGATAGAAATGTCTGAGAAACAAATGCTCAACATTCCTAGTCATCACAGGCAAAAATCAATAAAACAACAGCTCATGCTGCTGAGGATGTGGGATAAGGGGAACACTTATTCACTGCTAAGGGGGTGCAAACTTGTACAGCTATGATGTTAATCAGTGTGGCAGTTCCTCAGGAAGTTGGAGATATACCTATATCACACGTAGGCACATGCCCAAAGGACTCTACTACACATCCTACTACAAAGACATTCGCTCAACTCTGTTTGTTGTTGTTCTGTTCATAATAGGCAGAAACTGCAAACAGCCTAGATGTCCATCAATGGATGGACAACAAAAACATGGTATATTTATCTAACAGAATATTACTCAGCCATTAAACAAAATTACAAAACTCTCAGGTAAATAGAAGGAGCTGAGGGAAAAAAAATTTGTCCTGAGATAACCTAGACATCCAGAGGCAAATATGATATGTTATCTTAAATGTTATAACTATTCTTGTCAACTTGACTACATCTGGAGTTAACTAAACAGTAAACAGTTGGGCACACCTGTGTGGGGTTTTTCTTGATTAGATCAATTGAAGTCAGAAGGTAGATCTTAATCTGGATCACACCTTCTTGTAGCAGTTTCTATAAAGGACATGGAAGAAAACGCTTTTGCTTTTTGCCTGCTAGCCCTCACTCTGGCTGGCAAGTCCATTCTTTCACTGATAGTAGAGTCCACATTTTTAGGATTCTGAGACAGCCATTGTTGAACTAGCCAGGACACAGCCTGTAAGCCATTCAAATAAATCCTATATATATATATATATATATATATATATATATATATATATATATATATATATATATATATATATATTGATATGTGTGTGTGTGTGTCATGTTTTTCTAGAGAAACACAGGAAGGAGGTGGATCTGTCCTCTGATATCTTTGACTGTTTTTATTATTTTTGAAAATATCCCCACAATTAGTGCACAGTGTAGTGATGCACAGCTTTCATCCCAGGACAGGGGAGTCCAAGGCAAGAAGATTACTGTGAATTCCAGGCTAATCTGGGATATTTAATATATTCAAGATCAAAACAATGATACATAGTAAAATCTTGTCTCAAAACAAAAAGAAACAAATCAATGTTCTAATAACTCAATTTCATTGTTATTCACATAGTGAGTTGAAAATACAGACTTTAATCTTTTTATTTGGTGGTATTTCTAGCCAAGTAATAGACTAAAATCTCCAAGTAAAAGATAGAAAATTATATTCAAGAATACCATTTTAAGTGCTTTTCAAAGACAGAGCACCAAGAAGTGCTTAGGATGACAGTTCTCTGTGTTTGGTGCATGTTGAGACCAGCTGGAGGGCTTTTCTAGCATCCATATGCCCCAGCACCGTCTAACTCAGTAGATTAAGTTGAATTATGTATGATGTCATTATTCCTAAACTCCACTGACAGGAATAAAGGCATCCTAACTACTGGCCTAGAATCCTCTAAGAACCAGTGAATGTAACTCCCTAACCACTTTATCTATCTGGCAGTGCCATTTCTGTAGGAGGAAAATATGGAGAAACAATAAACTATTCTTGGAACGAACTGACACAACTCTCAGTCTTGGAAAGTCTTCCTCAAACTGTCTACTGAAATGATCCCACAGAATTAAACGTGAATACTATTCAACAGCAAAATTCATTTAATATATAGTCTCTAATTTCTTTTTTAAAAAGTCTAGAAGCTAACAGTAGAACAAAATAATACAAATACAAAACAAAATTCGAAAATAGTTTGTAAGGTATTCAGCATTTAAAAGACTTTCAAAACCTTAATTCTTAAGTCTTTCCCAAACCACGGCATCATAACAAAATAAAGAGCTTACTCCAGTGATTCTTTGTATTAGAATGATTACCAGATACATCTAAAATACACACAGGTTCAAATAAGTAACAGTGTAGTATTTAAAAAGATGATAAGAGAACACTCAGTCTTTAAGCTTTCTTCACACGTAATTCTGGAAGAATGATAACTAAAAGTCACATCAACTTAAAAAATTTTTGATATGTAGGTAATGCAAATAAAAAAAAAGCCTTACCTATTCCATGTTGAAATTATATGAGATAATACTGAAAATAACAAATTTGGAAGCTTTCAAATTGCTAATTACCAAGTTAGCTATTGTATTGCCTGCATGGAGGATGAGGCAGGAGAACCTTATGAGGGCACCTTAGGTTATTCAAAATCCTAAGGCAATCTGGGCTATGAAGTGAGACTATCTCAAAATTTAAAAAGATAAATAAATGAATAAAAAAACTAATTACATTTGAGGAAACTGGGCAACTTCTGCCTGCATATAACTATGACATCATCATAGTTTTTGGAATTTTTTTTTTTTTTAATCTTCTTGCCTTAACTTTCCAGAATTCTATGATTACAGATAGGCGCTACCATGCTCAGCTAACTACACCACCTTAAAAAAAAAAAAAAAAATCATTAGGTATTTCAGAATATTTGTTTTATATGTTGCAGAATATTTGCTTAACTATGTAAAGATGTGTTGCATTTGTTTACTTATGCAAAGATATATTTCTGCATTACCTTGCCGAAAGCACCTGATTGGTCTAATAAAAAGCTGAACTGTCAATAGTGAAGAAGGAGGTATGACTTCCATATAGGGAGAGGGGAGAAAGAGACCTCAGGGAGAACCCGGGGCCAGACAGACAGACATGGAGGAAGCAGGAAAGAAGGACATGCAGAATGAAAGAAAGTTAAAAGTCTTGAGGCAAAACAAAAATAGAAACAGGTAAAATTAAGAGCTATCGGGACAAGCCTAAACTAAGGCCCAGCATTCGTGATTAATAATAAATCTCCATGTCTTTATTTGGAAGCTAGTTGGTAGCCCAAAGAAAATGCCAGCTACAATTCGGTGCTTGGATAAAGAAGGAAGATGGGAACTAGACAGTATCTCTCCACTTCTGCAAATTTGTTTAAAAAAAAGGGCTGACTCTTTAATTTTCTTTAATTTTGTTACATTCCAGAAAATTTTTATTGATCTTTCTTAAACCACCATAGATCAGCTGAACATTATAACCTAACAAATTTTATTCATACTTAGTATGGTCATTTAATGTTCATACAGGTTTCTTAGGTAAATAATAAGATAATAAATTTATTATACGAAGGTGGTATCTCATATTCTCTCCAGTTAGGTGAGTTTCACTGGTGGTAATTTACTGTGAAAATGCTATGCTCTAAGAAACAGCGTCAGTACTGTCTTTTCGTTTCTGAGACTTGGAATTATGACTAAAGAATTCAGTATTGGTAAACACAATGAATTTATTTCTGTATAGTCAGAATCATGAAAACAAATAAGAATAACTAATTCATGGAAGAAATGAGAAATAGTTACCACGACTTTTATTGCTGCTATGGGAACTGACTGTGAAAATGAAAATTTAAAATGCAGGTGAAGCAGTGAAATATTCAATATTTGGGAATAGTGAGGTGGGAAAGTGCCAGCAAGCATCTAGGCCATGACACTGAATTCTCTATGTCCACCTGGAATGGAAAGGAGCACTGTGAATCTACAGCCAACAACCAAAAGTTTAATTTATAAAATTTAAAAACCCATACTTATAGAAATCTCAAATATAAAATGGTAGATAAACTGATAATCAAAATGTATAGCTCACAACTGGTTACAATAGTAATTCTATTGTGTGTTTGTGTGTTGCTTTAGGCCTGCTACTCACGTTTCTTGATTTTTCTATTAATATATCAAATTTAGAAGCCAAGTGATTTCTAGTATGTATTTTATATCAAGAAAATTTTAGAACATTTATTTTAAAAAGTGCATAACTGATAAAAGATAGGCTTATCAAAAATTTTCATACTTGTTATATATTCACTTCCAATAATCTACAAATCTAATAAAATATAAAATGAATCAAATTTTAAAACTGTCTTTGACCACTTAAAAACACCAAATATCTATTTAAAAAAATATAGTCTCAACTGAAAACAAAAACTGATTTGACTATTGGTTTTCTCCAGAATACTGAGTTCATTCTAAATGAACACAAATTTACATATATTTTTCTGGGTTTTAAGAGAAATACTTCTTTTGGCTTCATTAGAAAAGTTACCTCTAAAGGAATATATTAATAAATAGCACAATTCTTCCTTAGTATCTAAATTTTCATAGGTATAAATATGAAACTTAGCCCTCCCCCCCACAGTTTATATACTGGTCCACAGGGTTTACAAACAGAAATGCTTTGAGGTTAATATTATTGTAGATTTTGTTTAAACAGGAAGAACAACAGTAATAATAATAATAAAAATAAAAATCACAGGTCAGATTTTACCCCAGGAACAAAGAAGTCTAAAATGTAAAATCAAAATGGAATTAAGGCAGCTTTAACAGTGTCTAAAATTTACCCACCCAATATAGTGCTGCCTTCGTGGAAGTCACTCGTTGAAAGGCTGTTTACAATGAAAGCCAGAAATCAAAATGAGCACTGATGCATGTGGGGTCGGGTGCTTTCACCTCCATGAATGAAAAGTAATGTTCACACAGCTCAAATAAATGGGGATTAATATGAATATGCACCTTACCAGAGAGCTTTATACTTCCTACCAAGAATGTCTTAGCAATTCCATGTCCTTAAAGTCAATATAACTGTTGTAAAAAAATCAACTGTGGCTCTGAATATCCATTCACAGTTGCCCTCAGCAGAGTGTCTGATGCAGGAGACTGACTCTCCGTGACAGGCAGCAGCATATGGTCTTCAGTTCCAAGTGGAAGCGCGAGGGGTAGAGTCATATCAGAAGGCTTCACATCTAGAGCTTCTGACAAAGGACTTCTTTGTGTGGGATCTTGTTCACTTACAGCATGGTCATCTACACTGCCATCTGTAGTTTTATCTGTACCTGAAATAAAAAAATACCCTGCCTTTAACAACACAAAACAAAACAATTGTCTGAGGTCGGCTAATCCACTTATAGGTCCTAGAAATTACACTCAGCCTCCATACCCATGTGCAACCCGTTTCTCTCTCACCAATCGGCCTACTTTAAGCTTGCACAGATACTGCACAAACAACCGTTACATAAATAGGTTTAACCATTCTAAACTGGGTGGCAGATATTACATATCTGTCAAATTTCCCATTCCTCCCTCTGGCACACAGTCTTCCTATTCTTGTTTAACACTGCACTTAGTCAAGCCTAGACTCTTTAACTAGGCTATACATTCCTTGAGGGTAAATGCACAGTTAAACTTATCTGATTCCTTCCAAATGTAGAAGGGCAGCAAATAAATCTTTGTGCAGATTACTTTTAATAAGCAGTTCAAATTATTCTGTGGCTTCAAGTTTGCAGCACACCACTTATCACTTCTCTCCAGGTGTGAGAAATGATCACTTCACTACTGCTGGAGAGATTTCAGTGACCTCAGATAGCTAACAGTGCAGAATTTGTTTCATTAAGTTGCAGTTCTCTGTATTCTTCAGTTTATCCAGTCAAGAAATAACTGTGCTGTCTTGTCTTAGTGACTCACAATGTCCTCTGCTTGGGATGAACCCATCCTGCTATCTCCATCCTCTGAACTCTTCTCTCAACTTCTGTAAATAAGTCTTTTCTTTCCCGACAGTTCTCCCCTTTTTAGATACTGTCATTATGTAGCCCAAATTGGCTTTGTACTTGCAGTCAGCCTGCTTTCCCTCAGCATTCTGAGTGCTGGGACTATAGGCATGGGCTACCATGTCCAAGTTAAACTTAAACCCATTCTAATGCTACAGAAGAACCACCTTCTTTCTTTAGCACTTGTAGTTACAACTTTAATTTAGCTAGATCTCTGGTGTCACATCAAGGTTGGAAGCTCCTGCAGTTATGGGCACCCCATAGGTATTAGATGAACTGCTGAACAGACTCACTGCACTTTCCAGGTGTTTCTACCTTGATCCTTATAAGGACACTTACTAACATGCTTAGTTTTTTGGTGCTGGATATTGCACCTAGGGCCTCATGCTTGCTAGGTGAGCATTCTATCACATCCATTTATTCTATCTTCATACCTGCGATACTTTTCATCTTGGTAAAATGCCATGGCAAGTACAATGAGTCATAGGCCCAAAGGTCTGCAGCCTGGCTTCCTGTACTGATAGAACATTGTTGAACGACTAGCATCCTATTTCCTTCCCATTTTCAGGTTGATCTTCACAATAGCTCCTTTCTTCCTAACTATGGTCTGAATCATCCAGACCACATTATGGAGAATAAAGTTTCCTCAGATTTACTTTCACAAGTCAGGGGATGCACATGCAGCTTGCCTTGAACCACAAGTCTCCTAAGTTCTGTGTGTGATATGTGCCACCGTATTCTGTGGAAAGTCATATTTTTAAAGGAGAAAATGAAGGATTTATTATTACTTTATATGTATTGGTGTTTTGCCTGCATGTGTACCTGGTGCCTCTGGAGCCCTTGAAATGCGAGCTATAGACCTTTATGAGCGGCCATGTCAGTGCTAGGGCTCTACTCATGTCCTCCGGAGACGAGTCCAGACCCTCAAGAGTTTGGTTTGTTCTAATAAAGTTAACTATTTCAAAGATGTAAAAAGAGGAATTTTCTGTAGACTGTAAAGCTGCTTTCTAGGTACATCTCTAAATTTTTGTTGCTGTTTTGTTTCCTAAAAGTGCTTAATTTTATTTATGCTGTTTGTTTTGGGTGTGTGAGTCTGCTAGTGTGTAAATGTGTGTCAAAGAACAACTCTCAAGAAACAATTCTCTCCTGTTATCTGTGGGAATGGGAAATAGAATTTAGGTCATTAGGCCTGAGCACAGAAGCCTCGAGCCCTGTATTGTTGGGGGCTTTGTGCTTGGTTTTTTTTTTTTTTTTTTTTTTTTTTTGAGACAAGGTTTTTGCTATGTGGCTCAAACTGGCCAGCAACTGCATTTGTAACCAGGCTGGTCTTGAATTTGAAATCTTTCTGCTTCATCTTCCTGAGTATTGAGATTATAAAGATGAACCACCACATCCACCTACATTTAGATTTTAGAGCAGCAAATGTTTTTTAAGCATGTGCACTCACCAGAATGGACTTTTGTTTTGTGCTTCTTCAAATTTTTAATGTCTGTGTAAGAGTTTCCACATAATTCACAAATAAATGGTCGTTCTCCTGAAAAACAAGATGAGAACTTTAAAAACACAGTATTTAAAGATTGCTGACATAAAATTACCAAATGCTGATTAAAATAAAGCAGAAAATGATTTAATCACTTGTTAGGACAGTGAGATGAGAGATCCTATACACACAGGTGCACTTTTACTTTATAGAAAGTATAATCCAATTTCAGTAAAAACTGAGCATTTCATTATCTGAAATTCTCAAAAATAATCTTTTTTATTGCTATCAGATACATATTAGATGCCATCTGTATGCTAAAATCTGGCTATAGAGCTAGGGAAAAGTGTAACTATAATTTCTGCTCCCATACACACAAACTAAGAAATCCTCTAGGAAAGACTGGCAATATTCTACAACATAAATATTTTCAAATAAGAACTGCTTAGGTGAGGATGTTGCAGAGAGGTAGACTGTAAGCCCAGCACCCGCAAAGTTCTGAGTCTGCTCCCCAGCACCGTGGAGGTCGGCTGAGAACAGAAGAACTACTTAATGCTTTACCCCAGAACCCAAGGACTGTGGGAACAAGGAAGCTGGCAATGAATCTACCAAGCACCTCCTATTCACATGACTCTGGATAAGAATCATGGAGATGGTTTTTAAAGAAATGAATGGTAGATTTACAGAGTACCATTTTCCTTTCTTTTAACTTTTAATATCCAATATTTTCTTCATACTATTTACATATTACACGTTATAATGAAATGTTGATATTATAATCTATTCTGAAAACTTGCATATGAGAATACCACCTTATAATTCTGATATCTATTTATTTTTGATATATCCAATTTAATGCAAATATTTTTGTTTGATGAATATCTGGCATATTTCTTGGAAAACTACACAATTCTTAACCAAATTTAAATTATACTCTAAACAACTAAAAAATAATAAGAGAGAAACAAATAAAAATCTGATATATATACATATATATATGTGTATATGATATATAATACATATATGTGTGTATATACATATATACATAAAACTTACTATCACGAGGTAATGACTAGATACTACACAGCCCACAATGGTTTCAAAGCCAAGGTTCACATACAAAGGAATTAAGAGAGAACAAAAAGTGATACGTTCTCCCTAAACACAGACCTGTATGGGATCGAAAGTGTTTGTTGAGCTCTCCTGAGGAAATAAAACTTTTCCCACAAATACCACATATGTATGGTTTTTCACCTAGATGGAAAATAAAAGATATCGAAGTGGTGTACTATACCAATATAATATTTATCAATTACAAGTGATCTAAAGTAAGCTTTTAAAATATCATATATATAAAAGCCTTTCTACATTGTATCTTAGAGGCGTTCTCAGTAATCCAATGGAGCAAACCATTATTTTATATTATCTCTTTAGGCTGATATTTTTCACATACTGAAACATTACTTCTGCACATGTCTCTCTTCTCCTAGAAGAGATCACCTGGGCAATGTGTTTCTTAAGATTAAGAGCATGTTAAATTTAAGCTACATTTCAAACCTTGCTTCTACTTTATTATTCAAGAAGAAAACAGACATTTATGGAAGATTATACTTAGCAGTCCACCTTCCAAATGAAGGGTCACTTTATTTCAGAACTGGTAATGTGAACTTGACATATCTGCCTGTGTTGAGAAACTCAGAATGTCTATACAAAGGAGGCCCCAAGTCACAAAACAAGTTCCCACACAACCCACCGCCCACTTAACTCCCCTTCACACGCTTACTCAAAGGAGATAAATTCTCACAAAAAAGACTAACAAGGTTTTCTCTAGTCATAAAAACATGTCTCAATTCAATTTATTTATCTTTGGAATCACCCTACTTTGACAAGCACAAGCTACAAGATAAAGTTTTTACCTACCTTATATCATTCTAGAAAATGTCAAAATTTTAATCTAAGAATGTGAAAATCATGAACATGGCTTCAAAAATAACAATGTAGATATCTAACTAGGAAGTCTGCAATCTACCTAAATCAATTCCCATTTCTTTTATCTACAGCTTACTACAATCAGTCTCTCTGCACTTAACTCCTACCTGTATGTTTCCGAGAATGTGTGATAAGAGAACTAGAGACAGCAAACGCCTTTCCACAGGTGTCACAGACATAAGGCTTTTCTCCAGTGTGTCTGCGGACATGATAGGTCAGTGTGCTGGCTTGGGCGAATCTCTGCCCACATCTATCACAAACATATGGCTTCTCTCCACTGTGCTTCCTGTTGGTAAATTTAAAATAATACAACAGTAAGTAAAGCAATCTGGAGGTAAATGTATACATAATGTATTTCTTATAATTTTTCACGCAGCATTTTAATTCATTTTAATAGGCTAAGACTACACATTTAAATTCAATAGCAGTTTCTATGTAAACCCACCCCCCTACCCCCAGTTTTTTTAGGCATCAAACAGCAGTTCTGAAATAAGTTCAAAACCTTTTGCCATCATCACTGTTTAGTTGTCTACGGGTTTCTGCTGCTGTGATACAGATCATAACCAAAAGCGACTCTGGGAGGAGACAGTTTATCTCAGCTTGGTTTTCCATATACACTTCAGTGTACACTTCCCTGAGGAAAGTTGGGGCAAAGACTTGAGTCAAGAGCTGAAGCAGAGACCATGGAGGAATGCTACTTACGAGCTTGCTCAGCCTGCACCACCTGGGTAGTAACACTTGCCCAGGGACAGCACCTACCACAGTGGGACTTTTCCCATTCATCATTAATCAAGGAAATGACTTATAATAGACTTGCCTACAGGCAACCTGATAGAAGGAATGTTCTCAACTAAGATTCCTGCTTCCTACATCTATCTGGGTTTGTGTCAAGTTGACAAACAATCAACACAGTTGCTATCACCAAACCCCAAATGTGGCATTTTGCCAGTCCATCTTATTAGTCCCAAGTTCTCCCTCAAACTACTTGTACCTTCTCGTCTACCTTCACACCCAGCTGACAGCTGCTGAAAATCAGAAGAAACTGTGGGGCAATGAATTGGCCCGGTAGGAAAAGGTGCCACTGCCACCTAAGTTTGACCAGGGGGTGACACCGTGGAAGGAGAAAAGCAACTCCCTTCAGCTGTCCTCTGGCTTCCACAGGCTCAGGAGAAGAAAGCTTTCATAGCACCCTTCCTAGAGCATCTGTAAGTGGATCTTGCTCTCTTTCTGACTGTCACCTAAAGGCTCAAATGATAGCTCCAAGAGTTAATAGCTTGGATCTAGAATGCTCCCTAAAGGCCCGGTGCCAAAAGCTTGGTCCCCAGCTTGTGGTAGTATTAGGTGATGAAAACTAGGAGGTGGAGCCTCATATGAAGGAAGTCACTAAGATTGTGTCTCTGAACGACATATCTTGTTGCAGGTCCTCTCTTCAGCCTCTTCTTGCTTGCCAGAGATGAGCAGTGGACTCCACCATGCCCTTTCTGTCATATTGGTTTGCCTTACTTATGGGCAGAAGATGAGGACATTAGATCTTGAACAGAAACCTCTGGAACTATCTGCCAACACAGATCTTTTTATCTAAGGGTAATTGCTTCAGATGCTGTTTCACTGACACTAGGTGCGTGTGTGTCTACACATACCATTGCTGAGTTCACTGGGAGTGTATCTCACAGTACAAAAGCTTTTAGAACTGACTTTAGGACTTACTAGGGAAAGTTTAGAGATGCAGGTTAGAAAAGTTCTAGAAGATGCAAGCAGAGCTTACATTCAGAAGACCATAATTCTGATGGAAATGTGGACAGGAGCCAAGAGTAGGAACGGTGGACACATGCTGATAACTCCAACACTCATGAGGCTGAGGCGGGGGAATTAGAAGTTTGAGGTCAACTGGACACCATTTGTAGAAAGCATAGAGAGGGAGGGAGGAAGAAAAACAGCAAAGGGGCTATGACAGTGAGACTGTGCTCACGGGTTAGAGAAGGAAATCATGCTACCGGGAGCTGAACTTGACAACAATTTTGCATTCTAGCAAATAACTTGTTTATATTTTATCCATGCTCTGAAACTCAGAGTGGGTTTAAAGGCTTAATTATTCCAGTGGAAGAACTTCAAGGCCACACGGTACACAGACGGTATGGGCATGACCTGCTACTTTTATTCAGACTTTCAGTGATTAAAAGCAAAGTGGAAACTTGAAAAACTTGGAGGTTTGACGAGAAAAGAAGTGCAGTAAAGTTGGGTTTCAAGGGAGCTGTGGTGAAGAGCAGACCTGCACAGTGAAAACAAACCAATGGCTGGAAATGGAGCTCAACTGTAAAGTACGTGTCTAGCACACTGGAGGTTCTAAGCTCAATTCCCAGCATCACAAAACAAAATGAACAGTCAATGGCGTATTTTCTCAGGAGGAAGAAGTAGGAGGATTTGGGGTTTGAGACCAGCCTGAGCAAGATCCTGTCTTTAAAAAAAAAAAGGTAAAAAATTGTCCAAATGTAAATTCATTTTGAGAATCAAGTACTAAGCACCCTGCCCATATCCACTGTATCCGTGGTCAGCCCATACAGGCATTCAGAGTCTACAGTAGCCATGGTTCATAGGACATAGTTACTAATATCCCTCAGAAGACCATGGTAGAACTATCAAAGCAATGAGGAAGAAAAAGCAGAGGAGGAGCTTGCTGGGGTGGAAAACACTCCTAGAGGCTCAGGACTCAAAACTAGGTCTTAACACCTAAAACATCACTTCCATTGAGTCTCTAATTAGGTCAGAGCTACTCCCCAAAAATCACTTCTGAACATTATTGTGCTGGAGACTGACTACACCTTCTACAAATGAGCATTTGGCAGGCATTTCAGACCCAAACTATATTCTACCTCTGTCCCAAAATGTTCAAGCCCATTTTAAATGAAACACATTAATCCATCTCTGTGTGTCTAAGTGTCTCTCAAAAGTCCTGGTCTAAAGTCTCAGAGATTTGGGGCAGTTTTAAGTTGTAAGCACTCATAAACTCAAAATTCCACAGTACAATTCCAATTCCAAAAGAGGAATAGGAAGATGAAAGCAAGGTGAAAACCCGGGAGGCATCAAATGATCGCACAGTGTGATGTAAGGCCTGCTCTGGATACTCATAAAAAATGTACTCATTAGATTACAAAAATCAACTCACTTAAAGGTCAAACAACTCAGGGTTTTCTGTTTTGTTTTTTTTACCTTGCATGAATCTTGAGATTGCTAGAAGTTGCAAACTGTAAATTGCACACATCACATTTATAGGGTTTTTCCTCACCATGATGCATGCGACTGTGGAAGACCAGCTGGCATTTCTGAGCAAATCCTTTATCACACAGTTCACATTTGTATGGCCTTTCCCCTAAAAGAACAATAACATCTGTATTAGGAAGGGGGAAAAATCCTTTTTAACTTGTTAAAGTCATAAACTTTCAAGGCTTTTAAGAGTGCCAACAGTACTGTTTGTTTTCTTCAGAAAATAGTAACTTCTAAGCAACAAAGGCAAATGGGATGTCCACCAGACCACTGAGAACAACTAGTAGGAAAGAAAAATATCTTAACAATGAAGGGTGATCAGCAAGGGAAATGTATAAAATATAAACTAAGTGTACCAATGGATATCACAGTTTGCCAGCAAGTCATGCACAACATGTAAACAGGAAAGCTGGGAGAGAATGATGTTCAAAAACCAATGAAGTCTCGAAGCATGTAATGAGTATAGGTAATATGTAAAAATAGGGCTGTTTTAATAACTGTCCCTGTTAAATCCTTTAAAGGTAGGACTAAGCCAGGCCTCATGGCAGAGCTCTATAATCCTAACTCGTCTAGAGGCTGAGGAAGTAGGATTGCAAAGCCAAGATTTACACAGCAAGTTCAAGGTCATCTTGAACTACTTAGCAAGACACTGTCTCAAAATAAAAGTTATATGGGGAAGGGGGCAGGGCTACAGCTTAGTGGTGGAACTGGCACAGCATGCTCAAGGACCTCAGCTCAATACCCAGCAAGTGCCAGAGGTTAAGGACCAAGTCTGAATATTCTGAAAGGAAATGGTATAAGGACCTGATACACTAGAACTTCAAATGTCAATTATAACAAGGAGCTGGTTAATACTTGATTACAATTACAAATAAGATTTAAAGAGCCTAATGCTAAAACATTTCGCAAATAAAAAACTGTCGAATTTTGTAAAAAGGCTGTCAGTGCTGTATGTTAATATCGTTTCTACTAGCTGGTGATACGATTTAGTAGTAAGGTGTGTGCTCAGTAGAGGTCCTGGGTTCAATCCCTAGTACCAAAACAACAGAAAACAAAGACACCACAAAACCATCACACAGCAGGAAAACAAGACAATGTATCTTTCCACCAGTCTCACCTGTATGCGTTCTTACATGTGTTTTCAGCTGATTACACTGGGTAAAAGCCTTTCCACACAGGTGGCAGACATAGGGTTTGACTCCTTTATGTATTCTCATGTGCCTTCTCAGGCTGCTGGCTTCTGAAAACATCTTCCCGCATGTGTTACACATGGGCTTGGCCTTGGAATAGCGTGGATCCAGCTCTTCTCTAGCATTGTCCAGTTCATACGGACTCTTTACACTGGCTATATTAGACATGGAGTGCTCCTTCAGAGCACAGTGTGACTGGGACTTTCCACGTTTTCGTTTGACTCTAACAGTTTCCACAATATCTTGTGCTGGAAAAGTATTTTCCACAACTGAGGTCAACTCAAGTTCTGAATTATCATTTCCTTGGATGACTTGTTCGACTACAGGTGAGGACAACTTATTTGTATCTAGGAATAATTCAACAGATGCACTCTCTAAAACATCACTGGGGTATTGCATTGTCTTATTCTGTCCTGGTTTCTGAGAATTGAAAGCCTTTTTCTTCTTTTTACTATGAGATGATTTCTTTGCCAATGCCCGTTGTTTAGGATTTGCCTGAACTAAGTCCGTGGAGACTTCTGACTTCTCCCGATTGTTATAATCTCGAAGAGTAAGAAGACAGGTCTGTTGATTCAATTCGATGTTTCCAGTAATACTAGATATTTCTGTAGAAGAGGGACTAGCAATAAAAGCAAAATCTTCCATCTTTATTTTACATTTAGTTACTACCTCTTCTACTTTGAGATAGTCAGCAGCCTGATGAATTTCTTTAACATTCCAACTGTAAGGAAACAAGGCTAGATGACAATATTCTGATCAAAATGAAAGTCTGAAGCAACTGCACATATACTTACTTGAATGTCTTTTAAAGAAATGAAGCAGAATTCTGGAAAATTTTAAGCTAAGTAACAAATGTATAAAATGTAACTCAAAAGAATGTTTGAATAGGTACCTCCAATTTTATAGATACTAAAAAGATGAAAAGAATGCCTATGTACAGATGTTAGTGAACCATTATAGAATAACAAAATGTGAGTTGAAAAATGGTTGGGTAGTCAGCAAGCTGGCTCCATGGGTAGAAGCATTTGCTGAGCAGACCTGAAGACCCACAGAACCCACAGAAGAGCTAACGTAGAGGTACATACCTGGAGTCTCAGTGCTTACTCACCA
Source organism: Phyllotis vaccarum (assembly GCA_033318265.1). Classification (NCBI taxonomy): domain Eukaryota; kingdom Metazoa; phylum Chordata; class Mammalia; order Rodentia; family Cricetidae; genus Phyllotis; species Phyllotis vaccarum. The sequence continues at coordinate 28,877,633 of JARWLC010000010.1, read as the reverse complement.
CGATGTGAGACAGAGATAGAGACAAGATTCCACCTCAACAAGAAAGAGAAACTAGTTCCCACAACTGTCCTCTGACGTCCACAGTGTACAAATGTGTGTGTCTGCTCTTGCTCTCTCTCTCTCTCTCTCTCTCTCTCTCTCTCTCTCTCTCTCTCTCTCTCTCTCTCTCTCTCTCACACACACACACACACACACACACACCTGTTTTGTTTCTTTTGAGACAGGGTCTCATTATGTCGTTTTGACTAACCTGAAACTTATGTAGACCAGGCTGGCCTCAAACTCACAGCATTCACCTGTCTCTGCCTCCTGAGTGCTGGGATTAAAGGTGCAAGCACCATTCCTTGCCAGGTTTGTTTTGTTTGTCTTAATGGTGTTGGCAATACACTGCTTCCTCCCATGTCCAGGGCTCTTCTTCAGATGCTAATCATGTTTTCTGGATTGGCAACAGAGTTCAATGAAAACCACTTCCTACTTCTCCCTTCTGTGCTGTGGGACACTTTTAACTTTGCTTCTCAAACTTTATTGTCAGTATGAATCATGGAGGAGTCTTGTTAATGAAAACTGAAATTCAGTCATCAATGACAGTGACAACTGTAATGCACTCCCTGCTAGCTCAACGTAGTTGGCCCATGGATTACAACTGGGAGAGACAAGGGTTTAAATATGCTAACCTCTCTCCAGCTCAGCTTACTGCTAGGAAAGCTTATCATGTTAACTTTGTATGAAGCTAACCTTCCAGTCATATTTACTATCCACCAAGAGTGGTACCAAAGAGGGTATTAAAAAATAGACATTTACAGTACAAAAAAATGCTGAGTGGTATATTTAGCACCAGATTTAGCTCTGTCTGAATTAACCAGGGTGAGGCAGCATCACTGGCTTAAAATTTCTAAATGGTAAAAAGAAGAGTTTACTTGGTGTTAATAAACTGCTAATAAAATTAAAGTGTGACATCTTGAGCTAATATAAGCATACAGGTACACACACAGCACACCCTGGGAATAGACTTGCTGCCTATCATTTTACCAAGTGTTACTTGGTTCACTAACATAGCCTCTCTTCCAATAGGGAGGCCTCTGGGAGGGAGGGATTGTCACCCAAGCTGCTCAGCTCAGATACAATGGTCTGAGGAGAAATCCGGGGGCCTACTGAAAGGATTTGGGGACTGTTAGGAGCTGACACCAGATTCTAGCAGAATGGCCTCCAAAAGCATAACGAAAACCTCCAACCAAACTAAACTGAATGAAATGTGTCTGTCAGCCTTTTCAAGGAGCACACCACCCCCACAAGACAGAGCAGGGATATAGGACGATTAACAGTCACCACCTGATGTCCTGGAGAATAAGAACAGCTAGTAAGGAAAGCCCACCAACTTGCTGCTGTTGGATGAAGGTAGGAGGTGCCATATAGTACAGAAAGTGCTAGAACTAAGTGGTGATGGTGGTGGTGGGGTTTCTGTAAACCAATCTAAGTCATGCATCAATGAAGGGGTGGCCTCTGAGTCAGCACAGAACACACCTGGACACTAAATCCTCAGCACAAAGGAGGTTTGGGGGGAGGGAGGCTGCCTCTGGATGGGGCAAAGGCATGAGCAGGAACATCTGAAAGAGTGGGTTAAGTCAGTGCTAGGGTGTTTCGGCAAGTCCCGATTGAACAGGTTAGCCAGTGTGGACAAAGACTGAACTCTGATGGCTGGACTTTGGTGATCAGTCTCAGTAAGGAGACCTCATGAGGAAATGACCTAATAAAGGAATGCACCTTGGTGGCTAGCGGTGGGAATGTAATCCAATGGTTTAACAAGAAAGACAAAAGGGGGAAAGGCAAGACCTGCTAGCACAACGTCTGTGATGCTTGGACCTGGGCGACCCCTCACCAGTACCTGTTCTTAACACTGAGCTAGTGCCTGCTAAATTAACTGCTAAATATCATTTAACACAGATCTTTCACACTTCAGGCTGGTTCACATTATTACAACACTCACCAGGAGACAGACAGACAGACAGACAGACAGACAGACACACACACACACACACACACACACACACACACACACACACACACACACACCGCACGCAAAGAGAGAGAGATGCTCCCAGTATGTTCAAGTCAATTTAAGATTTTTCTCACAAAGAGTTATCAAGAAAGAGAAACCAGGTGAGTGATAGTGACATACGCCTTTAATCCAGCACTGAAGCTGAGGTTTGTGACTATAATCCTAGTACTCTAGGGATGTATTTGAGGCCATTCTCAGTTACAGAGTTAATTTCTGGTCAGTCTGAACTACGGCATGAGATCCTGTCTCAAAACAAACAAAAAAACTAAAAAGGTGAACATCAGAAAGTCTACCAAAATCCACCACTTTGAAGTAAATATTAAATAGTATACATTCTTTAACCAGGATCAATCAAAGCATAAAATTAATCAATTATTTACCATATTTAAATAATTGTAGGAGATCAATTTATCTCTTATATCCCCACAAACCAGTCTCAAGCATGAATATTTTCTGTTCAGAAAAATCAAGAGGCATTGTGATTCTAGCATATATAAAACATTTCCATAATAAGCTGCAAGAGAAGGAAAGGATCTCAACTGTGTACATGCACACACCTGCAGAGATGGTCTGGGAAAGAATGTGTACGAAATAGTGCTTATCAGTAGACGGCAGAATTTCATGGTCCCTACACTTCAATTCTCATTTAAGAATTGTACAACTAGCTGGGCAGTGATGGTGCATGCCTTTAGTTCCAGCACGCGGGAGACAGAGGCAGGCAGATCTCTGTGAGTTCAAGGCCAGCCTGGTCTACAAATGAGTTCCAGGACAGCCTGAGCTACACAGAGAAACCCTGTCTCGAAAACACAAACAAACGAACAAAAAAGCAGAACTAAGCAAGGCGGAGAACACAGAGAAAGTATAAAGTAACTAATGTCTTTGCAAGGCAGGGCTTCAAGTAAGTGTTCACTTGGTCTTTAAAATCCAATAGTTACTACCACCTCCCTTTCATAAGGAAATTAAGGCCCAAAGATGCATTATTAAAGGAGACATAATTCCAGTGTCTATAGTTTTCCCTCTGGTAGTTCTGGCTGGCCTAGAACTCATAGATATTCTGCCTCTGTATCCCAAGTTCTGAGACTAAAGGCTTGCACCACCATGACTAACCTGTAAATCTGTTCACTCAGTGCATACTATACTTATGTCGTGCTTCTAAAAGAAACAAAGGAAAGGGCTGGAGAGATAGCCCAGAGGTTAAGAGCACTGGCTCTTTGAAAGATCCTGAGTTTAATTCCCAGCAATCACATGATGGCTCCCAACCATCTATAAAGAGATCTGGCGCCCTCTTCTGGCCTGCAGGCATACTTGTAGGCAGAACACTGCATACATAAATAAACCTTTAAAAAAAGAAAAAAAGGCAAGAATATAGTTTTTGCCCTCTCTACCTTTTCTCCCACAACTAGAATGTATCACTATTAGTCTAGTTTTTAAACAGAGGAAACTGTCGATACTATAAAACTCTGAAGAACCTACTTGCTATTGAAGGAGCAGCAGTAACTAACTACCTTTTGACGTAGCAGTATGTGTGCGTTCATGTGCACATGGACATGCATATGCATGTGTATTTCTGTGTGGAGGCCAAGGATGACTCTGGGTGGCTTCCTTTGTTACTCTTCACCTTATTATATGAGACAGGATCTCTCACTGAATTTGAAGCTCACAGATCTGTTAGGCAGGCAGGCTAGCTAAGGAGCTCCAGAGAACCATCTATATCCACCTGGCAGCATTGGTACTGGTGCTGGAAATCCAAATCCAGGACCTCATACTTGTATGACAGGCACCAGACCACTGGAGACATCACTGGAGCCCAACGGTTACAGTGAACCTCTGACTTGAGTTACACCTCGGGGAGGTTAACAACAGCAGCAGTATGGTTACCCATATTCCCACAAAGTTCCTTTCTAGAACCATAATCAGGAAGTCCTGCACACTGCCATTTAGAGTTAGCAACGGAAGGCAGTGGACAGGAGCCCAGGGGTGGTTCTTTCAACACTCTACTCCAAACACCTTAGAAGAAACAACGGGACAGAGTGATAGAGAAGGCTCAAGGAACAGGAAGACCAAGCACTGAGAAATTAAAATTCACTTAAGAATTCACCATTTAAAACATTTGCAAAATTTTACAAATAAAAAGCTTTCATTTTGGGTGAATAAGTATCTGACAGAATTCTTGACTTTAAGAATTTTTTTGTGTTATCAATCATCTTTTCATCAGCTACTGAAGCTGTGTGTTGTCTATGGTATGTATAAGTACATATAGATATATACACACATGTGTATGCATATATAGTACATAGCAACACTGAGAATAGCTGTGGGAAAGTGAATGGGAAAAATATAAATCTCTTTTAGTTCTAAAGACTATCTGACTAACTTTGGTAACTGAGTAAAAAAAGGTGTACTTTACCTGTCGAGATTTAAAGTTCCTGTATATATAAACTCCAACAGTTTCTGAAATCCGTCAGCCTTCACCTGACTCTGATCAAGAAAAACATTGTTCTCAGAAGTGCTTCTGTAGATGGCACCAAAATACTCACTAAAGGAGGCAAGCACATTCCGATGCGCCTTAAACTGGAATTCTCCAATCACTATGGTACAGTCACAAAGAAATCCTGCTTCCCGTTGCTTGTTCAGTCTCTCTAAAAGGTGCTCACAGTGGTGTGAGTACTGCATTTTGGTATCAGAATGGAATTTTACCCTTGATCTAAAAGACAAAAAGAGACAGCTTTCATCAGATACCCACCCAAACGGAGGAGAGGACAAAGAGTAAACAGAAAGAACAGAGCTCTTACTTTGCCCCCTCCCAAAATACTCATCAAACATACAAGGTGATTAAATGCCTGGCTCTGTTTTACTGCGCTACAACACTAATGCAATGAACAAAACCAATTTCATGAGCTGTAAATAAATAATAAATAAAAGATCTTAAAATGCTAAGCTTTTATAGTTGACCCCTCAAACTTTCACGTTCTGGAGGAATATTTAAGTGGAGGTGCTTAAGTAAGTTGGAAAACGATTCCCCGGGGCAGCGGGGATAGGAACGCGACACGAGTTTGTTTTGATTGCTCTCGGATCACAGAATCCTCTAGGCTTAGACGGGGCGGTTCCTTCCCCGGCGCTGGGCAGGTGCAAGGGGGCGGGAATGCCCGGACGGGACGCGGCTTGTCAGAGGTTCCGCCACTCTCCGGAGAGGACACACCCCTTGCCGGCCCGCAGCACGTCCAGCCGGCGCGGCGTGACAGCCCCGGCCTCCATGCCCTGCCCTCCGCCCAGCTCCGACTTCCCACGGCCCGGGCAGCAGCTGCAGCTACGGCCACCGCCGAGGCTGCCTCTCCCACGACACCCTCCTCCTTCCCGGAGCGCGCCCGGTCTCCGAGGCGCCGGGCCACGTAGGACCCCGGGATCCACGAACGCGAGGACCGCAGGCCAGGCAGAGGGCGGCACTCACCGGTAGCCGCCCAGGGGAAACAATTTCTTCACTCTCTCTCCGCCATCTTGGGACGACGTCACCGCGACGCCCCGCCCCTCCCTTCCTCCTCCGCTGTGGCGTCACGTCCGGATGTGTGGTCCGGTGCGGACGCCGGATAGGACGCCAGAGGTCCCCTGGGGCGGGCCAGCCGGCTCTCAGAGGCCTACCTTCCCGGCATGCCCTGGTCGCCGGAACACACCTCACTGCTCACTCACACCATACGTCAGATGCTCACCTTGTCAGCCCGCTGCTGTCGGCCCAGATTCTGGGCTGAGCCCGGGCTGGAGTGCACAGCCGGCCAGTTCCGGAGCCGCGCTGTGCACTGCATGCTGGGAATTGTAGTTCTTTTCCTCTCCTGTCATCCTCTCTTCATTAGCGCCCCTCCAGTGGAGACTCAGGCGCTATGCACCCTGGCTCTTGACCGTAGCGGGTGGGAGGGGTGTGGGAGACCAATCACTCCTTCTCCTTTTGCATACCCGAAAGCTCTTGGGACCGCCAGAGTTCTGTTTGAGCCGGCCCACTGAAGCTCGTCTTCCAGAATCCCCTTACCTGGTGACAGAAGGCGGAGATGCACGAAAGCAAAGCAAAGCAGCAGGGCACACTGGGCATGCGCAACATGAGAGGAAGGTGGGCTTTCTACCGGAAAAAGGTTTTCCTTGAGTCTGAACCAGAGCAATCTAAGCACAATTGTTTACGTCGCATTCAGATTTTGTGCAGTAAAGGAAGAAGCGCGCAGTTCTTGCTGCACGATTCGAAAGTACCGGGAAGTTTTGATGTATTCGGGTAGATTCCCCCTAGAACCTGCAGATGTCATAAATATTAAAAACCACAATTTAATGTTGTTAAAAGTTGTTTCTGGACCTTAATGAATTTACCAGTGACTTTACTTTAAAAGACAGTCTCAAAAAATCTGAGACTTTCCCCTACCGGAATCTTTTTGCATTATACCATCTTTGTAAACACAATTTGTTTTATAAGAATAATGTGGAGGCTAATAGTTTATTTTATATTTCTGAGTATAATTTATTTTTGCAGAACCCTTTTCGATAATGGGTTAATTCTGAATTATATAGTGACTTGACATACAGATTAAGACTAAAACATAGCCTGGCATGAAAGGGGAAATGGAATCTCGAGCGGGAACACTAAGTGATATAATATAAAAATGCTCGAGTCGGCTTTGTTTGGTGTGTGGGGATATAACCCATAGTGCGAACGCTAGGCAGGCTACCTCATCAGCCCTTTCTGTTTAGTGTTCTCTTATGACTAAGTAAGGAGTGTTTGTTTCTGATATTAAAACTGTTGACTCAAAGCAGTATTTGTTTGCTGTTATTATTATTAATTTTTAGGGTGGGAGGTTGCCACTTACACGATTTTTCCTCAAGGTTTTGAGGAGCTAGCTTTGTAAAAAGTGAACCGTGGTGGGTTAAAAACACACCTTGTTTCCGCCCGGTTTCGAACCGGGGACCTTTCGCGTGTTAGGCGAACGTGATAACCACTACACTACGGAAACTTAGTTGAGGTTGGTTGTTAAAAACTTCTTGATATGTGATGTTCTCCTATACATTTCATAAATGTTTTAAGATTCATGTAATTTTTCAGTGGAAGGGGAGTAAAAACCATCTAGTTAACAGAATAGTAAAATTTCAAAACTCTGAACTTGTTTGCTAACTTCTTGCAAAGCCCTCTGGTCCACCGCTAGAGACCGGGCAGCCTAGTTCCCGGCCTTTGGGTCCATTTTCTTCTCAGTTCCCGCAAGTTATGTTCTCCTGCTGGGGAAGCTGCGGCGCCTTTGCCAGGGTCCTCAGCCGGCTTCCGGCGGGCGGACGTGTAAATTACTCCTTTCCCCACCCTGCTCCCGAATGCCTACCAAACGTTCTAATTTGCGCCCGTTTTAAAGCCCAGGGACGTGCGAGATCAGACACCAGAGACGCTCGTTTTGCCGCGCAATGTACAAAGAACTTCATAAGGAATATCTCTTCTTACAGTGGCAGGCGCGTCCTAAGAAATGAAAATTAGTTTCAGTGGACCTACAGGTATAGCCCAAAAAGGGAGGGGGAGCCTAGCACCCCAGAACTCAGGCGGAAGAGGGAAATTCTCATGAGTTCGAGGCCAGCCTGTGCTAAAATGTCTTCCAAAATCATCAAAAAAGGTTCTGCCCTTTTAGTTGCGTACATTTTTACAAACTACAGGAAAGACGTGGCATTGTCCTAAACACACAGGACATAAACATACACCCCAGCACCTCCCGAAGCTGGGCGTTTCAGAAGCAAGGCAGTGCCTTTCTGCAATATTTCCAGGCCCTTCCCCCAATTTCAAGGGCGTCCACCAATTCCCCCCATCCCGTCCTGGAACACGCCTGTTAACTAGAGTTCAAGAATTTGGGACAGTAGTTTTTTTAAAAAATAGCTTTTCATAGTTGTCGAAAAAGTCTCTTGCAGATTGTTAGATTTGTATGTTTTGCGAGGGAAGCCCGGTTTTCTGATAGTCATGTTGCGCAGTGAGACTCAGCCCAGTGGCCCGCTGGGACCAGCAGGTAGGTGGCTGGGTCCTCTATGACGTTCCAGGCACAGCCCGGGAGGAGCGTCCCCGAGGCCGCAGAAGCAGCGGCATCGGCAGCATGAGCAGCTACCAGCCACCAGTGGTGATAGATCATGGCTCGGGAATAATCAAGGCGGGCCTGGCTGGCACCCGGGAGCCCCAGTTCGTTTACCCGAACATTGTGGGCCGGACCAAGGGCCACAAGACTGCGGTGGACTGTGCACTGGAGCTGTGTGTGGGTGACCAAGCACAGGAGCGCAGGGGCTACCTGTCCGTCAGGTACTGCTGGATGATGCTCCAGCCTGGGTGTGCGTGGACGAGGGTGGAGAGTCCAGAGCTAAAGCCACCGTGAACAGACCTCCGAACAAAAACCTGTTATCTGTATACAAATATATCCAAATGTCCATGGTGACCATTAGTGCTGTACATGTCCGACCACCACGTGACTTAATTTATATCTTGTGTCATTTACCGTGGCTCCTTGAACTATTTACACCAGAATGTGGGAATTTCCCAACTTTTTGAAGTCACATTCTCCAAGAGGAGAAAACTGGCCAAACAAAATGACTGCAGAAAAAAAAATAGTTGTACCCTTTACTGGTAGTTACCTTCTGTTGCTGACCAGAAAGCAATATTGATAAATACTCACTTTAGCTGAAAAAGAGCAGAGAGGGCTTATGTAGTAGCATGCTATAAATCCCAGCAAAGGAAATGGCAAGAGTCTGAATTCCAGACCAGCTTGTATATTGTATATTGATAGAGTTCTAGGCTTAGCCAAGGCTACACAGTAAGACTCTGTCTCAAACAAGAACTATCAAATGACTCTGTGTGTGTGTGTGTGTGTGTGTGTGTGTGTGTGTGTGTGTGTGTGGTGTGTTTAAAGTCAAATCTAAAAACCACACTAACAACAACAACTAAAGCACAAGCCTTACATATTTTATTGTTTCTCCTCCTAGCTACCCGGTGGACCGGGGCCTCATTTCCTCCTGGGGGGATATGGAGATCATGTGGAAGCATATCTATGACTATAACCTGAACCTGAAGCCCAGCGATGGCCCAGTCTTAGTTACAGAACCTGCCCTGAACCCACTGGCAGACCGGCAGCGCATCTCTGAAGTGTTCTTTGAGAACCTGGGAGTCCCTGCCTTCTATCTGTCTGTCCAAGCCGTGTTGGCGCTCTTCGCTGCTGGCTTCACCACTGGCCTGGTGCTGAATTCGGGTGCTGGGATTACGCAGTGTGTGCCTATCTTTGAGGGTTACTGTCTATCTCACGGAGTAAAACAACTAAATGTGGCGGGACATGACCTCACCAGCTACCTCATGATGTTAATGAAGGATGACGGTATCATGCTGCTCACAACTGGGGACAGAAAGATCATTACAGACATTAAGGAGAACATTTGTTACGTGGCCATTAACTATGAGAAGGAAATGGCCAAGGAATGTGGCCTGGAGAAAATGTACACACTACCAGATGGGAAGACTATCAAACTCTGTAACCAGGTCTTTCGGTGCCCAGAGGCTCTCTTCTCTCCCTGGCTTATGGATATTGATGCTCCTGGCATTGATAAGATGTGCTTTAGCAGCATAATGGAATGTGATACAGAGCTTAGGAATTCCTTCTTCTCCCATATTATCCTTGCTGGGGGATCGACCTCTTTTCCTGGTTTGGATAAGCGACTCATTAAGGATGTGGCAAAGGTGGCACCTGCCAATACCCCTGTGCAGGTTATAGCTCCCCCGGAAAGAAAAATATCCGTGTGGATGGGGGGATCTATTCTTGCATCCTTGTCTGCCTTCCAAGACATGTGGATCACTGCTGCAGAATTTGAAGAAGTTGGACCCAATATAGTACACCAAAGATGCTTCTGAAATGCAGACAAAATGATGAGTAAAACCGCTTTTGAGTATACACAACAAAACACTTTGGGATATTCCAATTCTGGGAGAACAAAAAAAAAATTCTGTTATTGGGATGGCCACTTTCATTTTTAAAATGTTTTTGGTAGTTCTGGGAATCAAACCTAGAGTCTCATGTATGCTACTCTACCTATATCCCCAGCCCTCTTTTTAGCTTTGTATTTTGAGTGGGATCTCATGCTAAATTGCCCACAATTTGTAATCCTTGTTCTTCAATCCCCTAGGTACCTGGGATGGATTGTAGGCTTTCAACTTTGGGCCTGGCTCTCAATATAACAGGGCAGGAACAATGTAATTGTTAGGTTTCAAACCCAGGACAAACAGCTGAGGTTCCAATTTAACATATCAAACTGGACCCTGGCTGCTACATTTTCCCTGCATCCCTTAATCCCTACCTGTTCAAGCCCTTATGCTGGGCATACCCCCTGCCCTAAATTTCTCACTTTCCTCCCCTTAGCTGCCCTTCCCTATATAATCCAGCCATTTTTCTTACCCCTCCTCTATTGGGCCTCCTGGCTGCTGTGCCTAGTTGCCCCCTCTCTGCCCTTGCCTTCCTCACATGGCTCAGGATCAAGTTCATGCTGGACTCTCCCAGATGTCTCTGCCTCTGACTACGTCTCCCTTTTTATCTAAACCTCCTTCTCCCTGTACCTGGGAGCAGTCATGCCCTTTCTCATTTCCTTTTCTTATTTCTTTCATTCAGTAATAATAAGGATCAGTATTGTATGAGATGGGGGTGCAGAAAAACAAACAAACAAAAACCTGGCAGAATGACCATTCCATGGGGGGGGGGGATGTAAGTTTTTATTGTGAAAAAGAGAGAGAAAATAGCCAGAGGTTTGTGTTCAAGTCCAAACAGAAAGAGATGCTGATTGGGCATGGCCACGTCTGTCTATAAGAGAGGCAAAAGAGAGAGAGAGAGCAGACGTGGACAAATCTTGCAGATTTGAAGTGTCCAGGTCCAGAAGGAACTCCATATGAATGGCTAACCCTGGTGCCATCAGCACACCAAAGCACATGCTGACCTCCAGGCTCCCTCAGTACCTGGGGCTCCTCTCAGCTCTTCTACCCTGCCCCCACCCTAACTTTGCCAGGCATGGCCTTCCCTTCCCCCAGTCTCTCAGCCCTATAGAAACCCTGCAACTTCGGCCATGCTCTCCTTTGGTTTTCCACATTCTTGACTCTCTCTCTCTCCACCAGTACTTCAGTGTAAGTACCTTTCCAGCTCTGGACTCTTCCAGATGCCTCTGGCTGTCTCATATCTCCCTCTCATATCTACAGTAAAAACCTCCCCTGGACTCCTATCTTCAAGAAGTCAGGCAATAAGGAAGATAAGTAGCTAGAAGGAGGCACTCCTGGGACACAGAAAAGCTTTTCCACAAACACCTGAGGAATGCTGGCTTTTGTCTACCCCAAAACCCCTCCAACTTGAGCTTATTTCTGAGACCTAACAGGTGTTCATAGCCCATAAAAATAAACTAGAATGTTTTACGGGAAGCAATGTTCTTGACTCTTCTCTCAGAGAGCAATGTACAGCATCCCATTTTGACACTGTCTTGTGTGGGAGTGCTTGCCAGACTGATACCCTGCAGCCCAAGCTGGTCTTGAACTTGCAGTAATAATTCTCTCACCTCCACCTCCTGAGTGTTAACATTACAGGGGTAAATCACTGCACCTAGCTCACAGGTGTATATCACTGCGCCTAGTTTAAAATATTCTGTGTAAAGTGAATAAGATTTACGGTTGAAGTTTAAGGGAAAGGAGGATGGAAAAAGTCAAGGAAGAAAACACCTTGACCCTGACTTGACTTTAGGACCAGGGCTTGAAATCCCACCAATCCCTGAGCTTCTCCAGAGTCAGGCTGTAGAATTCAACCAATCCTCTCAGTGCCTGAGCTTGTCTCAGAATCAGGCCATAAAATCCCACTAATCCCAAACCACCCTGAAAGCTCCACACCTACCCCATCCCCCAAGAAACCCTATGTTAACCTTGTGCCCTGTTCAATTTGCTGCTGCTTCTCAGCCTAGAGGCAGCCACCATCCTGGATTCTTCCTTCCCAATAAATCTAAGTGTCAGGAGCCTGAGCAGAGAAGTGTAATACATACCCTGGGAAAACTTTCCCCTTGCAGAGCAGAGTTGTTACACTCTGGGGGACTCACACAGAGATGTTGAGAGCCAACAAAAGTCTATATATCATTTTATGAAGGGGTGTGAGGAGAATACAATCTCACAAACACAGAACAAGAGATTCCTTCCCTGACCCTGCTGAGGCAGCTGTTCTACTATGCGCCACTCTCCCACTTGACTCATTTTCCGCTATCCCAGAAAGTGTACAGCTCTTCTCTCTCGGTGCATGCATGCAGACAAAGCCACACCCCAGGGTTTATTACCCCCAAGCCATTGGCTGAACAGAAAGAACTCCCACAGTACTTCCCCTTTTTTGTCTAAATAAGAAGGTTTTAAACCTAAACAAAACTGTATACCTTAAGAACAATTATCAAGTATTGTCAAGAAGAAAGGGTAATAACATAAACAAAAGTGGAACAACAACCAACAAGAATAACACCAGGCAAAGACACACTAAATGTCCAGACCGTAAGTAATTGGCAAATTACAGAGATTACTCCAGTAGCTGTCCTGAAGAATCGAAATCTTGTACCTGATATTCTCATAGCTAAGATCTGAGAATATAGTGACTGTCTAGTTTTTAACCCTATCAAGGAAGCAGCTTCCAAAAACATGCAAGAAATGACAGAAACAACTGGCTGTCTGAACAGTCATCCAATATTTCTCTGTATTATTGGGGCATCCAACTTTGGCTATAGGCCTAGAATATCTGACAGACCATATTCAGAAGCAGAAAAATTTGAAGGACTGTTTTACCTTGTCTTAACAAGGTTCAGCACTCACTTTCCCTAGCATCTTGCTTGTCTGGATTGGACTGAGTGCTTATTGTCAGCAGTTGAGACAAGGGCAGTTCTTTGCCCAACAGGCCATTTTTGCAAAGAAGACAAACTTCATATGGAGTATCTGTGATGCCCAACATCCTCTTGGGTGTAGATTGGTGCTTCCTGGAGCAATCGTGTCTCACATCAACAGAATTCTAAGTTATTAAAACACTTAAATACACTATTTTCTACGTCACTAAAGTGTTTGAAGATTACTTATCCATCTGAAATATATCTCTATATATCTAGAAAACCTAACATGACTATAAGTTTGACAACATTAATATTTTTGTTACAGTGAGGTTTCCTGGACCAGGGTGTTCAGAGGTCCAGACCCACAGACCTACTGCACCAGACCCCTTAGCTGCCCACAGCTGATCAGGCCCCCAGAATAATTTCAGACGCTTATATTAAATTCATGCTGTTTGGCCTATGGCTCAGGCACATTGCTAGCTAGCTCCTACATCTTAACTCAACCCATTCTTATTAATTTGTCCTTATTAATTTGTTTACCGCAGAAAACAAACATTATAATATCAAAACAGAATATAAATTTTAAGATAGTACTATATATGGGGATATGTTTCAAATTTAATAAAAACCAGTCTGAGATATCAGAGGGATCTACCCACAGTCAGTCTAGGAGGATCAGACAGTGGTAACTCACACCTTTAATCCCAGCCACAAGGAATGTCTAGGAGTGGTAACCTACGCCCTTAATCCCAGCAGATCTGAGTTTGAGGCCAATTTGGTTTACAGAGGGAGTTCCAGGCTCCCAGGCAGGCAGAGGTTGTGCCATGCCTTTAATCTTAACTTGATATGAAACAACTGGGTGAAGGGTGTCTTTAAATCAGGCTTAGAAAGACAGAGCAGGCGGTAGATAGAAGCCAGGAGGAGAAGCGAAGCTGAGGAAGCTGGAAGATAGTTGGGTGAAATCTGACTGTGGTGTTTCCTCTCTTTGCTGTCTTAGCCTTTCCCTGAGATCTGGCTCTGAGTTTCCTTTATTTGTGCAACACCTATACCTAAAGAAAGGTTCTAAAGAGTCAAAAATAAGTATGAGGAGAAAGAGATATATGACAGTAGTCCCTAGATTTTCATTTTATTCTGTCCCATACCAGGTGGGTGGCTCTTCTTACATGATACAGAAACTCTGAATTTTTCCTTTAACAACCTGCTTGGATTTAGAGAGGGAGAGAGCTACAGGCCGATGCTAAAGCCAGCTTTAATTTTTAATTGAGCTGAGACTTTTGAGAAGAGATATTGATGTTTAGGTAGTGAAATTTTACCCTGTATAGAATGTTGGTATCATTTAATTCCCACAACAGAGACAGAGCAGAACAGTAGGAAGAGAGCAGAGCAGGAGGAGAGAAGAGCAGAGCTGTAACAACTTTGCTCCAGAAACTTCCCACTAGTGTAGCAGAGCTGTAACAACTTTGATGGGGAACCCCTCCCCTGCTGAAGCAGAGTTGTTAGGCCTGCATAGGGGAAACCATTCCCTGGAGCAGGGCTGTAAGCTACAATCCTTAAAGGTGACTTTGTGGCACTCCTTGGTTCCCACCTGCCAGGACACGTTTCCATCTGAGCTGCAATGCTTACAGAAGAAGACTTGTAGGAAATGATTCCATTCTGTCAAGGGTGATGTGAGATTAGAACAGAGGATGGGAGAGCATATATATATTCCAACAAGTACACAGGATAAACAAGCCTTAGAGGAGAACAAAGCACCTTTACTGGAATGGAGTAGACTGAGGGATGTGACCAGGAAGGTTACAGAAAGTCTTGTTACAGGAGCAAGGCAATGATGACCACTCAGACACAGTCTATGGCCAAATGAAAGTCTTTATTCCAGATGGCTGGGGCTACACTCGAGTATTTGATCCTGAGTGTAGTACCCAGTGTTCAGAGCATTTTGGGGGGGGGGGTTATGAAAGCAAAACCATGACCTGCTATCTCAATAGGCAGTTGCAGGGGAGGTTTGGAGTCAACAAGCAATTTAACAGAAGCTAAGATAGGCAGTTATCTAGAGGAAGTTCTGAGCCAGAAGTTAAGATAAACAGCTGGGGGAGTCTGGTTCAAAAAGCTAAGATAAGGTTATCTGGAGGGGGAGGTTTGCTCAAGCAAGCAGTTTAACAGAAGCTAAGGTAATTAGCTGGGGCATCTTGACCTTGGGTTCCTAGATTAGATTTGTGTAATTTTCTTTTGGATTCTCCACCAAGGAGATCAAATTTGAGTTAAATCTGAAATGGCCTCAGCAAGAATACAAGATGAAGGAATCCCTTACACTGTCTATCCCATCATAGTCTTTATGGTTAAATGCCACTAAAGGCAGGGGAAACCAACAAAGGTGTAACTGTGGGAGAACTGGGTTCTTATTAAAATGAGTGAAGTGTTAACTGGGAGAATAAAATTGGCCTGGGAAGTTTCACCAGAATCAGCAATCAGTTAGAAAATTATTAGTTCAGTTGAAAAATAGCCATATTCTTGTACTACAATGTAAGACAATAAACAATAGGAATTTTTAAAAATTAAAAATCTGATGAGACTTGGTTCTTAAGTAAGAAAACATGAAACACCAAATTAGGTAGAAATTGGGGTCTGTGATGACCCGTGTAGTGGAGACAATGGTAGGAATACCGATGTGTAATTCAAGGTATTTAATGTGTGCTCATGCAATAGTGCTAAGCAAGGAGTTTCCTGTCTTTAAGTCTATTACTAAGGGAGATCATCAAAATGTTCAGGGCTAACCTGGACAACATACTACTGCTCCCTCCAGGCTTGGGTCTTGGATCATTGAGGGAATAGAGAAAGAACAGACATAGGGTGGGTAGATGTGTGCTCATCTTGAGATAATAGGACATACCAGCAGGCAGCTCAGAGCCTCAGCAGGTTCATTAGGTACATTACAGGGTGGGGAGGGTTACCTAGTCTCCTCTCTGTACAGGAATAGCCTCGGGCTGTAAATATCCAGGAAGGGATGAGGATTCTTTCTAGTGCAGTCCAGATGTTCTATTGAAGTCAAGCTACACTATGGTTATTCCAAGCACAGTTTCCAGCAGGCTTACCCTGTTATAACTTATCTCCTCTCATAGGTTGATTGATGGGTGATTATCAGGTATCATATATCTAATTTGGGGAGAGTGGCAGGTGGTGTGTATACTTTAGTTGCTCTATTTAATTAAGTTCTCTATTTTCTTATTTACGACTAAATCCTCCTTATTCCTTTAAATTTCATAAAGGGTAATATGGATGTTCTTGTTAAGAAAATGTAGCCCATTGCTTCCCATCTCATAGGCTACACCTTAATTTTCCCATCATCTAGGCCACACTAATATTTTTATGGTTATTCTTTTGCTTATTATTGTTCCTTTTTAGGGTTTGCTAAAGTTGGTGGTATACAGGCTGAATTATTGAGGGATGGTGAGGGACAATGGGGCTCATCAATTATAGAACCCACTCCTCTAGATGGCTATAAAGTTCTGCCAAATCCTTTGAGTTTTAAGCTGTAGCTAGTGGTTCTCTATACTTTTGTTAGTGAATTACTAAGGTTCAAGGCTAAGCATAGTGGGGCCCCAGTTTGGGACTTAGCTACCATGTATTGAGTTCATGAGAATTACCTTTGCTATTGGATTTAGGTCCAACAATAAATTTTCACATATAAGTTAGATTTTAATTCTCTAAACACTTCTACTTGTACCAAGAGAAGAATGATCTCAGCTCATATAGGAAAATGGCTTTGCCAATTTGCCATGGGTTGGAGACCTTGGTCTTGGTCATAGCCGTGCCCTGTCAATTACACATTCTGTAGTATGAGGTTTCTGGCCAGGACTTTCGGGCCTAGCCTCAAGGTTTAGACCTGCAGTCCCACAGAGACACACAAATGTTTACAATAATTTTAGGCTGATCAATCTAAGGCCCAGGCATATAACTTGCTAACTCTTTACCCTTAATCTAACCCATGACTCTTAACCTGTTCAGCCATGGGGCTCAGTACCTTTTCTCACAGCAGCATAGTTGACCCCTGTTTCTTCAGGCTTTTCTCTGGCATAAACTCATAGGCGGGGACAATTATTTACAATGGAACAACCTAATTCCCCTACAACATTCATTCAACTTCATTCATTCAGGGCTTCCTCTACTTCCTGCAGCATCCAGAAACTGTCAAAAATGAAGCAAACCAAAATTCACTAGTAAGTAATGCAACGTTCAACTCTAAATTTCCATACTAGAAAAGGGAAGATGTAGTGTACTTACCCATAAAATGATCACAGGGTCCCATACAAGTTCTAAGGAAGGCACTGGGAGGTTTGGCTCTGAGGACAGGCTTAGAAGATGATCAGAATCTACCCGTATTAGAAGCTAGATGTAGTGGCTTACCCAGCTCCTTGTAATCTGAAGGGAAGCAGAAGCAGGAGGATTAAAGCAAACTCGGGGTCAGTTTGGTGTACTTAATGAGTTCCCAGGCAGCCAAGCCTATATAGGATGGAGGAGTGCCTTTCAGGCTGAATTTAGGTGCTGTGGCAAAATCAGCCATGGGTGACACAGGGAGCCGGAAAGGACAAAGACAGTGTCTTCACTTCAAGAATGAGCAAAATGTATGTTTCCCACTGCTCCTTACAGCTAGCTGCTGGGCAGAGCCGTGTAAGCAGAGCTTGAGCAGAGAACAGCTTACTCCTCCTCCTGCGTGTCTGTGGCCTTGTTTGTACCTGTGTAGTCCCGGGACATTCTTCCTAGGCTTTGTCTGTGCATGTAGTTTTCTGTGGTCCTTGGACCACAGTTGGGTCAGATTTTTGCTTGAGAAAGGAACTGCAGATCATCCAGACCTAATTAGGTTAGACTATACAGCAGCTGTCTGACTTAAGCAAACTGCTTTAAAGTTTTGAAGCTATAGTTCTGTGTTAATAAGGTGGAACTAAATGTTCAAGGTCATTGTGAATTCAGTTGGGATAAATATATTTAAGGGCACTTAAAATAGAACAAATGGGGTTTTGTTTATAAGATTAATTTACAGGTCTAGTTGAAATAACACCTCTACAGTGTCGAAACATCTCTATCTACATTATATAGGACTTCTGATGACGAACTGATGTATGCAGTATTTTTTTCTTTGTTTTTAGCATTTTTGTTTACTTATTAGTAGGACCCTGTTGTTCTGCCATGTGGGTTCCAGAGATGGAACTCAGGTTTTCAGGCTGAACCCACTGACTGTCCTCACCCGGGCACTGCTTTGAATCTTAGAGCTAGGAGCCACCGTGCCGATTTACGCAGATGCATGTTCTGCTTCTCTGTCACTCGGTGCTCTTCACTGGGACTGTGAGTTTTTGCTTGGTTTCTGTCTTCCGTGGTGCTCTGGCAGGAGATGCGTAGACACAGAGCTGGTTAGATGCCCTCCCTGCCCCATAGAGAGCTGTGGAAGACTGATGTGTGAAAAGGATGGGCAGCAGGTAACTCAGCCCACAAACAGAACAACAAAAATGGACATTTTTAATTTTTCAGTGCCCTTGAACAGTTGATCTCCTGCCTCAGCCTCATTCAGAGAGAGACTTGTGCTTACAACAGTAGGAAAAGGGCTATCTTGTGTATGTATGTATGTATGTATGTATGTATGTATGTATGTATGTATGTATGTATGTATGTATGTATGTATGTATGTATGTATGTATGTATGTATGTATTATTTTTACTTATTTATTTTGCGAGTGAACATCTAAGAAAAGGAGGCGTGGGGAGGGGGAGGTGGAGGAAGACAGGAAGACGGAACTGGAGCGGAGAGCACAGGCACACGCCCGGACATGAACTGGATGGGCGCCGGCCTCAGCGCATGCGCGGGGCCCGGGTACTTAAGCGCGCGCGCGCCGGAAGCCGCTCACCTAACCCTAACCTCCGACGGCTGTGGTCGTGCTCTTTCGTTCCCCGCCCGCTGTTTTGTTGGCTGACTTTCAGCGGGTCAGAAAGTTCAGGGCCACGGCAGGGTGCCACGCGTTCTTAACCACAAAAAAAAAAACGTCAGCCGCCGGCGCTGAGCCTCTGCCTGGAGCCTCGTGGCGCCGGGCCGCCCAGCCCCGCACCCGCCTTCAGGCCGCGGTCGGTTTGGGCTCCTCGAGCTCCGCTGCCGCCGCGAAGAGTTAGGCTCTGTCAGCCGCGGGGCGCCGGGGGCTGGGGGAGGCCCGGCGGGCCGCTCCAGGAGCACAGGAAATGGAGCTAGTCCCGAGTTGGTGGCTTCCCTGAGCTGTGGGGAGTGCACCCGGGAACTCGCTTCCGACAACCCCCCCATCCCCGCCGTGGAATCGTCCTGCTGCAAAGCGGGCCTCTGGAACCCGGCGCCGGGAATGGGGCCACGACGGGTGTGCACGAGTCAAAGTGGCGGGCCAAATAGTGGTCTTTGCTTTCACTCGGCGACCTTCATCTTGGTATTGAGGTTTCAGCTCCGCAGATGTTGCTGGACTTGGCTGGCTCTGAACTAGCTAGCTATTCAGCTAGAAATGTCTTTTTTTAGCAGCTGGTCTTGCTGCTCCATAGCCTTGGGTATTCCCGTCCTATGGCAAATTTCTTTTGTGTGTGGGGGCCTTGAACATTTATGAACAATTGGGAAATCTAGTAGTTTTCTAGAACAAAATGTTGCTTTTCTTTGTCTGCCTTTGGATGCAAAGTATTAAGTGGAAGCTGAGAAGTTTAGAGAAATACATCTAAATTCATCTCTTGCCTATCTTCACACATTGAGTCTGGTTTCTTTTCAGAAAAGAAAGCGTTCCTGGCGGTGATGGTGATAGTGCACCAGCTACGGGAAGCAGAGGCAAGTGAATCTTTTGAGTTGGAGGCCATCTAGATCTCCAGTGGGAGCCCCAGGACAGCCAGTTCTATTAGAGGTCTCCCCCAACACACACACACACACCGAAAAAGAAAAATGAGCCCACCAAAAGAATATCAGTCTAGGTTTGTTCACTGATTGCCCAGAAGTAACCCCATGTTTTCGGCTGTTTCATCCCAATTCAGTGTCTAACTTCCTCAGTACTTTTCCGAGGTGCTAGCCAGGGCCTGTGCATAAAAACATTGAAGAGAACAAGTGGGTATCGCTGTAATTTTGTGAGCTATATGCTAGCAACTTGGGCACCTAAAACAGACCCCTTGCAGGTAACATATTTACTCTTAGTCTTACTATTATAAAGACCAGGGAAAAGATTTGGGCTGTAGCTTAAAAGGTAGACAGCATGCCAAGAGTTCTGAGTTCAGTACCTCCCCACTCCCGCAAAGCAACACACAGACATATACAAGTGTGTGTGTGTGTGTGTGTGTGTAAGCATAGAAACTGGGTCTGGAGAGATGGTTCAGTGGGCAAAGTACTTGCTATTTAAGTGTGAGGACCTGAGTTCCAATCTCTAGAACCCAAGTGAGGCTGGATGTGCTCACTTAACCATCTCACTTACCATCCCAGCAAGGTGCATGCTCTTACGGAGGTGGCAAATGGAAGCCTGAAGACCAGCTAGTCTGGAATAAGCATCAAAGGTCGACAGAGTGTTGTGAGAATTCACACACACTGGTACACATGCATTATACTTTCAAAACTGAAAAGGGTTTTAAGGTCTAAAATTCTGATTTCTTGTAACGTTCTGTAAGAATTTGCTGGCATTTGTGGAGAGCACTGGGCATGGGAAGCGTGCAGTCCTAGTGCCAATCACTTTTACATGTTCTTAATTTAAGTGCCTCTTTAAAAAAACAATAAACCAACAAAAAACCCCAAAGTCTCAGACTGTAGCCTCAGCAAGCCTGGAACTCACTGTGCTTATAGCTCAAACAGGACTGGAATACTTAAAATGGTCACTATCTTCCTTGACGCGCTAGGGTTAAAGAGTGAGTCTCTTGTAATCCATTCTGGCCTCAAACTTGCTGTTTAGTAGACAGTGACCTTCAACTCTGTCTCTACCTACTGAATGCTGGAATTATAGGTGTGTAGCACATGTACAGGTTCATGTTATGCTGGGTTTTGTAAGCTCAGAAAACACTTCCAAATGAGCTACATCCCCAGCCCAGTCCTCTTAAAGTTAGTCCCAATCCCAACAGGGCAGTGTCTGGAGAGAAAGATGTCTTTTGTTTTTGCTCCATCTAGTGGTGCTTTCAAGTCTCTACATTAAAAAAATTCCTATTGACCTTTAGGGAAAGGATAGCCATAGACTAAGAATGGAGAGACAGAGAGAAGGGGGGGGGGGGGAGAATTAAGAAAAAGATGGCTTAATTAAAAATTTTTGAATTGTTTGAAATAGTTTTAGTATATGCCTAGGCTTATTTTGCCTTGTGATCTTGCTCTGGTGTACTGAGTTATAGGAAGGGGCCACCATGGCCAAAAAATTAAAGTTTAAGGTAAACCCACTGTTGTTTAGCCCCTAGGTTTGAAAACCTCACTCTGATTAATGTCTTAGAAGCATTCCAGAGACAAATGGCAAATGTTTTAGCAAAATTATTTCATAATATTGTAAGAAAGGCCATTGACTTCATCCAACAACTTATATTAAAACTATTTGTAGATAGTAAATAATTATGGCAAATATTATCTATAGCAGAGTTCTCTAGAAGAACAGAGTGGAAAGGATGAGCCTGTCTATTGGTGGAAAGAGGATTTATTCGAATGCTTATAGACTGGTCCAACAATGGCTGTCAACATAAGGTTTAATAATCCCACACTAGTTCAGTCCAGTGAAGAGACAGACTCGCCATGGAGAGAGAGCAAACAGGCAAATAAACAAGCTTCCTTTTTATAGCAACCTTTATATAGGTTGCCCACAGAAGGTGTGACCCGGGTGGATTAAAGGTGGATTTTACTACCTCTAAAGATCTAGATTAAAAATGGGTCTTTCCACTTCAAATGGTTTAATTAAGAAAGAATCCCTCACAGGTGTTTTAATTAATCCCATATGTAGTCAAGTTGACAACCAAGAATAGCTATCACAAAACCTATTGTAGATAATTACGCTCAACTGTTACTATTGTTCTAGATGGTATAAAAGGCTACTTGGAAGGATTTAAATCAATCTACTAGTTCTTATTTTTCTTCCTCCTCCTTTCCAGTAAACTTGTCTTTCAAATTCTAGATGAGCTTCTGTTCATTATTTTGAGTTCTAGGCTGTTTTGAGTTCTAGGCTGTATTATTTAATTGGAAAAGGCATTGGACATTAATTTTACCATGATGTTTTGGTTCAGAGTAACAGCCTCCATGACTACCTGTGTGTATCCTTGGTCTATTCCTTTATTTCCTTCCCCTGCCCCTCCCTTCCCCCACTTTCCTTGGCATGTTTGTTGTATGATGGAAAGCCCAGTGTGTGTTTCCCTGTTTTATAAACATAGCTGACTCTTGCTGTTTGTAGTTTTGGGGCAGTACATTCTGTCAACGATGAAGTAGCAAAGAATGAGCTGTGGCTCCTAGGAGCCTCTGACAACATTTTTGTCAATGGATCAATATATTACAGTGTTTCTGTTTTAAAACACCTTATTTAATATATATTACTGATTTCTTGACATCAGGTTCAACAGCACTAACTCGGGCCTGAAGAATACTCTTTTCTTGTGCTCAGGAATAAACATTAGCTGACATTTGAGGGTTTTTTGGGAGTCATTTTAAACAGTAAAACCATTAAGAAAAGTGTAGAGGGGGAAAAAGTACAAAAATATGAAAGCACCATTTAATAAGGCACAGAAAGGTAACATTGCTTTGTTCATCTGCAGTGGGCAGTCTTCCCGGGAAAAGTTTTCACCACCTTGTACATGTCTAAATGACCACGAGAACACCACAGGTTTTTGCTGTTTGAGGTTACGAAAAGTTTTAGTGGTTATAGGCAATACATACCTATAATCCCAGTACTCAAGTGGCGGAGGCAAAAGAATTAGAGCGTTCAAAGCCAGCCTGAGCTATGTAGTGAGACCTGTCTTCAGCACGTGTTTTTCATGGGTAATTTACTCGACAGATACTTTCTCCTCACAAGGCCGAGTCTGTACCCCTTCCACTTCCCTCTTTCCCATCTCTCTTCTCTCTTCTTCCTTTTCCCAGCACTGCATCTCCAGAGGCATACTCTGTCTCCCCTCCCTTTCTTCAATAAATCTTCCACGTTTAGTATGTTGTGAGGTGTGGCATTCTACGCCACCTTGGCTCCAACCCACCAAGGTTGCCTCTCCTGGTATCCCTGTCATGATAAATTGTATCGTTTGAAACTTTGAAAGTACATCTTTCTTCTTTAGGTTGCTCTCTGTAGCTTAATCACAGCACGGAGAACAGAAGACCACAAGAATGAAGATCACTACTCTTCTGGTTTTTCAAACATTCCAAACTAAGCTGGGTGTGGTTCTGCATGCCGGTACTCCAGCATTGGGAATGTTGATGCAGGAGAGTCAGATGCCAGCCTGGGCTTCGTAGACTGTTGGAATACAGTCCAAAAATGGAGTTGTTCAAGGTGAATTCTGAGCGCTTCTGAGAAAGCGTCAAGAAAACAAGTCTTGTGACCTCGTTTTCTTCAAAACACAGAATTGTTCTTGGAAAGTGTTCCTGTGCCCGCCCCTTCCCTGTGTAGTGGACGGGAGTGAGTTTACTTCAGATTACTCATTACAGCTGGCTCTTATTTGTTCACATACTTCTATGGAAAACCGTGGCTTGGGGTTGTGTTTTGTTTTTCCTACATGTAGCTTGTTCTTGTGATTTAACACTTTATTCAGGTGACTCTTCTTAGCCCTCAGTGTAAAAGTTATCTGATGCTCTGATTAAAGTTGGTTATTATGAGAATTTAGTCTCAGTTTTTGACTCAGCTCTCCCAGGTTCATGTCACCAACTAGGGAGACAGACTGTTCCCAAAAATACAAAATCAAAATTTCATTTTAGTTTGACTTGACAGATAAATGACATAGGAGAATGAGTACAAATACACTCACCCTCCCACAAAAGATAGAGTAAGAATTATTTTTGGAGTCCTTTTTGCCTAAGCGTCCTAGGAACTGAAATTACAAACATGTAATAGCACAGCAAAGAAGTGTGTGTGTGTGTGTGTGTGTGTGTGTGTGTACGTACGTACACGTGCCCAGGCTAGGAGAAGCAGTTGGAGTTTGGCAGCCATCAAACCCCAGTGATTCTGTGTCTCTGCATTCTACCGGATTAGGGTTATAGTCACTCCTAGTTTCTATGTGGGTGTTGGGGACTTGAACTTACATTCTGATGCTTTGGCAGCCAGCAGTCATCCATTGTCTTATCTCCCCATCCCCAGAAGTTCTGAACCAAGGTAAGAATGACAAAAGGCAATTGCCATTCTTTCCCTTTAAGTCTCTTGACATAGCACTGTCTGAAATAACAAAAACCCAAAGGGTTAGGTGAGGTAGTTTGAATGTAATTGATCTTCATAAGCTGATCAGGAGATGGACTATTAGGAGATGGAATGGCCTTGTAGGAGGAAATGTTTCACTGTGGGGGCGGGCTTCGATGTTCCTATACTCACGATACTTCCCAGTGTCTGAGCCTGCTTCCTGTTGCCTTCTGGTCAGGATGTAGCCAGTACCAGGTCTGCCTGTCACCGTGCACCCCACCATGGTGATAATGGATGGAACCTCCGAACTGTAAGCCGCCACTTTAATGAAATGTTTTTCTTTATAAGAGTTGCTGTGGTCCTGGTGTCTCTTCATAGCAATAGAAACTCTTAAGACATTAGGCCAGGGTTTCCGAGAGTTCTGCAGTAGTCTCCATAGGATACAAAGTGAATACAGAAATATGTATGTATATACAGAAATACAGACTCTGAGATGGTATGGAAACTTTTTAAAAATTTTAACTTATGAGGGGTATGAAGGGACTGGGGGATAAGAGGAATTGGGATGGATGTTGGAAAATTCCCAAAGAATCAAAGAAATTATGTTAAATTTCTTAAACTTATATAAGATTATAGGATCTCTATTTTTCCTGGCTGGAACCTACTACCTAGCTCAGGCTGGCCTTGAACTCACAGAGATACACCTGAGATCCAATCTTTGACCTGGTATTAAATGCAGGGACCACCTTGTTTAGCAGCGAGCAGTGTTTTGAAAGGACAGTGGCCTCCTGTGAATGCAGTCTTAAAATTGCCAAATTGCAAAGAAAGAACAAAGGGGTTTCCTTATATGCATCTGGGGTGCTGAGGCTGAAGTGCTCTATTGCTCAACTATACCCAGGCCCAGCTACTATATCTTTATGTACCGATGATTTAAAATTATTAGTACACAGTTGAAGTAAAATTTACTCAATAAATAATAAATTGGCTGTTCTTTGTTCTGGAACCCTGGCTAGTAGCCTGTAACCCTTTGAACTTCTGGAGTTTCAGAAATGCCTTCTTCATGCTGGGCCTTTGGAATATACCCAATGGTTTATGCTAATGAAATGCCTCAATGTGGGGACTGATCAGAAAGTTTGGCCATGTGACTGGTGCTTTCTACCCTGTGAATCAACCGCCTTTCTGGAAGGGACAAGGCTAGAGATGCAGTCACAGGGTTAGTGCTTCAACCAAAGTGCCCATAAAGAACTGCAACACAGCTGCATGCCTTGAAGCTTGGGTTAGCTGCCTCTTTGCAGACACTGGTGTGCTGGCAGGATATGAGTAGAGGAACAGAAAGTTTGCCTTGAGATTTGTCCCTGCTTCACCCCATGTGTCTGGTTCTGATATGAATCTTGGTGTTTTAATGAAGCTATGAATACCAATCTGCTGGGTGACTCAGTTACTTCCTACTGCCAACCCTGATGACCCGAGTTTGCTCCCCAGGGTCCACATGGTGGAAGCAACACCTGGACATGTTCTCTCATCTTTATCTGTGTGCCATGGCATATGCATGTGTACACACAATCACACACACACACATGTACAAAGATCACACATGTACACACACATGTACACAGGGATACACACACACATACATACACACAGAGATCACACATGTAAACATATACACAGAGAAATCACACATGCACACACACACATGCACATAGAGATCACACATGTACATGCACACAAACACATGCACTTAGAGAGATCACACATGTAAACACATGTACACACAGAGAGATTACACATGCACACACATGCACACATGTACACAGTGAGATCACACATGCACACTTACGCATAGAGATCACACATGTATACATATACACACAAATACATGCACACATACACATGCACACAGAAATCACACATGCAGACACATGCACACATGTACACAGAGTGAGATCACACATGCACACACACACACATGCACACATGTACACATAGAGAATACTAGTTCAAGTAAATGCTGCACTTATAAGTATCCTCTGAATTCTGTAAGTTATAGTGAATTGTCAAACCTGAAGGTGAGGCAGGAAGTTTGCTGAGATAGCTAGGCAACCCAGGACCCTCTAGCTGTATGGAGTTACACACACTCCTTTCCAAACAAAGAAACCAGTCTCTTGGCCATAACAGCACTAATAGTTGCTTAGAAACCACCTACTAATTCTGCTTTTGTAGTCAAATACATTGTCCTGGAACTAGATGGAATGCTGATTCAGCCTCGCCTGGTTTTAGGTGGGTGCATAGTTAGACTGTGTCCTTAAAATAAAAGTTTAGGTGGAGTTACATAATTATCATCCTATACATGTGCATGAGTAAGCACACATGATCACAGACACCAATGGGAAAGGACATATGTAGTGTACAATGGCTTACATGACCCAGGCCTATCAATCAAAGCAAAAACTCATTCACACCCTACCCCTAGCAACCAGATCCTCCTTCTCTCCCTCCTGGATTCCAAAAGAGAGAGCAGCATAGGGCTCCTGAGCACTCACCTTAGATAATGCCTTGCAGTGTATCTGCTCCATAGTCTATACAATTGCCACTGGGAACACCCAGTCCAGACATCAGCCATTGGGAACACCCAGTCCAGACATCAGCCACTGGGAACACCCAGTCCAGACATCAGCCACTGGGAACACCCAGTCCAGACATCAGCCACTGGGAACACCCAGGCCAGACATCAGCCACTGGGAACACCCAGTCCAGACATCAGCCACTGGGAACACCCAGTCCAGACATCAGACACTGGGAACACCCAGGCCAGACATCAGCCACTGATGTGTTGGTCAGAGTAAGGATGTTTGAAAGAGTCTTCATTTTGTGTGTGGTGTCTGAAGTAAAGGAAGTCTTACCGAGGGTTATTTCTTCAACTGGTGAGTTTAGACTACCTCAGGTTGTTGGTGTTCACTGTCACTGCAGATGGCTCATCACAAACACCCTTCAGAGGGCTGGGGAGGCAGATGCTCTTGCAGAAGGGTTTGGGTCTCAGCATCCACACAGTGGCTTGAAACCCTGTAGCGCTCCATTTCTAGAATGTCCTGTTCTGACATCTTCTGGCACTAGACATACAAATGGTGCACAGACAATGCATATAATCCAAATATCCATATTCATAAAATAAATACGTTTTTTAAAAATGAAAACCCCCCTTGAGATATTGCCCGGCCCATTGTAAGTTACCAGTTCATGGCCTTTGGTCTTGGCAAATCCAGTGACACTACAAGTTAGGAACGATTTTTATAGACAGGAGAGACACCATCAAGTCAGTTTCCCCAAAGTAAAGGTATTTGAGGGGATTCTATGTTGTTGGGTTTTGTAAATAGGCTTTTGAGGCTATTACTAAAGACAGATGTTTTGAAAATAACAGCACTACTTGCCCATGTATAGATCCTAGGACAATGGTTCACTGGTTCTTCCTGCAAGACAGGCCTGCCCTTCAGTGTCCATCACATCAGATTTGTCTTGAACTGGGAAGAGAGTGCCCCCATCACTTTGTAAAAATGAGGCCATTTTCTCATGCTTGGTTTTTCCCCCCCGGTGATGTATCTAAGTGTGATTTCTTCATTTGTGTTAGCTTATATTTCTTCCTTGGAGTGATGGGGATCAGGAAGTAGTAGTTATAAGGATATCACTGTAGTCCATGTGGTTTATCCTCTTAGTCTGTAAGTGACTCAATTTTAGGTCATACAGGTGTCCAATGTATATACCCAGACCTCCTGTCAAAGGTGAAAGTGAGGAACACATAAGTATTTAAGAACAATTTGCATTATGCAGGGGGAGAGGTCTCTTACTCTATACTTTGTGATTAGAGACTTTTCAGCAATGTTGTAGCTAAACTACAGGAAGTGGTTTTGATTTGTGCTGGGCATGTAGGTAATGTATATATAGAGGAAGGTAGAAGCCTTGGTAGTTTGGGAACATTTTTACATAACATAAACCATGAGCTTGATGAATATCTGATTAAATTGTTGCTTTAGATATTTGACTAGCCTATTTTGTCTTGAGTGGTATATTGATGATATAAGTGCATTCTTATTGTTTATATGAGAAGTATTAAAAGGCATAACTATAGGGGCTGAGGAGATAGCTTAGTGGGCAAGCATGAGGACTTGAGTTGAACCCCTAGCACCTATACAAAGAGAGCATGGTGGTATGCACCAGTAATCCTGGGGCTGGGGAGACAAAGATGACCCTTGGGCTTGCTAGCCAGCCACTCTAGCTGAACCAGTTAATTTTCATGAACGATGTCTCCAAAAAAAAAGGGTGGAGGGCAGCTGAGGAGGATGCCTGGTGCAGAGCTTGGGCTCTGCACAAATGCATGCGTACATGCATATGCACAAGGACAAGTACACACACATATACCACAAACACATACAAAAGGCATAACTATAATCCCTGCTGCATGCCTACTTTGTGACTCGCTGTATTGTTGAAAGTGTTGAGGCCATCTCTAAAGGTCTTCCTGGATAGAAAGATTATACAAACAGATCACATGACATGGTTCTGTGTGGTTTAAACCCCTACAGTCTCCATTTCAACATCCAGAGCTATTCTTCCTCACTCTTCTCACTTCTGTAAACGCCATACATCTAGTTCTTAATCCAGAAAGCTGGACCTCATGCCCAGGATTTTGCTCTCCTCTCTGTCCAGCACATCCTTTGTTATGTTTCACAAACTCACAGCCTTGCAGCCTGAGCCATCCTCCTTGTCACGACTGTAGGCCACTGTCCCTACTTCTTGTCTTCAACTTGCCACCAAATGAGGCTTCATGACAAGGCTTTGGTAAGAAATAAGATGGGCCTTACCTCTCCATACAGTCCTTCAGTCATTTCCTGCGGCTCTTGGCATACAGTCCAGAATTCTCAACGCGGCTTTGCCTGGTCCTCACATATATCTCCAACCTCACTTTAACTGTCCACTTTCTACATCGTTCTCTAATCACGCCCCGCTCCTCTTACTCCCCAGGCCTGAGTCTCTGCTTATCTGGCAGATCGTTAGACCTCTCATTCCCAGGTCTCAACTTGTCTGCCTCTTAGGAGCCTTGCTGGCATCATGTTAAAGCTCATTCTCCTTCCTCTGGTGGCATTTGCTCAGCTGCCACCATAGTCTGCTTTCCTAGTTTGTAATAAATTAATTTTGCATTTTGTATGTTTTTCACAGGCCTATAAGTAAGTCATTTAATCAGTGAGTTTCCTGGAGTCCAGGTGTTTGTGTCAGCTTTCTGTTACTGTAACAGAAAGTTGACATATATATATATATATATGTTTGGGAATTACAGTTCCTTTTTTTCTGGGGTCTGTAGCACAGCAGCACAACAGCATTTGTCAGAACCAATAACAACATAAGAGAAGGTGATGGAACTTGACCTCATAATCACCTCAGTGACCCAAACACTTCTCATCAGGTCCTGCTTCCTAAAGTAGTGTCTGGGGGCATTCCAGATCCACACTATAGCTGGGCTTGGACACTATTTGTCAGAGGAATGAATGAGCACTGTTAAGGCAAAGCACAAACTGTCTAGTATCGCTCCTTATTCTTCCAGCGCAGACAGAACCCGCTGAGCAGATAGATGTCTGTCCCTGGTTAATGCTGTCTGTGTGTTTATCAGGAGCAACACTGCAGCAAACAGGGTCAGAGGGAGCAATGAGGGAATTGTACCGATTTGTCTTTGTTTTCCTTTTGTATGAAGTTCACATTTAACGCAATGAGTTCATTATGGAAATCCCAGGCATATATAACATTATATCTCTCTCTTAGTCATCTTCCTTCTGTGCCCTCCACCTCCTCCCTGGCCCACCCTCCTCCAGCCTCACCATTAAGCCTCCTCATTTTCATGTTACATGTAGTCCATTACCTTCTTCCTCCCCCCCTTAGGACCTTCTCTTTTTTCATAACTCATACACAGATGCATACATACATATAACAAAACAGGAAAAAGACAGCTTACAGAATGGGAAAAAAAAACTCTGTCTACTATATACCAGACAAAATATCTCCAACATATAAGAAGAAACCCCAAAATTCAACACCAAAATAAATTGTGCAATCCATAAAGGGACTCACAAATACACAGTTCTCAAAATAAATACAACTGGCCAATAGATTTTTGAAAAGCATTTAGCATCCTTAGCTATCAGGAGAATGCAAATTAAACTGATTTCTCACCCCAGGCAGAATGGCTGTCATCAAAAAAGAAAAAAAAAAAAAAGACAGCAACTGTGCAGGAAGCAGAGCCCTTATGCTGCTGAGACTGTCAACTGGTACAGAAGACAATGCTGAAGCCAGAATTACGCTATGACTTGACGTCACCTACTGCTACGTTCCACAGAAGGTTTTCTCGGTGTGTTTGCTGCTGTGCAATTATAATGGCTGAGAAATGGAATCACCCTACACGCCCATCAATCAACAGAAGAGTGTATTAAGCAAGTGCAGTCCATCTATATGATGGGATTTTGTTCTGCCGTAAAGAAAGATGAAATAAGAACATTTATGGGAAATGACTGGAGCTTCACGCTTTCTTCCACATGTGGAATCTAAAATGGTAGTGAAAACTCACCTTCTACTTTCCCCCTTCTCCTGACCCTTTCTCTACTTTCCTACTCCCATCTCTCACCATATTTAATTGGTGGTTTATTACAGAGAGATTCCCATGATTATTCTTATAAATGAGCCAAGAATATTTTCTAAGATAATTTTGATCTATACGTTAATTTTTGAGTAGTTAAACATCTTTTTATTTTCTTTCTTTTCCCTCCTCCACCCCTCCCTCCCTCCCTCCCTCCCTCCCTCCCTCCCTCCCTCCCTCCCTCCCTCCTTCCTTCCTTCCTTCCTTCCTTCCTTCCTTCCTTCCTTCCTTCCTTCCTTCCTTCCTTCCTTCCTTCCCCTGGTATCACTACCACAATCTACAGGGCGATATACCCAACACAATAAAAATAAAAAGGCAAAGACAGAGCTACAACAGATAAAGGATGTCAGGAATGAGCATCAAATTGACACTACACTGCAAGAGGTGATAGCTGCACTTTCTTTTGCCAGCTGTGGCTATGGGAGTCTGAGAAGAAGAGTTTCCTGTTTCGGCTGCAGCGACATTTCTGACTGTGGATCATCACTGCTTCTGTGGCAGATTTTTACAGTTCCTCTAATGCATTTGGGCTGATTGTCTCAGAGTAACCTGCAGCTTTCCTGAGGGTTCCTTGTTCTGCTATGAACTGTAGCCCCCTTCTGCTGGTTTTAAACCTCTGGTTACCACATCCACCACGTCTACCAGCAGATCAGCAGATCCATAGTCACTGTTATAGGGACTTTTAGAGCAGCCTCCATCAGCACTGCCCCTCTTTATAGCTCCACAATTTCGTTGTTGCTGTTGTCCACTGTAATTTCCAAAATCATTGAGTTCATACTGTCACCATAGTAACCTCTGCCAAAATTTATTTCTTCTTTGTAACAATTGTGTTTTCCACCTGACCACCATATCCACCATTTTGGTTTCCATTTCCTGGCCCACAACCACCATAATCTACCCTATTAATATAACCAGGACCAGCACCAAAGCTGTCACCTGCATATCTATTATATCAATGACCAGCACCTTCACAACTACTTCTGCTGTTACCACCTTCACTACCATAGCCCCCTCTTCTACCAGCTTTCTACCATTACCCAAAACCCCCACCACCTTCAGAGTTCCCTGCATGACCCACAAAATTGTCACATCTACTTCCATGACCTGTGATCAAACAGGCTTTACCTCTTAGGCCTTAGAAAAGGACTTTTTTTTTTTTTTAAAAAAAAAAAACTTAACAGTTATGCCTATTAACAGTGTGGTATTTCTGCTCAAACAATCATAAGGACATACTTTAAAAACCTGTACTCTACCAAATCAGGAAAATCTAAAAGAAATGGATAACTTTCTGGATAAATATCACTTATCAAAGTTAAATCAAGGTCAGATAAGCAGTTTACATAGACTTATAGCTCCTAGTGAAACAGGAACAGTTGTTAAAAGGCCCCCTGCCCAAAGTCCAGAGCCAGATGATTTTATTTCACAATTCTACCAGACTTTGAAAGGGAAGTTAATGCCAATACCTTACAAGTTGTCCTCCACAATAGAAATGGAAGGAACATTGTCAAATTCATTTATGAGGCCACAGTCACCATGATACATGAGCTACATAAAACTTTAACCAAGAAAGAGAATTATAGACCAATTTCCCTCATGAACACTGATGCTAAAATACTCACAAATCAAATTAAAAAACAGACCCAAAAGATCAACCACCATTATTAAGTAGGCCTTGTTCCAGAGATGCAGAGATCATTCAACATATGAAAATCTATCACTGTAATCACTATACAAAAAAAAAAACTTAAAAAAAAACCCAGTAGGATCAACAATTAATTCATGTGACCTCATGAAAATGTAAAGCTCCTGTAAAGCAAAGCGTACCATCATTAGGACAAAATGGCAGCCTACAGGATGGGAAAAGATTTTCACCAACTCCACATCTGATATGGGGCTAATATTCAAAATAAAGAACTCAAGAAATTAGACATTAAAAAAACCAAGCAATCTAAAAAATGAGGTACAGATCTAAACAGAATCCTCAACAGAGAAATTCTAAATGGTTGAGAAACACTTAAAAAAATGTTCAACATCCTCGGCCATCAGGGAAATAAAAATCAAAACTCCTTTGAGATTCCATCTTACACCTGTCAGAATGGCTAAGAACAAAAACACAAGTGGCAGCTTATGCGGGCAGAAGTGTGGAGCAAGGGGAACACTCCTTTATTGCTGGTGGGAGGGCAACTTGAACAGCCACTATGGAAGTCAATATGGTGGTTCCTCAGTTAACTGGGAATTGATTTACCTTAAGACCCAGCTAAGCCACTTTTAGGCATAGACCCAAAGAACACTCTATCCTACCACAAGGACTGTTACACAATTATGTTTATAGCTGCTTTATTCATAATAGACATGTGGTGGGATTCAGGTGTCAGTTGATAAGGTCGAAAGGCACTTATCCAGGTTCCCAGGCTCCTGAAGGGGGAGTGGCCAGCCCCATTCAAGAGGGGCTGCTGGGCTCTTGGGGAGCCCATTTGTTCCTGACTTCTTGAGAGACTGGATCGGTGTCTGTCATCCATCACATGGATCCTCCGACCTCTCAGGTGCCTAGATAAGCTGTTACCTGTATCGTGAGTGTTGGTTTATATGCCAATAAATGTTGATCTTGTATTGGTATATTTTAAGAGAGATTTGCTTCATCATAGATAGACATTGGAAACAACCTAGATGTCCCTCAGTCAAAGAATGTATAAAGAAAATGTGTTATGTTTACACAATGAAGTATTACTTAGCTCTTTAAAACAATGACATGAAATTTGCAGACAAATGGATGGAACTAGAAAAATATCATTCTGAGTGAGGTAACCCAGACCCAGAAAGACAAACATGGCGTGTACTCACTCATAGGTGGACATTAGCTGTAAAGGAGAACCAAACTCTAAGCCACCGACCCAGAGAGTCCAAGTAACAAGGAAGGCTCAATGGAGATGCATGCATCTCTCAGGGAAGGGAAAATAGAATAGATTTTGCAAATTAACCTGGGCCAGTAGGCATGGGAAATGGAGGGTCCAGGGCTGGGTAGGGGTGGAAGGAGAGAGTAATGGGAGAGAGGATTGGAATTAGGAGGTATTTGGGGGTGATGTACAAACCTAGTACAGTGGAAACTCCCTGGAATCTACGAGAGTGACCCTAGAAACATCTCCTAATAATGGGGGAGCCTGAACTGGCCATCTTCTGTAACCAGGCAAGGCTCCCAGCAGTGGGATTGGGGCACCAACCCAGTCACAAAATCCCCAACCTACAATCTATCCTGCCTGCAAGATGTGCTGGCATGATAGTGATATGGAACTTGTGGGAATGGCCAACCAATGACTGGTCCAACCTGAGGTCTATACCAGGCAAGGGAACCCAGCCTGAGACTGCATGGATGGCTAGGAACCAGAAGCTGCAAAACCCAGAGGTATTAAATATGAAACATATCACTGCATATGCCCTTTTGTGTCAAAAATAAAAAGGTTATAGCTAACATAATAAAAACCATATACAGCAGGTACATAATTATATCCAATATATACAAACAATAATTACATGAGTATTGTCCAGTCCATTAACAATTGACAATTCAAAGAAAATATTCCATTAATTATCCTATTTTGGTGAGTCTAAAGGATTATACCTAATTCACTTTCTATGTAACTTGTATTACTAACTAAAAACTATATTTTGATGTCTCTCAAACTTATACACTTTAACTCTGAAGGTTCATTTCTAAAACTGTCACTAGAAAACTATGACTATCTCATCTTCAACTACCTCAGAGACCCAAGAAGGAAATAGTATTAACTAAGTAAACAGCATGGGTAAGCAAGCAACTTGTAAAAAATGTAAAAAATGAAACATCTGGCTGCCTGGACAGTCACCAAGGTTCTTCTCTATCATTGAAGCATCCATCTTTGGCCTACAGGCCCAACATATCTGACAGACTTCTGTGAAACAGGATATTCTCAAAGACCTTCCTACCTTGTCTTGGCAAGGTTTGGCAATTCTCTTGTAGGTGTGTCTCCTGCTTGTACATTTTGAACATCATACTGTAAGCAGTCAAGGCAAGAGTACTTTCTTGCCCAGTGGCTAACTTTCATTATAAAGAAAGTCAACTCCATATGGAGTTTCTCTGATGTCCATAATCTTCGCTGAAGTAGATTGGTGCTGCCAGGAGCAGTTGTCCCATTGTTATAAAAATAATAAGAACCTATGTTATTAAAATATCTGAAATGCCATATTCTATGGATCTCTGAAGTGTTTGAAGAAGACCTGCCCAACTAAAATATATCTGTTTGATCTTGAAAACATATCTAATATGACTATAAATTTGATTGCAATTTCTAACTACTAACTTGCATTTCTTTATATCCTTATTAGATGATAATAAAAACTTTCATGGACTAGCAATTGTTAGATGAACTGAATAAGTATAATACCTTGAACAAGCATAGAGATATATGTACAGTGACAAAATTAATCTCAATATACACAATTTGTATGCAATATACAAAAATCCAATCCAATGTAAAATATTTAAAGCTAGTAATTCCTTTAAAAAGAAAATTCAATAATTACCCTTATATCTATTATATCTGTATCCCCTTTCTCTTTCTCTCTTTTTAAACAAGAATATTGAATCTAATATCTCTTATTTAGCTTTTTTATAACCATAACCAATAACAATTTTTAACCAATTACCCTAAACAATGACAATCATCCATAAACCATTGAAAGACCAAAATCCACCCATACCACTGATGTGGGAATGCGTTTATGTATGCTGTGAATCTCAATCTTTAAATAAAGGAGGTGTTTTGGGCCATGGCAGGCACCATAGAAGAAGTAGGAGGAGAAATCAAAGCATAGATAGGAGAAGCAGGGCGGAGTCAGAGGCAGATCGAGGCAGCTGCCCAAGGAACAACATGTAAGGAACACAGGTGAGCCACGGGCCACGTGGCCGACAGATTAATAAAAATGGGTTGATTTAAGATATAAGAGCTAGCTAGCAATGTGCCTAAGTCATAGGCCAAACAGCATGAAGTTAATATAAGTGTCTGAGTCATTTCTAGGGGTCTGAGCGGCGGGCTGCTGAGGGGTCTGGCGCGGCAGGGTACAGATCTCTGGCCGCCCTATACTGAGAAACCCTACTACACACCACCTATTCGGAATGTGGACACTGTAGGGAATTGTGCTATTTTATGGTAAATAATTGTGCCACCCACTGGTTTAATAAAAAGAGCTGATTGGCCAAAGGCAGGCAGGAAGTATGGGCGGGGCTACCAGACTAGGAAAAATCTGAGAGCAGAGTGCCAGACAGAGCATCAGAGAGAAGCCACAGGAAGCAGAGGACAACTATGCTGCTCTAAAGAAAGGTACCGAGCCACATGGCTGAACAAGAGACATGGGTTAAATGAAGGGTAGAGAGCTAGCAAGTTATATGCCTGGGCCTGAGGCTGATCAGCCAAAAACTAATGAAAGCCTCTGTGTGTCTCTGCGGGTCTGTGGGTCTGCGGGTCTGCAGGTCTGCGGGACTGTGGACCTAAACTTTGAGGTTAGGCCCGGAAAGTCCAGGCCAGAAACCTCGTACTATAGGACACCATGTTCTTAAATTTACTTCCTGCTGTCTGGGGTGAGGACATCTTTAGGGGATCCTGAAAAGACAAGTTTTGTTAATTGTCAAGTCCTGAAATAAGTAGCTGCATCATTTGTTGTCCAGTCTCTGCATAGCAGGAAAATGCACGGCTTGTCTCAAGTCCTGGCTAGAGTAGTCTGTGAAGCTGGTTCATCTCAACCAGGCAGTGTTGATGCATGCTGTTAGTCCCAGCACATGAAAGGCAGAGGCAGGAGGATCTCTGTGACTTCAAGGCCAGCCTGGTCTTCAAAGCAATTTCCAGGACAGCCAGGACTGTTATACAGAAAACTCTGTCTTGAACAAAAAAAAAAAAACAAAAAAACAAAAACAAAAACAAAAACAAAAAAAAAAAACAAAGAAGAAGAGATGGCTCTATCCTCTGATATTCCAGACTGGTTTTTATTAAATATGAAACATTACCACACAGAGGCCTAGATTAGAACCAAATACAACTGGTAAAAAAAAAAAAAAACAAAGGAAGCAAACAGAAAAAAATCAATGAAATTGTTCCTAGTGATATTCTGCTATACTCATATACCAGTGTCTAGCCCAATTGTCATCAGAGAGAAGCATTCTTCTTTGATGGGAGCAAATTCAGATACCTAGAATAAACTTTGCAGATCTCATAGGTGCTCACAGAGATGGAAACAATCATGGACCCTGTACGGGTCTGACCCTCTGCATGTATGTTATGTTTATGTAGCTGGGTGTTCTTGTGGGGCTCCTAACAGTGGAGGTGTGGGCTGTTTCTGACTCTTTTGCCTGCACTTTGGACCCTTTTCCCCCTACTGGGTCATTTTGTCCAGCCTTAGTAAGAAGGTCTGTGCCTGGCCTTCCTGGGATTTTATGTTCCACTCAGTTGATATCTCTGGCCTGCTGTGTGTTTTCTGTTGTTTGTTTTTTTAAAAGAGAACTGGAGGAGCAGTGGATTTGGGGGTGAGGGAAGACCTGAAAAGGATGACTGGATGGGGCAAAGGGAGGAGAAACCCGTAGGGAAAATAAAAACAGTATATTTCTGAACAACAATTTTATCAACTCTGTCATGATCATCAAAAGTTACACATGCAGGAGATGAAGAAATGGTTAAGGGTGTTTGTTGCTCTTGAAGAGGACCCAGGTTCGATTCCCAGTACCCACACGGGAGCTCACAACTCTCGTAACTCCAGTTCCATAGAGTCCAGTGCCCTTTTCTGACCTCCTCAGAGACCACGTACAGGCAAAACACTCATACATATAAAATCATTTTTCTTTTAAGTTACAAAAGCAAGTCCTCTCTTTTCCCCCATTCTGTCTGTCTTCCATAACTTCGATGGTTTCAATTTTGCTATGTTTTCACAGTCGTCTCTCAAATTACATTCTTCTGTATCTTCTTTAATACCACCAATAAAATTTTTCTTTACTTTTAGGTGGGCATGAGGCTTTACAGAACTTTCTCTAGAAACAGTTCTCCTTGTTCCAACACCACCGTCAACCTTGTGTGACTGAGCACACACCACTGCAGATATCGCTTCAACTCAAGACTTAACGTCTTCCTTGCCAGGAAAATGGGCAACTTATTCTCATGCCAAGTGAGATTTAAAAAACCCCAGTGAAGGCATGGATAGAGCGGCCTTAGGGCCTAATTTGTATAGGGGGTGGGCACAACTTCTACCATGCCTGAGTATTTAAAAATGTGCCTTTTCACCCTAAAAGGTCTCAGTTTGAACAATAGAATGACTCTATTCTATTGGGTGAACCAAGACAAGAGGCCAGAAAGCAGGAAGCCGAGACTTGAACTGTGGAAACTCATGGAGAAGAGGAAGTCCCAGATAGTGCCCATGAAGGGGACAAACAAGTCAAGTTAAAGTCATGTTTTTAAGACTGTAGACCAAAAAGGGTTGATCCTGGAGTGAGAGAGAGGCTTCCATGAAAATAGTCAGCAGAAGACAGGTTGGCTTAGGGAAACAGAAGAGCTGAGGCAGGGAAATTGGTGGCCAGATAGAGTCCCCTGATAATTTGACGGTGGGAGATTGGAGGGAGAGAAGTGTGCTGGTTAGCTTGTCATTTTGATACAAGCTGGAGTCATCTTAGGTGAATGAATCTCAGTCAAGAAAATGCTTCTATCAGACTGGGTCATTTCTTGATGAATGACTGAGGTGGGAAGACCTAGCCCACTGTGGGTGGTGCCATCCCAGGGCAGGTGGTCCTGAGTTGTATAAGAAGTAGGCTGAACCAGCCACGGAGCATAAGGTAGTAGGCAACATTCCTCTATGGAATCTGCTTCAGTTCTTATGTCCAGGTTCCTGACTTCGGGGGTGGGGGGCTGGGAGTGGGGGCCTGGGAGGTGGGGGGGCTGGGGGGGGAGTCCTCTCTGCCTCACTGGTTGTGGCATCAAGTTGTAAGCTCTCAGTTGCTGCTACAGCCACATGTTGCCAGGCCTTTGCTCTGCCATCATGGCCTCTCACCCTCTGGAATCATAAGCCCAATTAAACTCTTTGTTTTGTAAGTTGCCCTGGTTATGGTGTTTTATTACTGGAATAGAAAAGAAATTAAGAACACCATCCATCGGCTTTGTTCCTCTAGGGAATCCTTACTAATGCACTTGGCTAGATGGTTGGTTAGCCCAACTGGGTTAAATTCCTTAATAGGAAAAGACTGTGGAGCCTTCCACACTGAAGTAGATGACACGCTTTTGGGTAGAAGACAATAGCTTTCCAGTACTGACTGGGTCTTCAATGTAGCTGTAATAGTTCTCCTTCAGAAGAGGTATGTGTAGAATAATTTAGAAACAATACTGGGAATCTGAGCCCCTGCATGTTTTGAATCCAAAGATATTTTTTAAGCTTATGGTCAAGACCATGAGTGGCTATTCTTGTCCCTAAAGTACCTGTCTCATTGTTTCTATACTCTCCTGTCCTTGACAAAGCGCCCCCACCCTAGAAGAGGTAACCCTAACTGCCATTTAGGGAGTTGGAGTTAAGGCCAAACTGGTTGTTTAAGAACCCTGTGTTGCCCAGGTTGGCCTTGATCTCATGATCTCCTTGCCTCAGACTCCTGTTTTATAGACTATTATTTTAACTATGTAAAGATGCATTACGTTTGTTTTGACTTGTCTGCCCAAGACACCTGAATGGTCTAGTATAAAGTTGAATGACCAATAGCTAGTCAGGAGAGGGATAGGTGAGGCTGATAGGCAGAGAGGATAAGGAAGAAGAAAAATCTAGGCTCAAGAAAAAGAACGAGAGAAGGAGAGAAGAGAATGAGGGAAAGAGAGTGCATCACACCCAGGGCCAGAAGCCAGCCATGCTAGAAACAGCAAGGTAAGAGATACAGACAGAAAGAAAGGTAAAAGCCCTGAGGCAGAACATACATGAAGTGGAACAGGTTAAGTTATAAGAGCTAGTGGAACAAGCCTAAGCTAAGGCTGAGCATTTGTATCTAATAAGAAGTCTCTGTGCAGCCAGGCAGTTGTGGCCCATGCCCTTAATTCCAGCCCTCGGGACGCAGAGGCAGGTGGATCTCTGTGAGTTCAATGCTAGTCTGGTCTACAAAGTGAGTTCCAGGATAGACAGAGCCGTTACACAGAATAAACCTGTGTCTGGGGGTGGGGGGATCTGATTTAGGAGCTGAGTGGTGGCCCAAAAGAAAAAACCTGGTACACTCATGTGCTCATATACACAGTGGCCATTCTCAGTTTAAAAGTCAATTTTATTTCATCAAAAATGAGTATAATATCAAAATAGATGACTTGATATGTCAAGTCATTTCTCTGGTCAAGCCAGAGAAAGCTAACTTAATGTCCCCACATGGACAG
This sequence comes from Phyllotis vaccarum, assembly GCA_033318265.1. Taxonomy (NCBI): domain Eukaryota; kingdom Metazoa; phylum Chordata; class Mammalia; order Rodentia; family Cricetidae; genus Phyllotis; species Phyllotis vaccarum. Next base: position 28,837,349 of record JARWLC010000010.1, on the reverse strand, counting down.
AACACTAAACAGAGAGAAAACATCTGGCCTCAGATCTCAATTGTGTTACCTGGTCTTGCAGACACCTGGGGTAATCTTGGAAACATGAGCTCCATTCTAAATAGAAGTCAATAAACTGCCTTCTCTGACTCACAGATACTTAAAAAATGGGGGTTAGGTGAACCATGGGAGTGTACCCTCCTATTCAATTTATGTCATAGCCCATTTTCCTTAAAAGAACCTTTTAAGTCACCTCCTCAAAAGGAAGGTAAAGAAAAGATATCTAAATTTGTGGAAGAAGTCTGATTCTGACCTTAGATGAGGTGCTTGGCAAAGCGAGAAATACAAAGGATGGCCACAAGAAGAATCTCAGTCATCCAGAATTCAATTAACCAAAAAGCAATTTATGAATGTTGGGATTAATGGTCTATTTTCTGACTCTAGCCTTCCAAATAACTGCCTTGAGTTTATCTTGACTAAAACCCTGTGCACACATCTTCTCCCTATGGCCACAGCAGCAAGTGCAGGGAAGGCGGAAGGAAGTACTGAATCCCTGGCAGCCTAGACTTGCCCTGCAGCCAATTGGTGTGCTGTGCTTCTGACTTCGCCTGGATGAGTACCCAGGACTTCTTCACAAGATTATAATCCCCCCCTTGTATTGTGGGAGGTGCTTTCAGTTGGAGTCTCCTGCTATTTTAATCCCAAAGTATCCTATATACTAATCTTATATAATTCCAGGGTTTTTTTTTTCTTTCATTTTTCAAATCATTTATAGCAGGTCTTTGATTTCTTTTGGAATACTCAGTGGTCCTGGGGCTTCATAGACGCAGCAGTTGGCAGAATATAGATAGCAAGCAAGAAGTCTGTTCTGTTACATTTGTTTGTGGTAGAGTCGATGCCATATTTGTGTGGGAGAAGAGGACGTATGTGGAAGTCAGCTGACTCTTTCCATTTGTAGGTCCCAGGGATTGAAATCTAATCATCAGGCTCGGGAGCCAGCACCTCTATGTGCTGTCCTTTCTCTCCAGTCTCTGTTTAGAATCAGAAGTTTATCCACACCACTTGCTCCATCACTGTACATACCAGGATCTAGGGATGTTTCTGCCCTTTATCTGTGTTGTTCTCCCTGAACTTGGCACACAATGTCAAGAATCTTTGCTTCTCTTTGCTCTCTTCTACCTGCCTAGGCTCCAATCTAGAGCTGGCCTCTCTCCAAAGGCCTCAGCCCATCGCCATCAGCACACCAGCATGCATGGTACATCTTTGTTTTAAAGCTAAGTCCTAGACCTCGTGCCGAGGATGAGTCAGTGTTTGCTGAACTAAATATAAAATTGGTTTAGCCTTCCTCTTGTTTCTGTGTCTGAATGTTTCCCGTAGCTTAGGAAACTGTCAGGAACCAGAGCCTTGTCAGGCTGAAGTTAGCAAGCACGTGGCGGCCCTTCTTGCATTTTGTTGTTGTTTTTCCTATGTGGGTCTTGAAACTTGTGTTTTAGGTCTCCTTCAGTGGTCCAGTTCCAGAGGTTAGCTAACTCCTTCGTTTCCTAACTTTCCATCTTTCCAACATGTCTCCTACTCACCCTCCCATATGGCTGCTATACAATCTAGACTCATGTTCCTGTAGGCTCAGTTGGCCTCCTGCTTCTCTTACTAAGTATTCCGTGTGCCATCTTCTACACTCTCAGGTCTACTTTAATAATAACTGGGAGAATGGTGCCTCTAATACCTAGAAATTTGGCTGGTTTTGCAAACACTAAATTAGGGAATGGCCATGTTGATCCTAGGTATTATTTTGCAGTCATTGAAAGGTCACAGAAACTTTCACTTGAGGAAAAAAAATGACAAAACTATGGCAGAGTTAACTGATTTTCTAAATCCAACAGCTGATTGTGGTGATACCAGTCAACTCCAAGTCTACGTATCCCCAAAGCCACCACTGACTCTCATTCTCTGCTCTGCTCTCTACGTTTCACCTTCTCCTCCCCACCTTCCTTCCCTTCTCCTCCCTCTTCTCTTCTCAAACCCCACTTCCTTCCTTTCTTTCTTTTTTTTTCTGAGATAATTCTCACTAGGCAGCTAAAGCTGGCCTGGAACTCATTCTGTGGTCTGAGCTGGCCTCAAACTAAAAATCCTCCCACTCAGTGCCCTAAATCCTAGGATTATAGGACTGTACCACAACTTTCAGCTCTGTCTTACTGCTGAGATGTGGACTACATGATATTAATTGAGAAGATTATCTCTTGAATATTGTGTGTTTTCAGGGGAAGGAGGAGGTGATGAAGACAGAGGATGGCCTAGCAGTTACTTCTGAGCATTATTCCCCCCCCCCCAATGAAAATGTACATTTGTACAGAACCTGTACACAACTGTCTATAGTGGCTTTATTTTTAACAACCCCAAACTGGAGACAACCAAAATGTCCCTTAGTGGGTCAGTGGTGTATCAAGCTAATGTTGTATTCATTCCTTGAAATATTATTTGAAATAAAGAAGATTGAACTTGACACTGTTTAATAATCATCTTAGGTTGATTCTAATTGATGTACATCAGTGGTTCTCAACCTGTGGATCATGACTCTTTGATGGCCAAATGATCCTTTCTCAGGGGTCACCTAAGACCTTTGGAAAAATCCAGATATTTACATTATAATTCATAACAATAGAACATTATAGTTATAAAATTGCAATGAAAATAATTTTATGGTTCGAGTCACTATAAATTGAGGATTAAAGGTTTGCAGCATTGAGAAAGTTGAGAAGCACTGACCTTCATGATCAAATATAAAACAAGCTGGTTATACAAGATTGTATTCCATATGATTCTATTGACATAATATCTTTGAAATGAGAAAAAAGGTTGAAATGAAGGACTGATCAATGGTTGCTAGGGGTAAGTTTGGTGGTGTGAAGGGAGGTAAAGAATTAACTATGAAGAGGTAGATGAAATAGTCCGTTGTGTCTTGATTTCACTATTGATTATACAAGTCTACACAACATGACAGGACAAAGAAACACATACACCCTGTATCTATGTGAATTTCCTGGCTATTTTGAGCTATAGTTATATAAAAATCTAGGTGAAGAGTGCATGGAACTGCTTTGTGTTATCCCTGTGTTATTCCACTGTTAGCTATGAAGCCATTGGCAGTTATTAGCTATTGAGGAGGGAGAGACAGTTCTCTGTAAGCAAGTAGCCCATGATAAGCTGATCATGTTTCTGTGGAGGACCACACATTTAAGACTATTTGGGCTGTTCAAATTGGTCTGGAAAAGGGTAGGGGAGGCCATCTTAATTTACAGAAGAAGTTCCAGACTCCAAGTGGGAGGCAGTGATGGGGCCATGCCTTAACTGAGCAAAGAAAGTATTTAAGGAAGACATAGAAAGACAGAGCAGGCAGAAGAAGCCATGGCTAACACTGTTAGTCCCAGCACTTGGGAAGCAGAGGCAAGAGAATCTCTGTGAGTAGAAAGCCAGCCTGGTCTTCAAAGCAAGTGCCAGGACAGCCAGGACTGTTAGACAGAAAACTCTGTGTGGAAAAAAACAAAAACAAACAAACAAAGATTGGAGGAGGTGGATCCATCCTCTGAGATATCTCAGACTGTTTTTATTATATTTGAAAATATCCCTCCCACACATACATATATGCACACAGAGATAATACAAAAATACACACTGATAATAAAAAAATTAAAATAGAGCAATGTTTGGCTGCCAACAGAGTTTAATAAATATACTTTAAAGGGGAAAATGCTTTTTGATGTGCCAAATCAATGGAATTTCGACCACTGAGTCATTTCCTCCAGCTCAGCCCCCCCCCCCCCCCCAATGGAAAGGCTGTTCTTCACACTGACTGGTCTGAGGTCTCAGACCTCCATCTCCCCCGACTAGCAGGATGTGGCTGGATTCTCTGACTTGGATGTGTTACTTTTGTGAAAGCTTTTCATTATCTCCAGTGGTTCCTCTGTATTTGGGCTCAGTGTGTATTGTTTGAGGCTTAACAAAGACTAAATAATAACTATCTTACTTTTCTTGATAAAACAAATTCATAAGTGAGTATAAAATAAAACACTCTGTCATAAGAGCTTCCAGTGGGATTTATGAGAAGGCATAAAACATAAATTGATCTATGTGAAGTGAACTTTTAAAATGAAGTTATGCTAATTTAAAAAGAGAAACACCGCTTGCATTTTTGAGGCAGAGGGAGACAGAGAGGGTTCATGGTGTAACCCTGCCTAATGTGGAATTTTCTATAGAAAAGACTGGTCTTGAACTCACAGGGATCCTCCAGGCCCTCCTCCTAAGTGCTGGGATTACAGGTATGTGACACCAGGCCCAGCCCTGTGCGTTTCTTCTCTTATGATATAGTAATTAATATGGTGAGTCAGGTGGAAACCAATTAAATGTGTTTGCTTTCAATTTTTAATCAAAAGTAAAATTAGTTACTCACTTCTAATTTTAGGGGCCAGATTTCCTCATTTTTTACACATTCTGTTATGTTTTGTTCTCAGGTTGCTTTATGAATACTAAATATCCACACATATGAGAAGAAACGGACTGTGTTGAGCTATTTTAATTGTATAATATGTCAAAAACCTTTTGGCTCAACCATTTTATTTTTCTCAACAGTAGATGGCAATATCTGTTCACCTGTAGCAAAAAAACTGCAATTACTTCAATATTTGTAGGATCTGATTTTTTTTCTCTTTGTCATCCAGGAGAGTGAAATCGGTCTATTTAATATTGCAAAGGGAAGATAAAAATAGTTTGTGTATGTTTAAAATTTTGACTGAAGAGATATTAATGTTTTCAAGTCCATGAAAACAGAAAACTTCCACTACATTATAACAGACAGTGGCTTCCGGGAGGGATGTTATGAGTGTGGACCGGCAGGGGATTCTACTGGACTTCAAACTATACACAAAATACAAATAAGAGAGGAGGTGGGCCATACTTGATGTTATCAGATTAATAGTTTCCATGATATCACACTGATCACGATTTCAATGGTGTTTATGCAAACGATGCTGGTACACTTTCCATTTCCCTATTTTGTTTTCATTCCAGACTCTCAGGACCAATAAATATGACTACAATTCTTTTGGTCTCATTTTAAAGGTAAAATGATTTATGTTAAGTAGATAGATTTTAAGAGTAAATGTTTAAAAAAATTTTAATTTTTTAAATTTAATTTTATATGTATGGTTTTGTTTTTTTTTTTTTAAACCTGTGTGTGTGTCTGTTCTTAGTGATTCAAAAGACCAGAAGAGGTTTTTGAGTTTTCTTGAACTGGAGTTACAGATGGTGCAAGCCACCATGTGAGTTCTGGGGATCGAACCTGGGTCTTCTGGAAGAGCAAGAAAGTGCATTTAAACAATGAACTATCCTTCCAGTCCTAAGTACTTATTTTTATTTGTTTGTATGTGTGAGAGAGAGTTCAGTGTTGAAGGAGGCCAGAGGAGCACAGTGGATCCGTTGGAGCTGGAGCTAGAGGTGGTTGTGAGCTGTCCCTCAGAGGGGCTGGAAATCACACTTGACCCTGTGTAAGAGCAGTGTGCCCCCTAACTCTCAAGTCACCTCTGCAGCCCCAGGAGTAAATGTTCTGCAGTTTCAAAGAGGAAAAAGATGGGCTCTGTTCTTGGTCTGTTGCTGTTGGCAACTGTTAATTTCTGTGCAGAACTCATTAGGATTCTGAAGATTTACATTGATTTTCTTATGTTTCTTACAAGGAACTCATGAAATTCTGAGAAGGGAACAGAATGAGTCGCCTACTGAACACAGGTGCTACATAAATAAAGTGATCATATTCTGTGAAGTTTGGATGGGCTCAGAGTTAATAGAAGAAAATTCTCTTTTTTTGTGGATGTTTTCTACAGAGGAAAGCTGAGTTTCTCTCATTGTTTCCTGTGAGGCGATGGGTTTCACAACTGAAGGGTACCTACTTTTAGGATCACTGGTCATTTTGCCTTTACTATTTATAACATATCTTACTTTAGGCAAAATCCCCAGTTCCATTTCTCATCATATTAAGATGCCTATAACAGAATGTACTGAGACCAGCTAAGGACACCCTTGATGTTTATGTATGTCTATGTGTTTTTCATCATAGAAATGGCTGGGTTTCTTTATAGTACATCTATCTTGGTGCACAGCAGCCTTTAGTCTTCATCTAGTTTTATGGCTTCAACTCTACGAAGAGAAGTGGATCTAAGATATTAAGAATGCAAGCTTCCTTTACACCAGGAGGCATTACAAGTTCAGTTTAATAGCATGCCTGCTGTGAATGGAAAGTGACATTGCAGGTATGAACTGACCAATTTCTCCTACACTCACTCGATATTCTCCAAGGCGGGATTATTATCTGATTGATTCACAAAAGCATTTAAATAAGAACTGAGAAGAATTAAGGCTAATATTATCATTCCATGACCCAATTTTAATTCTTCTGTGCAGACTGCTGAAGTGGGAATCATTTTCATTTGAGAAAAAAAAAATCTAGTTTTTATTCTTTATTATACTTGTCATGTTGTAGACTGAATATTTCCCTCTCCGTAGTGTATCACATGAGACCTGATTTTTGATTAACCACAACAACGTGCAGATTTATATTTAGGTGACTAATATTTAAAATCTTAGCTTGTAATTTTGGGTAGAGTCCGCTCAAACCACGAGTGACCTTCTCTATTGAGAACTGTGTCTTCCCGTAAAGGTGTTTTCTTTGATGTCTCTTAGGTACCAGTACACTAAGCTTGTGTGCTGTACCTTTCTGTGTCTGGAAGTCTCCCCACTGCCCATGTACCCTACTCTTTCTTCTGTCTGTCTCTGCATGAGTCTTCTTCCTGGATGTGATGACAATTCCTTCACCGCCCAAGGTACTGACAGTTCAGGGCTATGTGGAGGTCTTAACCATTATGATTAAATTTTAACTATTTTGCACTCAAAAGTCCTTAGCTGTTCTTACCACTAGGCACATACAGTATTCTGTAACTTCAGAAATATCACCTCTCCAAGTCCACTTTTCTTCCCTGATTATCTAGTGCCCTAAACCTACAAGTCCTGGTTCTTTTACTGCACAGAACAGTTTTATTTTATGTTTTTCTGTATTTCTCTGGGGTCAGAGTCTTTATGAAACTAACATTTGTTCAGTGTGCAATGCTAAATATTAATAGTTAATATATTAATCTCCAGACTCATAAGACAGTAGCCTAGGGAATTCACCAAGTTCTCAGAGTTCTAGGCCACCCCTGAGTTACTCCACTGAAATATGTTTGACCAGGAGAATGATTTTCATCTCCTACTGTGGGAGATTATATTGTTACATTGTAAATAATTGTCCCACCCACTGGTTTAATAAAAAGCGCTGATTGGCCAAAGGCAGGCAGGAAGTGTAGGCGGAGCTACCAGACTAAGAAAACTCCGAGAACAGGAAGCACAGAGCAGAATGCCAGAGAGAAGCCGGAAGAAGCAGAGAACAGCTATGCTGCTCTAAGAAAAGGTACTGAGCCCCATGGCTGAACAGGATGAGTCATGGGTTAGATTAAGGGTAAAGAGTTAGAAAGTGATATGCCTGGGCCTTAGGCCAATCAGCCTAAAACTATTGTAAACATCTGTGTGTCTCTGAGGGTCTGTAGGTCTGCGCATCTAAACCTTGAGGCTAGGACCGAAAGTCCAGGCCAGAAACCTCCTACTACATCCCACAAACTGTTCTTCAGAGGCTCCCCCCACCATAGATCTTGGATTCTTATTTTGTATTCTTTCTTACCATGCATATCTATTTGAATGCAATAATGACACATTTTATTGAATAGGTGGCTTAAAATGCAAGTAGAATTCTCTCATCAAGTTTAAGAAGAAATATGTGTTAATCCGTTTATATATAAATAAGCCCTGCAAGCAGGTGCCCACTGTGTGATAGGAAAGTCCCTCTTACAAAGAAAGCTATCACACTATCCACTCAGTAGTTTCTGTTTAGATTGGGCTTGCTTCAGAATTCTTCATCACTAGGCTAAAATGATATTCAGCACATAATGTTTCTCTGTGGGACAATTCATCACATTTCTTCTATGGCAGAAGTCGAAGGATTTCATTGTGTTACCTTTTTCTGCAAATGTGATATTATTTCATTGTACAGTATTTCTTTGTATGTAAACATGAATCACTTGGTTGTAGTACATGTTGGTTGTATGACAAATTTGAACCAGGAAGGTTCATCATGTCTGAGAATTCACCTCAGCTCCTTTGTAAATACGCACTGCACAATGAATGCAAATTGAATTCTATTTGCTTTGCATTTTCCTTCACTTAATGTCAAGAGAACTATGTATGTTATGCTATTTGGAAATTTTTGTTTGTTAAATTATAATAATGTGATAAGCCTTATGTTGGAGTTAAATATGAGAGAGTAGTTAATATTGCTGAGACACAATGACCTTTACCAGGATACCTCTGAAAAGTAGCCGTTATTATACATACATTCATAAAATCACCTAATAGCATAAGGAGTCTCATTTTCAAATGACTCATTGAGAAAAACATCCAATTCAAATTTGGATTAAGTTGTTTCATAGGTACTAAATTAATATTGTTCAAAAATCGGAAGTTCTAAAAACATACACGGTAAAGGTTTTCCTGTCATTTCTGGCCTTCCTTAGTATTTCAATATACATTATAGGCTTATAAACCCAATGTAAAAATAATAGTCATATGTGTAGTAAATTGTCCGTGGGAGCCCATACAGTGACTCAGTTCCTCACAGTCTCCTCTGATTCAATGAGTAATAGAGTCACAATGATTCAGCTACTCTAGAGTTTAAGTGAGTCCAGCTTGCTCCTTGCTTTAGAGTGGATGACCATGGGCCTAGTCTCAGCCCCTGGGAAAGAATTAATTGTCTTGATAATGTGGGCTGCTTGAGCTGGCAGAAGGCAATAGTGAAGCTTCCTACTGCCTGATCTAAGGACAACGTGGGTTTTTCTTAAGATAGTGCTTGACTGCTTGTACTGTGTATTGTTTGAGTCCTGCTTTCAAAATGTATATAAGCCCTCTCAGCATTAAATTTGGGGTCCTTTGGTTTCCAACTGCTTGACCCTCTTGGTTTTCTGCATTGTCTGCTTTTTCTTCTTCAGACAAGTGCCTCCCCCCTAGCTATCCAGTGACTTGTTGGGTGGTTCCAGCAATTGTCCTAGTTTGTATTAACTATGAACTTGACACAGCTTAGAATCACCTGAAAAAGAAAAGTCTGGAGTGAGTGACCCTGCCTAGTGCAGGTTTGTCTGTGAGGGACTGTCTTGATTGTCTTAGTTGATGCATGAGGGTTCAGCCCATGTGAGCATCCCTATTTCCTGGGCAGGTGGTCTTGGGTTGTGTAAGAAAGCTACCTAAGCATGGTCTAGAGAAGAGGCCAAAGAGGGAGGCTGCAAACAAAGTTCTTCCATGGTTCTGTGTCCAGGTTCCACCCTGACTGCCCTAAATCATAAATTGTGACTTGGAAGTGTAAGTTAAATAAACACTGTCCTCCCAAAGTTGCTTTTGGTTGGAGTGTTTTATAATGGTAACAGAATGAAACTGCAACATACATAGAGTATACACACTCTCTTGTACTTATCTTTCCTTACCTAACATTGTGTCATCAAATTTTCCCATGTTAATATGAGAAAATATTAAATAATTATGTAATTAACATGGGAAAATATGTAAATAATTCTTGGTGTGTGATGGTGTTGATTATCAAATCCAGGACCTCATGAATCCTAAGCAAGTATTCTACCGCTGAGCAATATCCCCAGACTCACAAAGAATTGTTTTATTTTGAGCTGGGCATGGTGACACACACTGGTAGTGCCCACACTCAGGAGACTTGGTCAGGAAGTCAAGAAGACCTTATTTCAAAATTCTCCCCAAAGAATATTTCTTCCTTTTTCCCACATGATATATTGAGTTGTGTGATTTAGTTAGTAATTAACGAATGACATTCAATTTGATTTTTAAACACATTTATTGATGTATGTGTGTGTGTGTGTGTGTGTGTGTGTGTGTGTGTTTGTGTGTGTGTGCATGTGTGTGGGCACACAGTAGAACAGGGAACAACCTACAAATGTTGTTTCTTGCCTTCTGTAGTGAGGGTCCTGGGGATATCACTCTGGCTGTCAGACGTGGCAGCAACCATCAAAACCATCTCACTGGCCCCAGAACCTTTTGTTGTTTGTTGTTGGTTTTTATTTGTTTTATTTTGTTTTTAAGAGACTGAGCCTTACAGTGTATTCCAGACTGATATCAAGCTTGCAATCCCCTTCCCTCCTGCCAAGTGTGCACCACTGCCCCGGCTCTGTCTAACTCTCTACTGTTTTAAAGAGTGTTTCAGCAATCTGCTCTGAGTCCTTTGCCCATATGTGAGTGTATTTGCAGGAAGAGCATAAAATTGGTAGGCTAAGAATTTATTCATTTGTAATTTGATGGGTTTCCTACTGTTGCCCTCCATAGGAGCATGCCGATGTACAAATAAACAGTAAAATGGAACTAACACAAGTGTTCCCGTTAGCCTCTGTCCTGGGCTTGCAGGGTGCTAGAAAATGACACTTACTGTGTCTGGCTCCGCTGTGGATTCTTGGATGATTTTTGTCATCTTTTACTTTTTCTAGAGTCATTAAAAAAAATTATTCTGTGCTGTGAGTTCTGAGTAAGGTGTCCTTTTTATTAGAGGCTTACAGTTAACTCCACAGCATCACCATGTGGCTGATTGGATATTCCCTTTTGCTCTCTCTGCTGAGTGTTGTTTTCCAAGCAAATGATCAGGTAGTGAGGATGTGACTGCTACCTGTCAGAACACAATGGCTGTGTTAATGATTTATCTGATGAGGAAATCTCTCTGGAGGAGCAGCGTTGATGCTTCTCCCTAAGCCAGCCACCTCTGCTTTGTTGAACATAGCTACATCAGCTTTGAGAGCAGATGGGAGACACAGTGGCAAGTCACAGGCAGAATGACAGAGCTCTAGAGAGTCCTGAAAAAACAAAGGCCTGACAAGGAAGAATACATGTTGACAGCATTTCTTAGGACATGCTTCAAGAACCCCATTAAAACATTTCCACAGGGTACAGACTTCAATCAGCTGAAGATGTTCTGTTTCCCAAGTACCACAGGGTTGAGTTTTCCAGTGACCCCAGTACAGCAGCAAAACAGCATGGCTGGAGTAATTAAACAGATCATGGTAAGTGCCACTGAGATCTCATGGCCAACTACAGACAAACTTTTCTGCATTATTATGTTTGCGTCCTTTTAGACATACTCAGTCTGATCTAGTGGAGAGGGCTATTGAAATGGGGAAACTGTTATTAGAAAGATTTTTTTTTTTTCTGCCATAGGTGACAATGTTTTAAGAAATCTTTCTGCAAGTACCTTGTAAGCTTTCAGGGAAGAGAAGCAATCAATAGTCTTATCCAGCTCTAATACTTGTTCTGTATAGTTTTGCACCAACTTGATATAAGCTATAATTATGTGAAAGGAGGGAATGTCAGTTGAGAAAATGCTCCCACAAGATCAGGCTGTAGAGCATTTTTAAAATCAGTGACTTATGGGGGAGCAACAATCCCATTGTGGTTGGTGCCTTTCTTGAGAAGGCAGAGAGAACAAAGATGACCAAGCCAGTAAGCAGGACCTCTCCATGGCCTCTGCATCAATCAGCTTCTGTGCCCAGATTCTAGCCCTGCTTGAGTTCTTGACTTGGATTCTTCCAGTAGTGCAGGAATTCTATTGGTGAAAAGCTGAAATATCAGAGAAACAGAGGAACAAGCCACAACCAGTTCTCACCTAGCCAACTCTTTAGCCAAAAGAGTAGATTCTGTCTCCATGAATCCTCAGACTGAATGCCTCTGAGTCCTCAGCAGAAAGAGAGCTCAGGCAAAGAGAAGAACTCCTGAGTCCTCTTTCTCTACCCAGCTCACTTTCTCTTTCAACTTTCCTAGTGCTAGAATTAAATTTGTGTGCCACAATTGCCTGGCTCTGTTTGGCCTTGAACTCACAGAGATCTAGAGGCTCTCTACTTCTGCAGTGTTGGGATTAAAGGCTTGGTTCACCACTTTCATGGCTTGGCTCTGTCCTCTGATATTTAAGACTATATTTATTAGCTATACAACATACCACCGCATATACCTTTTGTGTCAAAAATAAAAAAGGTTATAACTAATATAAGAAAAACTATATGCAATAAGTACAATAACTATATACAGTATACATAAGCAATAATTACATCAATAATGTCCAGTCCATTAACAATTGGCAAATTCAGAGAAAATACTTCATTATTTATCCTGTCTTGGTGACTCCAAAGGACTGTACCTAATTCTATCTAGCTTGAATTATCAACCAAAAACTATCTTTTGATGTCTCAAACTTATACTCTTTAAACCTCTTTTAAATACTCCTTTTACACACTTTCTCTTTTCTGAGTCTGTAACTAGAAAAACTATAAATATAAATATCTCATTTTCAACTCCCTCAGAGACCTGACCTGAGAAGGAAACAATATTAGCTAAGTAAACAGGAAGTACAAGCAAACGACTTCAAAAAAATGTGAGAAATGACAAAAACAGCTGACTGCCTAGAGAGTCACCTAAGGTTCATCTGTAGTGTTGAGGCATCCATCTTTTGTCTAAAGGCCAAACATAGCTAACACTTAGCTGTGAAACAGGATAGTCTTATGTAGTAGTGGGGGTTTCTTTGGTCCCGGGTGGCCAGAGGTCCGAGACCCACAGACCTGCTGTGCTAGACCTCTTAGCCGCCCAGCCGCCCAGGCCCCCAGAAATGACGCAGATGCTTATATTAACTTTATGCTGTTTGGCCTATGGCTCAGGCACTTTGCTAGCTAGCTCTTACATCTTAAATCACCCCATTTCTATTAATCTGTCTGCCACGTGGCCTGTGGCTCACCTGTGCTCCTACATGTTGCTCCTTTGGGCTTCAGCTAGATCTGTCTCTGACTCCGCCCCTTCCTTTCCTACCTATTCTGATTCCTCCTCCTACTTCTTCTATGGTGCCTGTCATGGCCCAAAACAGCTCCTTTATTTAAAGATTGAGATTCACAGCATACAGTAAGGCATTCCCACATCAGTCTTAAAAACCTTCCTACCTTGTCTTAGCAAGATTTGGCAATTTTTTCTTCTGTGTCTTGCTTTTCCATTTTGAACACCACACTGTCAGCAGTAAAGGCAAGGACACTTTCTTGACCTGTGGCTAGCTTTTGCCACAAAGAAAGTAAACTCCATATGGAGTTTATATGAAGTTCATCATCTTTTCTGAAGTAGATTGGTGCTGCCAGGAGCAGACATGTCTCATTGTCATAAAAAATAAAAAATCCTATGTTATTAAAATATCTTAAGTGCCATAGTCTGTAGATCTCAGAAGTACTTAAAGACCTTGTCTATCTATATCTCTGTTTGACCTCAAAAACATATATAATTTGATTATAAGTTTGATTGACTAACTACTAACATGCATTTTTTAATATCCTAATTAGTTGGTAATAATAACTTTCAAGGACTAACAATTCACATTACTTTGTTAGATGAATGATAGAGGGACAATACTTTGAACAAGAGTGGAAATGTATATATGGTAACAAAATTAATCTCAACTTTGTATCAATATATACAATTTGTATACAATATACAAAAATCTAATCAGATGTAAAATGTTTAAAACAAATAGTTGATTTTTAAAAGTAGATTCAATAATCTACTCCTTTTTCTATCACATCCATATCCCCCTTTTTTCAGAATAGATTCAATAGTCTACCTTTTTCTTCCACTATATTTGTGTCCCCTTTTTTATTTTTCTTTTTTTCTAAATCTAATGTAGAAATCCTAAATCTAATTTCCTTTGTTTAGTTTTTCCCCTAAACATTACCAATAACAATTTGCAACCAATCACCCTAAACAATGACAAGTATATATAAACCATTGAAAGACCAAAAAACACCCACCCCACCTCTTGGGAATGTGGGCATTGAGTTCTTAAATTTACTTCCTGCTGTCTGGGAGTGATGGCATCTTTAGGGGATCCTGAAAAAGAAAAACTTTGGGTTAACTGCCATGTCCTGGGACAGGTAACTGTATTATTTATTGTCCAGTCTCTACATAATGGGAAAGTGCATGGCTTGTCTCAAGTCTTGGCAAAAAATGTCTGTGAAACTAGATTGTCTCAGCTAGCCACTTTGAAGCTATCCTGAGCAGTTTGTAGTCCAAGGACAATCTCTGGTCGATGTCTGTCAGCCTAGTGGCTTTGTCAGAGTTCATGTGAAATCATAATTGTGGGGCCCACCTTCCTTTTGGAGACTTCAAAGGTCACAGTTAGGCATCATCATGGTTTAAGAAAACTGATAGAGAATAAAACCCAAAACAGTGTACGGAAGCTAGATAGTCTTTATTTCCCTAGAATTAGCACTTTATATGATCATTAGTATCATGACAAAAAGTTAAAAATGTATGTTAATCTTATACATTTCTACATGACATTTATACATTAAGAAAAAGTTTTAAATAATAAAAATAAACCCAAAAGATCATGGGATTAGTAGTAGTAGAATAGTCCCTTAATTTTTTTTTTCTGTCTCATATTAGGTGTATTTTGCATTTTCCTTTAACAGACATGCTTGCATTTAGATGAGAGAGCCATATTCAAACTCCAAAGCAGCTGTAGTTTATAAATGAGTCGGGATCTCAGCTTTCCTTATAAGTAAAAAGATATAGATGTTAGGCAGTGAGATTTTACCCTGTAGAGTACATTGGTATCAATAGGTCCAATTTTTCTTTGCTTGTAAAGTTTTTTTTCTGGATAGCATTTTCTTCTACTTTAGACATTCAGATGTCCAAGGTCTTTTGACTTCTTGAAGATGAATATTTATAGTTTTCCGTAAAGATAAAAAAAACCTTGCCTCAACTATTGTTTAGTGAGTTTTCCTTACTACTTAAAGAATTATTACGTGGCTAGCTGAGCCATCATTTCTTTTTATCAAGAAGTTTCTCCTGTTTGAATTGACTATTTATTAATTTTGATGGTATCCATAGCTTTTCTTCACTTGCAGAAACAAAAGGAAAATCCCCTTTCCCAGTGTAGCACATATTCTGGTTTCAATTCTGAGGTCAACACATATTTGAAGTAGACAGGCTGATTTAGCTCAGTAATTTTTACTATATTCTAAGGTCTTTATGCAACTGTTGTTTTTTTCTCATTAGCAATGAGAAAATTCAAAGTTAATAAAGTATTATGTAATCTATTTCTGGGGGTCTTTGTTCCCCCTTTCTGTTTATTTAGAATATCCTCTAGAGTTCAATTTGATCTTTCTATAACTGCTTGCCCTGTAGGATTGTATGGAATACATGTAACATGCTTTATATTGTAATAAGCAAAAACTGTTTCATTTTACTAGAGACATGTGCTGGTGCATTTTCAGTCTTAATTTGTACAGGTATTCCCATGATGGCCATAACTTCTAGCAAATGTGTGATTACAGAATCAGCCTTTTCTGAATTTAAAACAGTTGCCCATTGAAATCCTGAAAACATATCTATTATTTGGTATATGTATTTTAATTTTCCAAATTCTGTAAAATGAAACATAACCATCTGTCAAATTTTATTTCTATGTATACTTTTATGATTACTTCCTATTGGTAATAGAGTTTGGTTATAGAAGGAACAGGGGAACTTTTTTTCCAAACTTCTTTGGCTTGTTGCCAAGTAATAGAAAAATCTTTCTTTAAACATTTGCTACTGACATGATATTTTAAAAATGAAACTCCAAGGCTTCTAGCAATTTTTAATCAATAATTGATCAGTTTCATCATTACCTTACGCTATAGGGCCTGACACATGTAAGGAATTGCATGGGTGTTATATATAAGGAATGATTTATATTCCTAACTATTTCTTGTAACAGAATAAATAACAAAGTTAGTTCTGACTCATCAGGAATAAAGTCAGCACTTCGATGTATAAAACAACTCTTTCTGCATACTGGGAGTCAGTGACTATGTTAAGAGCTTCAGTAAAATCTATTAATACCATCACAGTAGCACATAATTCTGACTTCTGCACAGGATTACAAGGACTTTGAGCCACTTTACTTACATTTTCCAATTTTTGACCTGCCTTTTTTGGCTTGTTTGCATCAGTATAAAATGTAAGGGTCCTAGAAATTAATGCTCCCTGTGCAGCATGAGGAAGAATCCAGTTAGTTTTGATTTGGGGATATCTGTTGTTATTCTCTCCCCCAAATGACTGCAGGCTCTTTGCCAAGGTTCATTTTTGCCCATAATTGGTCAATTTCATCATTAGTTAAAGGTACAACAATTTCTGATGGGTCCATTCCTGTCAATTGACAAAGTCTTAATTTTCCTTCCAAAATCAAATTGGAAATTTATTCCAAATATGTCTTTAATTTCTTACTCTGTGGTAAGAGATGTGGTAGAAATATCCACCTCAATATAATATTTCCGTTTGCATTAAAATTCCAATAGGAGAATGCTTAAAGGGTAAAATAACCAGATTGCAACTAAGGTCTGGATCCACACAATCCTCATGTGCATCCTGTAATTTTTCTTTCACCAAAGCCAATTCATTTCAACCTTATCTGATAATCCTATTGGACTATTTAAGTCCTTGTCACCATTTAAGGTTTTGAACTAATTATACAGTTCATGATTTTTTTTATTTCAGTATTAAGCCATTAATTGGAAATATCTCCTAGAAATCTTTGGAAATCAGTAAGAATCTGCAATCAATATCTTCTAATTTGTACCTTTACGGGTTTGATTTTTGTTGACCTATTTTATATCCTAAATGATTAATGAAACTTCCTCTTTGTATTTTTTTTTAGAAGCAATTTGTAACCCCCAAGCAGGAAAACCTTTTTTTTCACTTCTTAAAACATTCTTTCTAAAGTATCTATTTTTGAATAAATAATAGATTATTTTAATTACTTATGATCACTTCTAGTGGCCGTTGTACAAAATATTGGCACAGAGTGAGGCTATTTAACATTCCTTGTGAGAGAACCTTCTATAGGTATCTCTTTACAGGCTGAGAATTATTGCAAATTGGCACTGTAAAGGCAAATTTTTCCTTGTCCTGTTCTTGTAGAGATATAGTAAATAAGCAGTCTTTTAAGTCAATAACTATGACAGTCCATTCTTTAGATAACAGAGAAAGAATTCCAGACTGTAGAGAGCTCATTGGCTGAATCACTTTGTTAACCACTCTTTAATCTGTTACCATTCTCCATTTTCCAGAACTCTTTTGATAACAAATATAGGAGAATTACAATGGCTGGCTGATTCTTCAATATGCTGAACATTTAACTTCTCCTGTACCAGCTGTTCTAAAACATGCAATTTCTCTTTTGTTAAAGGCCATTGATGAACCCATATAGGTTTCTCTGTTAGCCATTTTAAATGTTGTACTGCTGGTTCCTTTGAAAGATCAGCAGCTTTTGTACCTTATTTTTGTACAACTCAATGATCGGTGACTATTTTTCATAATACCTTCTAATATTTTTTCCAGAAACATATGTTAATTTATGGAGGGTTTTTTTGAGATTAGAGGAATGTTAATCTGAGTTCCATTATTGTAATAAATATCATCTCCATAAATTCATGGCAGCACTAGCCACAGATGGCTTTAATTTTCCTCTCTGCCCTTTGGTCTTATACATTTGACCCATTTCGTACTCTATTTTACCTGGGATAATGTTCCAATCCTCAAAAGCTGAGCATTTTACCTCCTGAAGGAGCTAATTTGGATGCTAAGATTCTGGTAAAATTATTGTTACATCCACCCCTATATCTACCAGACCTTCAATGACAACAGTATTTATTTTTAATTTTGGTCTTTGTTCATTTATAGAAGTTGCCGAAATATTTGTTTTATGTTTTCTCCTGAATTTCTTGTTCTCTTTTCTATGACTGCTCTATTGTCCATGGCAGTGTGGTTATTTTAGAACAGGCTTTAGGTTCTTTCATTGCTCTGGGAAGGTGTTTCCTCCACAATGACAGGATAAGACTGAACTGAATTTTATGTGGGAGCCTATGAGAGGCCCCTCCAAGAGCATTTCCCAGAGCAAAAAGTTACTTTGTTTGACCCTTGTTGACCTACATTCATTGATCCAATGCCTGGCTTTGTCATACCTTCTGTATACTCCAGAAGTGATTGAAATTTTTAGGAAGTTCTTCTTAGCAAAAATATTGTTTCTAGTAATTCCTTGTTTATAATTTATTTTTAGGTGACCTATTTTCTACAGCTGTAACACTTTTGATTTTTCCTTAAACCCCTAGAAATAACTTCTCCTACCCAAGCATCATGATAGTTATGAGATTTCATATCAATTATATCCTGGATCCAATCCTCCAGGGGCTCTGATTTTGCTTTAACTGCCTAATTATCTTTTTTTGCAATGTGAATTACCATTTTCAAAAGCCAGAGATTCAATTATTATTTGTCTAGTTTCTGAATTTGGTACCATTCTATTTACTGCTGAAGTCAATCTTTGTAAGAAATCTGTAAAGGTTTCTTCTGGGCCTTGTATCACTTTTGTAAATGAGTCAGTTTTCTTTCTTACTTCTTCAATTCTATCCCAGGAATTGAATTCAAGGCTGCCATGCAGCATAAAGCCAGAGTGTAGTCATCAAATAAAGATTGCCTTTATACATTATAATAATCTCCATCCTCAAGAAGTTGGCCTTGGGAGATTCCAGTACCTCTTGCTCTGCTGCATTGTTCAATGATTTTAGCTTCAGCCTTCTACCAGGTCCTCCATTTTAACTGAGGCTCAGCTTCTAAGACTGTTCTAACCATATCTATCCAGTATATAGGGATAATTCTATTATAAATTGGTCACAAGTTTTACATATCGTTTACAAATGGTGAGTACATGCCAGATGAGACTATTGCTTTCTTGAATCTCTTCAAATCTGACATTTAAATAGTAGTCCATTCAGTTCCTACTTATCTTCTATCATTTGCCAATCCATGTAAGATTACTGGATATATTAAGTTGGCTGTTTGAAAGCCTTAGGCCGTTTCTCTGTGACCTTATAAGAAAATGTTGAGATTGGTTCTTTTTAAAATTACTGCCTGTGTCTAACTATCTCTATGATCTGTTTTAACAAGGTTTTCTATATTTGTATCTTGGTATTCATATCAGCCAACTTGACACTTATATCAACCAACTTGGCACTCACATAAATTAATGTTTTTAGGGCTAAAACAAGAATAATCAAACAAATAACATTTATAATAGACATTGAAAATTCCATCTATATTCCATTGTCATACTATCTAGAGTATTATCAAACAGAGACCAAATTCTTTCCATTTTAATGTAGGAAGAAACTCTCTCTGTCTTAAATTAATTCTCATTTTAAAAAATATTCCATTGCCTCACCAAATTTGCTGTCAATGATGATTCAGATGTCTGTGAGTCTAGGTAGCTACCTAGTATGTCTGCAACCCCAGGAGGGTTCATGGAAAGCCATAAACCTTTGGGAGAGGGAACAAGCCAAAAAGCAATTCGTCTGCACAAAGGAAGGTGCAAAATTGGCTAACTCCTGGTAACGCCTTAGCCAGCAAGGTAGTGACTCTGGACATATATAGCTCCAGCCTTTGCCAATGGCTACAAAGACAGAGACATGTGGCTTTTTTGTGAATTTGTGTCCAAAAGTTGAGTGCCAGATATGCTCTAAAAAGAAAAAAGAGAAATCTGGAATAATGTTTTTGTATACTGAAAAGATTTATCACTGTTATTGGTTTAATAAAATACTGTTTGCCAGTAACTAGGCAGGAAGTATAGGCAGGGCAACCAGACTAGGTTAATTCTGGGCAAAGGAAAGGCAGAGAGGAGTCATCAGATAGATGCAGTGGAATAAATATGTGAATGCTGTGCTGAGCAAAAGTACCAAGCCACATGGATAAACACAGAAAAGAACTATTGGTGAATTTAACTGTAAGAGCTTGATAGTAATATACTTGAACTTCTGGCCCAGCAGCATTATAATATGAAACCTCAGAATCAATTATTTGGGAACCAGCTGCTGCTGTTTGAGAGTTCCTGACTGGGAAGGACACGGAAACTACAGCTACACTTCAGAAATGGACTACAATGTGGAAGTGTAAGCTAAAATAAACCATTTCCTTTCCAAGTTGTTTTTGGTCATGGTTTTTCACAGCAGCAATAGTAACCCTGAGTAAGGCAAAGCCTATGAACTACGACAATGACAAGCATGGCATTATACATCTAAGGGTGCAGTAGTAGCACTCACACCTTAGGGGTAACCAACAGCTTTGGACTTGAAGCCTACTCAACAAGAAAATCATGCCTGTAATGGAAAGCTAGCCTACTACACAAAGCAAGCAAGATCATGGATCTTAGAGAAGAACTGAGAACTGCCACTTTAAGCAGAAAGAGTCCTAACTGCATACTGAACAGATCCTGTTGACCACAGATAAGTGTAGCTCTTCAATGTGTGTACTTCCTCAATAAAAAAGCTTTACTTTGTAAGAGCCACAGCCACCTCAGAAAACTTCACCTGA
This sequence comes from Phyllotis vaccarum, assembly GCA_033318265.1. NCBI lineage: Eukaryota > Metazoa > Chordata > Mammalia > Rodentia > Cricetidae > Phyllotis > Phyllotis vaccarum. The sequence continues at coordinate 28,816,805 of JARWLC010000010.1, read as the reverse complement.
TCCAAATGTAGATAACAAGTGATTGCTCAGATCTAAGTGATTCATCTTCAGCACAATTCTTGCATTTACAGGTCAGGGAACACAGTAGAAGAGGGGGTTGGAAAGATTGTAAGAGCCAGAGGATCAAGATATCTGCTGTGAGATTGCATCTCCCAGAAATGTCAGGGAATCTATACCCATAAAGTCTCAATAATATGGCTTCTTAAATAAGTCATGGATAAGAACATCACAGCAGACATGATGATATGAAAGGGTATATAGTGGGATTATGTTACATTGTAAATAATTGTCCCTGCCTATGAGTTTAATAAAAACACTGATTGGCCAAAGGCAGACAGAAGTGTGGGTGGGGCTACCAGACTAAGAAAACTCTGGGTACAGGAAGAACAGGGCAGAGATGCCAGACAAAGCCAGAAGATGTAGAAAACAACTATGCTGCTCTGAGAAAAGGTACTGAGCCACATGGATGAACAGGATAGGAACCATAGTTTAAGGGTAAAGTGTTAGCATGTTATATTCCTGGACCTCAGGTCAATCATCATACAATTAATATAAGTTTCTGTGTGTTTCAGTGGGACTATGGGACTGTGGGTCTGTGGGTCTGGGCCATGAGGCTAGACTGGAAAGTCCAGGCCAGAAACTTCATACAACAAGGGTAAAATATCACAGGGTCCCAACCCTAGGCAAAGAACTACAGGCAACTAAGGAATGCTGAGATCAGTAGAGAATAGTCTTCCCCAAGGATGAGACCCACTTGGTTAATCAACTTCAAATGGTCAGCCCTGACATTATATATATGTGACATATAAATAATTATAAATTTAGGAATATATATGTATATATCCACATATGTATCTAGTAATATGTGTGTGTAACAAAATTAAAAAGAGGCAATGGGAAGTGGGAATGTAGCAGTAACTAGATAGAATGAAGTGCATGGGAGGTGTTGGTGGGAAGAAAGGTAAAGGGGAAAATGATATAATTCTATTTTGGCTTCACAGTCACCTATCATCGAATAAACTGCATCAGAGCCATTGCTTCTGCAATCTTAGAAAAAGAAGACTTAGAAAATATGAGTAACTGAGCCAAGATCACACAATCAGTAATAGTAAAGGCAAATAGTTCCAGGTTGAGTCACGCAAGCTAATATCCTATTCTTATACTTTATACATTTAAACAGTTGGCATTAAATCAGATTTGTTTTATCTTTATTAAAGTTGATGTGAATATATCTATATTAATCAAATTTATTATAAATTTATAGATCAAAAAATAAAACCATATCATTTTCCCAGTTAGTTCACAGAATTTTTTTTCTTATTTCCCAGAGCAAGCAAGATGAGAATACTGTACTGAGGAAAGGTACCAAGCCACATTGAAATAATGAGGTTTCTGGCTCTCTGGACCAGCAATTCCAAAGTCCCAAAGAAACACACAGACACGTATATTAACTTCATGCTGTTTGGCCTATGGCTTAGGCACATTGCTATCTAGCTCTTACATCTTAACTCAACCCATTCTCATTAAACTGTCTGCCATGTGGCCCGTGGTTCACCTGTGTTCCTTATGTGTTTCTTCTCTGGGTGTCCGGGTCGATCTGTCTCTGACTCTGTTCTCCTCCTACCTATGCTGTCTCTGGTTATGGTGTCTGCAAAATACCAAAACAGCTCCTTTATTTAAAGATTGATATTCATAGCATACAGAAAGACATTCCCACATCACTACATGGCTGAAAATAGATAAGAATAATGGGTTAATTTATGTGTAAGAGCTGGTTAGTAATAACATTTAACCACTGGCAGAGCATTTTTAAGTAATATTAAACCTGAGTCAAATATGTGGGAAGCAATTGCTGGGGATTTGAAAGTTTCTGGTAGAAGAGAAACTTCTGACTAGAGACCCACATGGCAGCAAAAGACAACCAATTCCCTTAAGTTTCCTTTGACCTCCACATGCATGTGGTGACATAGGCACGCCCCTCATTCCACACACACACACGCACACACACACACACACATACAAACACACATGTACCTACACATGTGCACACACATGTGTGGCAGGATTAAGGTGTCAGCTGATAAGGTCAGAAGACGCTTCTGGGACCCTGGAGGGGGTGCGGCCAACCCCATTGATAAGTGGCTGCTGGGACACGAGGAGCTTTCTTCCTGGTTCCTGGTTGTTGGAGAGACAGAATCAGAATCCATCGTCCGTTCATCACTCCTCCATCGTTTGGAAACACCAGTCCTTGTTCAGGTGCCACTATAAGCTGTTACTAATATCGTGAGTGTTGATTTATATTCTAATAAATATTAATTTTGGACTGGTGCCTTGAAAGTAAAACTCCGTCTACACACATGTACATGTACTCACACACACACAAACACACATACCCCTTCACACCTGCACACACACATACATGCCCACACATACCCACACGGACACATGTACACACACACATACCCACACATACATGCACACACGCGCACACACTTGCACACACACACACAAACACACATGCCACACATGCACACTCACACACACACAGAAACACGCACACACTAGTTGAATTGTAGTCACTCTATACAGGGGATAATGGTTTTTCCAGAAGCCATAGGTTCCCAAATGGAAAGGAGAAGAACAGTTGGACCTGGGCTTTCCATTTGGAAACCTATGGTGAGGGTTTTCCTGGGAGTAATTAGGGAAAGACTGGGGGTGATTATAAGCAAAGCACATTATGTGCATATGTTTAATAGTTAATAAAATATTACTTTATAAAATTGACAAAATTAATTATTGTTTTTTAAAAAGTGTGGTACAACAGGAAAATGTGGCTGAGAAGCCAAGGGACACGATTTGCTACTTCCTGAATTTGCACTATTTCTCAGGGTATGGCACAGGAACTGCTGCCTACTGAGGAAGACTCCACGTGGAAGCAGGACCCAGGGGTGGCACAGACCCTAAAATCACAAGCACCACCAAGGGCATTTTTGAATGATTGTGCTTGTGTATTTTTATACTTCTGCTAATGTAAATACACTTGTACATCTTCTGAGAATTGAGTATCCAAATCATCTTTTACACTTTTTATTTATTCACCGAGTTTGTGGGTGTGTGCATGTATGTGTGTGTGTGGTGTGCATGTGTGTGAGTGTGTATGTACACATGTGTGCGTGTGCATGCGTGCGTGTGTGTATGTACACATGTGTGTGTGGTGTGCATGTGTGTGAGTGTGTATGTACACATGTGCGCATATGTGTGAGTGTGTATGTATGCATGTGTGTGTGTGCATGCAGTGCATGTGTGTATATGTATACATGTGTGCGTGCGTGTGTGCATGTGTGAGTGTGTATGTACACATGTGTGCATGTACATGCATGTGTGTGTATGTGTGTGTGTATACCTTATAAACTAGTAGGTTTTTACATGTTTGTTTCCTCCCCACCACCCCTTCCTTCACCTATATCCTTTTTCTTTTTTCTTTTTCTCTTTCTTCTTCTTCATTTGCTGTGTGGCTTGGGTCTACCCAGTGTAAATTTGGACAAACTCATTCTCCTTTCTTTCTGTGAATCATAATACCAGGGGTCTATAGGAGGATTATGAGATACAAGGGCTTGCAGTAAATTACTCTCTCATCTATTTATTTACCCCAAATCTCTTGCTTCTTATCTCCCTTTTGCTTCTGTTGCCCCATTTTCTTCCTGTACTAACAAGTGTACCAGGAACTTTATTCCAGGGCCAAGCACCCTCCTTTGTGAATAGACTCTGGAGTGCAGCATGCTCTCATTCTCTCGTTCTGTCTTGTTGCCAGTTACTCATTCATGCCCTCTCTTGAAAGGCTCTACACTGTCACGTGGTGGGATGCTTTTGAATATAGGTGCCAAGTCTTCCACTTAGTGAAATATGGGCGTAAATATGGGTTCTAGTTTCAAGATCCCTTTTGGAGTATGTTTTTTGTCTCTCATGAAAGAGGGTTCATAGTGATATTCCATTATGAAATTATAAAAGAGGAAAAAAGTAAATATCCCTCTGGGACTGGTGACACATGCCTATAACACCAGAGCTTTTAGGAGGCCGGGGCATTGCGGCAAAGTCAAGGACAGCCTGAGTTAGATGTGAAACCTCATCTCAAAAAGCAGAAAAATATTAATTAAAGCAGAAAAACAATAGTCAATGAACATAAATTGAATCATTGTTTTGGAGTGATTGATACAATTTCTAAATTTCTAGCCAGAGAATTAGAATATATATATATACATATATATATATATATATATACACACACACACATATATATGAGGGATATATAATATATAAAACTTTTAATTTCTTTTTGAGGTGCCGGGCATTTAACTCAGGTTCTCATGCATCCTAGAGAGGTGCTGGTTAATGCTCTGTGATGCTTTTGAATAGGATACTATGTTTTGTTATGGACTTTCCTTCAGTGTCAATGCACATCCTTGAAGGATAGCATTCCTCATGAAGCAAAGGCTGGGCATGTTTACTCTCTGGTATCACCGAGATGACATCTCTGTGGAATAAAGAAAGGGCATACTTGCTGTCATGGATGGTGTTGTCAGTTTGAATCTACAATTACCTGGGAGATGGATCTCTGAGCACATGGTGGATTATCTTAATTATAATAATTGATGTGGGAAAACCCATTTTAATGTTGACAGGACCATTCCTTCACTATGTGAAATAGAGGAAGTGAAATGAGAATTAGCATCCTGCCATCACTGCCTGCTTCCAGTCTGCAGATGTAATGTGATCAGCTGCTTCAAGCTCTTGCTCCTGTGACTTCCCTGCCTGGTAAACAGCAGCCTGAAACTGAGCCGAACCAGTTATTTTTCCTTCAAGGTGCTTTTATTAGAGTATTTTATCAACAGCAAAAAAAGAAAAAAACTAAGACACATATTGAACAGAAAAGATTCTGGCTTCCTAAGCATAGTGTTTCTCTCCTCTAGCTGCTTACAATCTCAGGTGCCATCCCCTTCACATTGTCTCAGAGGAATCTGTGTCTAGGAAAGTGCTGCAAAAGGCTGGTCATTGATAAACTGCTATTTTTGTGAATGATAAACTGAACTAATTATAAAGTTTTGTGTCTCCTAGCAGGATCCCCAAAGCCATGGATGCCCAGCATCTTAGCTTGAGAGCAGTGTAAAATCTCCACCCTTCACCACTCTTGACCCCCTATTTGACTAAGACAGTCACTTATCACCAACATCAGGAACAAAAAAGAAAATGTCATCTAGAGATCCTAACCTTGATAAAAGTGTAGTAAAAAGAGCCAAGTGTGCACTAAGGTGTAGAGCAAGTGATGAACATACACAAGGTATTGGCTCCCATTGCCAACACGGGGGAGCAAAGAATAATTTGAAAAATGGTTACCACCGCCAAGTCTATGATTACAACCATTCAAAAGGCACACAGATCCAACACTCCCTGAGATAAAATGGAGAGGCCTATATCATCTATTTATTTATTTATTTATTTATTTATTTATTTATTTATTTATTCATTCATTCATTCATTCATTCATTCATTCATTCATGGGTTTTTGAGACTGAGTTTCTCTGTGTAGCCCTGGCTGTCCTGAACCTGGTTCTGTAGACCAAGCTAGCCTTGAACTCAGAGATCTACCTGCCTCTGCAAGGATTAAAGGTGTGTAACACCACCAGTTGGAGGCCATATATTTTAAAGACGTTTATTTGTATTTGTATTTTTAAAATCTTCTGATAAACAAGCAAGCAAACAAACAAGGTTCAGATTGTTCCAGTGGTGAATTCTACCAAAAGTGGAAGGAGCAAGCCACATCAGTACCATGTGGTCTCTTCTAGAAAACATAAGAGTGACATCTCTCCAGTTTATCTGAGATAAACATTGTTCTGATTCCGAAAACAGGTGTACATTACAAGACATCTATAGACTGGTCTCCTTCCTGATTATAACTACAACATCCCCCCAAAAGATAATGTATCATAAAGTAAGGTCTTCCCCAGGAATACAAGAAAGATTCATCACCCCAAACTTACTATATATACAACCTTTTTTCTTAAAGAATGAAAATTATTTGATCAAATTAACAAATGAGGAAGTCTCATTTGGCAAAGCTCAATGTCTATTTGTGGTGGAAATTCTAGTATATACTAGACTCTTTTATACTGAATAAATGTTTCTGTTTTCCTTTGGCTATGATAACACTCTTACAAGAGCAGTGGAAGGAGAAGAGGAAGGGGAGGGTAGAGAGAGAGAGGGAGGAGAAGGGGAAGGGGAGGAGTGCATTCAGGTCTCAGCTGCAGGCTATGGTACGCTATAGCATGGCACAGAAGTGACCCACTTAACATTGTTAAATGGATCTACACAAGTCCTGCATTTAATATTCTATTTCATGATAGCACAGTCTTTTCCTTGGATTAGGAAGACACAGACTATCCACTTCTATCCAATCCATTCAATGACTGGAAGTCAGTAAATACAGTGAGGTAAGGAAAAGATGCATAAGGCATGGCAAAAGAGGAAGAGATGAAACTATTTTTACTAATCAATGATTGTCTACATGGAAGATTTGAAGGCAGAGCTGGAGAGAGGGCTCAATGGGTAAGAGAACATGTGGCTTTTGCAGAGGACCAGTGTTTAGTTGCCCATGCTAATAAAGGGTAGTTTAGGACCATCAGCTCTAGGAGGTCTGATGCTCTCCACAGGAACAACATGCATGTGTGCACTCCCTGTCCCCAGACACAGACATGCATTCAGATAATAACTTCTAAAATCTTTGAAGAAAATAAAGCCCTCAGGTCAAGCAGAGACTGTAGTCTCCAAACCTCATTCCAGGGACACTGCCCTCAACACCCCAACCACACCCAGGTCTGCCTTAAACCAAAGAAAGGTGGGATTATTGCCCTAAGCCCAATCCCCAGCAAAACACAGCTGGAAGACACCCCCATGGGCCAAACCACACCCAAACCACAATCTGCATCATCACACACTGACAACTGGAGACTCCAAGCCTCCTGGTCCATAGCTGACTAAGAGTCAACTAAGAGCCAACTAAGACCTGAATAAGAATGACCCCTGTGACAACTGGAGACACGCAGCTCCTTGGCCCATAGCCAACTAAGAGCAGCCCCTAAAATTGCTGGAGACACACAACCCCTGGGCTCACAACTAAGAGCTGATCAAGAGCTGACTAAGAGTGAACTGAGGAAGCAATGGTCAGACGCCAGTGCAAGAATACATATAAGAATATAAAGAACAATAAAATACCATCAGAAGAAGCTGGTGGTTCTGCAACACCAAGATCTGTGCATAACAATGAAGAGGAAATAACCTTAAAAACAACTTTATGAAGATAATAGAAACTTTAAAGGGGGATACAAAAAACTCCCTTAAAAAAATAGAAGAAAATACAAACAAAAATCGGAAGAGATTAAAAAATCCCTGAAAGAAAATAAAATTAAGAAAAAGAAAATAAACAGATGAAAGAAGCATCCCAGGAATTAAAAATTGAAATAGAAGCAATAAAGAAGGCACAAACCAAGGCAAACCTGGAAATAGAAAACTGTAAGAAATGAACCGGAGCTATAGATGCAGGCATAATCAACAGAATGCAAGAGACAGAATGGAGAACCTCTGGAGTGGAAGATTCAATAGTGGAAATAGATGTGTCATTTAAAGAAAATACTAAAACCAAAAAATGTTATAACAAAAAATATCCAGGAAATCTGGGACACCATAAAAAGACCAAACCTGAGAATAATTGGAATCAAAGAAAGAGAATACTAGCTCAAAGGCACAGAAAATATATTTAACAAAATCACAGAAGAAAACTTTCCCAACCTAAAGAGGGAAATGCCCCTAAAGATACAAGAAGCTTACAGAACACCAAATAGACTAGACCCTACCTCCCAAAAAGTCTGCTTGCCACATAATAATCAAGCCACTAAACCTATAGAACAAAGAAAAATATTAAGAGCTTCAAAGGAAAAAGGCCAAATTATTTATAAAGGCAGACACATCAGAAAAACACCAGACTATTCAATGGAAACAATGAAAGCAAGAAGGTCCTGGTCAGATATTATACAGACACTGAAAGAGCATGGCTGCCAACCCATTCTACCATACCCAGCAAAACTATCAATCATCATAAGTGGAGTAAACAAGATATTTCATGACAAACCTAGATTTAAACAATACCTATCCACAAATCTAGTCCTACAGAAAGCTTTAGAGGGAAAACTCCAACCTAAGGAAACCAGATATACCCATGAAATTACAACTGATAATCCCACAGAAGAAAAACTCAAAGAATGGAAATACACAAGGCTACCACTAAAAATAACAGAAAATAACAATCAATGGACTCAATTCACATATAAAAAGACACACTCTAACATGATGGATACAAAAACAGAAGCCATCCTTCTGCTGCATACAAGAGACACGCCTCAACTTCAAAGACAGACACAGGTTCAGAATAAAGGGTTGGGAAAAGACTTTCCAATCAAATGGTCCAAATAACAAGCTGGTGTACAAAATAGACTTCAAACTAAGATCAATCAAAAGAGACTAGGACAGACATTTTTTTATTCATCTCAAGAAAAATCCACTAAGATGAAATCTCAATCCTGAATATTTATGCCCCAAATACAAGGGCACCTACATATGTAAAAGAAACACTACTAAAGCTTAACCCCCACACACAAATAGTGGGAGACTTCAATACCCCCTTTCACCCTTGGATAGGTCAACCAGTCAGAAACTCAACAGAGAAATAAGAGATCTAACAGATGTTATGACCCAAATGGACTTAATAGATATATACAGAACTTTCCACCCAAACACAAAGGAATATACATATTTTTCAGCACCCCATGGAACTTTCTCTAAAATTGACTACATACTCGATCATGAAGCAAATATCAATAGATAAAAAAATGGGAATAACTCCTTGTATCATATCAGACCACCATCATCTAAAGTTAGAGTTCAACAACAACAAAAATCACAGAAAGGCTACAAATTCATGGAAACTGAACATTTTTCAATTGAACCACTCTGGGTCAAGGAAGAAGTAAAGAAAGAAATCAAAGACTTCCTAGAATTTAGTGAAAATGAATTCACAACATTCCCAAACTTCTGGGACACAATGAAAGCAGTGTTAAGAGGAAAACTCATAGCACTAGATGTCTACATGAAAATCCTGGAGAAATCTCACACCAGAGACCTAACAGCACAGCTGAAGGCTTTAGAACAATTAGAAGCAAACTCACCTAGAAGGAGAAGACAGCAGGAAATAATCAAACTTAGGGATGAAATCAATACAATAGAAACAAAGAGAACAATACAAAGAATCAATGAATCAAAGAGTTGGTTCTTTGAGAAAGTCAACAAGATAGATAAACCCTTATCCAAACTAACCAAAAAGCAGAGAAAGAGTATCCAAATCAACAGAATCAGAAATGAAAAGGGGGACATAACAACAGACACCCAGGAAATCCAGAGAATTATCAGGTCATACTTTGAAAATCTATATTCCTCTAAAAGTGGAAAGCCTAAAAGAAATGGACAGCTTTCTGGACAGGCACCACTTACCAAAATTAAATCAAAATCGGATTAAAGACCTAAACAGACCTATAACCCCAAATTGAAGCTGTTGTTAAAAGTCTCCCAAGTAAAAACAGCCCAGGACCAGATGACATCAGCGCAGAATTCTACTAGACATTCAAAGAATAACAAATACCAATACTCCTCAAACTATTCCATACAGTAGAACTGAAGCAACATTGCGAACTCTTTTTTGAGACCAAAATCACCCTGACTTCCAAGCCGCTCAAAGAGTAAACAAAAAAAGAGAATTACAGACCAATCTCCCTCATGAAAATTGATGCGAAAATACTCAATAAAATTCTGGCAGACCAAATTAAACAACATATCAAAAAAATTATCCACGATAAAGTAGACTTCATCCCAGAGATGCAGGGATGGTTCAACATAGTCTTTGACAAAGTCCAATACTCATTCACGATACAAGTCTTAGAACAGGAATAAAAGGGAAATATCTACCTATAATAAAGGCTATATACAGCAAGCTGACAGTCAACATCAAACTAAATGGAGAAACATTCAAAGCAATCCCACTAAAATCATGAACAAGACAAGGCTGTCCTCTCTCTCCTTATCTATTCAGTATAGTTCTCAAAGTTTTAGCTAAAGCAATAAGAGAACAGAAGGAGATTAAGAGGATATAAATTAGAAAGGAAGAAGTCAAACTATCTCTATTTGCTGATATGATCATAAACATATGTGACCCCCCAAAATTCTACCAGGGAACTCCTACAGCTGGTAATCACTTTCAGTAATGTAGCAGCGTACAAGATTAACTAAAAAAAAAAAAATCAATAGTCCTCCTATACACTAAGCATAAAAGGGCTGAAAATAAATCAGGGAAACATCACCCTTTATAATAGCTGCAAATAGCATTAAATACTTGATAGAAAAGAAAGTAGGAAATACCCTCCAATGCATTGGCACAGGTGACCACGTCCTAAATATAACACTAATAGCACAGACACTAAGAATAACAAACAATAAGTGGGACCTCCTGAAACTGAGAATCTTCTGTAAGGTAAAGGACACAGTCAATAAGATAAAACGACAGCCTACAGAATGGGAAAAGATCTTCACCAACCCTACATCTGACAGAGGACTGATATCTAAAATATAGAGAGAACTCAAGAAACTAGAGCCTTCAAATCTAAATAACTCATTTTAAAAATGAGGTTCAGAGCTAAAAAGGGAATTCTCAACAGAAGAATTACAAATGGCTGAAAGGCACTTAAAAAGTTGTTCATCATCTTTAGCCATCAGAGAAATGCAGATCAGAAACACAGATGACAGCCTATGCTGTAGAGCATATGGAATAAGGGGAACACTCCTCCATTGTTGGTGAGAACATAAACTTGTACAGCCACTCTGGAATGATGCATGACTATTCCTCAGAAAACTGGGAATCAATCTCCCTAAGGATCTAGCAATACCACTCTTGGTCATATACCCAAAGGATACACATTCATACCCCAAAGGCATTAGCTCAACTATGTTCATAGCAGTATTATTTGTAATAGCAAGAACCTGGAAATAACCTGGATGCGCCCCCCGCAACTGAAGAATGGATTAACAAACTGTGGTACATCTACACAATGGAGTATTACACAGCAGAAAAAAAAACACACCCTAAAATTTGCAGACAAATGGATGGATTTGGAGAACATCCTCCTGAGCGAGGTATCACAAGCCCAAAATGATAGGCACGGGTTGTAGCCACTCATAAGTGGACTTTAGATTCAAAGCAAAGAATACCCAAGTTGCAAGCCACAACCCCTGAACATCTTGGGATTGGAAGGAACTTAAGAGAGACATCCAGAGATTCCCCTAGGAAGAGAAAATAGAGAAGATCACCTTAGCAAATTGGGGTCATAATGGGTTGCAACCAAGGACAGGTGGGAACAAATCAAGAAGATGGTTGAGTGAGAGGAGCAACAAAGAGGGAGAAAAAAAGAGATGGATATCTCAATAGAGGAAGCCACTGTGGGGTTGGAAAGAGACTGGGTGCTAGGGAAATGTCCAGAAACTCACAGGATGTCCCTGGCTAGGACTCCAAACAATAGTGGAGGGGGTGCCTAAACAGGACTTCCCCTACAGTTAAATAAATGACCACGCTAAGTGTCATCACAGAACCTACATCCAACAGGGAATGAAGATGGAGGCGGAGATCCACAGCTAAGCACTGGGCTGAGCTCCTGGACCAGCTGAGAGCAGGGGAGGAGAGTCTGTGTGAGCAAGGGGATAGGGATTATGATGAAAATTCCCACAGTGAGGGCTTTTAGAGCTCTAGGGAGTTCACTGAATTTAGAATAGCCACTGGGGAACCATCCTGTAAAGGAGCTAGACCCTCCAAGGGTAGGCAACTTTTGACTGGCATGAGCAGTATGTGGAGCTTCTAGGAGTGAGATCAGACTGCCTTCCCATTCATGGGCTGGCACCTCGGAGCCCATTTCCTGCAGAGGAACACCTAACCCAGTCCAACATTGACTTTGGGATGAGGAAATCAGACTTGCCTGGAGTGGATGTGCCACGTTGAGCTGACCCACGTTTGGGACTACTTGACCTTTTGGGAGAGGGGATGGAAAGACCAGGAGAGGGGAAGCTGAAGGCTGACAGGGAGGGATTGAGGGATTGGGAGGAGAGAAGGAAGAGGGAGCAGGGGGGTACATGGATAAAAATGACTTTATATAAAAAAATAATAAAATGAACATACCAAAAAAAGAAAGAAGGAAAGAAAGAAAGAAAGAAAGAGAAAGAAAGAAAGAAAGAGAGAAAGAAAGAAAGAAAGAAAGAAAGGAAGAAAGAAAGAAAGAAAGAAAGAAAGAAAGAAAGGAAGGAAGAAAGATAAAGGCAGGAGAGAGCTATCATGAGTTCCAGGCCAGCCTGGGCTGTACAGTGTGTTTGTGTGTGTGTGTGTGTGTGTGATATGTGTGTGTGTGGTGTGTGTGGTATGTGTGTGGTGTATATATGTGGTATGTGTGTGGTGTGTGTGTCTGTGTGGTGTGTGTGGTATTTGTGTAGTGTGTATGTATGTATGTCTGTGTGTGGTGTGTGTAGTATGTGTGGTGTGTGTGTGTGATGTGTGGGGGTCGGGGTGTGTGGGGGGTGTGGTGTGTGTGGTGTATGTGTATGTTTGTGGTGTGTGTGGTTTGTGTAGTGTGTGTGTGTGTGTGTGTGATGTGTGGGGGTTGGGGTTAGTGGGGGGTGTGGTGTGTGTGGGGTGTGTGCCATGGCCCGCCTCTGAAAGCCAGAGGGTCACCTGTAGAAGTACCTTCTCTCTTCCACCAGGTGGGCACTGAGGACTGAACTCAGGTCATCTGGCCTGATGGTGGGCACCTTTTCCTGCAGAGCCAGCTCGCAGGTGCTGGGGCCCGACTAATCCTACATGTAAATTCTCTGCACTTGTGACTCGACTACCTCCCCACGTTCCCACCTCTCATCACAACCACACTGGGAATCAGGTTTCAGCACATGAATGGAGAGGACAGAAACACAGGCCACAGCATCAGGATTCCGTGTGTATGACGTAATCCTGGAGTGGGCAAAGCTTTGGGGTGAAGAGCAGATGAATTTTCTGTTTTGGAAAGTACAAGCAGCAGTCTGAGAGAAGGTTTTAGAAGTTGTCAGCCTGATCTGTGGCACGACTGTTGTGGTGATCACATAACTGTGTGCATTTTTCAAATCTTACAAATGGTTTACCAAAAGTACATACTAATATATCTAAAATGTGAAGATTCAAAGAACATTCAGGTTATTCAAGAAGACTTGGAAAGAGCCAGAGGACACTCAGGCTTAAAAGTTTTGTAACCTTTGCTGACAAGGAGGAACTTTCTCAAGAACAGAAACAGATTGGGCTGCCAGAGCGCTTCCCCAGTGTGCTCAAGGTCCCAGGTTCATCCCACAGCACAGAAACTCAACCCAACAGCAGACAGTGCCATCCTTAGGACTCAATGACCCATCTTCCCTCTGACTGCACTTTCCTGGTTACTGAGTTCTTCAAGTTCGGTCCATCCGAGTGTCCGGCTGTTGGTGATGTTGCCAGACACTGGATCCATGCACTCCACCACCCTCCCATCATACTTTGAGCAATGCTGCAGAGCGGCTCCCAGGAAGAGGGTCTTCTCTACACTGCCTTCGAGTGACCTTTATTCCTTCTTTTCCCTAAGAAGGAAAAAAAAATTACTGATCGAAGAGATTTGAAAGTGGTCGTCCTAGTTTAAAACCTTGATTTCCCAAAGAATCAATATTCAAATCTAAAAAATGAAACTGTCATGGCGGCACATGCCTCACTGAGTTTGAAGCCAGCCTGGTCTACAGAGAGTTCTTGGAGAGCCAGGGCTACACAGGGAAACAAAGCAACAACAAAAACATAACGAAAGAAAGAAATTGTTGATACAGGAAAAACAAACAAGCAAATGACAACGAAATGGTGGCTTCTGTTCCAAACAACAGAGTTGGGTGGCCTTTCAGTCTGTAATTAAAAACCAAGGTGCCAAAAAAATCACTGAGCTCAATGGCATATTTGAAAAAAAATTTTATGGCAAAAACATTAGAAGTCAATTGACGGGGACACACTGGGAAATTATTTGACCTTTTTTTATAATCACAAAAGGGACTAGCTGCTTCTAGAAATTGAGAGACTTTCAAAAAATCCACACGAATCAGCAAGGGGCATGAACAGTCCACTGAACAAGGTATGAGTTTTCTCTTAAACTACTCAAGTCACTCAGCCTCACTGACACAAAGAAACACTCAAAAAATGAAAATTGTGCTAACATATTTGGAAGAAAGGGGGCCGCAGGGATGAGTTTCTGTAAATAGGAATTTATGTAGTGAATTTCTTTGACCCAGAAGAGGAAACGATTATTCAAAGTGTTTCATCAGAGGGTGAGTGACGTCATACATTAGGGCGAAGACCAGGATATCTGAGTGGCCACCAGTTAGGGAGTGGTAGAATAAAGTATACACTCGTGTGTGTGTGTGTGTGTGTGTGTGTGTGTGTGTGTGTGTGTATGTGTGTGTGTGTGTAAAATCAAGTACTAAGACTGTGAATGAAATCTTATATATACTGCTATGGGGTGGCCTCCAGACATACCAGAAAAATAAAACTGGGGAATTTATTGCATATGCCATTGTTTTAAGGTGAAATGGTGCGTTCTGGGTTTGTAGCTAGCTCAATATCAGCGGAGCCTGCTGGTAGAATTCTATTCCTTATATGATTTCTTCTGAATGTGAGTTAGACCAGCCAATGTGATGATGTCCTGCTGAGCTTGAAAAAAAACAGAGAACAGCCCTTTTACCAACCTGCCTATGGAGACAGCTCAGTGTCTTTGGTAGCCTCTGGGAGTCACTAACAAAATAGTCAGCAGAACAAACAAGCAAAAAACACCAAGGACCTCACCTCATTCCTACAATCAACAACCAGGGATCTTGGGAGAGGACCCTTATCTTAGATACTGGAGTCCTACCCAGCACAGCACCAAGATTTCAGTTTTGGGATGCCTCAAAGAGAAAATCAGTAACATTGCCCAGACTCTGTCTTGTAGAAACATTAGTGCATGCTTTGTTTTAAGCCACTAAATTTGTGGTAATTTGCTTTGTAGCAAAGGAAACTTATATCCAAGTAGAATGGGAACATTCAGGAAACTTGGTGGGAAAGCTAGGGTATTGGGATGGGATTAGTGTATCTTTTGATACATTTTTTGTTTATTTTTATTTTGTGTGTATGAGTGTTTGCCTACATCATGTTCATGCCCAATGCCAGGGAGGTCAGAATGGGCACTGGACCCCTGGAAATGGAGTTCCTGCTAAGTGGATGATGGGAACCAAAACCATGTCCTCTGCAGGAAGAGCTGATGTCTGTCTTTCCAGCTTCATACTTTTGAATTTAAGCTATGAGAAGACTATCTATTTATGACAATTTTAAATGGAAAAAGAAGAGAAAATGAAACAAAAACCAAGCTCTAAACTGAGAGGTGGAAAGTTCCAGAACGCAGACAGATAGGCCTGGTTTTTCTATAAGGGACTGCTTCCTGCTCCAAGTCTTCTGAAGTCTGAAGCTGTTACATCGTGGTGCTGATCTCATCATGACATCTTTGTTTGCCACAGATCAATCCCAGAAGACAAGGACGAGTAATTGGAGAAATCATGAGTGTAGAGGTACGATCCCAGAATCCTTTAAGAACTATGCACACTTGGACACACAGGTCACTAGGACGTGCAACGATGCCATACAAAGATTGTGTTAGGCTTCCATGCTCTGGAATATAACTCTCCTTTTCTCAGCCACAGATGAAAGCTACCCTCAAAGATCTATGTTCTTATACTTACAGAAATGCCTTCTTATTAAAGACGATGATCCTGAGACAGTTTGGAAACTTTATGCGGCAATACCAGTTATGAACATGGGAAGCAGGGAGAAGTCAATGGAAATAGGATAAACAACTGAACAAGATTCTGAGGGAAAATAAGGCATGGCAGAAAAACATATAACAAGAATGCCAGAGATAGAGAGCAGGCCAGAGTAGGGACATGTGTAGGAGGTGATAGATCAAAGCCCTTGGCTGTAAATACAAGAATACTGTAGCTTGGGAATTTGTTTTGCACTGTTCAGCCTGCTCATCTGCACAGCAGGAACATTTGCTTCCTTGGGTTTGAACTGGGCAGGACAGTGGAGCCAGCTACCAGGAGAGGACGCTTCGCTCTTCTCTCCCCTCATGGGAATGTGTTAATGTCCTGCCAGGTCACCAGCAGTTTGTAATCATGCTTGTGTCCACATGTGACAAGTTCCCCAGGGAGAGGTGGGGAATTCCAGAGATGGTGTTACTGCCCAGTTGTGTGTGTCTAGAGGTTACTCTGTTGCTCTGCTTGGGGTCTGAGAAGTAGGGAGAAGAACCTGGTGGATTTGGAGTGCAGGCGTGAGAGTGTCTGCCAAGATCAAAATGTTCCCCATCATTGCGAGCAGATGAGATCTTAGAACCTAGAATCACATGGTCCCAGCTCCAGCAGGGCTTCTGGCAAGAGCTCCAGTGTCTTTAGCTATAGACATCACCTCTGAAGAGGCCAAGAAAAGCAAACACAGGCCCCAAATCTCTTGTTGCACCAACTGGAAAGGGGCCCACAGCAGCAAAGGAACTGAACTGTGAGGACAGCTTTCCTAAGTTCTTAATTTCCCACCATTCTTCCCCCATCTGAATCAAGCAAGCAAACAAACAACATACTTGTAATAAAATGTGCAGGTGTGGCTCATTTATATGCTGAGATTCTCTTTTGATCAAATTCTCCATAGGATGCTGGGAAAAAATGGCAAACAAAGCTGGGAAGTGTAGTATGTCCAAGCAACTTGAATAGGATGGGAAGGAGCCCCAGAACGCAGATTTCATTCCAGCCGTGGGAACGGGTTCCTTTAGCCCAAACTGGTGTCCGTCACATATCCTCTAGACAGTCCTTGAGGAACTATTCCAAGTTCCTTTGCAAGGGGAGGAGGGTATAAGTGGGATGGAGATGATTCTGCAAAGCTTAAAGTGCCAAGTGACCAAGTGCCATTGAGGAATCCTGGCTGTCCAAGGTCAGCAACAAGACCCAGGAACCACTGTAGAAGAGCCTTCCTCAGTGTCAGGAGTGGTGAGGCAGAATTAATATGTCAAGGGTAGCTGCCAAGGACAAGAAAATCTCTGTATTTTACCAAAGGAAAATGTTGGTGGCACACAGGTCGGTGTGTAGGAGGTCTGAGAGCTGAGGAGTATAAAAACAGAGCCTGAGGGATATTGGCAATGCAGGTGCCCCAGCTGTACACAAGCTTTAGCTTTCTGATTAAAAAACTTTCATCTTGCTGGGTATGGTGGCACAGGCCTAGAGAGGCAGAGGCAGGTGGATCTCTGGGTTCAAGGCCAGCCGGGTCTACAGAATGAGTTCCAGGACAGCCAGGGCCACACAGAGAAATCCAGTCTTGAAAAACTAACAAAATAAAACAGAAACAATACCAACAAAAAAAATCCTACTTCTAGCTATATACTAGCTTTCTAGGCCACCAGTAGGCAAATATGAAATGTGGGGCATTACTCTTAACGTGGACCAGCCTTGGACTGGGGCTGTAACTCCATTGGTACAGTGATTGTCCGGCATGCCTGAAATCTCAGGCTCAATCCCCAGCACTGTATAAACCAGCCATGGTGGTATATATCTACACCTGGGAAGTAAATGCAAGATTAGGAGCTGTATAGTGAGTCTGAGGCTAGCCTGGGATACATAAAACCATGTTGTTAAAAGAATGTTCCATGTGCATAGTAATGCTTACTACAAACAACAAAGCTTTACTAAAAGTCACTGATCAGCCTCCCCGGATAAGAAAAATAACACTGATCTCATTTGGCTCATAGTTGACTGTGATGATGAACTAGTATGAATCCAAAGATGACCGTGGGAAACTATAGAAGAGGGGAGGGTATAGTTTCTGTCCCTGCCACTCACTGGTAAGGTCAGTTCTGCCACAACCACCCTGAAGGAGACTACCATGCCCCCCCACCCCCAATATGTAAAAATTTGGGTGGGGCATCATCTGGTTGGCCAAGTCTAGGTCACATGATTTTGCTCAGGCTGCTAATGAGCTGATAAGTGGAATCTGATCCCCTGTGATTTCTCTCAAGAGAGAACAGGTTTCTACCTCCATTTAGTTATTTTTTTAAATATAAAAAGGATTTACAAACTGACCACAAAAATTATAAAACTCATTGTGCCAAATGCAAATCTGGGCTTGGGCCAGTCTTCTCAGGTCCAGCTGGTATGTCCAGTATTTTCCTTCTCAACTCTACAAGCTTATCTATCTCTCAGTGTTCAACTCTGAGTCTGTCATTTTCCTTTACCTTTATTGCATTGCTTGATGCGCCCACAGTCACTCAAATCAGAAACCTGGATGGATTCTCATAATTCCCTACTACCTTTTCTAGCCAGTCTTAACATCTCAGAACACATCTCTAGCCTATTTCCTTTGTCTATAGTGCATTGTGTATATATGCATCTGCATCTCTGTGTGTGGGAACCAGAAGACAATGTCATGTGTCTTTCCTCAGGAGTACTGCCATCTTCCTTTTGAGGTAGTCTTGCAGTGGCCTGGAACTCAGCAATTAGGCTCAACTAGCTGGTCAGAAAGCCCCAGAGATCTGCATTCTCCATCTACTTCCCCAGTGCTGAGATTACAAGCATGCAATACTTCCCAGTGCCGAGATTACAAGCATGCAATGTTCCCCAGTGCCAAGATTACAAGCATGCAGCACTACCCAGTGCTGAGATTACAAGCATGCAATGCTCCCCAGTGCAGAGATTACATGCATGCAACGCTCCCCAGTGCAGAGATTACAAGCATGCAATGCTCCCCAGTGCTGAAATTACAAGCATGCAATGCTCCACCTGGCTCTTTTATATGTGGGGTTCTGTGGGGACTGAACTCTGCTTGGATCTGAGCCATGCACCCTCCACAGTTCCATGTTTTTCTACCTCATCATTCCTCACCCACGGAGGCCTCATCTTGGTTTGAAATCCACCAAAAGCACAGCCTGGGAGGAAGACTTGAGCGCTTTATGTGAGAGGTGGGGAGCACGAGGAGAGCATTTCCAACCAGGGACACAGCAGCGAGACAAGGGAGAGCAGCCAACATGTCTGCTCCCCAGCTGGCTGCCACTGTGACCTGGACTTACTCCTAACTAGGGCAGAACAGACGCCCCAGAGTTACTCACCAACCCGCTCCTCCCTGGCTGAGGATGTAGCTAGAGCATTCATCTTCTGACACTTTAGACCTGCCATAGGCAGGAGAGAAAGCTTGCTGGTGATAAATGCAAATGCTTGCTGCTGGAGACCTAGTAGTGTTGCCGCGTACTCCTAGCATGAGGGGTTAGTGGGCATTGGTTGCATTAGGTACAGATCCCCTAACTAACTCTCCTGCATATACTGCACCTTTCCCACTAAAGAAATTGATATTTATAAAATTGGAATCTGATCGTGATGGCTTTCTTTTAAGGTGTTCCATAGCTTTCTGTACATAATCCAAATGATGTCACAATGCTTAGATCTTTCCACCATTATTTCTGTACTGATTTCCCTTCCCCATAATGGGGATTGAATCTAGGACCACGTGTGTACAAGGTCTGCCACTGAATGGTGCCTACAGCCCTCACTTTACTTTTACTTTGTAAAAAATATCTTTTGAAATAAGACCTGAGGTGCCCAAGTTGGACTTGAACTCACTGCTTGGTCTATTTATTTATTTATTTGTCTGTCTGTCAGATTGACCTGGAACTCCCTGTTCAGCCTAAGCATTCTCAGACTTAGGATCCTCCTGCCTCCACCTCCCAAGCACTGGGATTTCAGGCATAATCTGGCTATTGCAATCCATTACATTTCCCCAAAGTTACCATGGTCTTTTGTGTTTCTATGTCTCTGCATAGCCTATCTACACACAGCTTTTCCCATTGTTGTAATGAAACACCCAAGAAAAGAAAATTAAGGAAGGAAACATTTTGCTGGTTTACACTACAGTCCATCATGGCAGGAAGGTCTGAGATTGAGACAGCTGGTCACATTGTACAAAAAATAGGAAACAAGAGACAAATGCTTATTCTCAGCTTGCTTTCTCCTTCTTATTCAGTCTGGGGTCTCAGCCCAGGAAATGATGCTGCTTACATTCAGGATACCAGGATACATTTGAAGACACTTCAAAGACCGCTCTAGAGATAAGTCCCTATTGTCAAGTTGGCAATTTGACTTAGACCCTTTCTCCATGCCTCTTGTGGCCTCCTCCTGGCTGTGAGTTTTCTAGGACAGGACTCAGGGTAGGCTACCCTAATTCAACAGAGCACAGAGAGGAAAACGGAAGTCTATACATGTGCATCTATAGGTCTGTGTATGCATTCTTTGTAATACTTTCTCCGGCAATGTGCCCTGTTGCTAGTAAAATAAATGCAGAATTTGAAAATGCCTGAACTAGATGGTTGGAATTTAGTACACTGAACATTTGGATCTTACCAATAGCACCTCAGTTCATATTCCTAAGCACTTGCCAACCAACTTCCTGGTTGTAATCTGACTTAAGTATTAGCTATGTATGGAGAAAGCACAGGTGCTGTGGTTTGAATGTTTGCGTTCCCCCTATAAATTCACAACTTGAAACCCCAATCCCTAAGTGACAGTAATGAGAGGTGGGTGTTTGGGAGGTGATTATGAATGGGATTAGTACCTTTTTAGGCTTTTATTGAAAATAGCCCTTTTTCCTCTACAGACTATTCTGATTACAGTTCCTCTCCGTGAATCCCTCCTAGCTCCTCTCCGCCCCCCTCTCATCCACCCTTTTCTGTATCTTGTAGAAAATAAACCAGCTTCCCAGGGATAATAATAAAATAAGACAAAACAAGGGCTAACCCACAAGAATAGGACAAAACAAACAGACAGAAAAGAACCAAAGAAAAGACACAGGAGACAGATGTAGAGGCAGAGACCCACTTGTCTGCACACTCAGGAATCTCACTAAAACACCAAACTGGAAGCCATAATATATATGCAAAGGGTCTGTGGGGTAAAAAGAGAAAATATATAAATAAAATAACATTAAAATTTGGGTGATAAAAAAGAGAAAAAGCCCTGAAATAGCATCATGAGACAAGAAATCTCCAAATTGTTTTTGAGCTCATTTTCTGTTGGCCGTTTACTGTTAGGCATGAAGCCTACCTCAAACAGTAGTTTGTTTCCCCAGTGAGACTCCCTGGGAGAAAACTAAATTTTCATGTGTAAGTGGTTACGAATTGGAGAGAGCTTATGGGTTAGGGGTGGAATATGTGTTCACTTCTTTCAACTCTAGAGCCCTGGATTAGTCAGGGTTCTCTAGAGGAGCATAACTTACAGAATGAAAAAAGAAATATGCTTATACTATAAATGGATAAGGGAATTTACTAGAATGGCTTACAGGCTGTGGTCCAGTTATTTCAATAATGGCTGCCTGTGCACAAAAGATCCAGGAATCTAGTAGTTGTTCAGTCCATGAGGTTGGATGTCTCAGTTGGTCTTCAGTATATGCTGGAATCCCACAAAAGCAGGCTCTGATGCCAGTGAAGGAAGAGACTGAGAGAACAAACAGGCGGAGAGAGAAAGATTTATACAGTCCTTTATACAGGCTGCCATCAGAAGGTGTGGTCCAGATTAAAGGGAGCTTCCTTTTAAAGGCCCAGATTAGAAATGGATCTTCCCACTTTAAGTGATTTAATTGAGAAAAAAAAATCTCCCACAGGTGTGCCCAGTCACTGGGCTTCAGTTAATTCCAAATGTAGTCAAGTTGACAACCAAGAATAGCCATTACCGACCCCATCTGGTACAGACCTGTGCGGGCCTGTGCGTGCTGCCTCAGTCTCTGAGTTCATTTGTGCACTGGTCCTGTTGATTTAGAAGCCCTTGCTTTCTTGGTGTTCTCATCCCCTCTGCCTCTGAGAGTCTTTCTGTCTCCTCTTCCAGGGGTTCCCTCGGTCCACTCCCTATGAAATTATGGGACAGTTACATTCAAAGTATTACAGGTTGGTTACTCCCATAAGCTTCGTGCTTCTATTGCACATGCTACAAGCCTATCTTGTAGGCAGGACACCATTGTAGATCAAAGGGTTATGTCCAGATTGGTATTTATATTTCTCCTTTAGTAGTGTACAGAGTAACTATCTCTACCAAAGATGCTAGCACATAGGGGGGAAGGTTCTATGTAGGCACCGGGTCAACTTGCTCATGTTCAATAAGTTGTGTAAGTGTTGTCTAAGCAATGAAGCCTTGATATCAGTCTGTGGAGAACAACCTACAGTCTTGGCAAAAGCCTGAATTGTTTTGTGGGGGGCGTCCCCATGGGACCCATTTGGACAACAACTTAATTCGATGTGGACCAGTCTCCATACTGGAAGTGTCATTGACAACAGAGGGCCAGTTATGTTTCTACCTCCCCCGTTATTTGGTGATTTCATTTAGATCACTTTTATATGCTGTTAATTCCCACACTACCCTTCAAAGGACCTTAATTTTAGCTATTTCCCCCTATGTTCCCTCCCCGCTTGAGTTTCCTGTTCCACCCTTCCCATCATTCATGACTATCTATTCTATCTCCCTTTCAAAGAGAGATCTCTCTGCACCCAACAGTCCCTTAGTCTATAATGAACCTCTGTGTTTTTATGTATTTTAACTTACCATTGACTTTATAGCTAATATTCACATATAAGTGAGGATAGGCCATATTTATCTTTCTGCATCTGGAATATCTTCCTCAGGATTATTTTTGTTTGCTTGCTTCACTCATTTACCAGAAATTTTCATTTTTTAAACATCTGAGTAATAGTCTGTTGTATAAATTTACCACATTTCTTTATCTATTTATCTGTTGAGGGACATCTGGGTTGTTTCCAGTTTCTGGCTATTGTGAATAAAGTAGCAGTGACCATGGTTAAGCAAGTGTTTCTTAACACTGACAGGATGAAGTGTCCTTTAGGTATATGCTCAAGAATGGTTGTCTTAGGGTTTCTGCTGTGAAGAGAGCAAGGCCACTTACTATAAAGAAAAGCATTTAATTGAGTGGACAGCTTACAGTTTCATCATAGTGGAGAGCACAGCAGTACACAGGCAGATGTGGTGCTGGAGAGGTAGCTGAAAGTTCTACATCTTATAGGCAACAGGAAGTGAACTGTCTCTCTAGGCATGGCTTGAGAATATATGAGACCTCAAAGCCTACCTCCACAGTAACACATTTCCTTCAATAAGACCACGCCCACTACAACAAGGCCACACCTTCTAAAGTGCTACTCCCCATAAAGGCCACTATCTCTCAAACCACTGCAGTGGTGAAGCTAGATCATGAAGTAGATGATTCCCACCTTTCTAAGGACCCCCACAGTGATTTCCATAGTGACTAAACCAGAGCCAGAACAGTTAAAACTTTTTTACATTATACTTATTTTGTCTCTGTGCCCATGGGCAAATATGCCATATCACACACATGGAGATCAGGGGACAGCCCGCAGTGATTGGTTCTCTCCTACCATGTGGTTCTGGGTACTAGGGGCCAAGCTAAAGTCATTTTTCTTGACATAGATGCCATTACCTTCTGAGCCATCTCACTGGCCCTAGGAAAATACTTTAGAGAAATCATTACCACTTCAAGTCAGATGTGACACAGAAAACACACTGGTGAACATTTGGTTTGTAGTCTTGGTTTGCAAGACAAGTTGAGCCATCATTAAGAAGAGAGAACGGTAGCACCAGACCTTTCCATTTGGCTTCTGTTTTATTTGCTTTCTACTGCTGTGATAAACTCTATGACCTAAGCAACCTGGGGAGGAATTATTTAATTTTACACTTTATAGTCCATCGTAAAGAGAAATCAGGGCAGAAATTCTAGGTAGGAACCTCGAAGCAGTAACCCAAGCAGAGGCCATGGGAAATGCTGCTTCATGGTTTGCTCAGCCTGCTTTCTCATAGAACCCAGGACCACCTGCCCAAGGTAGGTATTTTCCTAGTGGGCTAGGCTCTTTTACCTCCATTATTAATCAAGAAAATTCCCCATTGACCTGTGTCATAGTTAGGATGTTCATTGTTGTGAAAGGCGCCATAACCACAGCAACTCTATAAAGAAAATATTTAACTGGGGTGGCTTACAGTTTCAGAGGTTCAGTCCACTATCATCATGACAGGGAACATGACAGCAGCACACGGACAGACATGGTGCTGGAGAGGGAGCTGAGAGTTCTACATCTTGCAGGCAACAGGAAGTTTACTACCTGTGGCACTAAGAGAAGCTTGAGCAGAAGACCTCAAAGCCCGCCCCCACAGTGACACACTTCCCCCAACAAGCCACATCTCCTAATAGTGCCCCTCCCTGGGACATTAGGAGGGCTGATTTCATTCAAACTACCCAAACCTGCTTACATGTCAATCTAATGGAGTCAGTTTCTCAGTTAGGGCTCTCTCTTTCCAGATGACTCCATCTTGTGCAAATTAATCTAACCAGCGATCTCTCCCTTTCTCTCTCCTTTTCCATAGGTCGAATGGGAGTAATAATAACGATGGTGTATGTAAGAAAAGAACCACAATATGGAGAAGCTAGGGTTCCAGAATATTGAAGAAGAACAATATACTGGCTTAAATTTCCTACCAGGTCTTTTAGGAGTAGAAAGAACATTCCATTGCTGAAGCCATTACACGTCATGGCCTATTTGCTATGCCACAGGAATGAAGCAGGCATTAGAAGCCTGGCAGAAATACACAAAATCTTGCTAGCTTCAACAGGGAAGAATGCCAAGGGTTAGAGCTCAGAGAGTTAACTGATGAGACAAAACGGGGTAAGTCAGGAAGGACATGGTGATCCCTGTAAAGGGAATGAAGTGCAAATATCCTGTGACCACTGCAGGAGTACTTCTGAGGCATTCACTGTAGATTTAAGCCAATCAGCAAAGATGATAAACTTCACCATGCAAGGGACATCTTATCATTATGGGTGACATGCTGACCTAGGGAACAATGCTCCTTATGAGCCATGTAGGTGTTGCCTCACAAGTATGAAGGTTGTGGCAAGTACTTTCTACAAGGCAGTGTGTAGTAGGAAGTTTCTGACACGGACATTCAGTCCTAGCCTCAAGGTTTAGGCTCACAGACCCACAGACCCACAGAGACACACAGATGCCTACAACAGTTTTAGGCTGATCAGCCTAAGGCCCAGGCATATAACTTGCTAACTTTGTACCCTTCATCTAACCCATGACTCTTATCCTGTTCATGCGGCTTGGTACCTTTTCTTAGAGCAGCATAGTTGTCCTCTGCTTCTTCTGGCTTCCCTCTGGCATTCTCCGCTGTTCTTCCTGTTCCCAGAGTTTTCTTAGTCTGGTAGCCCCACCCACACTTCCTGTCTGCCTTTGGCCAATCAGCACTTTTTATTAAACCAGTGGGTGGGAAAATTATTTACAATGGAACAACATAATCCCCCCTACAGCAGTGTCTCCTGTCATCATTCAGGAGGGCTGGGCACAGCAAGGGTGAGCAGTGTATGAGACCACAGAGAGTTTAGACCCTTTCCTACTGAAGGACACATTTGCTTTGGTCCTTTACAACTAATAGTATTTAAAAGATTTCTTAGGGAAGCCAGGAGATGGCTCAGTGGATAAAGTGCTTAGTGTTCAAATGTAAGAGTTTGGGTCCCCAGGCCCCATGTAAATGCTGGGTGGGCATGTCAGCCACCTGTAATGCCAGGGTATAGAGATAGGGGAGCCCCATCACAAACCTAGTATCTACATTTGCCCATATTGGCAAGCTCTGGATCCAACTGAAATACCCAGCCTCAGTGAATAAGTGGAGGGCAATCAAGGAAAAATCCCAGTGTCAACTTTGGGCCTACACACACTCTTGCACACGTATACATGAACACACATGTACAATCAAACATACCTATATGCATGAATATGGCACACAAATACATATAAAAAAAGATACTTAAAAATTATTCTTATTTTTCTGAAACCAGGTCATTGGTCTTAAAATCCACAATGAAAAGCTTATAAATCTTAAAACAAATTAATACAAAATGAAAATGTCATCTTAGATCGCTAGTATGTGAATTCATATTTTATTTGTTATAAACAGGGGTTCAAATGAACTTTAATCCCTCATGTAAGACACCAACATAAAACACATTTTTAAAAGTGAAGTTGAAAGAAGTGTTTGTTACAATTCCTGAGGCGCTGTCCTGAGCCTATACAAGCATTAAATCAAGAGATTGAATAGTCAGTAATTGTAACTTATTAATTTTTTCTGTCATTAACTCACCAACACTATAGAATGAGAAAAGACTTTAAGTTTCTTTCTTTTTTCCCAACACAATATTTTTATTGGATATTCAGAAATTTTATACAATGTACCCTGATCACACTCACTTTCTATTCCTCCCTGGTCCATCTACCCCATCCTTGTACCCTCCCCCTGAAAATAAAAAATACACCAAGTCCAATTTGTATTGCCTATATACTCATTGGCGCATGGTCAAGCTATCAATGGCTAGACCCTTAAAGATAACTGAGAACCCTGATCCCCCCCCCACACACATCAGAAACCATCAGTTGTGAAGAGGTATACTTCAGCTTCTTTATCACAGTGTTTGAGGACTTTCTTCAATGGATTTCTGTCTGAACTCTTTCTTTTTAATTTTTTGGGGGCGGCAAGGGAGGCTATCACAGAAGCCTTTAATGTCTCTCATTTTCAACTATGAATTTGCAGTCATTGATACAAAAGAAGTTTTACTGCCCATAAAAAACAGCAGCAGCATGGGGTTATAGACTTCCATATCATTTTCTGTGGTAACACAGACCACGGACATCTAAACATCCTCCAGGGGCAGCTCCCTGGTATGAGGTGGACTATGGACTTCAACATAGCTTCTGGCAACAATACGGACCACAGACATTAATATGACCCTCGCTGTCAGCATGAACCATCAGCATCAACATGGCACCTGGGCAGCAGCATGGACCACAGATATCAACATGGCCTCCATCAGGAGCACAGATCATGGACACCAGCATGGCCTCTGGCTTCAGTACAGACCCTGGAGTGTTGCAATGAGGTTTCTTGGTCCCAGGTGGCCAGAGGTCCCAGACTCACAGACCCGCAGCCTCAGACCCCTTGGCCGCCCGCTGCTGCTCAGGACCCCAAAAATGACTCAGACACTTATATTAAGTTCATACTGTTTGGCCTGTGGCTCAGGCACATTGCTAGCTTGCTCTTACATCTAAATTCAACCCATTCTCATTAATCTGTCTGCCACGTGGCCCGTGGCTCACCTGTGTTCCTTACATGCTTCTTCTTTGGCAGCTGGGTCGATCTGCCCCTGACTCTGCCCTTCCTTTCCTACCTATTCTGATTCCTCCACCTACTTTTTCTATGGTGCCTGTCAAGGGCCAAAACAGCTCCTTTATTTAAAGACTGATATTCACAGCATACAGAAAGGCATCCCCACATCACCTCCCCCTTTCTGACTAATCAAAAAGGAAGGTTTCATTTTTAACAAAGCAAAATTACACATAACAAAATAGCTATCAGGCAAGAATTAGTCAGAATGCAATATCTAGCCTATTTGTATTTAGCAAAATTAAAGAAAATACTCTATCATCTACCTTATCCTTGTGAATCTAAAGTTTCATTTCCAATATACCTTTCAAATGACTAAGAAAAACTATACCTATAACTATCTAATCTTCAACTACATCAAAGACCACAGAAGGGTATATTTACCCAAGTAAACAGGAAGTGCAAGCGGCAATATCAACATGGCCTCCATCAGGAGCACAGGTCATGGACACCAGTATGGCCTCTGGCATCGGCACAGACCCCGGAGATCTTTGAAGGGGGCTCAGTCTAGAAAATAAACTATTATTCATTTCAGATATCTTCTTGTTGCTCAGAGCTAGGGCGATCATACAGCTGGTCAGCACATTCAGGTAGAGCCTTCATGAGCTCAGGGCTGCTGCACAACACCCTACGGGGCCCACTCAGCAATGGCATGCTTCCCCACCCTACAAGTCTAGTTTTTCTCTACCCCACATGCAACCATGATCTGCCACCCTTTTCTCCAGTTTCATGGGACCACTTTCTACAAGCGTCTTCCCTTGTGACTTGGTCTTTTTCAGTTGTGCTGGAGACAGTACGCATTCTGCAGATGCACCCTCCGTCTCCCATAAAAGCCCCTGTAGATTTCTCAGGCTTCTTGGAGCAACATCAAGGTCCTGCTAAAGTCAGTGGCTGCTACCATCTTGAATCAAATCCTGATCAGTAAGCCCCAACTCATATTTTAAAATACAAAGTTGCTTGTAAAGATTTATTTATGTAACTATGGAGTAGATGCTTCTCATTTAATTAAAATGTTCATAGCTTATTGGCTTTATGCACATTAAAAATTGTAGTTGCTATTTATTGTGGCTACAGTTCATCCTCAATGGTTGCTAATTTAGCTCTTTACCTCAATGTCTTATGGACATGAATTACCTAAGAGAAAGAGGAAATGAGGCATTGGGAAATTGAATATAACAAACAGCTAAAGTAAACTGAAAGTTTTTAGTGTTCTTTGGACATTAAAGTATAATTTAGAATAATGTAAACAAGATGGACCTTTATGCAACGTCAGTATTTTTAGACCTGTGGTTTAAGTGTTTGCTGTGTGACAAAACTTTTTCTAACACACACACACACATCTACTCACTCCTGATAGGGATCTCACAACAGCCCAAAGTACAGATACCACCAAAGCCCAGCTTGGTAACCCACAAGTTCTATTGGGGTTCTATAGCAATTTGAATGTAATTATCTCCCCATAAACTGATAGGGAATGGCATTATTAGGAGGTGTGGCTTTGTTGGAGGAAGTATGTCACTGTGGGGTGGGCTTTGAGCTCTCTTATACACCCAATATGGACACAGACTCCTGCTGCTTGCCAGTCATGATGCAGAACTCTCAGCCTCTTCTCCAGCACCATGTCTGCCTGCACACTGAAGTGTTCCGATATGCTGATAATGGACTAAACCTCTAAAACTGTAAACTGGCCCTGTAGTTGGAAGTTTCTTTCCAGCCAGAAACTCTCAAATGCCCAGCAGCCACTTCCCAAATAACTGACTGGGAGGCTTAATATTATAGTAGCTGCTGGGCCAGTAGCTCAAGCATATTACTAACTTGCTCTTACATTTAAATCAACCCGTAATTCTTACCTATGTTTAGCCACGTGGCTTGGTACCTTTTCTCAGTGCAGCGTTCTCATCTTGCTTCCTCTGTCTGACTGGTGTCTGCTGCTCTGCCTTTTTTCCCCCCTAGAGTTCCTGTAATCAACACTTTAAACAAAGACAAATATCCATAATCCATTTTTGGGGAATGTGGGCATAGTTCTCTAGACTATGTCCTGTTGATTGGGGGCACTGGCGACCTTATGGGGACCCAAAGAACATTTAGGAAGTCTTGAGTGGAGTAGTTTGTGAGGCTGGGTCATCTCGGCCAGCAGCCTTGAAGCTATTTTGGATGTAGAACTCAGAGGAAATTGCAACAGAGATGCTCTGAAATGTTGGATCATCTGGGCCATCTGTTCCCATTGGAGATATTTCAGGGGTCTTCCTCAATCAGACCAACCTTCCTTCCTTCCTTCCTTCCTTCCTTCCTTCCTTCCTTCCTTCCTTCCTTCCTTCCTTCCTTCCTTCCTTCCTTCCTTCCTTCCATCGCCTCTCATTTTTTGTGGAAATAAAAATAAAACCTCTTCTCCAAAGTAACATATCTTTTGACTTAAATTTCGAAGTCAAGGCATTTACAAAATATATATGTTGGATTAATCCAGCAGCTTTTATAATCAAATATCTTTTAGCAATTGTTGCTCCTTCCTCAGCAGTCAAACAATTCAAAGACAACATAACACAGTATCCAGATTCTCTGTATGATTTCCCTTTTTACAGGGCTTATTGTTTTTACTCTATTTTTTTTAAAAAAAAAACTTTATTCTTTTTTCTTTCTCAAGCCTATATATATTTTAAACACACTGTAAACTGTTTAGAGGTCTGAATTCATCTTTATTATATATCTATATTTTTTCCTGACCATAAGAGACTTTAATCTGCTAAACTGAGTAGCTAGGATAGCTTTGGCTATGGTGGCTGGCTCTACCCAGCTCCTTGGTTTGTGAGAGCTTAGCTTCATGGCAGAGGTACTGGCAGGAGCCGCATTTACCACCCCAACTCTGGGGAACTTTTAGGGTCCATACTGCCAGCAAGTAGAGTACTGCCACCTGCTGTTCACAAACCCCATTTACGTGTTTGGCAGCAGGCCTCTTAAAAGAGCTTTATACTGAGTTAGGAAGCCTCTCTTAAAGGATCTGTACCTTTATCTACTTACTAGTTTTTGCTCATAAACACTTGTACTTGGACCAGAGGAGGAAGGCTTTGCAGACTAGGAGCCTTACCCATATGGGAAAAGGTTTTGTCAATTTCCCATGTCTCTCACCACAGCTGTGCCCACATCAATATTATCAATAGTACACATCCACTCAGGACTTCCCTTGCTCAGGCTTCCCCTGCCCCATCCATACTCTGTATGTACTTTAGCACTGGTGCAGGAAGCTGTGGGTTTCTGGGAACTGCTTCTTCTGAGGCTGGTAGCTTAATGGTCTGAGAGTGACTTAGGGATGATCAAGAGTTTCATCCTTTACTGATTGATCAGTGTCTGTATAGGTAGATTTCAATAGAACCAAGGTAACTATGACTGTGATGAAAATTCTGACAGTCAGTGTTAATACATTCCATTGTTACAGTGTTCCTGCTGGAGATCTCTGAGAAGGCTGATGGGGAGGGGCCTGGGAGAGAGGAGAATTAATTTACTTGGATGTCCAAGCTCTGGCAGAGCCCTAGCATTTGGCCAGTGGTTTAAGACTGTACTATTTCCATCATATGTATGACCTAGATGGGATCCGGGTGGAGAGTTTGGCTGGGTTTCCTATGCAATATCTCAGCAAGTCTGGATCTCTGAAGCCACTCATGAATTCCCTCACTTTTCTACATAATGGAGATAAAAGGACATCTTGTGTGTATATGACCCAAAGCAATAAAACATATAGCATCAAATAAAACAAACCCACATTCTTTGTTATCATTTTCACAGATTGCAAAACCCAGTAAGGGGCTGAAGCATTAAGAACACTATCTGCTCTTCTGGAGGACCTGGGTTTGGTTCCTAGAGCCACGTAACAGCTCATATACTTATGTAAATACAGTTCCAGTGGCTCTGATGCCTTCTTCTGGCCTTTGGGCTACTGCATGCCTGTAGTATATAGGTTTACATGTAGACAAAACACACATACTCATAATAATAAAAACCACAGTAAGATATTACTATGGCCTAATGAGATAAAAATCATTTCTTTCATACTGGTCAACAAAACCACAGTGTTAGAACAATTTTAGAACAAAGTCCTAAGGATATCAAGTACATTTGCATGTATGCAATATAATAGTGGTTAGCAGTAGTAGTGAATCATTCAAACAGGAATTGCCAGGGTCATTTCAGGAACTCTTAGGAGGTGAGTTGATAGTACCCAGAGAGATGTGCTCCCAGGTTGTAAAATCTAAACAAGGCCTCTTTCTCAACTATATACAAAGGAATAAAGTGGCAGAAAACAGATGTGAAACCAAAGAGTAATCAAAGAAAAATGCCACAGCAACCAGTGATAGCTGGTTCTGAAACTTATGGGTACCAAATGAGGTTAAATGTGGGCCAAAAAATATAGAATTTGTTAAAAGGGGCGGCTTTCATTACTTACTGCCATAGAAATAAAAATAATAACAATAAATATGCATGTACAGTTAGGAGAAAATAAAGTAAAGACATTGAAAATGTTAAAGGATGTTTTTCATTGGTCTTAAACTAAAATAAAATCTATTGAAAAGGGGTGAAAATGATCAAATCATGTCCAAAGGGTAAATTTGAATGTAACTACAGTAGATGCTGGGACCTCAAACCTAGATGTTAACATGACTATGTTTCCATTGTTTCAAACATTTGTTTAATTTAATCCCCAGAATGTATCACAGCCACAAGGAGTCTTAATGATAGGAGCCAAACCTGATTGCTCCTAAAACTGACCCTTAAGTATTGACTTCCTAGCAGTGTTTGTGAGGGAGAGAAGTGTTTTTATTACCAGAGTCACCAGGCAGAGATGCTAGCCCATAGTTGCCATAGTTTATATCTTTGCTAGTTAGAGTCCACACAGAGACCAGGGCTTTGGGCAATGCTGCATTTCCATCAGATGACAGTGTGTGTGAGATGGGATCCAGGGGAAGATGTTGGCTGCATTTCCAATTCAGATTCACTTGTCGAAAACCAACAAAGCAAACAATGAACACCTTTTAAAGAAGCTTTTGTACCAGCGGCTCTGCTTCTGGGTGCCAGGGCCAATTGATAGAGTCTTCAACACTACCCTAGTTTTTCAGATAATCCCCAACTTTAGATTTCCAAGTAGCTCATAAGCCAACAAATAAGCAAAATTACAAACAAAACAAAACCCCCAAACAACAACAAAAACTCAGCAGCATAAATGAGAACTTTCTATCGGGTGTGTTAATGTGAGAGGGGAATTATTTTTTACAATAGGAGGATTCTGAGAAGATGTTCAGGAAGTGTAAGCTGGGCTCCAGTCCAGTCATAGGGTTGCCTCAGCCATGATGGTTTCTTTCTGGATCTTGGCTCCCTAAGCAGTAAAATTAGAAAGGCATAGTTTATCAACAGTGCTAACTGAAGCTCCTGTGACTCTTCAGGAGAGAAGAGGTGGGAAACCCTTCAGAAGCAAATTGCTTGTTTTCAGTGACAGGATCCTGAAGTAAGATTTCTACAACTAGAACCCTCTGAACTGACTAAGCTCTGTAAAGCAGTCTTCTGAAGCTCACCAACAAGTGACTGCCTTGAGTCCACAGCTGCAGTTTCTGAACTTTCACTGATCTTAGTCAATAAAAATATTCTCCTCCATGGATAAGCTTCATAGACATATAACTATAAAAACATACTATATTCCTTATGAAGCATTTTCCTCAATATGAAACCTTAAAAATAAATAAGCATTTGAAACATTTTATTATCAATACAATCCTACTTATCAATGTAAACATCAAAACTTTAGTTAATGTGTCAGGTGTGGTGCTGAAGGCCTTTAATGCCAGCACTCAGGAGGCAGAGGCAGATAGAGCTCTGTGTGTTTGAGGCCAACTTAAATAGAAAATTCCAGGGCAGCCAGGTATAGTCAGACTTTCTTTGAGGCTTCCAGCTCACAAATAATGACACAGAGACCTATTAATTATGAAAACAGGATTTTCCTCACTAGCTCTTATAACATATTAACCATATCTTTATAAATCTATATTCTATCTTGTGACTTTTACCTCTCTCCCATTCTGTTTGCCTGGTGTCTCCTGCATCCCTTGATACCTCCTATTCCTCTTTCCATCTAAATGCTCATCTATCTCTCCTGCCTAGATATTAACCATCTCCCCTGTTATTATACCAATCATAGCAATATATCTTCATAAAATGTACAAATATCCTACAATACTTCTACCTTTCTGAATAAATAAAAAAAGAAATGTACTAACTCTAGCAAAGTAAATTATATGCAATAAGAACAATTATTAAGTAAGGAATTTATTCACAATGACCATCCCATTTGTATTTGCCAAATTTAGAGAAATTACTATATTATCTATTCTGTCTTGATCAATTCAAAGTTTTATATCTAAACTATTTTTATCATTCCTTAAATTACCATCCCCAGAATATCCTTTTAGGGCTTAAAACGTTTTCTTAGATAAACAACTTAAACTTCTATGTCTCTCAACCTTTATATATACATATAAACTTTCCATATCGTATGTGAGTTTTTATTCTGAATTTGGCAATAATGAAAACTAACTATAACCATCTCATTTTCAACCCTATCAAAGACATAAGAAAGATGTAATATCTGATTAAACAGAAAGTACAGAGCAAGCAACTTCCAAAACTAAGAAATGACAGAAACATCTGGCTGCCTGGACCGTCACTAAACAATTTTTCTGCAACATTTGGGCATCCATCTTTGGACTACAGACCTAGAATATTTGACTAAATTTTCTGTGAAGTGGAACTTATGAAGGACTGTCCTACCTTGTCTTGGCAAAGTTCAGTAGTTGCCTTCTTTTGTGTCTTGCTTGTTCAATTTGGGCAGCATACTGTCAGCAGTTGAAGCAATGGCAGTTCCTTTACCCAGTGGCTAATTTTGCCACAGAGAAAGCAAACCCATGTGAAGATTCTTTGATGCCCATCATCCTTTTTTGAAGTATTTTGGTGCTGCCAAGAGCAGACAAGTCTTGCTGTAATGAAAAGCCTTATATTACTAAAACATATTAAATATGTTCTGTAGGTCTTTGGAGTTTTGAAAATGATCTATCTATTTAAAATATTTCTGTTTGACCTTGAAAGCATATCTAACATGACTACAAGTTTGATTGTTATAGATGACTACTAATCTGTATTTCCTTTTCCCCCTTTCTTTCTCTCCTTCTTTCTTTCTTTCCTTCTTTCTTTCTCTCCTTCTTTCTTTCTCTCCTTCTTTCCTTCTTTCTTTCTTTCTTTCTTTCTTTCTCTCTTTCTCTCTCTCTTTCTTTCTTCCTTCTTTCTTTTTCCTTCCTTCCTTCCTTCCTTCCTTCCTTCCTTCCTTCCTTCCTTCCTTCCTTCTTTCCTTTCTTTTGAGACAGGATTTCTCTGTGTAGCTTGAGAGCTTGTCCTGGAACTCACTCTATAAAATATACTGGCATTGAACTCACAGAGGAATTGAAGGTGTACGCCACTACCAGTAGTTTAACTTGTATTTCTCAATTATCCTAAATAGTTTATAGTAATAAATTTCAATGACTACAAATTTACATTACATTCTAAGATGAACTGCATACATATAATACCTTAAACAAGAATAAAAACATATATACAGATGTTAAAACAAAGATAACCTTAAATGTATATCAATATACAAAAATTCATACTAATGTAAACTATTTGAGAATAATAGCTGCCTTTCTATCCTATATTCCTATATCCCTTACCCTTTATCTTTTTAGAAAGGGATCCCTGGACTATGTAGTATCCTATGTTTGGTTTTCTCTCTGACCATGACCAGTAACAATTTTCAATCAAACCCCCTAAACAATGATAAATATCCATAATCCACTGAACAACCAAAAGCTATCTACCCCACTACTTGAGAATGTGGAGATTGTGTCCTCTAGGCTGCTTCCTGTTGTCTGGGGGACAACAACATCGTTAGGGAACCCTGAGAAAATTGAGGTAATGGTCAAGCCCTGGGAGAACTAGTTGTATTATTTTTTGTTTAGTCTCTGTGTGATGGGAAAGTGTAGGGCTTCTCTGAAGTCCTGGCTTGAGTAGTTTATGAGGCTGTAGCATCTCAGCTAACAGCTTTGAAGTTTTTCTGTATGCAGAATTTTGCAGAAACTGTAATTGAGGCATTTTGAGGCTGGATCACTGAGGTTACTTGTTTTCATTGGTGTTTGGTCTTTTTTTCTGAAAACACAGAGACTTTTAAAGGATATATATACATGTATATATATATATATGTACACATAAATATATAAATGTAAACAAAAGTATGGAATGTTCAATGTACATAAATCAGCTAAAGTTTTTTGTTTTGTTTTATGTTTGAGCAGGTGAGAGACATCTGTCAACTTCATAAGTCCATTTAGATAGTATAACCAAATCTCTATCCATGTCATATGAAAGGATGGCATGTGATAATAAGTCAAGAAGACTATGTATCCAACAAGATTCATCATGTCTCATCTAGTCTCAGAGCTGTTCCCATGATAGAGGCATCAGCATATGTCACCTGTCTTGTAGTCTTTCTTGACTTCTTTATCCATGTCTGTAGTGAAGATTTTCAGCAGATCTTCATCAATCCAAATCTGATCTTTGTTAATTTTGAAGAAAACCATAATATTTTTTTCCTATGAAAACAAAGGCATAACCTCTCCCCCAATGCAACAATTTTTGACTTCCATTATGAGTTAAGACATTTTAATATTTATATAGGTTGGTTTAATTTAGCAGTTTTAATAATCCAATGTCTCTCAGCAGCTATTTTTTTGTTCATTAGCATTTAAAAATTTAAAGTCAACAAAGTGACATACAGGATCCAACTACTCTG
Source organism: Phyllotis vaccarum (assembly GCA_033318265.1). Lineage (NCBI taxonomy): Eukaryota > Metazoa > Chordata > Mammalia > Rodentia > Cricetidae > Phyllotis > Phyllotis vaccarum. Next base: position 28,780,438 of record JARWLC010000010.1, on the reverse strand, counting down.
TCTATTTTACAGCACTTATTTTTTATATCATTTATTCTCTCTTTAAAGACTTTATTATATTTTAACTGTTTTTTTTATGACTGTCTAAATCCATTTTTTTCTTTCTTTAGCATCTAAATACATTTAATCTGTTCAGAGGTTTTCTTGGCCTGGACCTGGCTTTCTTTTTTTTCTTCCACATCTGCAGTCAGGCTTCCTCTGACTGTGTGAGCCAACCTCAAAATGTTATACTAGACACAGAGGCTCTGCTTAGCATATAGTGAGCTGGCAGCTGTCTCTGACCCACCTTGGTTCTGTGAGAGCCTTGTCTCATGTGGGCAGTTACTGCCCCAGAGCTATATTTACCCGCCCCAGCTCTGAGAATTTGCTGTGTTCACCTGTAGCAAGTGTTTGTACCCAGTACCAGCTGCTCAGGTGACTGGCTATACAACAGGACCTTTTGAAAAACCTGAGCCTACCCAAGAGAATCCATTCTCAGACTCTATGTGAATATTTGAACTTCCATTTGGATGTCATATGTAGGTGGACTTTCTTTTGGGTCAACAGCCCACAAATAACAACACAAAGACTTATTAATTATGAAAGCTTGGCCATTAGCTTAGATTTTTTTCTATTAGCTCTTATAACTTAAATTAACCCATATTTTTATTAATATATGTTCTACCATATAGCTTTTATCACTCTCCCATTCTATGTGTTGAATATTTGATGTCTCCATGACATCTCCTGCAAACCTTGATTATCATCTCTACCTCTCTCGGCCCAGAAGTCCCACCTTTCTCTCCCACCTAGCTATCAGCTGTTCAGCTTTGATTACTAATGTCATAGCAGCACATCTTCACATACATTCCACAACAGCCAGAACCATGCAGACAGATTCTTTCTCAAAATAACAAATAAACAAAAACCCAAAACACAACAACAACAAAAAGCAAAAATAATTTTTTAGTTGATGTGATGCTCCTTGAATATGTCATATCTGACTGGTTCTCTTTCTCTCTCTCTTCCTCTCTTCCTCTCTCTCTCTCTTCCTCTCTCTCTCTCTCTCTCTCTCTCTCTCTCTCTCTCTCTCTCTCTCTCTCTCTCTCTTACTTCTTTTCTTTCTGGGAAAGAGTCTGATGTGTCACAGCTGGTCTTTAACTTGATATGTGACCAAAATATTATCTAGTGCTTGTGACCCACCTGCTTTCACCTATTAGATGCTGGTGTTACAAGTGCATACCAAGATCCCCATGTGTCGTGGTTCAGACTTCAGGCCTAAGCTTGTGCAAGCAAGCACTCTACCACCTCACCTCTACGCCAAGCCCTTTTGTCTTATTATATAGCCCAGGCTAGCCTTGAGCTCCAGATCTCTAGTGCTGAGACGTACTTCTGGGCTGGGCTGGGTGTATGGTGGGTTTCTGTGTGTGTCTGTGTGTTTTAACATTTCTGCATAGTACTTATTGGTTTCCTACTGCTGAACTGAGGCTCAGAGTTGAAGCTTCATATTTCTACTGAGAACTGTAAGTAAAAAAAAAAAAAATCAAATAAATAGTCTAGAGCTGTAGGATTTCTAAGTGACTTGAAAGAACAAGATATTGGGACTGACCGCTCTGGATTCTTAACTCTGAACAAAATAATCTACTCTGAATGAAGTAAGCAGAAGAGATTAGACAGTTCTCAGATCTCTGAGAAGACCAAGGATCCAGCTCACATGCTTCAGACAGAAACTAGAAGTGCCCCCCACAGCATAAGGAGGACTTAAAACAATTCCCTGTTTCTCTTTTCCCTTCTTCTCTCCTTTACCTCTCAGCTACTCCTCCTCTTCCTCCTCTTCCTCCTCCTGCTCTCCCTCCTCCTCGTCTTTCTTTTCCAGGAGGTTCTCATGTGACCAGAGCTAGCTTCAGCCTGTGTACCCAAGCATGACCTTGAATTTATTATGTTCCTTTTCCCGTCTCCCAAGTACAGAGATCATAAGCATGACCTTCTGTGCTAGACTGTTTCTTAACATGAATGATGCTTGGGACAGCATCATTGTTTAGGTGCTCCTATTGCTTGTCTTCTGTTGCTCATTCTCCATATCTATTCAGAGGTGGCTACTGTTAGACAATTTACCTGGAAGGTGGGTCTCTCCAAGCCATTTGTTAACAACCACTGATAAGAAGAAGTGCCATCTAGGGTAGGATGGTTGGGCATTAACTTGGACTTGTCTTGGTGAAGTCAGGGTGGCAGCTAGGAATGAAGTCAGTAGACAATCATTGGTCCTGGGTGAGAAGGTTGAATTGGCACCAGGACTTCTGGGTAATAACAGAGTAGAGTAATCAGTTGGCAGGCATGCTGGTAAATATAATGGATGAAGAGGCAAGGCCCATCTCCAAGAGAAGGAAATGGCCATGATGGCTAGGAAGTCATTATTCTCACCCATCTTGGATGGGTTCAGGCATGGAAGAAGATAGAATCAGTAAAATAGATTCAACATACAGGTGCCAGCCAATTGTTTAAAAATGTCAAGAACAGAAGTTGAAATTCAAGTGTAGACTTTTGATTCTGAACACAAGGGTAGCCTCTACCTAATCCTTTTGACTAGCACAAAGAAGATCCTTTTTATAAGCCTGACCAGACCATGCTATCACTGATCCCATTGTGAATGCCAGGCAATACTCTAGTACTGACTACTGCATACCAAACCACCCCAACATGGTGACACAGCTATGATCATTTTTCTTATGCCCAGGACACACTGCTGCTAGCCTCTTTATTACTTGGGTCTGGAGCTAGAAATACTCAAATAGCTGGAGGTGACTCTAGCCGCTGGGAGATGAGCTCATTTGGGTATTTCTTCATTCATCTGTTTGGTTACTCTGCTGGGATAATGTAAGGGGTGTCTTCATTTGGGGCTATCAGAGACTGTCTGAGAGCTCTCTCCTTGGATATTTCACAGCACAGTTGTTACATTTTGGCACACACAAAAAGCAGAGGTTACAATAGATCTCGGTCACAGCCACAGGAGCTTTTGTGGTCAAGCCTTGAATGTCACCAGGTTTCATCTTTCTTTTGACTGAGACAATCACAAATCTTCCATACTTCATGGAGAAGAGACATAGACTGTAGTAGGTTTCTAGCCTGGACTTTCAGGCCTAGCCTCAAGGTTTAGACCCACAGACCCACAGAACCGCAGAGACACATAGATGCTTTCAATAGTTTTAGGCTGATTGGTCTAAGGCTCAGACATATCAATTGCTAGCTCTCTACCCTTCATCTAACCCATGACTTTTAACCTGTTCGGCCATGGGGCTCAGTACCTTTTCTCACAGCAGCATGGTTGTCCTCTGCTTCTTCCTACTTCTCTCTGGCCTTCTGCTCTGTGCTTCCTGTTTTCAGAGTTTTCTTAGTCTAGTAGACCCGCCCACACTTCCTGCCTGCCTTTGGCCAATCAGTGCTTTTTATTAAACCAGTGGGTGGGATAATTATTTACAATGAAACAACACAATCTCCCACATATCCCCTTTTCTCTTCTTAAAACAAAAAGAACTCCAAATCTAATATTCTTTTCCCCCCTTATGTATAACAACTTATAAACAACACCGTAAATAAACACGAACATCCATAATCCATGGGGATGTGGGCATCATCCTCTAGGCTACTTCCTGCTGAATGGGGATGCTGGCAATCTTATGGAAATCCAAAGAAAAATGTAGGATTATGCATAAGTCTTTAGTGGAATAGTCTTTAAGGCTGGGTTGTCTCAGCTAGTCTCCTTGAAGTTGTTCTGGATACAGAGCTCAGGAAACTTCAACAGAGGTGCTCTGAAATGCTGAATCATCTGGTCCATCCATTTCCATTAGAGACTTTTCAGGGGGTCTTCCTCCATCAAACTTTATGTTCTTTATCCAGGAATAAACCCACAGCCTCTCATTTTCTGTGAAAATAAAAAGAAAACCTCTTCTCTAAAGTAACATATCTTTGCATTTCAATGTTAAAGTTAACTCATTTACAAAATATGTAGATTGAATTAATCCAACAGCATTTATAATCAACTGTCTTTTAGCAGCTTTTACTATTTCATTTTCAGTCAAGAAACTTAAAGATAAGACAATAACATACAGTATCCAGACATTCTTGGTATTTTCCGTCTTTATGTGGCTTATTTATTTATTTATTTTACTCTATTTCTTTTTTAAGAGCTTTCTCTACCTTTTTTCCCCTTTTCTTTAAGCCTATGTATCTATATTTTCAACACACTCTAAACCACTTAGACTTTTTACAAGAAACTGTCTTTACTGTATATGTATTTCTTAACTTTTTCTGTCTCTGACCACACCTTTGCTTGGCTAGGGTGATTGACTCCACCCGGATTCTTCTATTTCTTTCTGTTTCTGAATACACCTTTAATCTGCCAGAATTCAAGGTTGGTAGGATGAGTGGATGGCTCCACCCAGCTCCTATTCTAATTTCATAGAATTTATCTTTTTAGCCCAGGTACTCTGGGAATTTTAAGGTTCATATAATACCAAGTAAAACTTTGCCATCTGCAGCTCATTAACTCCATTTAAGTATTAGGCAGCAGAGCCTCTTAAAAGACTCCCAAGTGTTTGCCTCTAAGGCTGAATCAGGAAGTTTCTCTTAAAAAAGCCAAGCCTCTTCTTGCCTCTGACAAACAGAGCTGATCCAAGAAAACATCATTGACACTAAGAAGCCATCTTTGACTCTGTTCTCTTTTTGTCCTTATTAATAGAAAACTTAAATCCACCACACAGAGTTCTTTGCTTATATCTAGACTCAGGAACTGGCCTTGTTCACCTTAAGTTGCATGTAGCAAACACACCATTTTATGATTTAATCCCATAAACCACTCACTTCATAGCCACAAGTTGGAAGCTCCTTTGGGCTTCATTTCTGTGTTCTAGACTGTTTTTTAAGCTTTCTATGGCTTTATGTGGGTATATTTTACCCACATTGGGCTGCCAGGAGCAGACCTGTCTCATTGTCCAGAAAAGTCTTTAAGTTCTAAAAATATTTTAAATGCCATATTCTATGGATCTTCCTTTGAAGAAGGCCTGTTTATCTAAAATATATTTGTTTGACCTTGAAAAACATATCCAACATGGCTATGTCTGAATGTAATGTCTAACTACTGACCTGCATTGCTTTATATTCTGATAAATTGGAAATAAAAACTTTCATGGACTAGCAACTTGTATTACAATGTTAGATTAACTGATTAAGTATACTAGCTCAAACAAGTATAGAAATATTTGTACAATGACACAATTAATCTCAATATACACAATTTGTATACAGAAAACCAATGCTATGTAAAATATTTAAAGCTAGTAAATCCTTTTAAAAGAAGATTCCATAATCTATCCTTATATCCTATATCTGTATCCCCTTTTTCTTTCTATTTTTTTTAAACACAAATCTTGAATCTAATCATTCTTGTTTAACTTTTTTCTAACCATAACCATGAACAATTTTTAACCAATTAACCTAAACAATGACAATCATCCATGACCCATTGAACAACCAACACCAAACCACTCCACCACTTGGGAACCAAAACCAACCCACCCCACCACTTGGGAATGTGGGTACTGTGTTCTTAAATTTACTTCCTGCTGACTGGGGGCAATGGCATCTTTTGGGGATCCTGAAAAGAAAAGTTTTGTTAAATGTCAAGTCCTAAAATAAGTAGCTGTGTCATTTGTTGTCCAGTCTCTGCATAACTGAAAGCACACAGCTTGTCTCAAGTCCTGGCCATAGTAGTCTGTGAAGCTGGTTCATTTCAGCGAGCTGCCACAAAATTGTCTGGAGCAAGTTTATAGTCCAAATCTGATCATTGATTGGTATTTGTCAGCCTAGTGGCTTTGTCAGAGTTCATGTGAAACCATTACCATTGGGTGGGACCCCATCTTCCTTTTGGATACTTCAAGTTTGCAATTAGGCCTTGTCCTGGATCATTACAGAAAACTGATAAGAGACTAAAAACCAACACAATGTACAGGAAACTAAACATATAACAATTTATTGAGCAAATGATTAGTATTTTGTTATTCTTCTGTCCCATATCAATAGACTTTGCTTCTTCATGGGGAGAGTATCATAAAAATGGGGAGCTGTTTTAAAATTGCCACTAAAACCAACCAACCAACCAACCAACCAACCAACCAACCAACCAATATCTCAGAAGCAATCAGCTGCATATAAATACTGACCAAATACTCATGATGCTGAGTCAAGTACAACCCTCAAGGACTAGTGCATACGCTGTTGGAATTCCAGGTGAGGTAAGGTAAGTGAACAGCCAAAAATACTGAAAAGCCCAGGAGAAATCAATTTGGTAGAGATTTATTGTCTAAATAGGAAGTATACAAGGATATATAGTTGGTCAGACTTCATTTGACTTAACCAAAGAGCTAATCATATCTGAGCACCTGAGTTACTGTTGGCCTCCAGCTAGTTTATTTCTGGCTCTCAGACTTCCCTTCCACCTGTGTGCCACCAACAGCTCACATTTTACTTCAGTAAACTTCAGACACTCTCCTTGATTGACAGCTACTGTATCTCTGCATTATTAATTATATTGAATTGTATCTTGATTGACAGCTACTGTAAAGCAACCTTATAAAAAACTATGCCCTCTCCCAATAAGTTTTGTCCTCTAAGAGTTATAGATAACTATTATTCTAATAAAATTGTTATAAGTTAAAATTAAGTTAAAAACAAAACAATAATATAGACTTAAAAATATCTTTTAAAATAAGTAAATAAATAAATAAACTAAAGATAAATTATTCTACCTACCTATAAACAATTATTAGCCAAATATATAAGATAAGCCAAAAACAATTTGTACTAATATAAATATTTATACATTTATTTATATATGATACAAATATAAAGTAATTTTATATGTTTGATTAAAATAATTTATATATTGATGCAAATTTAAATCTAAAATTATTTACACTAATATAGATATTTATATATTAATACAAATATAAAATCATTTTATATGTTTAATTGAGGTAATTTGTATATTGGAACAAATTTAAATCTAAAATTGTTTTATATGTCAAAAACAACTTATACATTAATATAAAATTAAATCTATAACTATTATACAAAATTAAATCTATAACTACTATACTTTACATACTTTTCTACCTCTGTTTAAAATATTTGCACATTATTGTCATTTCTACTATACAATTACTACCTCCATTTAACTATACTAGACATAATATAATTGTGCTAGTCATGATATGTTTTATATGCCTCTGTTTATATATATATAACATATACATGTCTTAAATACTGTTACCATTTTGCATGATATATGTACCTCTGGCTAATGTTTAATAATCATACTAAAAGTCATTATTCAGAGATTAGACACCCCATTATAAATAACATAATTTTACAATACAAGCTTCAATCCTTAAAATGATAAAAACTACAGTCAATATTACTTAAGTTTGCTATGCCACAGTCATGTGGCCCAAACTTCCCAGATACAGGCTAAAATACCATAAATAAACAAAAGTCTTCAACTATTTCATAGACCCCTTTTAGTATTTTGTTATTAAAAATTCAGCCATAAGAGACACAATGACTCCTGACGTCACTGTTCCTCTCCCGAGATGGTGTTGAACATCAAAGACCCTCCTTTAGAGTTTGTCCTTTTGACAGAAAATGGCCAGTTAGATAAAAACTGCCCTTACCTCCACTACTGATGATACACACGATGTCCAATCTAAATAAACAAAATAACAGACAGAAACTGACAAAACCTGCCTAGACAAAATAAGACAGTCCCTCCAAAACTGCCCCACTTCTGAAAAAAATCAGTCAAATATCATAGGCCTATAGCCAAAATAATAGATGCTCCAATGACACACACACACACACACACACAATAATTGTTCAAATAGCTAGATGTCGCTGTCCCCTCTCAAATTTTAAAAGCTACTACTCTCATGTGCTTCCAACTTTCAAATAATATATTTTCCTTCTCAGGTCTTGATAAAGTTAAAAAATAGATAGCTAATGTTACTAACCTATCATCCCATAACAAAAAACATTCAGATATTAAATTCTCACTATCCCAGATAAACAGTTTTAAAATAATTTATACATCCCACCATCTATCAATATTCTAAAAATATATAATAGACCTTATATGTGTTAAGTTTTAGTTATAATTTGATCATACTTATACTTGGCCTTTTCCTCCCGCAGACATTACCTTATAATAATTCCTATTATATATAGTCTTAGTTTAAAACCTTCTTAGTAAAACAAGAAAAGAAAGAGATGTGGTGAGATTCAGGTGTTAGCTGATAAGGTTAAAAGTCATGTCTCTAGAGTCCTGAGAGCTTGAATGGACTGTGGCCAGCCCGGTTGAAAAGGGGGTGCTGAGATCTTGAGCACCCCATTTTGTTCCTACCTTCTTAGAGTTTAGATCAACATCCATCGTCTAGATCCTTCTGTCTTCAGGAGTCGTCCTAAAGTTTAACTTGTGTCCATAAATGTTAAAATATTCTTCAACAAATATTAATCCTATATTTAATATATTACAAACAAGATTTATTACAATACTGTGACTTTGCATTATTAATCATACTGAGTTGTATGTCCTCTATTCTTTGTTGATGTTAACCATGTAACGGCACTTTGTTATAAGCAGAGAACCCTGGAGAGTACTAGAGATTTCATGTGGCTAACCTTCTACCAGTTAGGTCCTTCCTAAAAGTTTTTAGACTTAAGGAACATCAGTTAGCCCAGCTATGAGATTAGAAGTGACAAGAAGCAGTATAAACAACAGTAACAACAAAATAGCTGGTGGATAACAGTGTGAGCAGGAAACCACTGCATAAATGGTCATTGTTGCTTTGGAGTAATTGTCATGGAAAACACTGTGGGAAGGCTGGATCTGAGATATCACCCGAAGAGAGAATATGCATTTGGTGGGTAGAGAGGAAGTTTTAGGTTGAAAAACCATTTTTTTTTTTTTTTGGTGATTCTGTTTGCAAGTGACATTTGCTTTGTGACCCACAGATTTCTTTTAAAATAATAGAAATTGAAATTGGAGTTCACTAACAGCAGATTATCACAGGTATTTCTCCAGTCTAGATTTCCTGTTTGTTTAATGCATTGAATAATCTGTAGTTCTTTACTTCACAAATCACTGAAATACCATGCTTAATAAAATAAGTGTTCTTGAATAAAAGTAAGTGAAGTTTCTGGGACCAAACTTAAGAAGGAGCCCAAAAGCTGGCAGCTTAAGTTGTGAGAAGTAGAGACAAAAGTCTTGAAAACTTTGGATTTATGTTTTAAAACTTTCATGGGATCAGAACACAGAGCTCTAGTCCAAAGTAAATGGGAGAGAGAGAGCTAGCTCAGAATGAGAGCATAAAGCTGCATCTGCAAGACCTATACTTTCACTGAGTGATTGTAGAAAAATATTAGGTAATCCTGAACAGTGATAAGAAAGAGGCCACTATGTCATTTAGCTTCTAGGAAACAGAACAGTGCCCAGAAATTGTTCCCAACAGGCTGGTAGATTATATCTGTAGTTTTCATGATACTTACTCCATGCTATAGCAAGCCTTAGACTATTACATTAATGAAAGTAATTGATGATTGCCTTGGAGAAGATGACAAAAAGGAATAGAAACATTCCTGAAAAATATGTCTTTGAGTCATTTTGAACACAGTTTCCAGAGTGAGGGAAATCTTGCTGGAGATGAGCCACATTTTATGACTCTAAATCACAGGGAAACAATATGCCTGTCCTGGTTTGGGGGACTATTGCAATAATGAAACACCATGGCCAAAAACAAGTTGGGAAGGAAATGGTTTATTTGGCTTAAACTTCTACATCTTAGTCCATCACCGAAGGAAGTTAGGGCAGGGTCTCAAATAGGGCAGGAACCTGAAAAATGAACGGATGAAGAGGCCATGGAGAGGTGCTGCTTACTGGCTTGTTCCACATGGCTAGATCAGCCTGCTTTCTTAGAGAACCAGGGTGTACCAGCCCAGGGATGGCACCACCCACAGTGGGCTTGGCCCCTCTTCCATTGATCACTAACTGAGAAAATGTCTTACAGCCAGATTTTTTGGAGGCTTTTTGTCAATTGAGGATCCCTTTTTCAGGTGACTAAATTGTGTCAAGTAGACATAAAACTTACCAGCAATGCTCAGTATGGCAAAGAATGGGATTAGAAATTAGAACCCTAAGAACTACTGCAGCCATTAAATAAAGAAAACATGTTTAAAATGTCTAAAATCTTAACCTTGGGGTCCAAAGCAATAGATCACATAAGGCTGTGAAAAGATAGTAAGTTTTTAAAACAATCAAATATAAATATTAGAAAGTTTAAAAATTGACTGAAATGTTAAATACTTTATTAGATAATGTTAAAGAAACAGTTACTGAACTTGAATATAGATCTGAGGAAGTTATTCAGAATTAAGAATAGGAAAAATGATAGAATTTATGACAAAGAGATTAGGAAGAAAAGTCTATATATTTCTAATTAGAGAAAGACATCAAAGATTTAAGAGAGAGATGGCTGAGCATCTGTTGAAGTTCTTTTAAAACAAAAAGTACTACATTTAGAAAGCGTTAGAATTAATTGCAAGGAGAATTAGATACAAATATTCCCTCAATGAATTAATGTCCATGAAGAGAAATAATAGAGGCTCAGACAAAACCAACATGTAAAGTAAGTATGCCACAGGAACGGATTGTTGATTCAGGTTGAAAGAACTATATCCACAAGTTATTGGAGCAAGTGATGTTTGTCTTGGATCTGAGTAGAGAGACTGAGTGTGCCTCAGTCTGCTTGGCCTTACTGAGGCACCATTCTCTATTCAGAGTCATTAGACACCCTAACTCTTTAAAGGCAAATACATAAATGTTTTGTCATAATATGCACCCAATACATATCCCTAGACTTATTGATTATAGAGTCACTTCCCCAGTCCCATTACTCAGGCATATATATATATATATATTAAAGATTTATTATTATTATTATTATTATTATTATTATTATTATTATTATGTGTGTGTGTGTATTTTTCTGGCTTCTATAATGTATGCCTGGTGCCACAGAGGCCAGAAGAGGGTGTCAAATTCCCTGTAACAGGAGTTAAAGACAGTTGTGAGCTGAGAACTGAACCTGGGTCCTCTACAAGAGCAACAAGTGCTCTAACCACTTAGCCATCTCATTAACCTCAGACTAAGATTCTTTATGCTGTTCTGTACCTGATTTTTCCCCACCTCTTTCTGTTTTCCTATATAGAATATCTATAATTAAAAGGCAAGATTTGGAGGTCTGTATCTTAAAAAAAAAATGACAGATTTTATTCTTACTTTTTTTTTCCCGTCAGGCTATCACAATGTGGCATAGTCTGGCCTCAATCTGGAGATCCTCCTGCCTCAGATTCTCAGATTTCTAGCATTGCAGGGCATAGATAACTCTATCCAACCATTGACCACTTTGAGTAAGAGAATGACGTCATGAGAAATGCCTCCTAGGAGGCTAACAGTCAGGGATGTATAGGGAAGATTTAAAAAAGAGGTTCCTAGAGCCAGTGCTGCACATCGGAATGTTCCCACTGCAGATGGCATGTCAAGTGGCTGAATTGCTCATTGAGTTTGATAAAGAAGGTGACATGCCAATTTGGTCTTAGATATTTCGGACACAAATAAGAACATCTTGGCAAGACATTATCAAAACCAAAACAGAGACATCTAAATACTTTATTATTTATTTATTATCTTGGCTTCTTTGGGTCACACTCAGATGTAAACTGCCTCTAAGGTGCCCAGGAATATTACAGCTCCAGCCCAATTTCAAACAGCCAAGAGAAAGCCTAGGTTTGACTTTGATGATGATATTTTTGCCTACAGACTATTATTTTTATGTAGATGTATGCTCAGGCTAACATTAGAACTATTCCTTAGTTCTACAAAACAGAAAGTTCTTGTTTTGTTTTGCTTGTTTCTCTGTAGTGTTATAGTGGTTTAATCTTGAGACAGGGTCTCATTATGTAGTTCTAGCTGGCTTTGAACTTGCCATCTTCCAGCCTCTGCTTTTGCACCACTGGGATTATAGGATTGGGCTATGGTGCCCAACTCATCCTCGGTTTTAAGTAGTGTGTTTCAACAGTGCTTATAGAGTTGATTTGCAAAGTTGCACCTAGTAAATACCATCATGTTTTCCAGAACAAAGCTTATTACCTGTAGGTCTCTAGCATACCTACATGAGAACTCCAGGTGGACAGTTCTGTAGACCAGTCTTTCAGTTTCTTCTGGGTAGGACTGTAGAATGAGGTTCCTGGCCCATCTAACTGGTGGTCCAGACTCACACACCCGCAGTTAGACCCAAATAATCGCACAAAGGCTTATATTAATTTCAAGCTGCTTGGCCTATGGCTCAGGTATATTTCTAGCTAGCTCTTTCACCTTAACTCAACCCATTTCCATTATTCTGTCCTGCCACGTGGCCCATGCCTCACCTATTTTGTTACATCTTGCTTCATGGGCAGCTGGATTGTGTCTCTCATGACTCTGCCCTCCTTCCCCTAACTATGCTCCAATTTCCTGCCTACTTCTAAGGTGCCTGCCGTAGGCCAAACCAGTTCCTTTATTCACAGCATATAGAAAGACATCCCACATCACAGGACTGATCCTGTGCAGAAATTGTTGCTATCCAAATCCCAGAGCTGTGGTATGCTTCTTGACTTTAATCTTTGAAAAGATTATGTGATGTTTGAAATGAGGCATGCATCACCATTTAAAGTATGTATGTTTCTAGGGAAAGTGAGTATAAATCAAATTTTGTAAGTCAAATCATCTTTTTTTTTTATGTCATAGAGGACTCATCATTTCATAACCAGCACAGAGAGGGTACTCATATTGTGGTGTGGCTTTTATAAGCCCAGCACACTTGTCCCACACTGTCATGATTTTAGGAGGCATTCACTCTATTTGAATTTGAAGGTTGCCAGGTCTACATTGGACTCAGTTCAAGAGAATTAAGTTATTGAGTACTGAGGCTCTTATTACAGTCCTGTTCATGACCATCTCAGCATGGATTCTGTAGGACATGCTTTTAAAAGGTCTGGAAATCTACCCTAAGTTTTAAATTCCATTAAGCAAATTAATATGGTTTGATTATGTGTGTTGATATTCTCATGCCAACCACAACCATGCATCTGAGTAGATAACATTAAAATACTCTATGTAAAAATCTATGTAAAAAATATAACAAATCTATTATCTACTGGCCGTGCACTAACCTTAATAATTTCATGCATTGAAAGTAAAGGCAACAGCCAGACTCATGGAGAGTTAAAGCAAAAAATGCTGAGGAAATAGGAAAGGATTTTTTAAAGGATAAAAGAAAAATAACTTACTTTGCTAAAAATCACTTTCTGTTGGAATTACTTTGTGGCTTTCAACTCACAGACAGAGAACAGGGTAATGTAGTAACACTAGACATCTTCAAATACCCTTCCTGGATGTGTTGTAAAGAAAGACCCATGTGTTGAGAGGCCAGAGGAAGAGAGAGAGGCACCTTTCAGTTAATCTCCTGGTCTTCACATGTGGTCTGGGAATGTATTGGGCTTACTGGGTCGGCCTGTCTGGGGATGATCCGAACCTTCTTTGTTGACACATATTGTCAGTAGCTTAGTGTTAGGAACTGGTTTGTCAGTATGCATGTACACAAGCATCTTTTAAAAAGTATGTAACCCAAACTCATGCACACACTGGTGCCCATTCGAGCTGCAAGGTTAAGGTGAAGATCCAGTTACAGCAGCTCCATATACATCAAACCCCGGGTTCTGCTATTCAAAAAGACAGCCGGCTGGCCAAAGAAAAAATATCCCATTACAGCTGTGAATGAGAAAGACAGAGCCCAAGACCACACACACACACACACACACACACACACACACACACACACACACACACACACACACACACGAAACCTTGTCATTCTAACTTTCAGAGCATCAGAGTCCGGAACTATAAATAGTTTCAGTTATTAATTCTCTTCCCCATAGCAAGCTCTATACTAGGTGCTCAGTATATCATTCTTAATTCTCTACAACAATTCTGCAAGATGTACATTTTCACAACCATACAAAGAAGAAAATGTGGACTCAGAGAAACTCAGTTCTTTGTCTAAATTCACACAGTTGGTTAAAATGGAGTATAGGTATTTGGACCTCCAATGGATTAATTCTTAAGGTCTTAAAATTTCCTGGGTATGTTGGCTCTCAACTTTATAATGGCATTTAGGAGGCAAAGGCCAGGGGATTTCTGGGAGTTCTGGGCCAGCCATAGTGTGACTTTCTTTCTTTCTTTCTTTCTTTCTTTCTTTCTTTCTTTCTTTCTTTCTTTCTTTCTTTCTTTCTTTCTTTCTTTCTTTCTTTCTTTCTTTCTTTCTAAACAAAACAAACACCTATTAAAAAAAAATCTAATCCTGCTGGCTGAAGATTTATCTGTTACAGTGTTCTTGGAATTTGAATACTGCCTTATTTTCGCAGCAGCAAGCATGGCCACGCAGGGCAGAGTGACTCAACTCACGCCATGATGCAGATGAAAATTTCAAACTTTGGTCAGTTTAAGGCATAGTCTTCAGGATGCCCGCAGTTAAGAGGGGGAAGAAGTATAAGTGAATAAAAACTGGAAGGGCGGGAGAGGGAATAAAAATCAGAAAACATGAAGGCAAAGGAAGTAGGTGGAGGGAGGGCTGCCCATAAGACAGAGATCCAGGAAACCTCTCCAGAGGCATTTGGCCTCCAAGACCCAAAGGTCAGCAAAACTGGGCGACTAGTGATTTCTACAAAGGGCAGAGGAGGTAGAGGTTTTAAATGAGTAGGTTCAGACAACAACCCTCTCCAAGATGAAGGCAGGAAAAAGGAGTTGGGCTGCAGAGGTGTTCTGATCTAACCAGACAGAAAACTTGGCCAGATACTTTGGAGAATGTTACTTCTCAAACTACTCTGTTCTGGGGACTGGCCTGGGAAAATGTCGTTTGGAACTGCTTGTCTAACCCGAACCTGAGATTTTGAGTCTCTAATAAAGTCGGTAAGCCTGGGCTTCTAGGAGCATCCTCGGTAAGCCTGGGCTTCTAGGAGCATCCTCACAACCGGCAAGTGAGCTCAGACACAGAGAGGGAGAGAGGGCTAGAACCGCACCACAGACTTCCTGAATCCGAATCTGCATGTTAACAAGATCCCCAGGTGATCTGTGTGCAGATTACACTTTGGCAACATCTTTCTAGACGATTTTTTGTTCAGGGAAAGAATCTAAAGAAGGCTGCTGGCATTGCTCGCCAACAGTTTGGCTTTTTTCTGGGGCTCCATATCTCCCAGGACAGAGAGATTTGTGCTCCCGCATAGCAGCTCCTCCTGATCCTAAACCAGTAGCAGCTTCCTCATAATCCTCCTTTCTGGGCTCCTTCCCACCCCAATTCGCGCTTCCCTGGGGCGCTCCAGCTGTTTTCCACCCCCACCCCTAAGCTGCTACTGTGCACAGCTGGAGCCCTTCGTGGCTGGAGCTTCGGGGCTGCGGCTGCGAGGAAAGCCAGGCGGGGGCGCCGTAGACTAGGCTGTGCGGGAAGAAACCGCGTCCGGCACCCGGGGCTCTGAGAGAGTCGCGGAGAAACGCGCGGGGGAGCGCGAGCTCCGCGTGGGCTACCAACCCACGCGGCCTCTGCACCGTGCACCCCAGCTCGGCGGAGCACCGTGCGAGTCGAGGAATCACATCCAGGAGACGGCGCATAACACCTCGATTCGTGGCCCTTTGGAAGCTTCCAGCCTCGAGGACCAGTAGTCAACCGCTGGCTTGCTTTGAGAAAGAACTGTTATCATTCCGGAGCTGGCTGGGGAGCTTGGGAAGTTCGGGTTGATGCATTGACAATTTAAAATCAGCACAACACTTTCCTATAAACCAGTACCCATTTTTGTAGGCGTCTGGAATTGGGGGGGGGGGCAGGTGGATGTTTGAGGACTAGCGAGATGGGGCAGAATCAGTTAAGAAACCTGGGATTAAAAACGCAGTTTACAAAAGGGCGACTTTTACAAGGTGTAAGAGGTGGCTGGACAGCCAAAGCCGGCTGCTGATCGCTGCTTTGTGTGCTCGCCCCTGGCCCGCCTGCAACTAGGCTGCGGTTGCGCCGCAGACTAAGGATTTCGCAGGAAGAGGAGACTGTGGGGCCCGGGGTCTGCGTGCGGCCGGGAGGAAGAACCCCGCATCCCCATGCTGCTGTCCAGATACACCGGAAAGCCGAGCTGGCGCTCTGGGATTCCCTGCCAGCAGCTTGGTGTTCAAGGCCAAGCGGGATGGGCGGTTGAGAGTTAACACCTTTGCGTAACTGGCTGAGGCTGGCTGGGGATGCTAGCCCCGGCCCCTGCCGACACCTACGTGGGCGAGCGTTTCTCCTAGGATGTCAAACAGAACCAAGAATCTGAACATTTCCGAAAGCCTATGTGTTCTATCTCGAGGCCCATCGGGTTTGTTCAAACTTTCGCAAGTGTGTGAACGTGCGCGTTGTCTCCACCCTCTCCTGCTCCCCTCCACCCCCACCCCGCCCTTGCGGGCCGAAGTCGTCCTATATAGCGATGATAAATATCCCTGTTGATCACTTGATTGATTACCTCCCTGAAAGGTCACGCGGGCTCGCAGTAATTTCCTTTTGCCTAAGGCTTCCTTTTCACTTTTACTCCAGCACGACAGCTCCGAGTGCACAGGATCTTTATTTTTGATTTTAACCCCTAAATGCAACCCCTCCCGAAAACAATGCAGACAAGAAAAATCGAATAAAATCAACTCGAGACCTTTCTGTACACTCTCAGCCTCCCTCCCGGTCTTTACTCCTTTTTTCTTTCTGGTCACCCCCGCCCCCTCCTACTCCGGCCTCCTCTCCCCAGATCCAATGTATTCTAGACACTGTTTAATAGATGAGTGTCTTGCAAGTAAACTCAGGCGTCCCTTGGGTCTGCATTTCATGTCTGTGACGCTCTCCCTTTCCCTCCTGTGGACTGAAAATTCGGATTTAAACCACTAGACAAGCTATTAATTTAGCTAGGCTACCCAGGGTCCTGAACCCAATTAATTTCTAATAATTATAGCCCAAGGGGGCTAGATAGATCTCCCTGCCTCTTTCTTTTATTGCCACACCACGCCACCGAGGTCAGCGTATAATAATAAAGTGTATATTTTGAAAGCGATCCCCAGAACAAGTGAGTTATTGCAATGAATGAAAATTGTTTCCATTTTGGTTAATTGAGCCCCTGGCCGAAAGCTGGACTCTGAGACTAAATAAAGAGAACTGTTTCATTTCAACATGAAGAAACTCCTGCCTACCTCTGGTCACCCAGCGAGAGTTTAATTTCTTAACAGCCAACCTGAAACCCAGCGTTGGGTAAACAGTATTAATAATTACATTACAATGATTAAATTAATCTTGCTGGTAGCCAGGTGAATATAGGTTGCGATTCAATAGCACTTAAAGTTCACTGCACAAAGACAATAGGCCAAGAAATACCTCCATAAAGAATTTAAACTTTCTTCCAAAGGTATTGGGATTGGCTCAATTATAGTGCCAGGAAAGGAAAGAAAAATTTCCGGTTGCATGTACTGTATTGAAAATCGGTTCCTCGTCATTTCTAGCATAAATTAAATATTTGGAAAAGAGATATACAGGTCTGTCTCTTGCTTTTCAATAACCGTCTTCCTTTCAACCCCATCTATCACCCCATTTCTGCTCAAAGAAACAAAGGAACAAACAACCCCCCCCCAAATAAACCCAAACAGTAAGCTCATGGATTTTTCCAAGGAGCCAATGCTTCCATGATGCCAGCTTCTGTGGTAGGAAAGGCAAGAAAAACTGCCCCCCCCCGTCCCGCCCCGGAAACGAATTTGAGTAAAATAAAAGGCTGAAAGGAACTCCAGCTCCACCAATATGTCAGAGGAGTCCCCACGGTCCCTACTCCCCTCCCCACCTCCCAAGCCAGGGACAGCATAGATCTCAGGTCAGGAGGTGCCAGCAACTCTGAGGCCCCAACAGAAAGTCACCTGCTGTGATCTCACGCCTGGGACTGGGACAGGTGGAACTGACAAGGGCCTGGAGCTTGGGAATGGGAACCTGCTGAGGCAGCCTCGGGGACCACCGAGTAGCAGGCAGCAGGCGGTGGTGCGCAGCCGTCTGAGGGGCATTTGCTCCATCAGGTTGAACACATTTGAACTAGCAACTTAGCCCTTTTATTACTGCACACTTAGGGCAGGAAACAAGAGACCGGGGAAGAAAAGACACTCAGAGAAAAGAAAAAGAAACCAGCTTTGAAGTTTGAAAAACTTAAAAATGACATTGTGAATACTTTGATTTATTTGTTTATTCATTTAGACTTATTTTTAATTTGGTTTTGTTTTGCTTTGAAGAATGGAGCCACGTCTGTCTTCTTACAGCGACTTGGCTTGGGGACGCAAAAGACCGTGTTTGCTTCTTCGGTTAGAAGTCAGATTTAACCACTTCTGCTGAAACTTTAGAAAGATCTTTGGGAAAGAGCGATGCTTCGAAAGATGGAATCAGTGTCTTAAACAGCAGAGTGGGTGGGCACTCCCAGGCGTCTACCACCGCCCCATTCCTTAACTTGCTGCAAAAGTTTAAAAGACTTTGGGAATTTAGATACTCTTTCTGTCTTTCTGCCTCTATCTATTGCACTTTACTGAAACTGCCCTACCTACAGTCAAACCCACAATTTATACTTTCTTAGAGCAAAAAAGAGTCCAGTGTCCAAGTGGGTCTTGTTTTTAACTCCAGAGTTTGGCAGTATCAGGTGTGGTGGGTTTAGGCGTTTTTGAGGGCGACAATGATATGGCCCCTTTCTTTCTTAAAGAATTCCACCAGATCTAACCCTAAGGACTAAGTGGAAAAAACCTGTGGGGACGGAGGAGGGTGGCTACTTCCCATATTGATTTTTTTTTTTAAATCTACACAGATTATCCAGTGAAATGAAATATCCTGGCCAGAACTTTCTTGTGTCCAGGATACTGTGTTATCCCTAGATGCCAGGTCATGGAGAATTCCACCACTTTTCTGGGCAGCACAATCCTCTAGGATTGTAATCTGTCTTCTAAGCCTAATTGATGCTCCCCCCAAAGTCTCTTATGTATGAACCTCTTGCCTGTCAGCCTACCATGTTTCCCTAGAGAATTTGACCTTTCTAGAGATTCTCAAGCCTCATGCTCTCTCCCTCCCCCAACTTTTACTGGTCAGAGGGGGACACTTCTAAACATAGGAGCTAGTAGATTTGGGGGATTTTCAAAGCTGTGGATCTGTGTTGACTCACATGCAGCCTTTGCACATACTAAAAGTACAAGCATACACACCTGCATGTACTAGGCAACTGGAGCTCTAGTAGGTCTTGTAAAATCCCAGATGCCTCTTGGGGGGGGGAGGGGGCGATGGCAGAATTCTCTGGTGTTCATGTGTGTGGGCACCGGAACTTTCTCCTTTGGAAGCTGTTTCTGTCATTTCTCCTGTTCTCTGTCATTTCCTCCTTTTACCTCCTCTTTCTCTTCCTCATATTTCAAGGTTATGCATCTGTCTCCCTGGGAGCTGTAGCCTGGCTCTCTAGAGACTTGTATTTTACAGCTGGATGCCCCTGGAATTACACAGCTCTGGAGCAGGAAAGGTGGTAGGTATCTTTAAGTTGGGATAGGTTTGTAAGCTTTGATTCTGTTCCACCAAAGCCAGTCGAAACTGAAGCTAGATATTAGCTTTCTCAGAACACCAGTCAAAATGAATGCCAACAGGTGCAACTGAGTGTCTCAACAGCCCCACTTGTACCCCCTTTCTCTATCAGTACTGACACCCAGGACCAGCTTTTCTTTCCCGCTTGTTCTGACTTGAGTATTAGAAATGTGTTGTGGCCGCTCTGACACGGAAAGGTTTGCAATTTTCTTTTATGGTGACTGGCAGGATTTGCAGCAGATATTAATAGAGACATAAATAGCTTGTGGAAGGTATTGAACACAACTGTTTAATACAAGAAGGTTGTACCAAGAGAAAAATCCATACTGAGCTGGGAGTGATTCATACCTTTAACACACCTAATCCCTTGCATCCTCATTTCTGTCTGCACACTTACTTAGTAAGTTCTGTAATTAAAGCAGATTTCAACAATGTACTTTTTGTATTTTCTAGGTATGCCTGTGGAATTTCCCCTCTTCCTCCTTCTGGTGACCCCAGAGGTTGTAGGTTTCAGAGAGTGAGTGGAAATGGCAGGCGGGCTGCGCTGCAGCAGGAGGCCGGAAGGTGAAGGCCGACCTTAGGCGAGGCAGGAGGTCTTGGATGTCAAACGTCCGAGCCCGCCGAGACCTGGGAATCAAGGGCGATTGTTGCTACTTGATGGGAACAGACTGCTGAAATGGTCCAAGGATAGCAGCTACCGTTGGTACTGCAGCTAAAATCGAGAAACGGTTATTCATCCAAAGCGGAAGCCCCAGGAACTTCAGTAGGAGGGCAGCAGCAACAGCGGCTCTCTCAAGTTCAAGATGCTTCGTCTTCTCCAGGATAATGCGAACGGTCCAGCCCTCGACCTAGTTCTTTTGTAAAGGGAAAGATTTATCCTGAAGTTTTTTTCCCCCTCCACTCTTGTTTCCCTTATAGACAGTGTAATTTATGGTGGAGAAAACATTAATAATTATTATTATGCAGGCTTATTGTTGACTCCCACACACAGTCCTCTGTCCCACGAATCAATTCTCTACCCGAGTTTTCATTTCTTTTAATTTTTTTTTCCTTTTTCCTTTGGGCGAGGTGTCTGCTCCCCTCCAGTTCCCCGCGCTCGCTCCCCGCCCCCTGCCGCCCTCCCCGTAGCTCCCTTTCTCCGCCTCCTCGGCGATTGCCATCTGACAAGATCTCCAAATCAAAGTGATAAATCGCTCCAAACTTTTTTTGGCGGCGCTGAGATGTTGGAGGGGCGTCTAGCGCGCATGTGCGAAGGTGTCCAAACTGACAATGCTAGAGATAGCGAGTGTGGATTGAGAGAAAGAGAGAGAGGGAGGGAGAGAGAGTGAAAGACCGAGTGTGGAAGTGTGTGTGCGTGCGTGAGACACACACAGAGGAGAGAGAGAGGGGGAGAGAGAGAGAGAGAGAGAGAGAGAGAGAGAGAGAGAGAGAGAGAGAGAGAGAGAGAGAGAGAGAGAGAGAGAGAGAGAAAAGAGAGACCAAAAGAAGGAAAAGATCCAAGAAAAAAAAAACACCAAAAAACACCCAACCACCCAGCAGCGGCTGCAGGACTGGGCACAGCATGAGATCCAAAGGCAGGGCAAGGAAACTGGCCACAAGTAGGTGCAATATCCCTTTTCTATTGGCTTTTCCCCCTCCTCTGCCATCTTGTATATCTGTCTGTAGCGCTCCGGGAGAGAGCGCGGGCTGCTTTGGCGCGGGCCTCGGGTAGAAGGCAAGCACAGCGCAGCCTGCTGCCCGAGCAACCTGCGGATTCCAGCCTCCGCGCCCTGGCTCCTGCTCTAGGCGCAGAGGAGTCGCGGTAGCCCTAAGCCCCACCAGGACCAGCTGTGGCAACTCCGGGGTGGGGGTGGGGGGTAGCAAAAAGCTGGGTGGGAGGGAGAAGAGCGCGCGAGAGTGCGCGCGAAGGGGTGGGGGGTGGGGGGGGGAGAGGAGAGTGTGTCCCCCTCCCCTCCCTTCCCCCCAGGCGGGGGAGAGTCGCCTCTGGCCAACCAGCTAATTCCCGGAGAGGGAGGGGGCGGGGGTGGGGGGGGCGGGCAGGGGAAGGGCGCCTATTCCGAGACTGGGTTTGTTTCTGGGCTTTGGAATGGGTGGCGGGCTCCGAGGGAGCCGTGGTGGCGGCGGCGGCGGCGGCGGTGGTTGGCGGCCGCGATGGAGTTGGGAAAAGTTGCGAGGCAGCCGCTTGCAAGTTGCCCGGGCGGTCCGGGGCTGCGCCGAGCCGCGGCTGCGGTAGTGGGCGCTGTGCTCTTGGTCCTTCTGCGCGGTGGCGTGTGCGGCGCGGAGGGAGCCCCGGGGGGAATGGAAGACGGAGGGAGGCCGCGGTCTTGGGGCTGGGGTGGGGGGAGCACCGGCAGCGCTGAGCACCGGGCTCTGCAGAGCCGCTCGGCAGGTGGGGAGAGAGGAGGCCGCGCCAGCGCACTCAAGCTCCGGCGTGGAGGGCGTGCGGCCAACCGCGAACGCGATGCAGACAAGGCCGTGAGGGCGCGCTCCGACCCGAGAACTCCGGGCTGGCAGGGCGCCGAGTGACCCCCAGGGGGCGGGCTGTCGGAACCCGGGGCCGCCGAGAGGGCGCAATTGAGCCTGCGGCTCTCTTTCTGGGTGCAGCCGGGGTCCCCGGACACTCATCCTCCCCGGCGCCCTCTGCCTGCCCGGAAAGGAGCAGTCTCGGTCACGCGGGACTAGGGCAGTGGGGTTTGGGGCCATGGGCGACGGGACTCCCATCCCCCACTCTTTCAACGAAGGGCTTAGGTGACATGCCGGGACAGGGTAGAACGGGAAGCTTTGCTTAGCCCCGACTATTAGGCGACTGGGCTGGGTTGGCTCAGACGCTTCTGCCCTGCGTCGAAGGGGACCTGGCGGGCAGCCTACAGCGTTCTCTCTTGGTATCAGAGCAGCTTCGAGAGGGGTCCGGCCAGACTGCCCTTGGCTCTCACACTTGGACTTGCGGAATCCCGAACTCTCTAATTGTTTTTGTTTCGGATCAGAAAGATTAGAGATGGTATTTGGGTAATATGTTTTTTTCCCAGCGAAGTCCCCCTCCCCGCCCCCTACCCCTTGCACGTTAGAACTTAGGACTGGAGGCGCCCTGGGCGCCCTGGGCGCATCTTGGCACCGCTGTGCGGGCCACAGTCTCAGCCTCGCTCCGGGCACTGCGTTCGGGTGTGGAGACTCCAACCAGTTGCTGGGAAAGATGCCGTCCTCCTAGGCGCCTTTCCAGAGCTTCAGATACTCGGAACTCGTGCGGTACACTCACACATTCCCTAGCAGCATCATATCCCTCAGAACTCAGGTCGTAGGGATAAATACAGGGCCGTCTGCCTGTCAGTCAGCCTACTTTCTCCTCTGTTACTACTGCTCTTTTCACTTCGTTGCAACAGTGTAAAGTGCGCCAGCGGAACTTTTTTTTTCCTGTTGGCTTTTTATTGAGCCCAATGTCTTTTTATTTTCATCCGAGAGGAAATAAATGCATACATGCTTGCTGGCTTTAAGACTTCAAAGGTTAGGGGTGTGTGTGTGTGTGTGTGTGTGTGTGTGTGTGTGTGTGTTTGAGAGAAGGCGGGGAGATCGTTTCAATTGCGCAGTAAGTTGTGAAATAAAAGCCTAAGGATTTGCATCGTACTTGGTTGCCCGGCATCCAACGAAGCGAAAGCAGAACGCAAAACCCTTCAAATTTTCTTAAGCACCCTCCCCCAGCTATTTTAATTACTAAGCAAGCTGTACACCACGCAGCCCACTCAGCGTTCAGAGGCTGAGCTTCCTTTCTGATCTGATGGGACTTGTCAGTCACCGCATGTGAGACGCATTGATTTTGTCTTGTGTGGATAAGGATGCCCAAGCGCTTCCTAGAGAGCAGGACCCCAGTCTTGGGAACTTCTCCTGTTGAGCCGCTGGTTCCCACTAGCAGGGCTTTACTGCTTCAGCTGTCTCCCCAAGACACGGGTGCTGGCTTGTGCAGCTTTCCAGCCACGGTCTGGGCAATAAAGGAAATCATATCAAAACTACAGATTTTTGTATTTTAAAGCGCTATTTCCTTTTGCCAAACTGCGCGTGGCGAGGTGGCTGGTGACCCCTGCGGTGCAATCATCCAAGGGGAACTTAGCTGCTTGCTTTTCTTTTTTCTTTTCTTTTCCTTCCTTTCTTTTCTTTCCTTAGTTTGGAAGAGGTAATGAAACCAGAATATCTCAAACAAAACCAAAACAAAACCAATTTACCGTAATCGTGGCAAATGTAAGCATTACAAGGGGAAGAAAACCCACATAAACAGTTCTTTCTCAGATAGATGATTATTCTTTTTGTCTTTTGGATGGCAGTTTAACGTGGGGAGCCCTAGTCAGTGATCAGAGACAACATACCTTGAAAATACTCCCTGATGTTACACGGACAGACTGAATGTACAATCTTGGGTCTAATTTGTAGGACTTATTTTTACACAATACTTGAAGCTGATAATTTCGTTGTAAACCATATGAAAAGACATGAAAGTTAATGTTAAAAAAATAAAATAGGAAAAGCAAGAACATCAAAATATATACTATCTAAAAACCTTTGACTTGCATTTGCATCTTTAAGAAAAGAAAACCAAATAAGCCAAGCCTATTCTGGCAGTCCAGAGACTTGCCAGCCGTTTTATTTGGGTGTGTGTGGCAGCTAGAGAAGCACCTGGGCCTTGCCAGATATTCCAGTTGCCACTCTCCTCCGGCTGGGAAGGAGGAGAGGTAGGGTCTGCCGTTCGTCTAGAGCCTAAAATATTGAAGGGACACCCACTTCACTTTTCTAAAGTACCGGCATGCCAGGGTTTCAATCCAAGCAATAAACAAATTGCATTCAGCCCCCCCTCCCATTCCAGAAGCAAAAGGGGACGAAATTATCAAAACCCTGGCGGTGGCGAGAGGCACTTGTTACTTCTGTACTTGATCTTTGTTTGAAAACAGGATCCGAAGTAGGAAAGGTGCAAGTTCTGCGCCCTTAAATTGGTCCTAGGATTCTAAAGGCAATTCACAGCTGGGTTCGGGCTGAACTCCGCGTGCTCACTCACCTTCAGAAGTTGCACGGAGGGATACACAGCTTTGGTTTCTAGCATATGTTTATTTGTTTACTCCAAGCTGCTTTGGAGGAGGAAAAATTGTTCTCGCGGTGAAGGCTGAGTGAGGCCCCTTCTAGGAAGGCGGTTCATTTGCCATTATTTGCTCATTACCCTGGCTTAGGACTTCTTTATTACATTTGGCACTTTGAGGCACCATTTCGCCGCGTTTCGCACCCCTTCTTGGATCTGTGTTTAGGGGAAGGTTAATTATGCCTTTCATTCTCCCCTCATCCCCAACTCTGTGGGAGAGAATGGTTCATTAGCTGCAGAGCCTTATGTGCCTGGTCTGAGTTTCAGGTTTTGGCGACCGTGTGCCTCTGTTCCTGTGTCTAAATTCGAGTGAGCTTGTAAGTTCTGAGAATAGTTCCATCTCACGCTTTCTTAGAGGCCTACTCTCCTGTACAGATACTCAATGTGCAGGGCGATCTGGAGTAGAAAAATAGCAAGCACCCTCTTCTTCCTTTGAAGTTGAAGGTGGGTCTTGTAAGCGGTTTCTTTTTAAAAATCTCAGCGTTTGAAAATTTATTTTGATTTACTTTTGATTTTTGGGGGGGGTGGGGTGGGGGGGTTAACCAGAGCAGGAAGGCCACAGCTGAGGACTCCTGGCTAAATCTAACCCGAGCCAGATGGATAGAGCATGATCAGTAGCTACCTGCCTCCGCTCCCTCCTTGGCGGCCTCTCTTCTGGCATCCCCCCCCCCCCCCCAATGCCTCTCTGAAAGTAAGCGGGCCACAAGGTGGAGAGATTTGACTTGTATGGTCAGTCACAGGTTCTTTTCTGGTTTTCAAGGTACCGGGAGCTAGACAGAGCTCAATTCTTTACAGTTGATGACACCGCCTCCTCTTCATTTCCAAAGTGCTGGGTGCAGAGAAAACTGTCCCTTATGGGGCGTCCCGGTGAGGCAGGTAAAAGTGCCAGGAATAAAGAAGTCAGATCTCCCTCAGAGCTTACTGTCCCCAGTCCCTTCCAGTCCCTCTGCCTCCCCAGACTTCTAACTCAAAGATTTGATTAAACAGTGCACTCTCACTTCAACCCCAGGGTGCTTAGTGTCTGATGCACCACTTGCCTTGAACATCTTGTTTGCAGCATCAGTGCGGACACATGCAACATATGCACAAAACTCTTATGGTCCTGACCCAGTTCTGGAACTTTCTTGTGTACAGCCTCATTTATTCACTCTCTCTGCAGGCCATTCCCTAAGGCATTCTTGGGTGGGGGTATGGGCCAGGAGGAGACAGACACACTGCCAGGATGCCAAGCACTGTTTTCTGGAGTGACGATTAACCCTTTCTGAACTGGAAGCTGCTGTCCAGGCATTTCTGTAGCAGCCAGTGGGTCTGCTTTTCCTTCTGATGTGAGTAAGAAGTTCCTTCACCGTTTTCCCACCTCACTAGCTAGGATCCTTTTCCTAAATTAGATTCTTTCCCTGTCTCTGCTCTCTGGCCTCCCAAGGAGTTTAATGGGATTTTCAAGGAAGTTGTCCCTGTAGAGTGGACAGCATGGAGGTGGAGGACCAGAAAGAAGCAGAATACTTCTCCCAGACCCCTGCTTTGCACACATGGGTAACCCCACCCTTAGCGTTCACAGAGGAAATAATGATTCTTATTCACTGCTTATCCTTTTTATTTTTATTTTATTATTATTATTATTTTTTACCGTGCAAGAAACTTCAGAGCAGTCTCTACACAGGGAAGAAACTGTTTACAAAGCTCTGTGGAAGTGTGACACTGCTCTAGCTCAACACTAAAGAGTTAAGCACACTTGCCCTCTCCTCTTTGGAAGTACCCTGGTTGGGGCAGATTGTTTGAGTGTGGCTCAGATACTGCTGTGTGTGTAACTAATGGCTTCTACCTTTTTAGTTCAAGTGGGAAGAGAGAAAAGCCTGAATTCCTAGTCCAATGGGTCCCTCTGGAGACCAGGTCCTGGCTCTTGGCCAGTTCTGTACAATGTCAACATTGAATATTTGAATTCCCAGACTCCATTTAACAAGTTTCTAAATAAATAAACTCATTGTGTGTCTGTGTTTAAAATTATTTCACCTCTATCATAAAAGCTCATTTCTTTGGTCTTGCAAGTTGATTTTGAAAAAAATAAACAAAAACAAACAAACAGAGCTTAAGACATTTAAGCTAGAACTCCACAATATGTATGTATTGCAAAGTCATTCTCATACTTGAATGTGGGTAGAGGCTCCTTAGAGGTGGATGCGTGCTGTGTTATGTGATAGCAATCAGAATAAAATAAAATAAAAAATAGAATTCAATAGCAAGTTTGGAAAGATAGCAACTTAGAATAAAACAAATAAAGAAGATAGACTACAATAAGTTAAGAAAGTAGGCGAAATAGTAATTATATCTAAAGGGAGTGTAATTATGTGAATTCAGTGTCTAGTTATTTCATAAATTTCAACACTAGGTTCTTCAGGGTCTTCTTGAGTTTTATGGCTATGTATAGACCGTCCAACCCTCAAAGCTTTCAAAGGTAAGTGTAGCACCCTGCATACAAAATTTTGTTTCTGGGCATTTCCCTTGTCTCTGTGTAAGCTGGAGGCAATAGATACCTGTACATTATTCCAGTGTTTCCATCTGACCAAAAGAACAGTATGAACCTCACAGTTTGACTCATTTCTCAGCATTTTTGGACAGCCATATCATGTTTTATGCAGATGAGAACACTGTTCCATGTTGTTCCAAGAAGTACTTTATTTTATTTTTTAAAGAAAAGTAAGTTCCAAGTCTCTTGCAAGTATGGACTCCATCTAGAGTTGTTAGGAAAGAAAGTGGAATTTGCCTTAATTTATTTGTGTAAAGTCCATTATTAAAAAGAATGGGATTTGAAAGGGCACATAGCAAAGCCCATAACATTTAGCTGGTAACACGGGGAACTCAAAGCCAAGAGAAAAATGCCACCAAAGCATGCAAACCCTGAAATAGATTACAATGACCTCAGCCATTTTCATTTTTAGAAATAATAGCCATGATTAAAATGGGGGGAGAGTTCAGCTTGGAACTGAGCTCTTCTGCATTATGGTAAAGGTTCTTTTGTCATTAAAGAACTGTTTCATTATGGGGGGGGAAGTAACTGAATTTTTAATCAAATTCCTGACTCTTCAAAGGTGTCCGTTTTGGCTTTAGGTATTTTTATTCAACAACAAACATATTTTAGGTTTGCATGTTCAGTCAGTCACTGACTGCTAATTTTATTATAATTCTAAAGGGTAAATTATCTAGGAAACAGATTTTATTAATTATTTTATTAAATAGCTGCTCAGGAGCCAATGACTCTGTCATACAGGGGACCGAAGGGGACTCAGCCTTGTTAAGAATCTGCCTGAGGATCTAATTTTGTATATCGATGTTGTTAAAATGATGGCATTTATGAAAGTCCTTCAGTGCAGCTCTTGGTAGGGTTTGGTGATATTTTATACAACACATATTAACAAAATCATGCTGTGTGGTAGGACCCCATGCTTGGCAACACATGGTTTCAGCTCTCATGAACATTTAAATGTGCACAGCAGTGTTTGAATTGAGTATGATCCCTGATTGAATAGCTAGGTCAGCTTCAAGCTATTGGATGCCTCTTGTGAAGGGCCAGCAATAACATCAACCTCTCTGGGCATCTTTATTGTGAAGTGGGAATAACCACAGTACTCTCCCTGGGCTCTCTATTTGTGAAGTGGATGTAATCATAGGATTGTCCCTGGGCTCTGGTGAAGAAGTAGGAGTGTTCATCAGATGAATGTTTGCCAAGTACCCAAGCCTCCATCAATCAATCAATCAATTGAACAGTCAGTCAATACATCTTAATCATTTCCTGTCTGATTTATTAATTAAAATTTCTGAAGAGGAAATACCCTTTCCTTCTCCTAGTCTATGATTTTATCTAGCCTCAGTTTTAGAAGTATGTCTATGCCTATAGGAAATGTGTTGTTTTCTTCCCAGTAAGTTGTGTGTGTATATATATATATATATACATATATATATATATATATATATATATATGAGATTGCGTGTAAAATTTGGGCATATTATAACTGAAGCTAAACTAGGTAATAAATTTATTGGAAACATTTGGGTTTTTATTCATAAAATAAAAGTTTTTATTCATCGTGTGTGCATGTGTATATGTGTGTATGTGGGGTGGGTGGGTGAGTACATGAACACAATTGCTTGTGTTTTGATAGGTGGAAGTACTTAGCCTAGAATCTGACACCTGACCATTTATCTAGGAAGAAACTTTAACTTCAATGTTGTGTCTTTCTCTCCCTCCATGCTGTTCATTATCAATTAGTTAAATAACACCAACAAAAGGCCAAAAGGAACCACCCCTTCCTCCCTCCCCCCCTAGTATCCACAGGGTACCAATCTTTATTTCCTTTTTAGCCCAGTTCTTCGATTTGTGAGCTGGAGTTTGGGGGCACTAAACTATTAGGAGACAGTGTGGTTCTCCATGGTGGAAGAACTCATTTGGCTACTGATGCTATCCAGAGGAAGAATTAGTCCCTGCCTTTCTAGGAAGGTCTAGATGTCACTTCCTGCACGTTTGTCACTGAAGAGTCCAATTGATTTTAAAGACCTAAACATAAAGAAAGGGAGAAACTTAAAAAAAAAAAAAAGATATTAACTATAGTATCTATGGGAATGACTTTCTTGGCAAGGAAAGTTATACATGTTCAGAAGGCCTTTGAAAATAAATACATTGGTCTTTGTAATCATATGCTGTGTTGCTAGCACAGGTAAAGGTGAATAAAAAGTTGAATTAGGCTCTGAGAATTTCAAGGGTGGAGCCTCGGTGCAATACTAATATAACAGCACTGCTAATAAAAGTTGGCCTGAACAGCTAATTTATGTCAATGAGTAGACTTTTCAATGAATGCTTTCACATTGAATGACATGGTTGGGATTGCCATACACATAGAGGTGAGTAGTCATCGACCATACTTAAAAGCAATTCCAATGAGTTCTTAGATTCTTGGCTCCCAGTTTTTTACCCAATGCTAAGATCTGAATTCTTTACACTCTGGAGACTGGGTGATTCTGAGTTATGTTCTGGTTCAGCTCCTGGCTCAGCCTCTCACTAGCTGGCTGAAACAAAGGCAAGCCACTTCATCATTCTGTGTTTTAGCTTCCTTCCTTATGAACAAGGGGCAATTATATCGTGTACGTTTTGACCAACCAATGAATTTAAAACTCATTATGTGGAATATAAGCACAACATAGGTCCATTATCTTTCATTATCTTTTTAGGCTTCTCTCTGTCTTTATCTTAACATGCTAGCCCAGTCTGCTCTTCTGACCCTCTGACCCTTGCATTTCTTCCTTCCAATTCTTTGCTATGATTTTGCAATAGCCTGTAAATCAGTCCATTAACATCTTAGCTCCCTATGATTCTATCTAAATTCTCACTTATTTGTGCTCATTCTGAAACATGCCTAGAAGCATTACTTATCTCTGACATTTCATTCCAATTATATAGAATTAATATAGGATGATTTGGGAATTTTATGACAAATCTGTCATCTCGTCTTCATCCTATGTATCTTCTTTTCTTGTTTTTTTTTTTGTTTGTTTTTTTTTTTGTTTTTTGTTTTTGTTTGTTTGTTTTGTTTGGGAAACCTGTACACTTAAATGATGTCAGTACTAGGACTCTGGGCTAGCTGAAACCTCAGTTGCATACTAAATCCACAATTGCCCTGTTTTGACAGTGATAAACCACTTGGAAAGCACATTGGAAAGTGAATATTATTCCTAATTTTCACCAATAATGTCCCCCATTCTCCCAGGGCATGGCTCCTCACTTAAGTCACACTTGATATTAAACTCTACACTGCATCTGAAGCTGTAGAACGTCAGTGGAATCAAGGTAGACAGTGAAGATATTGGTGGACCCATGGAATTTCTGTATGGGGACTCATGGGGATATTCATATCACAGAAGTCATCGGGAGCCATATTTTTACATAAATCCTGACCCTCATTTATACAGTATTAATATACAGCACAGTAAAAATAATTTTGTAGTGTATTTTAATGCTCATTGATGATTAAGGATTTTTGCAGAGAAGTTAAGCTTGACAGGTGATGCTAAACTCACTGCATCTTGTTTACTGGTTAGATAAATGCTTCTCTTTCTGGTTTGTCCTTCTCAGAGATGTGCACGATGACTTCTGTGTCCACACCTTCCCTCCCAATTTCACAACTATCTCATTTCTATGGAGAAAGCAGAAGTATTCCTTAGACAGCTGTGCTCAAACTTGAATCACTGATGGGCTTCAGTGCTGATAAGCATCTTGTCCTAAAGCCAGATGTGCTGTGATTAGAAATGCTTATAAATTAGATGGGAGCCCTTTATTATTATTATTATTATTATTATTATTATTATTATTATTTGTGTGTGTGTATGTGTATACCAACCCATGAAGGTGTACATGGAGGCCAGAAATCAATATTTGGCTGTGTTCCTCAGTTGTTTCTGTGCCTTATTTTGAGATGAGGTCTGTTGCTGAACCTATAGAACACCTTTGTTGGCTAGAGCAGCTGAGCAGTGCACCTGGTGAGCCTTCCCGTCTCTGTCACCCAGGACTAGAGTTACAAACATATGTACAGACATGTCTGTTTTCATTCATGTTCTGGGGGTCCTAGCTCAGATCCTAATGCACAGTAAACACTTTGCCCCCAGAGCTGTTTCCCAAGCCCAGACCCACCTCAAATGATGTAGAGACTAAGAGCCATGGCTTTCATGCCTCGTGGTAGAACATAGATCATCTTTGGTGGGAGGTATATGATTAAGTTGTGATAAAATGTTAATAAAGCAAATAAGGGAAAATAGCAATCTTGCATTCTGTTAGAGTTGTGCTTTGAGATATTCCTTTGGATCTCAGATTTCTGAAACAATCTGGTGAAAGGTATGAACCCTTCTTCCAGAAAGTATCCAAATACATCAACATTTTCATACCACTTTGAGAGGTCGTAGACTTCCAAAAGCTAGTCATGAAAATGAAGGTTTACCTCTCAATTCATCCTGATTTATTATTATGTAAGACCCTATTTAAGATCCTCAACAATCTTGTAAAATTCTCTTAGAAATGTTATTTTTATCACACAATTTATCCTTAATATTTAAACTAAAAGACTGTATCATGTAGAAAGTGAAAGTTTTCTTTCAAATTGTTGCCATGCACTATCTGCTGACAGACACCACTTACTACTCATCTTTCAGCAGAAATTCCTGAACGTTCCCTTGTGCACACAATAGCTGTTTGAGCACGCGCACTCACACATATACACCACACACAAATACATGTGCACAATACACACATGCACACACATGCACACACACATATACACACATACACATACATACACACATAACAAACACACATACACATACATACACACACATATACACACATGCACACTCACATACACATATACACACATACACACATTCATATACATACACACACACATGCACACACATACACACACATGCACACACATATACACACACACTCACACATACACACACATACACACACACACATATTTATGATTTACTTTTTTCCTTTCAAACTGGAATGGATACCTCAGAGCCGTTTTTCGTATGTACACGCTATCCTAACTCATTCATCTCTACTGTTTGAACTTAACACATTGTGTTCAACCAACCAGTCCTCCAGAGTGACATTTAGATATTTTTCAGTTTTCTGAAAGAACAGACAGGGAAGTTCCTTTAACTAGGGCTCCAAGGGAAACTGAAAGCAAAGGCTACAATTAGAGCAGCTTGCATTTCGGAGGAAAGTATGCTGGCTTCTGAGAGGCAAGCACAGCAGGCTTGGAGGAGGTCACAGAGGGCTGCCTCACCCTGTCAGGGCAGATCTGATTTCCAGGCATCTTTCCTCTCCTCCTCTCCCCACCCCCACTGGAGGATCAAGGGTCTAACCCCAGAGCCAAGGTACATGTTTGAAAGATCCACTGTGATCTATCTGAGATTTCAAGCTTAAGGAATTTTCTTGGGTCTCATCTTTCTGCCCCATTTGCGCTTTTCTCCTGCTGTGTGGAACAGGCTGGAGTTGAATCAATACACACAGTCCAGCAGGTTGTCAGGGTTTAATGGCTTTTATATATTTTTGTAATTTCCTTGCTGAGGTGGTACATTATTAAACACTGCCCTATCCAGTGAGTATACTTTAAGTCAGTGGATGCGAGTATTGAGTAAATGAGGAAGGTTGCCTGAAGCCAATAAAAACTTACCTCGATATTCTTAAAAAATTATCCATAATAAGTTTTAGCCCATGAATTGGAAAGATAGCAAATATTTTCAACTGAGTAACCAGACTACAGGAAAATTTTTATAATGGAAACTATCTCTTACTTAGAACTATGGCATTAAAAAAAGCGACAGTATAATGTTCCATGCTAAAGCCTGTCAGCTGCAAAACTCCATTTTATTTTAACTTTTAAACCAGGATAGGAGATTTCTGAAGGGTGGCTTTCTTTGGCAATGTTGCTGATTGAAAATTAAAAAGTCCTGAAAAAAATTAGTTCAACTCACTTGTTTACACAGAACATTTTACTCTCTCTCTCTCTGTCTTTCTCTCTGTCTCTCTGTCTCTCTGTCTCTCTGTCTCTCTCTCTCCTCTCTCTCTCCCCCTCCCTCTCTCTCTCTCTCTCTCTCTCTCTCTCTCTCTCTCTCTCTCTCTCTCTCTCTCTCTCTCACACACACACACACACACACACACACACACACACACACGGGATGAATAGCTTAGTTTTGGTTCTACTGGTAATTACTTTGCGTATTTAAGTGCATTGGATTGTATGAGATTAAAACTATACTGGATATTTTAGATTAGGTTTGCACAGATACCACTCAAGGAATTAAAATCAAGCCATATAAATCTTTTATTGACTTAATTTATTTAAATTGTAACACCTTAGAGTACACATTTTATTACGAGTTCATTTTTTAATTGTGTGTGTGTGTTACATACATTAAGACTGTTCCATGGGAATATGGAACAATGTTCCTAGTTCACATTTTTCAAAACACATTTTAATTTATATCAGTCAAATTGAGCCAATAACTAGCTATAGATGACATGACAAACAAAGCTCTGAGAAACTCTGTTCCTTAGTATCATTTGAAAGATGTTCATATGACTTGACCATAGTTTGTAAGTAGGGAGTTTAACTATGTATTGTTGCTGTTTGCCAATGACTACAGAGCAGTTTCGGGAGCTTGGGGCACTGGACCCTCTGCTACTTTCTCATCAAATCATTTTATTATCACCAAGAAGCCATATGCCTGGGACACTTCAGTGCTGTCTTATGGAGTAGGGATCTTCCATCTGAAAATAAAACTCTGTTCTGTGTCTCTCCACACCTGCCAGACATGGAGACATTTACCTGCTTTACTCAAAGACTCACAACTTAATGTACAGACAGTTTCTGTTAAAGATGCTTAAAAACAAAACTCAGGTTATTTATAAATACTGGCTACTGGTGACCACTGCCCATGTATTCATACAATGAATGTTCATTGATCTCCTAAATTCTAGGAGAAGGGAAGACAAGAGACAAGAATTCAGACAAAGCCTCTGTCCACATGGAGCTCACATTATGGAGGCGACAAAGGCATTGGTCCAAACTGCTAGACATTGCTTGAGCTGCAAAGAAATAATGCTGAGTTATATATTAGGGATCACACAGCAGTGTCAGTGCCAGCAATGTGTGTGGTGGCCAGAGAACAGACTCCAGTGTCTCACTTCCCACCTTTCTGTGACAGGGTTTCTTTGTTGCTTGCTCTTGCATACGCCAAGCTGGCTGGCCCTCAAGCTTCTGGGGATTCTCCCATTTCTGTATCTCCTCTCTCTGTAGGACTATAGTGACGGCTTCACATGACTTCTGGGGATTTGAACTTAAGTCCTCAAGCTTGTTTGGGCAAATAATTTAGTTTCTGAGCTCAATACGGAGTCTTTATTATGTGCTTAAATGATGGCACACTGATATATATATGGCACACACACACATTTGCTTTGTTCTTAATTTTTGCCATAAGCAGCAAAGTATAAATGTTGTAAGATCCACTTCAGTTCGGTGGCATGCATTTACAGACGCCTAGTACACATTTAATTGACTCCATGAACTAGCAGCCTAGACAGAGACGTTTGTGCATCCTTCCTTTATAGATGGAGGGAGGGAGACTTGTGTGTTTGATCTGCAAATACCAGGTTAGAGGCAGCCTCAGAAAAATATACTAAATTTCTGGACCCAAAGTTCAGTTCAGTTAAATAAATATTTATTTCACATATCTTAAGAAGTTCAAGGCAAGCACTGAACATACAAAAATAAATAAAATCAGTTTCCTGCTCTTGAGGAAACTAGAATCCTTTGGGAAAGGCAAACAAATAAACAGATTGTTTTGATGCAGTGATTGAGAGTGAAATTAAAGGTGGTTGGCCATGCCCTTTGACTGACAGCAGTCTGAACAGTAGGACAGTGTGACAAAGGATGCACCCTTATGTGACATCAACTCTCGATAGAAAGCTTATCTCTTCCTATAATTCAGAAAAAAATGTTTCAATTTTGAGAATTACAGCTTATACATTAAAAAAAGATTTGATAAACTATTTTTATTTGTACGGATGCATGCCTGGTGTCCATGGAGACAAGATGAAGGCATTGGATCTCATAGAACTGAAATTACAGATGGTTGTAGTCACCATGTAGGGGCTGGGAGTTGAACCTGGATCTTCAGAGAGCAGTCTGTGTACTTAACTGCTGAGCCATCTCTCCAATCCTTAAAAGACTTTAAAATTACATTACTTTTTGTGTGTGTATTTATACATGCATGTGTGAGGGCTTGGGTGTGCTATGACATGAGTGTAGAAGTCAGAGGATATTGGAAGTTGGCTCTCTCCTGCCATCATGTGGAT
Source organism: Phyllotis vaccarum (assembly GCA_033318265.1). Classification (NCBI taxonomy): domain Eukaryota; kingdom Metazoa; phylum Chordata; class Mammalia; order Rodentia; family Cricetidae; genus Phyllotis; species Phyllotis vaccarum. Next base: position 28,744,656 of record JARWLC010000010.1, on the reverse strand, counting down.
CCCAGGGACCAAACTCAGGTCATTAGGTTTTGCATCAGAAGCCTTTGCCTGCCAAGCAATTTATGTTTTGAGGGTGCTTTAAGATGTGTTTCTGGGCCTTTAGATATCTACCATGATTATGTGTTGGGTGGCAATCCAGTGTTTCATAAAAGGCTCACATATCAAGTGTGTGTGTGTGTGTGTGTGTGTGTGTGTGTGTGTGTGTGTGTGTGTGTGTGTGTGTGTGTGTGTGTGTTGTGTTGTGTGTGATCCATATTAACTGAGTAGACACAGATATCCTTAGGTCTCTGTCCCTACTACGACTCTGTTGATGAACAAGTGATTCCCTTTCATTATTCTAGCTTTACAGTTTTACATCTTTCATGTCCTTTCCTGTCAATAAGCTCTTTTGGAAGAAGATTCTTCTACTAGCCCTGAGTAGTTCTGAGATGTTCCCATGATGCCCAAACTGACGTTTCCATGCTTTCCAAAGGCATGTCTTTTTTTTTTTTGGTTCAGACCTGTTCCTCCTCCTCTTGTTTCCTACCTGCTTTTATTCTTATTTTAAGACAGTAGTCTCAAAATCAAAATCATTATGTAGCCAAGGATGACCTTGAACTTGTGACTATCTTACCTCTATTTCTTCAGTTATGGGATTATAGGTATGAACTGCTACATTGGTTTTATACAATGCTGGGGATGGAGTTCAGCCAGCTCACGTGCATGCTAGGCAAGTATCTAAATCTGAGATAGACTCCCTGCCCCTAATTTTTATCCGACAGAAGAGAGAATTACCCAAAGATGGGCACGTTCTCTGAAGAGTAGCTTATGTCTCATGCGTGTGTGATTTTGTTGTTCCTAAAACAGAAATAAAGAAGGAAAGGAATTGCTTTTTCTTCCAATTCTCTTTGCCAGCATCTTGCTGAGCTGTGTGCATATGTCCTCACCAATGTTCCAGACATAGGCTTGGCATAGAGATCGGCACATCCAATGTCATTACCACTGGGCACAGACTGAAACCCTGAGCAAAACTCCCCATTTGCCTCAGTGCAGATGATGGTAGTAATTTAAGCTTCCTGTTGACAATATTGTAATATTAAAACACAGCACAGATGTTTGACTCATTAGCAGCAGCCTTGTATCTTTGCTTCTTCGACTTAGTAGATGGATCACTTCAGAGGATGGGAAATGCCAAGGTGAAATGCATCAAGTGTCCAGGGTCTTCACAGGGCCTCAAGATCCTCAGCTATCTCTTCCTGCTCTTGAGTGATGGTAACCTCGGACACCAAGGTTTACCCCTGTTACCTAATACAGTGCAAGGGGCTGCACCTTAATCAACCTTCTAAATTAATCTGGACGTTGGCCAGGACTGTTGGTGGTTTCTGAAGTGTGGAAAATTAGACTACCTGTTTCCTTTACTGATTTCAGAGTGAGTAGCCTGAATGTGTCGCCACTCACTAGATAGAGTTCATTGTGGCTAAGAGTTTTGCCAAGGGGAGGATGCCATCCACAGTGTTTTAAGCTCCATCCACATTAAAGATAGGTTAATAGATCTTTCAAAAGTATATTTTGAAGGCTGTGGAGGTGGCTTGGTGGGTAAACGGTGCTTGCTGCGTATATACGGGGACCTGGATTTGGAACCCTAACACTCATGTAAAAGTAAAATATAGTAGTGTATGGGACTCCATACTCAGGGAGAAAAGTCAGGTATAGCTCTAAAGTTTTCTGGCCAGCCATCCTAGATGAAGTGGTGAGCACCAGATTCAGTAAGAAACCCTATCTCAAAAAATAAGATCATCTATGATGGTATGCTCCTTTTGCTGAAGGCAGCTCTTGCATATCTCACTGAGCAAGGAGAGGTCAAGTTTGTGCTTAAGTAGACACTTCACCCCTATTGACTAATGTTCATGGTACTGGAAGGTATTCTGCATACTACTAGGGGAGAAAGGTGAACACCAATCAGCTACAAACTCTGTGATCTACAATGGTGACCTGCCTACATGATTTGCTAGTGAAATAATTGAGTATTATTATACTGGTTAGTTGCTTTCTGGTTGGATTTAAAGCCCACTGCCTGAGATAGAATCCATGCCCGTCATTGTTTGGGTGGCCAGAAACCTGAAACTGGGAAGGCCATGGGCCCAGGAGAAAGCCAAATACTACCACCATTCTGCTAAAGAGACACAGCAATGAAATGACTCTTAACATTCTGTTGTACCCACAAATCAGTGCCTTGCTCAGCCATCATCAGAGAAGCTTCCTCTTGTAGGAGATGGTAACTAACTCGGAATCCCACACGGGACACTGTTCAGAGAGTGAGAGATTTTGAAGTACTCAGTCCTAAATGGGATGTCCAAACCCCTCTCTCCAAATCCCTCTCCTCAGGGCTCAAGGAAGAGGAAAGAGTGTAAGAGCCAGGAAGGTCGGATGACTCCAAGGGAACAGTGTCTTCAAGACACAAGAGATTGACACACATATGAACTTAATGAGGTTGTGGCAGCATCCAGAATTCTGCTCAAGTTCAAGTCAGAGGGGGGGTCCCTGGGCTAAGAGGAGGAAGTGGACATGGGCTCCTATTTTAGCCAAGAAGCTGTTTCCAATTGACATCTGCTTGCAAAGGAAAAATGAGTTTTCTTCAATGGAGTTTCACTACATATTCTAACCACACCTAAAAGTAGGCCCCATGCCTAGGTAGATGCCAACACAAAATAAATTCAAGGGTATTTTTGTAGACTTTCTGCTTTATATTGGTTTGGAGGGGCATTTTATTTTGTCTTACTGGCCTTTTGTGGGTTTCCAATTTTGCGTTATAGACTTGTCTGTTTTGTTTTCCATTATATTATTATTGCTATTATTGACTTTTTTCTAAAGAGAAAGAAAATGACATGGAGTTGGGAGGAGAGAGTTCTGGGGAGGGTTGGTGACAAGAAAGCCATTATCACAACATATTATCTGAAGTTTTTTTCAATAAAAAAATTTAGGTGAAGAAATGACTGGTGAAGACACTCCAGTGTCCATCTCTGGCTTCCACAGGCCCTTTCACAGGTGAACACAGTTGCGTACATGTATACACCAAACACATAAACAAATTTAAAGATTAAAAAGTATATTTTTGGTGCTATGTTTTTTCATTAATGAAACTGTCTGGGGGATCAGGATAAGTATTTAATTCCAGCCTTACTACCTAATTATTGCTCATTCTTCTGTCAGGATGAGCAATATTGAACTTGTGGAGTCTCAGTACTGTCCAGTACAGCACAACAATAATAATTTCCTCTGCTTTGTCTTTCTCCATAAAATAAGAGGATGTGTGCTAGTTTTTAATAATGCCACAAAGAACTATGTAAATTTGTTATTCTAGAATATGAGTAGAGAAGGTGGAACCACAAGCTAGAATGACCACAAAGAATCTGTCTGACCTCTCTGTGCTTCCATTTCTTACTCTGTACACTGGAAATCGTTTATCACAATCAGAATAAAGAATAATGCCAATAGGGATGGTTGTGTTTTGTGTATGAGTGCAGTTTATCAGTACACCTCTCTGTGGTGGGTACTGTTGTTTTTGTTAAAAGTGGACACTCCGGAGACAAGTGAGTCATTTGCCCAGGGCTCTTTGCTCCAAGTGCAGAGCCAGGCTCTAACACTGCTAATCTGCTTTACTCTGGAGCCCAGGAAGTTACATGAGCCCTCCACTGCCCTATTCTTTTGTATCCTGAAGTAAAGTGGAAGATCACGTTTCCTGGGCAGTGCTCATAAAAGGTAATATGATTTCCAGCTGAAGACACCTGAAGTTAGAGAAGTGATTTCACAAAACTCTTAGCACAGAGGAATTTTGCTGCAATGTCAATGAGTCATCTCAGGACAGGGCTGGGCATCTCTTTGCCATCAGTTTCTTTCCAGAGCTACGGCAGAGTGGTTTCCCTTTACATTATTATTTTAGCTTTATTTGGGGGAACTTTATAAGTCTTTGTTGAATGAATGACATCATCACTTCATTACTGAAAAAAGCAAGCTAATTACACCTTACAACTTCCTGGACAGTGGTGTTCAGTTCTGATTTCTACTTCCTTTACAATATACTGCCATGTGAGCTTGTCCAAGCTCACCAGAAAACCTTAAAGGGATAAAGGCAAGACACGGACTTCCGAATCTTTCCTTCTGTATCTGTCCACATCTCTTCAACTTCAATTTTGAGACTTCAATCATTTGGGTCTTACAGCAAAGTGTTTGTCTAGTTTCATAAGTGAATAATCTGTGTGATATGGAAGAACAGCTCTCAGACCTAGCACTCATTAAATTAAATTTATCTTGGTAGAGGAAGCAATGAGAGAGTTAAGTTAGGATGACCTAAAAGTAGATGCCTAGAATAATATGGAGAGCTTACAAAATACTCCCCACCCCATAACAATGGGGATTGGAGTTGTGACCAGCACCCCCGACACCCAAGGTAAGCGAGCAATGGAGGTGCAGCTTGAAAAGAAGGGGTAAAGAGCGGTGGGGGCCACTGGAAGAGTGTAAGCCTCTCTCTACTGTTTACAGGTATGAGGTTGCCTTGGTAGCCCTCTTCTCAAATTTGCTTTCTGCAACTGTAACACATTCCCAGTTGTGAAAGTCCTTTGTCAGAAAGTCTTCATCCAAGGGAAAGTGATATGGGCAGAATTCTGGAGCTCGGACATCATTTTGTTCTCCCAAATATTTTCAAGAAGTCATTAATATTGGTTTTTAGAACCCACTGGTTCTAGAGTTTTAGTTGAACATGGCAGGATGACACCCAAACAGCCTGTGTCTGGAATACAGGCCTTTGTGAGCAGTTGTGATGAGGACTTTACTGAGGGTCAGCACAGGTAATGGAGCTGTTTGTATGATGGTAGAACCAGCAGCTGCTTTGTGTGGTAGCAGCTTCACCCGCTAGCTTCTGTTGTCTTTGGCTTTCTAGAATTCTAGGTACAAACCTTTCTCCCAACTTTCCCAGGCAAAGTGAGTTGCTGAGCAACCCAGACAGGGCTCCCAGGGAATGAGAAAAAAATGGTTAAAAAACAGAAAAGTAGGTTTGGGGCTGGAATTGTGTTGTATTTTCCAGAGTATGGATGTTGGCTGCTGGGATGGGACCAGTTGTTTTTTTTTTTTTTTTTTTTTTTTTTTTTTTTTTTTTTTTTTTTTTTTTTTTTTTTTTTTTTTAATCAATGCTATCAGCCACTCACTTCAGGCATATAAGCATTCACTAAGTAAGTTCTGCTACTGTTGGACATGCAGGTATCCAGCGGCATCTGGGTATACATTTGGTCTATGAACCCATTGGTTCTAGAGTTTTAGTTGAACTTGATGGAATGGGACACCCAAACAGTCTATGTCTGGAATATATGTTTTTGTCTGCACTTACAGAAAGGGAGAATGTTTTTACTGAGTGTTTATTTATAACATGTGTATGGCTACTTTAGGGTCCCTACTTCAGCCTCAGTTACAGCTGGATGCTTCAAAATTATAGACTTCATCCCCAAAGCCCCTGAGGAATTTCATTTGAATAATACAGCTCAGCTCAGCAATGCTTAATTTAATTATTCATTTGATTTTTTTTTCTTCCTGAAACAAAAACTTGTATTTTATAAGTTTTGGAATATTCTTTGTACCGGGTTTAAAGGAATAACGTGATTCAGTCATTTGAAAGAAGTTAAGGCTATGTTTTCATAAAGGGCTTGAATCATCATTCAATGACTTCTTATTATTTGTTATTTTAGTATGCCATGTTTAAAGTATAGAGTGACAGGGTTCAAGAGTATAATTTTGTAGTCTTAGGAGTGAGCCTTTAGAATCCCACTCATTTCTGAGAATCTGTGTATTTTAATGAGAGCAAAAAAGGAAAAAATTGGGTTGGTGGGAGGAGAGGAGGGTCTCGGGAGAATTGGGGGAGAAGAAACCACAATCAGAATTTATTCTATGGAAAATATTATTTTCAATAGAAAAGTAAATAAAAAATAAAAGAAAGAATAAAATCTTAAAAAAAAAAAAAGAATTCTGTAAGCAGAAGAAGCAGAGTTTTGTAGCGTTCTGCATAGAGTGAACCAGAAAAGTCATCGGGATTCTAGTCTGCAGGCAGGCTTGGGACAAGGAAGACCGTATACATCTGCATGCCACCCGTGGGAGATAGGCAAAAAACAGAGTGTGGATTCCGACTTGTTTCTCACTGCTGGATGGTCATGTCTTCTGTGATTTCTTTTATTTGTAGCTGAAGATCCTCTTTTGAACTTTTCCTAAAACGCTCCTTTTCATCACACTTGGTCCTGTTTCTGCTACAGAGTCCTTTAAAACCACAGTGATGAAGCAAGAAGCCATGTCCTGAGGCCTTAGGCCAGACTAGGATCTTCCTGGGGCCTCATTTCATGTTCTTGAAACATTCATTTGGTGAACAATTTTGGATGAAGGATTCTTTTAATAATTTTATAAGTGGCCCATTTCTCCCGATGAAACTTCTGTTTTGAGAGTAAGCAAAAGGAAATGGTAGGGCTAACAAGATCAGCTTTTGCTCATTCACACTTTCCTGCCCTTTGGATTACGGAAGTGGTGAGGAGAGAAGGCAGCTGAAGCCAGGATGCTAAACTCAGGTGTGGGGAAGAGAGTGCATGTGCAAGGTGGGCAGACCTGGTGCATTCTCCTGAGGTTTTGTGCAAAAGGCACAGTGCTAATTATTCAACATTTAAACATTTGTGCTTGGGGATTCCCATATTTCCATGAATATGTCTGTGGAGAGGAAGTTTAGTAGAATCAGATTGATGACTGATATAATTGAATTAGGTTTCAGCTTCATAAATATGCAATGTTATTTGGATAAATAACGTTAACTCACTGGGCTCCCTGAGAAAAATGCAATTTGGCTGGCTTCGAAGCTAGTCACAGACATTCTTACCTTGATATGAAAGGGCAAAATAATTTGGTAATTTAAAAATTAGAAGAAAGACTCAATTTAACAGTTCAATTACAGAAACCTTTTGTGGGTGTGTCTTTAAGGTTCGGATTCTTTGCCCCTGGTTTTGCAGGTAGATAATTCTGCCTTGAACCACATTATCTATCAGAGCTTTGAGAGACACTGATAAGCCCTGCCCACCTCAGCTCCCTGTTCTTGGCTGACATTGCCAGAGCAGACTATGGGGACTTTTTAATCACATTAAAACCAGGTGACCAAAGTCACCAACCAGGTGATTATAGGTTGGCAGGCTAAGGTAGGGGAAGATACCGTTTTATTTTACTTACTTTTTTTTTTTTTTTTAATTTGCTGGGATCTGGGAATATGGCCCATCTACAAGTTCTTGCCATGTAAGTACAAGGGCCCAAGAATGGATCTCTAGCACCCACATAAAACAGCCAGCTGTGGTGGTAGGAACATTTAACACCAGCACTTGCATACAGCAATGAGAAGAGCTTTTTTTGGCCATTCAGCCTGGCCAAATTTGTGAGCTCCAGTTTTAGTGAGGGGCTTTGTCTTAAAAAGTAGAGGTAGAGGCTGATTGAGACAGATACTTGACTTCAACCCAAGACAAAACAGAATTCCTTTGTTCAGCGCTGACCAGGGTAAATACTCCTCCTGTGTAAGTGGGCAGATAAAACTTGAGAGATAAGTGAATGGCGGTGGCTTGAAAGAGCCCTCTTGCCCCCAGCAGCGCTGTCTTAGAACTCTGTCTTCTCTCTCTCTACTGCTTTCTACCTCTGGCTAAGACTCCCCACTTCCTTTCTGATTGTTGATAGTTGGCTTGTGAACCATTCTCCAGTTGATGAATCTGCAGATTTCTGAACATTTTCATCAGCTCGCCAACTATTTTCAAATCCCATCTGCAAATATTTTGCTTCTTGCTTTCCTTCTTGTACATTCAGAATGGGTAAAGCAGATTTATTTTTTATGCCTCCCATTCTCAGCCCTGTCTGCAGCATCCTGGTATTCTCTTTAAGCCATTCCGTTAGAGTCTTCCCTGAAATGAAATATGCGAGTAATAAATGGGAAGGCCCTTACTTGTGATGGATAACTACTCTTAGAAACATTGTCATTTGCAATTCATTAAATGCCTTATTTGCCATTTATATTTACTGAAAATTGATACTCCCGTGTATTAGTTCTTTCTCAATGACAGATCACTGGTAAATGTATAATTAAAAGAATTTAATTCCAATTTATCTTCATTTCTCCCCGAAATAACTTTACAGTTGTCAGATGTGCTGCCTTCCTCCCAGGGTGCTCCCCTCTACCGAGGCCCACAGTGTTCTTCCATCTGTGAAAGGCAATGCCATATTGTCACAGACCTACATTCAAATTCTGCCTCTGTTACTGGCTCTGAAGCTTTCGGCAAATCACAAAGAGCTCTTGACTTCACTTTTCCCATCCATAAAGGGGGAGATCGTTGCTTTCATAGAGTTCTATGGAGTTTACACACAACTGGAAACACTCTGTGAGTTGAAACATGCCGCACCATGACTGAATCGGCTAGCACCGTCTTCAAAGCTCCTTTACAGAAAATGCATGGGACATGGCCGAGCACTTGTTGAGGTAATTTGCAGGAGACACGAAAGACTAGCAAAAGGCATGTGGGGACACTGTACATGAACAGCACCAACTCTCTCCTCTTCTGGAAGGAGTGGCTTCAGTCAGTAAGGATTCACAATGGGGTTCAGGTCACATCAAAAGTGCCGACTCATCCCATTGGGGTAATCAGTAGGCTGACTAATTTTCTTTCATCCCCTGCCTCCCTAAGTCCTGTGATAAATTCCACTGATTTCCTACCTCCTATCGCTTGTACATTCCAGCCTGTTCTTCAGACCTTAGAACCCAGTCTCCCGACTCTGTAACACATCACTGGATCAGCCACCAAGAGAGGCTTTTTGACCTTATTTCTGTCTCTGTCTTGGTTTCCTTAATTCTATGTTTAGTGCTTAGCTTACTAAAATTCTATTAGGGCTTCAGGTGGAAATAATCCTTATGCAGGAAGACTTCCATACTGTTGGTGCTGACTCTTCAAGCTCACAGATGCCAAGGATAGCCTTAGGGAGTTGGTCAAAGGTTTTGAAGTGTCTGTTGAAACATGCACTGAGCAAGATTACCAGAGTGACTGGTCCTTCCAAGAACCTGTACTGATTGTTCAAGGGAAATTGGTGTATGCCTTGCTGGGATCTCCTCACAGTTCTAGTGGGGTTGCGTTTTGTCTGTTTGCCATCTCTTGTCCTGATGGGCAGGATTTTAAGTTTGGGCCTGGTATGTCAGACAGAGATGAGACCACTTCAGAGTGTTGGCGTGATGACTTCATGAAGTCAATTTGTATGATGCTCTTATATATGTGAAGTCCCCCTTTGCAATCTTCCTCCTGTCCTGCGCTCTCTGTAAAGTTGCAAGCGTGAGTACCACCCTTTATGGAGTAAAAGCCCCTATCAAATATTACAATAGTGCAAAAAAAAAAAAAAAAAAGGACATACTCCTTTAGGAAGGATTCCCTACCTAAATTCCTCTCCTCAAATTTCATTAAAGCATCAGTTTTTTTCTTGTTCTGATCCTCCTGACCAGCTTCCTTTACTAGTCAAAGGGTAAAAGATAATTTCCATAATTATTTAATAACAGCCCAATGTCTTTCAATCTTGGATGGACTTATTTTCAGATTCTGAACTATAGGGCAATAAACACTAAGGGATGAGTCTAATAATTGATTCAGAGCTTATCACCCTTCTTGTAGGGTAATTTAGGGTTTATTAATCTTCTATACTGTGGTTGACTCTCATTGTCTAAATGAAATATCCAAATTATTTACTAAGATTTTTTTGTTTGTTTGTTTTGTTTTGTTTTTCATGACAGGGCTTCTCTGTGTAACAGCTCTGGCTGTCCTGGTACTTGCTCTGTAGACCAGGCTGGCCTTGAACTCACAGAGACCCACATGACTTTGCCTCTCTGGGATGCTGGGATTAAACCCAGCTGAATATTTCTAATTCAACTTGAGACTTCTGGTTTACTCTGACCATCGGAGGGACAGAAGTTTCTAAGATGCAGCACATGTCTCACTGTGATATGTTAGAGACCATTTTAGCTTCCTAAGGCTGGAGGAAGATGTGATGAGGCATAATGGACTCAAAATGGGGTAAGCAACTTAACATTGGTGGTGAATAATCTTGTTACAAGCCAGTGATAGGTGGGGAACTTGGTTGTTTCTTCACAATGCAACTTATTATGACTGATAAAAGTGTATTTTAAAAATGTTCTTTTATTTTACCTACCATCCACTATTCTCCTTCCCTCCCCCTCCCTCGTCTCCCCCCCCCCCCACTGCCTCATGTTACTCCCCATGCACTCCTCATAGCCATAGCGGGTAAGGCCTCCTTGGGTAGTCAACACAGACTGATATTCCAAGTTGAGGCAGGACCAAGCCCCTGCTACCCTGTATCAAGGCTGAGTAAGGCATCCCTCCATAGGGAATGGGCTCTAAAAAGCCAGTCTATGGATCTAGGATAAGTCCTGATCCCATTGTCAGGGGACCCACAAACAGATCAAGCCACACATCCATCACCCACATTTAGAGGGCTTAGTTCGATCCCTGCAGGTTTCCCAACTGTCAGTCCAGAGACCATGGGCTCCCCCTCTCTAATCCATCCTCTCTCAGTATTTGAGTATTTTGAGTAATATTTTATTGATGTGCAAATTATATGCCTTTTCTTACTACTGGGGTTTAGTGAGCTCTGAATTCTGCTTACTAATGTAATTGGTGTAATTTATTTCTCTTCCAATATGGAAGCAGAATTATGTAGTCCAAATTTTCCTTAGTCATATTCAGTAGACACAGAAGATTTAATTTATCTAAAATGTTAAAAAAAAAAAACTTTCTTCTAATTGGACTCACAGGCAGTTTGTTAGCTTGTGGTTTATGGAATATCTGAATTGATTACTTCAGACTTGGGATTCATGCTCACCCATGAGCCAAGTCAGAACCCATACTTGGAGTTTAGAAGGATGCTGTAGTGCTATGGGGGAATATAGATTCTGTCACAGATAAATCCAAGTTTTTCTCTTGTCTAATGAAATAGACATTTATTTCTTAGTCATATCATAGTCTAACATGGGCAAGACTAATAATGATTGGCTCATCTATATACAAGTTTATTTCAGGGTCTGGGATTTCAGTATTTTAGAATTCATTTCTCTTCACCATAGGATTCTAAACCCCGTTGTAAAAAAGATCTTGGGGGGCCACCAGTACCTCTTAACTATTATGGCTCAGAAATGATACTTACCACTTTTGTTCATGTTTCCTTGGTAGGAACTAACCGCATGGTCCCTTTTAGGCGAAGAGAGAGGAGTATGAAGTGTGAAAAGATCCCTAGAAGGGAATCTGCTCTCCAGCTTGTACTCCACACCATGGGAGGGAGCAGGGATCTCTGCGGTCAGACAGCCAACTTTGCTGCAGATGCTAATCCCAAGCAGCACAAAGGGAGAAGAAACTTGGCTTCCATGTTGGGCAGGCACCAGTCCATGCTGAAGCAGATACATAAGCCCCCCACTGTCCAACTGGTGGGATCGAAACTCCTTATAATACCTGAAAATAACCTCCTAAAATTGTAAACTAGCAAGTATGTGATTACTTATGTGTAAGCCATCAACTTCCCCTTTCTGGAAGAGGTGAGGTTCAGGATTGATGTGAGGTCAGATAAACAAATAATATCCCGAAGGACTTCTGGAGAAGAAATCAGAAGACAGTGAGGCTCACACAGGAGGGTGTTTAGAGCGGTAGAGTGAAAGAAACTATAACATTTACCTGAGGGGGCTGAGGAATCCAGTAAAGCCCAACTCTGAGTAGACAGGTTAAAAAAAAAAAAAAAAAAGGAAGCGCTAAGACATTTCTGAAAACAAAAGACCCGCCCCCCAAATAAAATAACAGAACAATGCAGTAGAAGAGCCAAGTGCTCTGTGTGAAGGGCTAGCCTGCCAAAGACGAGTCCTCAATTGTAAACATCTGTTATGCAGGAGTTTTTGTGATCAAACCTATGAAATGCTTTGGAAACTTTTCTTACCCTTCAAGTGTCATGTTAAATATTTTTTTTCTCTAGAGAGACCTTTGATTGGAATTTCCCCTACCCCTTGATTGCTCAGCTACTGTCTTCTATGTTAAAGTTGTAATCATTTGTTTACTTTGGACAGTCTCTCATTCTGGAATCCATGCTTAGTCGGAGCAGAAGCTATGTGTCCTTTGACCCCAATTACATACTCATTACCTCACAGCGTGCATGGAAAAATATGGACTAAGCGGTGTGTTTAATCATTTATGATCCCATAATTGTAAGCGCTCATTTCTTTTTACTTTAAAATGTAGCTCCTTTGTCCAAATAAAACCATCAATGTTGAAAAATCCAAAACTTTTAGAATGTAAAGATTAGAGATGATGAGTGTGTGATGTATTGCAGTCCCAATAGCCAGATTCAGGATGGAGATGACCCTGCTCTGTGTTGGCCTGCAACAGTCTCAGCCAGGGCAGCCTTCTTAAGCTTTCCTCCTCTCAACTTCTTTCTGTCCAATATTTAATATTTCTTTTATATGAATCCGGGTATATAGAATCACAAAATATACAGATCAAACACTTATTGATGATAAATCATAAAAATATTTTGAATCAATTTGTTGCTATATGTATAATGTTATCATATTAAATGTAAAAGCAAATTTACATATTAGTGAGATGAATATGTTGGCTTATTTTTACAAAAAGCCTTCAGTTCTTGCTGAATACTTGATGCTGGGAAGCAAAGAGCCAAGTGAAACTCCAATTGTCTAATCCTCAGTGTGCAGTACAAAATGGCAGAAGTATTAGGGCCATTTCAGAGATTGTTAGAAACTTTGGCTTAACCCTGAGTCAAAATTAATTTAATAATTTGTTTTAAAGACATTGAAGTTAGTAATTTAAATAATAATGCAAAATAAAATCTTCCGTGGGGCCAGAGAGATGGTTCAGCATTTAAGAGCATCCCTGCTTTCCTATCTTCCATGTTGGGCGGCTTACAACTACACACAACTCCGGCTCCAGATGATCTAATACCCTCCTCCAGCTTCTAAGGGTACTTGCATATATGATGCCTACATTCACCTATCCACCCACATACCCACACATAAAAAGAAATCTTAAAGACATTTCAAAAACTTTAGCACAACTTAATGGTCTACTATTTTGATACTGACATGCTGAGGAATCCTGGTTGAAAAATATTAAAAGTTTGCTTTCTGTAATTAAGACATTATGTGTCTATAAGAGCCGAAAACATTGTATTCACATTAAATAACAGTCTTCAGCTCACAACATTCAGTAGTCTCAAACCTGAGCTGAGGTTTTTCAGACTTCATTGATTTACCCTGAGTGGTGTCATGTGTGATACAGAATCAGGCTTCTGTAGAGAAGCTGCTCATCGGGACATTGGTGAACACTGCAGGAAAACCCATTGGTTCACTATGAATTTGATTTCATCATTTTTGGTAACTTTATTATGTGTTCAGAAAGCTTTTACTATTATCTTATATTTTGGCAACCCTTACATTCAGTTATGTGACCCTCATAAAGGATTATGAGCCATAGTTGGAGAATCTGGGAGCTAAACCCAATCCTAGAAAGTTCAGTTCTGGCTCTGGTTGATCTTTATTTTTTGAGTCTGCTGTCAACCATAGGTCTACAATAGATGATGGGAAAGAAAGCTGTATGTGCTTGAGATCCCAGAGTCAATCTTGGCTTTTACCAGACTGAGAATAAAGTGGATTCTGGCCCATCCTGCTTGAATCTATGTCTAAGTATTTAGTTCCACTTAATAAACCAACACAAATCTTCGTGACTTAAAGAAATAGCTTACTTTCTTTTAGTTCTGGGTATTGGCTGAAATCAGCTGGGTGGTTGCTGCTGGTAATCTTATATAACTGTATGCAGATGTCTGGGGCTGCAGTCACAAGAGGCCTGGTGAATTACCATTCGGTGGCCTTGCTCCTGGCTATCAGAGCTGACCTGTCTTCATGACCAGAGTGTTTGTACATAGCTAATGCATGTGGTTTGTGGTTCTCTAGATGTTAGCTGGGTAGCTGGTGGGAGCACGCCAAGCTGTACTGCTTCCCTTCCTTGGTCTAGTGCTGAAGCTGTGTTTTGTTGCTTCTGTTGTATTCTATTGGTCAACTTCATACACAGGATCAGCTCAGATTCAAGAAGACAGGACTGCACAGGTATCTGAGACTCATAGGAATGGTGTGTGTGTATGTATCTCAACACTAGTTATAATAGAGTAAAGATTGTTGCTCTGTCCAGAGTATATACATGCTTGTTCTGGATCATGGTGGTAACAGGGAAATGGCTTTCCGAGGATAGTTTGAAAGTCTGGTCTTCTAGGAGGCATAGCTACCAGTTGGTAGCTGTAAATTGCTAAAGAGTGGCAATGTTGTATCCAGAATTTCTTCTAACCCTTATGTGAAATAGAACTGGTTCCTGTAACTGAAACATAGTCCTTCTCCACCAATCTTCTACTACTTCTTCTAGTCTATGAAAAATATATCCAGGATTGGTTTTGGATCCTATTCTAGCAAAGCATATTAATGGCTATCACAGAGAAGCAAGCCTTTAGTTGTAGGGAAAAAAATCTTACTCGGATAATGAGGGAGATATGGAAAACCTCATGTCAAGAGAGCATTCTGCTGGTGCTGGAGACATGGTTAAGAGCATTGCTACTCTTGCAGAGGACACTGGTTTGGTTCCCGGGCACCCACGTGGCTGCTCACAACCTTTGGAATCCCAACTATATCCAAGGGGTCCCCTTCTGGTCCCTGTAGCCACTGCATGCACATGGTGCAGAGATGCAGACAAAGAGTCCATACACATGAAATCAATACATCGGAAAAGGATGTGCTTTATAAAGTTTCATTACATCTTTGTGGTGAAGGTCATGAAAATGGGCTGAGTCAGACTGTTGTTAGAATGACCATGCCCAAAGTTTCAAGGGTCTCTGGTCAAGTTGGGGAGACTCTTTGGTGGATGGTCGAAGTCATTTATTTCTGCCTCATTTTATATTGGCAACCATGATGCAGACAGAATGTTATAAATGATTTTTTATCAAGTTGAAACTCAGCTCTGTGACCTACAAAGGGCCATTCAGGAGTCACCAGTGCAGAATTGTTCACGTAGGTTTAAAAAATTAATTGCATAATTATTGTCTGCCTTGACAGCAAATTCAAGCAAAGATTAATGTGTTGAACAGAAGTCATGTATGAGTAAGAGATAGTGGGCGGCTTCCGCAGAGCTGGCATTAGCTTAGATGCAATAAAGAAGTAAATCAATTACTAAGTGACCCACCCCAGTGTTCTGTGCCTTAGTCAGAGCCCATCTCGAGTGTTCCACATTGTGCTGGCTGATACTTTTGAAGAAAGACACTGACATCAGGAGACACAAAGGGAGAACGAAATAGGTTATGAAGGGTTTGCAAACTGTGTTGTATCAGAAACTATAGGTGTTATTTAACTAGGGTAAAACAAAGATAATGAATTGTACATGCTCAACTAGTATCCGGATTTAATAGAATGGCAGCCTTTAGAATGGTCTCGAAAAAGGGATCTTGTTTTGATTGCAGGGTAGAGGGAAAGGGTGCTTTAGAGAGCTCTATGTGAGCTGAGCTAGAGATTTGTGAGATCTACCAAGAAAATCACGAGCTAGTTTTCTATGGGAGTTAGGGTTGACAAAATAGGCTGGGGCAAACAGTTCCAACTCTGGGTGCAACACCAAAGTGTGTATTTGCCTCAGTGGGATGTAGTCCATGATTTATAAACTAAGGACTAACCATGATAATGCTGATGATAACAATAGAGTTAAAACCAGTTCATTTAATTCCACATTTTGCACCGCACTGTGAGCTACACATTGCTGTCTCTTCATGTTGTATATTAGAAAACAGAGGGGCAGAGCCTAGGAACTTTCCCAAAGTCACAGTATGTTTATTGGTGGCCTAGCAGCCTGGCCTTGAATCTGTATTCTGACCTGACTGCTGGACAGTAACCCTGGGAGTACTAAGGGAAGCAGGGCTGAACTGCCTGTTCCAGTAGGCCTGTGCCCTTCCTCAGTGTGCTGCATCGTAAGAGCACTGTGTCCCACCCCAGACCCCATCCTGAACTGGCTTTTCACTTGCCTTTTCAACTTGGAACTGCCAGACAGAAAAACAAAGCATCAGAGATAGCGGAAGCAGATGACTTAGAACAAAGTAATTAAGAAGCCGTGTTTACTTCTTGGATTCTGAAGCCTTTCAAGTTCAAGTTTGAACACTGAGGCTTGGGTGGCGTATCCTGACTCTGGTTCACGGCCAAGAGTTGGGTGTGTCCAGTAGAGAGAAGTGATTTAAGAATAATTTAAGTTGGAGTATCCCCAAATGAACACTACCCCAGATGCATAAGGTTAACGTCCGGCTTTGCAAGGTCCTACCAGACATTTACGAAAGAGAAACTCTGCTTATCCCCACTGCTGCCTAAAGTCTTGCCATTCTGGAGCTACCTGGGTGGCACTGATATCCAGGCAAAGGCTGCTATTGCTGGGGTCTCCTGTCTACTACCTACAACTCTGATTCTTGCCAGTAAAGTCTTGATTATCATCAAGAAGAGAGATTATGTATTAAAATAAAGGCTTAAGTAACTAGGGCAGGGGCAGTGGGTTTGTGGTGACTTTGATAAACCTCCCAAATAGTCCTTGCTGTGGATCAGAAGAGGACTTTAAAGACGCTGGTGCCCAGGCTGCTGACCCGAGGTCAGCCTCTGGGGCTCACGTGGTAGAGGGAGAGAACCAACTACTCCAAATTGCCCTCTGACCATCACATGTGTGCTATGGCACGTATGTACCTACATGCACATCCTCCAAATACTAACTTTATAAATGAATGCTAAAACATTCTTGCTGAGTCACATACCTGTAATTGCTGTGAGTTCGAGGCCTGCCTTGTCACCATAGCAAGGTCGAGGCCAGCCAGGGATACATAGTGAGGCCCTGTCTCAGAAAACAACATAAAAACCCAAAGAACTATAAACACCTTATGATAATAACCTCAGAAACTCTGAAGATGAAGGTTAAAACCTGTCCTGTTAGTGCTGGCTAATGAGCTCATTTATCTTGTGGCCAGAAAACTTGTGTGTAGTGTGATGTGTGTGGTGTAATATATGTATGTGTATGATGTGATGTGTGTAGTATGTGAATGTGCAAATGGTGTATGATGTGTGGGTATGATGTGTGGGTATGATGTGTGTGTAGTGTGATGTGTATGGTGTGTGTATGTGTGTGTTATGTGTTTTAGGAGATGCAAAATTATTTCAGTTAGGAGTTCAGTTTTTCTTTCCAATAACAATGATTACAGGGCATCACCATGTTCCTATTCCTGCTGAGACAGTTCTGTGGCTGTCCAGGCATTGTAACTGCCCTGTGCTGTGGTGGACCATCAGAGAACAGGCCTCTTTAGGTCAGCGTCACAACTCTCCCCCCACACTCTTTTCCCCTTCTGGGATCTTAGCTGTTTTTTCAGGGTGTTCTTCCCCCCGCCCCCATCTTGAAGTCTACTCTCAGCCTCTCTTCTGGAGCTGGCTAACTTGGAACATAAGTCATGGCCTGCCATCATGAGGCTGTTCCTGAAAAAGTCTCTGTGCATCCATGCTGGGAAACTTTGAGGACCATCTTCCCAGTGGTTGATTTATCCAGGGGGATTCTGTAGGTGAGTCACATGGTTTCTCTGTGCAGCAGACAGTACTAATCCCCAGCAGGACTGTAGCACATTCATGAAGACCTCACCCTCTGTTTCTGGGGTCACACTCCTGTCGGTGTGAGGGGCTCAAGTGCAAGTATTTTTCCTCTAATTCATCCAGCATTTATATACCTATCTTCTGCCAAGCTGTGAAGTACAAGATAAACGGGAACTTGAGGATCATATTGTACCTGAGTTATATCACTGGTAGCCTCCGGAGAAAGCCTGTTCAAGAAGCTAAAAGAAGGTAGCTAATGACAATGTTTTTCTCTGAGGTGGAAGTGAGCTAAACATCTGCTTTTATAATAGTCTGCTTGCCTGGATAGGCTATGCCGTTTTGTTCTTCCAGAAGCCTTTCTGCAAATATACGGGTGCATTTCAAGGGCTCAGGACTTCCTGTTTTGTGATTTTAAAAAGAATGCCTTTGGAGGGTGGTGATGTTCACAGAATTCTGTGTTGTTTATAAGCATTCCTAGCCTCCAGATTATCATAGAGAAAGATTGATTAGGAAGCTCCACAGGATAGAAAGCAGATGGCAGGGCACAGCATACTGTTTTTCTCTTTCTGGGCAGTGTTTGTTGACACTATGGTGAGGTACAATGAACCAGTGTTAGAGTCGAGGGACAAGAGGTACAGCGTAAGCACACTACAGAGTACACAAAAGTCTGTTCCAGCCACTTCTTTCGACTTTACACCTTCCGTCCCAGAGAGCTTCCAAAAATCAGACCACAGTAAAGAAACCGGGGATCTAGAGATAGAATTCAGACGGAGAACACACCTTGTTCCACAGAAAGGCAAGGAAGAACAGAAACACTGAGATGAACCTCCTAAGACAGACTGCCACAAGTTTCATGAACAATTTGATGGATAAAAATATTTCAGGGCATCTGTTGTGGGACATTAGTTGAAGATGCACTTGTTACATTTTCTTGTGCTGTGGAACATTTGTTTCATGATGCAAAGGTGGGTTGCGTTCTTTTATGCTGCATTTGTTTAACTATGTGAAGCCGTGTTACTGTGCCTGCCTAAAACACCTGATTGGCCTAATAAAGAGCTGAACAGCCAATAGTGAGGGAGGAGAAAGGAGAGGCGGGGCTGGCAGGCAGAGAGAGTAAACAGAGGAGAAATGTGGGAACAGAAGATTGAGGAAGGAGAAAAGGAGAGGAGGCTATGGGGGGGTAGCCACCCAGCTACACAGCCACCCAGCTACACAGCCACCCAGCTACACAGCCACCCAGCTACACAGCCACCCAGCTGCGCAGCAAGCCACACAGTAAGAAGTAAAGACAGGTACACAGAAATAGAGAAAGATAAAAGCCCAGAGGCAAAACATAGATGGGATTATTTAAGTTAATCTCTGGCTGGAAACAAGCCAAGCTAAGGGCAGGTACTCATAAGTAAGAATAAATCTCCATGAACATGGTTATTTGGGAGGTGGGTCCCCAAAGAACAGAAAGAGTTAAAAAAAAAAAAAAAACCAAACAGGCATTACTAGCAGATGGAAGGATTTTGTGCCAGTTACAAGCAAAAGCTGTATTTCTGGAGTCTAATATTTGACTCAAAGCATCAGCTTTAAAAGTCTGGGCTTAGACTTTTGTCGGCTCATGTTCATGTCTTGAGCAATTGTGCGTGTCTTTGAAGTTGGAGTCAGTTCAGCTTTCACATGGAGAAGCGAGGCTACATAAAGCCCTCCTGGCATAATACCCTGTGACCAGAGGCTGATCTCCTGAGCTTGAGTCATCACTTCTGTAAAATGGAGCCATAAATAGACTTTGTTCTCAGAGGGATTATCTGATAGGCGGTGAGGCGACAGAGTATTTTTCAGGAAGGAGAGTGTCATTGCGTGTTTTAGCCTATATTTCACAGAACCTCTTGATTTTGGCAGGTTTTCACAGTGCCTCGTTTTGAATAGATTTGAATTTTCATGATATGTAAATTATTAGAGGTGACAGTTGGTGATGGTTCCCTGCTCTTCATTCAAGCTGGGGCTGTGTCGTTTCCTAGTAAGCCAAGACTTGCTCTTAAACTCTGTAATGTGTGGAGTTGGTGGTAAGCGTGATAGTCAAAATGCTGCTGCTTTCCTTAAACGCTTCAGGAAAGCCAGACAGAGCCTCACATTTCTGTGTAATTAGCCTGTGGTTTCCCACAGTGTGGCTGTGGACTAGAGTGGAGGATGGCGTGATCTAGTGGCTCATGGACTGTGTACTCAGTAGCCTCCTGAAAGGGACAGGCGTTTCATTTTGAGTGCTTGCTCTTTCCGATAACTCAAAGAATAATTATGGCTTAGCTTGTGCTAATATCTCTCTATTCAATAAAAAGAGGGAATCTTGGCTGGCTAACAGGACTGAGCTAGATTTAATAATTTAAAGTGAATTTACTCCTTCTTTTACCAAATGATACTGACTTTTGGTTTGAAATTACTCTTACAGTTAGCTTGAGGGACAACAGAGAGGGAGAAAAACCAGTAAATAGGTATAGTCCAACAGACAACAACACACAGATATTTGTGAAGAAACCACCAGGCTCAGTAAAGATCGGGAAACAGTGGCTTCATATATCCTCATAACATATCCATATATCTACATATCCATAACACATCTATATACATACACACATCCATATCACTCATATACATATACACATTCATATACACAACCCTCTAAATATATACACATGCATCCACATTCATATATACACCCATATCCATATACACATACAGATACATATTCATATACATATACTATGCACACTTTAATTTTTTTAAGAGGTAAAGTTGAGACTTGAAGGCAAAGCACTGACTGGATGTTGTGGTCCAGCACAGTCCTTCTTCAAAGTCTTGGTGCTCCACTGCTGAAGACCTGAACAGAGTGGGTAGACAGAAAGGACCACATGGGCCTTCGGTGATGCTGATGCTGGGATCTAGATAGACAGAGAAGACTTCATGGGCCTTCTTGATGCAGATTTTGAGATCTGAGTCTATAAAAAGGACTCAATGCACCCTTTCTAATGCAAATGTTGAGATCTGAGTAGACAGAGGGACTGCATGGGCCTTCTGTGATGTGAATGTTGGGATCTTTCAGTTTCCATGTGGGGTGTAAGGCTTCCCTCTTCTAAGCTCAGCAATGCTCCATGCTCCCATTAGGCACTGGTACTTACATTTGGCTCTGGAATTTGGCTCGCTTTTCCTCTTGGCAGCAAAGTAGATGCTGACTTTGAAAAGGCACTGGTGTTGTGATAAAAAGCTGCCCTGTGTATCCATTTCAAAGACAGCAGTCAGGTTTCTTTCTTCATCATGTGTAGAGCATCAGAGCCATGTTCACACCATCAGTCCCTAATGCTGGGGCTATTCCACTGGCCAATAGAAGAGCAGTCTGCATTCTCCTTTGAGCAAAGCCTGAGTTGGGTGGCAGTGGGTGCAGACACTTGGCTGTTTACAGGAAGCCTCGCTTTGATAGATGGTCAGGCAGCTTGAGCTACTCAGACCACCAGTGGCAGCTGAGGTGGTGAAGTGTGTCATTTTCTTTAGCACCGTTCTGGGCAGCAAGAGGGAGCAAAGCCCAGGAAATAGACCTGTAATGATGGTGGGAAGAGTGGCTGAAGCAAAGTTCCTCATTTCCTTAGGCTGCTCAGTCATTCCAGAGCTCAGAGGGCTTGGAATCTTAGCATAAGAGACCAGGGAAGGGGATAGCTTAAAGGTGTTGCCTGCATGTGTGCTTTCCAATGCTATCCTTAAGAATGCTCATCCAATAGGACCCAAGTTTGCTTCCTAGTGCCCACGTTGGGTGACTAACAACCAACTCCAGGTCACAGGAGATTCAACCCCTTACCCCTCTGTGGGCATTTTTACTCATGAGCACATACACGTAATTAAAAATAAATCTTAAAAAAATTGCTCTTCCAGAGCTGGAGGGAGGATTCAGTGCAAGGCAAGCACCAAGGCCCAAGTTCTGTCTCCAGAAGCCTGCTAAAAAAAGACCCAGGTGTGTTGGAGCATTTGTAATCCCAGCACTGTGGAGGCAGAGGCAGGCAGGTCCCTGGGACTTTCTGGCCAGCCAGCCTAGGAGAGTCATGAATCTCAGGCTAGTGAGAAGCTTGTCTCAAATTCTCAAAAAAAAAAAAAAAAAAAAAAAAAAAAAAAAAGGTAAATGATCCCTGAAGAATTAGTCCCCTGGCCTCTGCTTGAACGTGGACACACACCCACACGTATATCATAGAAACTCACTTTCTTGCTGGTGTAGGGTGTTGGTGAAGGCCGGGGAAGCCAAGACGGAACGTAACTGTTTGCCTGCTCAGTATCAGCCACTTTATGGTTGTCTTGCTTGTGCCCCAGTATTAGCCAGCTCTGTGTCTTGCCTCCCCTGGGCCCCTCTTATAGGACTTCGAGTTTCCTGTCCCCAAGTTCCAGAGTCATTGCTTACTTACTGTTTGGAACCCTGATGGTCCACCTTTTCAGCTCAATTGCTGCACTCCATTGCCCTTTGGAATGAGTAATTCCCTCCCTTAAGATGACATGGTGCCTATGTGTTCTTGGACAGTGTATGCAGTTATTGCTTGTTTTAGCATACCCTTAGCTTCCCACACAGAGCAGTTCCTCATTCATCCTACAATCCACTGCCAAGGTCCCCGCAGAGAAGTTTCTCCATATATGCTAACTCTGGTAGAGCCTTTTAAACAATGATGAGTGTAACCTCTAGCACCATAAAAATTAAACAAAAATCCTCAGAAGCAACAATGTGTAGTAAAAATTAATTTGAAAAATTTCCTTCCATATACTGGTAGCAAAGTACTTTACTTTTATAGGTCTCTCCTGTGCTGTAAAACTCTTGAGCGTTCTAAAAATATTTTAAAAAGTAGGCATTTAGAACCTCTTTAATGAACTATTTCCAAATGTGACTGAGATGTTTGAGGCTTTTCCTGCATCAGACGTAAAACCAGTGTTGGGTGCTGAGGACCAGGAGACTTGGAATTCTTGGTCCACAGATGGACAGGTGTGTTGGAGTTCTACACCTGTGGTACGTGATACAGTTCTTGGGAAGACCCAGGGCAAAAGGTTAAAGTTCTTATTGGGCGTCTTGTCTGGACTTGAAAGTACTTCCTGAACTCCCGGGAAATAACTGGTGCATCTCTAGCTCCTTCTGGACTTGAACTTGGAGTCTTCTGCAGTTACGAGGGCTCCACCCAATTTACCTCCATTCACCAGACATTGGAAGTCTGCAACCTAGACCACAGCTTTATCCCAGCTTTCCCAGAACTTTACATTAGTTGATTTCTCAATGCCTTGCTTTATGGAAAAGAGCATCTCTGATGAGTCAAGAAAGCAAAGGCTAAAATCAAGAGTTAAAAAGGGTTTGGGGACCAAAAAAGAGCTATTATTGCATTTGCTCCTAAGAGTTTAGCTCCAAATGCGTCTATTAGAATGTGTTATTAGGTTTCAGCATTATATTCCAACTTAGATTGATTGTGAGAATTGTTCTAAATTAATCTTTGAATTTTCACATGAGTGTGCATGTTGAACATACTGGATGAGGAAGTTTTGAATTCTAACTAAAAAATATTGCGTTCATCTATGTTCAATATGCCGTTCAGTGCAAGAATCTATTTCTTTTTCTGCTTGGCTCATGCCAATGTGTTTTGCCTGCAGTATAGAAAAGCATTAGTTAAGGCTGTAGGCAGGATCCTTCCTGGTCAGTTTCAAGTTGACCACGTGAGTGAGTAGTGAGACATCTAATAGCTGTGCCGGAGTCTTGGCACAGGGGTCTTTTACTCCTAGCTTGGTTCTCTGCGGCTCAGCAAAGGCTAACACACAGAATGACTTCAAGGCTTCCTTCAAACTTCATGGTGTAGTGCCGTTTTCGTTAGGCCTTATCTGACTTCACTAGAGTCAACTCAGAACTGTCAGTGACTCCTTCCACAGTTCTGACTGCTGGAATTTGCTTTAAGCAGAGTCTAAGAGGGTTAAGTGATCAGGCCCCCTTCAAAGTGACACAGTTGCAGGCCTCAGCACATTTGTGATGTATCGAACACCTACATGTTCCTTAGAAAGCATTGAGGTGTGTGTGTGTGTGTGTGTGTGTGTGTATTAAAAGCCGAGAAAGCTAAATATTCAACTTATTGGTGAATTAGAAAGAGGAGAAACAGGGATGAGCTGAAGGGGAGAAAGGGAAGAAATGTTAAAAGTCACATGGGATTGTTAAGGAGTCGTAGATACCCAGAATCTTCCAGGACTCCAGAACTTCAGAGATAATCTTGTAAAGGGGGAACAATACATCCCGCTGTTAGAAGCCAGGTAATGCTTCCTGGAGTTTGCCACCCTGAGGGAACGGGAAGCCTCTGAGTGAGTCTCAGTGATCCAGTGGGCTGAGTGAGAGGGAAAAAGTCAAGTTGACAATGTTAACAGTTTCTAAGGTCTGTAGCCCCCCAAGGCCTCCATTATCTACTTTAAGGGCAAATGTGTGTTAAAGCAACAAGATCCCTCCCTCCTGCCTCCCTCCCCTTCCCGATTGTCTGGCTTTCTAATGAGGCAAAGTCGGCTATGCTGCACAGCCATCGAGAGATGCACACAGTTTATTTTTTTTCCTGATACAATATGGTTAATGGAAGTGAGAAAGGTCTTCAGGCTTAAAAGGTGGGAAGTGATGGCACAGACACAGGTTCTATATCATGTGCATCTGAATTTTTTCTGGCCTTGTATTCTGCTCAACACCAAGGGAGTCCCAGGGAAATGTTAAAAGTATTTGTTGCTCTGTCACAATCACCACTTACTCAGGTAAACTTATGAATAAGATGAGATTTATGAAGAGCTCATGAGCATCTATTAGAGAAAACTTACATACTACGTACGGTTCATGTGATTACCCCAGATTGCTAGCTTCAGGAAGGCAATATCTTTGGTAGTCTGAACAATCTGACAGTGGAGGCTTGTGTTTATCCTGGGATCTGTGGTTGCTCCTCCCTCTGTGGGAGTGATTGCTGATTGCTGGTCAATTGTCTTGGAGGTCTCAATAGAAATGACACATTGTCAAACCTTTTTCCTGGAGCCTAAGGACAGATCACCTGAGCACATCTTTCCTCAACAATTAACTTCAGTTTAGAAGACATTAGAGCCTTTTGGAAGACATTTACTAGCGAGAGAGGGATTTGTTGAAAGACTGAATCCCAGCCCTTCAGATGAAGGATGGAAACAGAATCCATGTGTCTTCTCCGAATTTACTGTTTATGTTCCCGTTTTGCCAGCAGTGAAACTTCAGGCTTCTCACAGACAGGAACCTTTAACCCAAAAGCTCACACAATCACTAAAAGCTTGGGCTGCTCTCTGGGCTTCAACAGTGAGGACTATTAGGTGGTTAACACATAATAGGCAAGGTTTAGCAGGGTGGAAGAAAAGAAAATTGTGGAAACAGCTTTAGCTATTGACTAATGAGATGTGAAAAGGGAACCAGTTAGGAGAGGGTTGGCTCTTGCTCCCCTCTCCTCCCCCTTTCTTCCCTCCCCTCCATTCCTCTCCCCTTCCCCTCCTCTCCTCTCAGACTGGTATATTCTGAAGTGAGTGTAAGAAAAATTTTGAGCCATGCAACGAATATGTGGATCATAGAGAACCCAGAAAGTTTAAACAAACTTACACAAATCGTGCTGTCTTGAGCCTAGGCTAAGCCTTAAACTTCCTGTGAAGCTGAGGATGACCTCCCTGCCCTTTTAGGTGCCACATTTACAGCGCGTTTCACCATGCCCAGTTTATGGATGTTAGGAATTGAACCCAGACTTTGTGCCTGTTAGGCAAGTATTCTCCTAACTGAGCTACATTCTCAGAGCTCAGCAATGCTGTTTTCTAATCAATAACTGTCATTATTAATTTGCTACTTGCCAATTGTTTATAATCAGACTTTGGCAACTATGGGTGGCTTTCATTTAGTTCCTCACAGCCCCAAAGGCACCACCATGCCACTTCTAAAAGTCATGGGGTTTTTTGGTTTGTTTGTTTTGTTTTTTGTTTTTATACTTTTTTTTTTTTTTCAGCCAAGCTCTGAAATTCATAAGGGCGGGGAGCTCTGGGGATGGTCAGAGATCTCAATCTTCATGAGAAATCCCTTGTCAGGCACAAAGTGAAGCGGTTTTCCCGTAGGGGCTGGTAAAAATACACACACATTAGTAAAGTAAATCAGGGTGGGGAGTAGGGGGAGACACTGCTAGCCGAGCTGTCCAGTGAGAACTGGAAATGTTTGTGCACACCAGACAGTGTGTCTGGCTACCTCGAGGGAGGGTCCCTGTTTGGTCTGGGAAAACAGCTCTGTGTTTACTACCAGGGAAGGCCTATGGCTGAGTGACAATGACCAGGCACCACCATCAGGAGGGCCTCTGTTCTCAATGTCAGTCTCATTAGGATGACTAGGAACACTTCTCTCCCTCAGCATGCCTCTCCAAGACAGAGCAACCCAAAGATTTGTTCCTGTCAGAGGGGCAACCAGCTCTGAGGCTGGATACTTGAGAAGATGTGGTCTTCAGTGGAAGTTGGGTACCCAGTGGGTGTCATTATTATTAAAGCAACTCAAGCTGTCACATTATTTCTCTTCTCTGAGGACTTTCAGGGATCTCCCTGCATGAACAGAAGGTTTGGCCTACTCCAGAGGGCTCTGCTCAATATAGTTTTGCTTCCTGAACAAAAATTATTTTTGGTATAGACATCCAAGAAAGA
Organism: Phyllotis vaccarum; assembly: GCA_033318265.1. Lineage (NCBI taxonomy): Eukaryota > Metazoa > Chordata > Mammalia > Rodentia > Cricetidae > Phyllotis > Phyllotis vaccarum. The sequence continues at coordinate 28,718,246 of JARWLC010000010.1, read as the reverse complement.
GGGCAGTGTATCATGCGTGTGGAGAGACACCAATGGTAAAAAGCTAGACCCAGTGGCCTGGGTGTAGTTTTGACTTCAGCTTTCTGTGAAGCGAGGTCCTATTCAAGCCATAGAAACCCACCGGTTTCCTCATTGTGGCTGTTTGATGAAGTGCTGGGAGCTGTGGTAAGCAATCCCCCATGCCCTTCATCTCAGTGACCAACCCCAGGCTGGACTGACCAGATGACTTTGATAATGACTGTTAAGATCAGGCACACGATGGAATCAGAGTTGTTAGTTTTGTGTATATAAAACATATTTTTAAAATGTGATAAGGTTTGCCAAGTGGCTTAGGGAAGAGAAGGGCCTGCTGCACACCTGACAACCTGAGTTCACCCCGAAACACATTGTGGGAAGGAGGAAAATGACTCCTGACAGTTGGCCTCTGATCTCCACCTGCCCTCTGTGCCAAGCACAGACCACACTTCATGCATGCGTGCACACACCCTGCTATCAACATCATAGTAGTAATAATAATAATACTCTCAGAAGTGTCTTATGAAACATGAAACAGATAACTCTGCATGATATAATTCAGGTTACACTTCTGTGATCTTCTAGATCACAGATAAACCAACTCTGTGGTACTGCATTGAAAATCTACAACCTAAAGATCCACATATCATGTCATATGCCAAGAGACATTGACCTTGTTTTTGGGATGCTTCATTGAATTAGTACATAAGAAGGGGAGGAGATCCAGGAGAAACCTCGTTCAGAAGTCCTTGGGGGTAAAACACAAGTTAGACAGATAGTAATGAGGTAGTCAGTCCTGTTAAATAAGAGCCGTTAGAGTAAGGCATTCTGAAATGAGGTCAGGAATAGTTGAGAAAGTATAAAGAAAGGAAATGGGTAGGGAGCACGTGCGTGCACACACACACACATACACACACACATACATGCACACACACATACACACACATACATATACACACACAAACAACAGACACCTACATAAACACACAAACACACACACATACATATATGGACACATATACACACAAACACAAATACATGCACACATACATATACACATACAAACACACACATATGTATACACACACACCATACCCACTCACACACAAACACACACATGTACGCACACACACTACACACATACACACAAACACACACCACACACATACAAATACACCACACACACTCACACAAATGCACACACACACACACAAACACACACACATTACTAGCAGACTCAAAGAAGTCTGTGTATGTTTTACATGTACATGTACACTTGGATTTTATGAGAGTCAACATTGTTTTTTCTTCTGTAAAGATTTGTGACTTTTTTCTATGTAGGAAAGATGGCTCGGCAGTGAAGGGATTTCTGCCTTGGCTGATGACCTGAACTGGATCCCTGATACCCACTTGGTGGGAGGAGAGAGCCAACTCCCACAGAGCTGTCCTCTGACCTGCATACATGAGCTCCTTCTTGAACACATACACTAAAATATAATAAAAAGCTGAAGGCTCATGCTTTCTTGCATTGTTATAGAAAAAGATTTTAAAGGGCAAGTTGGATGAGCAGAGAAGAAACAATAACCTCATGCCACCCTATTTCAATATCCGCGCATCTAGAACATACAAGTCCTTTACCGCTAACACAATTAGTTTAACAAGGATCGCCAACATTAGTGTACACTTTCCAGGAGGGCATGTAGGTTGCCAGTGTTATTTCATATTTGTGTAAGTCATAAATCCTAGGAATACTTGCTTGTTCATTGAAAACTTTGGAGTACCCCTTCCCCACTGATTCACTTTTCTGTGGAGCACCCTCATCTACTAAGACAGTGTGCTGCATTGAAGAGACGCACGGGTGCTTTTCTGGGTTGCTGGTATCTACAGGTGGGATCGCCCGACCCAGTCCAGAATAGGCAGGTACTGAACACAGGAAGACTGTTATCTTCCACCGGGGAGCTGGGGAGAGGGCTTCTTCACCTGTCATCTGCTCCGTGACTTGTTACTGATGCCACTTTCTCCCTCATTTGATGCGTCACATCTAAGTAGAAGCGGTGTGTTTTATCTGTCAGGTCTGAATTCTTTTCCCCTCCCCCATCTCTTTCTCCCTCCCTCTTCCTCCCTCCTTTCCCTTCACCTCTCTTTCCTTTATGTCGTCCCCCCTTCTTCTCCCCCACCCCTGGCCTTTGTACGGAACCCGGGACCTTGTACCTGCTAGGAAGGTGCTGTGCTATTGAGCCGCAGCATTTCACCTCATCTTTGGCTCAGGGGAGAATTTCTTTCTGGAAGCTCAACTGGGTGGAGACAACGAGGTGGGGAAGTTCTCTGTGAATTACCCACTGTTCTTCCTTCTAGTGACCATGACCTGGGGCTGTCTGAGCCCTCAGGCATCCTGTGATACAGTCTGAGAGTCCTCAAGGATATGGCCTGCTTTACTAGCATTTGATCTTATCTTTAAAACTCTGGTGCCCGGGCAGTGCCAGGCACACAATAGGAGATCCATAAAAGACAGGTGACAGGGCTGTTTAACCAGATTTACTAACTCCTGCTGTCCTAAAAAAATGTCTCAATAATAAGTGTACTCATGTTTGCAGAAAGGCAGAGGGTGAGTTACGGAATGTGCTTAGTACCGAGCACAGCACCTGTGCTCACTCAGACTGCAGTGTCTCTGTCACGTGAGGCCCAAACTACACGGGACATTAGAGATGCACAGTTCTGAGACTGGAAGTGGTGTGAGTCTGACCCACCTGATTTAAGCATGAATTGACTTCGGTTAGTGTTGCTGCAACAGCTCCTAACATTCAGTATGGTTAAGAAGGGTTCAGAGCTCTTTAAACACAAATCACCATCAGGACTGTGACCCAGGAGCTTGGCATGTTAGGTATGCACTCTGCCTGCCGCTCATCCACACCCAAATTGTCAACTTTTAAACTTGGTGCCTGAGATCTCTCATTTAAAAAAAAAAAAATTTTTTTTTTGTTAAGATTCATGTGTGAGTGTGCATGTATGTGCTCACACACATGTGCCGGAGTTGGGACTCTGATACCACATGGGTCCCCAACTCAGATCTTGAAGCTTGGCAGCAAACACCCTTAATCATCTGGCCCTCTCACTGGACTCTCATTGTTTTTAGGACACCTTCTACTTGGTTCCTTGGTCTACTCTTTTGCCTTCCAGGGAAGACATCAGTTGAGCTAGCAGCTGCCCATGACTAGCAGAGATGCTCTGACGGAGAAGTGATGGGCAGATTGAGAGTCTTTATTTTCAGAAAAGTTGGTGAGAAGATAAAGCCCAGTTCTGCCTCAATCAGGCTGCTGCTGGGAGGTACTGGCTGTTTACTGTTACTGACAGCTTTTTATAAGATGGGCACTGTTCTCAGGACTAAGACACTGGTGTAGCTCAGTGAGTAGCATGCTTGCCTGGCATGCTCCCCCCCTCAGTGTTGCATAAACCAGGAGAGGAGGTGCAGAGATGGAGCAGTTTAAGGTTTTTGATGGGTTTATAGAGACAGGTTATCTCTATGTATGGGGCACAGTGGGATTAAGTACTTCAGAAATGTTAGGTGAACTGATTTTCACATCGGGGCTCTCTTTCATACTAGACTATTTCTTCTGTTTCAATTCTCTTACAAGTTTGGATCACATCTAGAGTAGTTATTTATCGTAGACTTTTTAATCTGGAAGAGAATTTAGAGAGCACCTTGTCCTCAGCATTAGTTGGTTGATTAGAAATTCGAGGCTCATAGAGAAGTGACTTTCCCAAGATCACAGAGCTCTTTAATGCTAACTTCAAACCCCGTATCCTTCCTTCTGTATTTGTACGTTTTATGTTGCTTTTTCATTTTTAAAATGACACAAAATCAGAGTAGTTAGCTTTTCATCCCTGACTACTTTACAGAACAGGAAACAAAGACACTTCTTAGAAATAATAGATCCCAAGTCCTTATTTAATGCTTATCACTAATGCTAGCTTGCTTAGACTCTACAGTGTCAGAGGCCCAGACCTTTGCTTACTTCATTAATCTGGAGCCTGGCTGCACCCAGATAAAAGTAATAATAGGTGTTATCTGCTTTTCATATTCTGCCCTCACCAGGGTATTTTGGCTGTGGTTATTTCCGGAGTCCATGGAGACAACCTTGGCTGAATCACTTAAAACACTTTTTAATCACAACTGAGCACCTTTACCACCAAAAGAACTCCTTTTAAAAGTGTCCAATATGTTCGACAGACTAGCATCAAACAGGATCGGAAAACTAGCAGCAGGCAGCATTAGGCAAGGAAAAAAGAGACGAAAGGCTTAGTTATGAGTGACTGTTTGGCAAACAGGGCTTCCTAAGTCCTCACCCCAAGGCTGCCAGCGGAGAAGCAGAGAACCTTCTGAGGACCTTGGAAATGGTGAAATGAAACAATGAAGCGAGGCCTGGGTTCTCCGGAGAGGATGCAGAAGCTAGTGCGCTAGCCATATATGGCATCGTGGGCTGGGCGCTGTGGGCGTTGGAAGCCTAGGGCCGCAATGGAAATAAACCTGTTGAAAACCAAATAAGATGAACACCACGGAGCACAAAAGAAGGAAGGAAGGCGACCATCACTGGCCCTCTGAGCCTTGGGTTAAAATGAGAATTCTGTCCCCTTCTAAGAATAAGCCTTCCAGCACTCGCTTCAGGAAGTCCCATTGCTTCAGTTTGGATGGCGAATATGAAAAACAAAGCGATTGTTTGTTGACACGTATTCCAGCAGGTGCGGTTCCATTCTAAACAAGAAACCGCTATTGTTTTCAGGAATCTGGGTGATGAGTGTCTTAGAACATGAAGGGCCTGGCCCCCCAGGGGGACACCAGGGTACTGTTTTCCACTTGGTGGTTCTCATCCTCTGTGTCCTTAGGATTAGTGGCTCTGTAGGTGTATGGGAGCTTCAAAAGGGAAATCTAGTCTGAGCATGTAGCTTGCTTAGCACAGTGCTTGTGCAGCATGCAGAAGACCCTGGGTTTGAGTCTACACTCAGGAAACAGAGTGTAGTGGCACACACCTTTAATCTCAGCAGCTATGAGATGGAAGCCGGAGGATCAGGCGTTTAAGTTCATCATCAATTCAAAATCACACTCAGATACATAGTTTAAGGTCAATCCGGGCTACACCGAGACTGTCTCAAAAAAGAAAAGCTGGTCAGAGTGAGGAGTGACTTTGGAATTAAAGGTCCGGGGTGACCTGCTCTTGATAAAAATCACCGGATACCTGAGGCTCAGTCTTTCTCCCAGATGACCTAGGGGAAGAGGCAGTGAGGGCAGAGAAGAACACGGGAGACAGGGGAGGACTGTGCTGGGCAAAGGCACGCAGGATGACCCTTCCTTTCTTCCAGCACTGACACCTCCCTTGCCTGGCCTTATTTGTGAGATGCGGAGTGCAGCCATGATTTATGGTCAGCATCCAGCAGTAATCCCTCCCCTGGCTCTCTCCTCATCCTTCTCAGCACAGAGGCACTAAATATCCAATCCGACTGGGGATGCCTGGCTGCTGGAACACTAGGAACAAGGGTTGTGTTAGCCTCTCAATTTACTTTTTCCAAACCATGATAAATTCAGGCACAAATGGCAGCAGAATGAACTGTGAAAACGCCACCATTGTGTGCAGGTACAAATGCTGTTGGCTCAGATGTGTTTCAGTGGTTTTCTTAGAGCCGATTTTCTTCACTAGAGGTTGAATGGATTTCTTTCCATGCTTTAATTTATTGTGTGTGTACATGTACTCATGTGTGTATGTGTGCTGGTACATGTATACCACGGTGTAGGTGTGGAGGTGAAGAGGATTCAGGATTCAGAACTCTCCTTGTGGGCCTGGGGATTGAACTCAGGTAGTCAGGCTTAGCTGCAGTCACCATTACCTGCTGAGCTATCTCACCTGACATTCTCTTGCATGGTTAAGGTTTAGATGAGAGATGAGCGACTTGAACACAATGCTGCTGCCAAGTGGAAGAAGAAACTATTCAATCTGAAAGGGCATCGGTGTTTGGGTATCTGTGATTTCAATATCTTCTGCCAGAATCTCCTCTATTTTTCATCACTACTATCACTGAATAATACTTAATTGATGTATGCAGTATGTCTCACGTAGAGTGGGAAAGCAGGATGCAAATACTATGATGGAGCCAGAATTATCTAGATAACTGTCGTGCAAATGCACATCAATGGGTATAAGTCATTCTGAAATGTGTTAGCTGTTAACAACTCAGTGTTGTCAGCTGTATTTTGTTTTTTGTATTTTTGATAAAGTGAAATAGTGACTTGTTGACAAACGCTATAAGAAATGAATAGGCAGTCACGAAATATAATCTGTTCTTCCTGGTCTCTTGGGTCTACTACATACCCGCTATAGCTCCCCTACGGGCTTTGTCCAGGCTGAAGCTTAAGCATCTTAAATAATCTGTCTCTTTTGTGCTGGATGGTGGGGAACACGCAAGGCATTGTACTGTAAGATGGCACCTCGCATTGAAAGGATCTCCCATTTTTTCATCTATTTCCTTTCTTCTCTTCCCAGGGTCTCTAAAAGCTGAGTGTACTCATCTGAGGTTCCCAAACCCATTAACATAGTCCACACTTCCGTCCCTAAGGAACGGGTGCTCAGGTGGAGGTACGGAGAACCAGGCACAGTAGCTAAGAGGACTGGGTGCTCCCTTGATGGGTCAGAGGAAACATGGCAGCTATTTTTTGGGTCTTCTTAGACAAGTCATCTGTTGCTTTCAAGCTTAAATGTCACAGGCGAATGTTAAGGCTGAACGAGATGATAGAGGTGAAGTTCTGATGACTTTGGGAAGTGAAGAAGAAAGGCCCAGGTCTGCCTGGGAGCCACAGAGGAAGGCAGGGTTTGGGGTGGAGGCACTTGGAAGAAGCTCAGTGCAATGGAGCTGGGTGTTGAGAAACAGATTGTGACGAATGAAATCCATCTGTCTTAGAAGGAAGAGAGTTGCTTCAAGTGGTGTGTGAATGCTAGTCAGGTCTCCTCAGGTCAGGGCATCCAGATGATGACAGGAAATTCTGCCATAGGGTAAGACGTCTCTTCTTCTCTCTTCATGGATTGCACAGAAGGAAGGATTATGTCCACTTGTGGTTTCAGAGACTTCAGACATAGTTGCTTGGTATTTCTGGGTCATGATGAGGCTAATCATCATGGCCAGGAGCATGTGGCAGAGCCATACTGCTTAGCTTGTAGACACTGGAATAGAGGGACAGAATATAAAGATATAGAGGGGTGTGTGTGTGTGTGTGTGTGTGTGTGTGTGTGTGTGTGTGTGTGTGTGAGAGAGAGAGAGAGAGAGAGAGAGAGAGAGAGAGAGAGAGAGAGAGAGAGAGAAGGATCTCATTATAACTTGAAAGTCATTCCCCAGTAATTCACTTCTTCCAACTCAGTCTCTGCTCCCAAATTTAAACCCAAATTCTTATAATTATGAACCTTGCTTGTCTCTGGATTCTTCCCAGTATAAAGCAGTGGACAAATATTGTCATTACAATAGAAGTTACTTAAAGCAGAGAAAAGAGCTAGGACTACAACAGACTGAGCTTTGTAAGCTAATTCAGTCCTTAGTTGTCTTTTGTTAAAAATTATTTTAATTTGATGTATATGGATATTTGTCTGAGTGTATGTCTGTGACAATATGCATACAGTGTCTATGGAGGCCAGAGAGGGCGTTGGATCCCCTGAAACTGGAGTTACACACAGTTGTGAGTAGCCATGTAGGTGCTGGGATCCAAACTCTAGTCCTTTGCAAGAGCAGCCAGTGTTCTTAACTGCTGAGCCATCTCTCCAGGTCCCATTGTTAACTTTAAAATGTGAGGATCAAGAGGTAGAGGTGACATAGCAATCAAGAATGCTAGCTGCTCTAGCAGAGGACTCAGTTAGGTAAGCAGTACCCACAGGTGGCCACAACTACTTGTAACTCCAACTCCAGGGGATCCAACACCCCCTTCTGACATCTTTAGGTATTGCATTCAATTGTAAAGGTGCACAATGACACACACATGAATAGATAATTGAAAATCTAATAAATGTTTCATAAACATGGGGTCAAGTTTCATCACTTCGTTTGACATAGTAGGAGAATTGGGCACCCGAGGTAGCTTTTAATCTGGTGGACACTACACAATATACATTTTTTAAATCAAAGGTTTTTTTGTTTTGTTTTGTTTTAACTTTTAGAAATAGAACCTCCTAGGCCCATCTCAGATATAAAGAACCAGCCTCTGTATTACTAACAAGAAACACATACAAATGGTTTAAACTTGAGTCAAAAAGACAGAGTTTTGCCTGTGTGTGTAAGTGAACATGAACACCCACACAAATACAAACACACAGTTATTCCCTATGCCAATAATTAATACTCAATGGCTGTTACAATGTATACATATGGAAAAATAAACTATCCATCATTTCATCCTTAGTGATTTTTTGATTTGTCTTTGGGGGAGGGTGTGGTTCATACTGGGGACTGAACACCCAGAGCATTGTGCATGCAGATCAGGCACCAAAGAGAACCTGGTCACCTCAATCTTTGCCTTTTAATTTAAAGTCTATATCTGGGGTTGGACAGGTGGCTTAGCAGTTAAGAACACTTGCTGCTCTTGCAGAGAACATAGGTTTTTTGGTTCCTTGCACCAACATGTATGGAGGGCCACAGTCCTCTGTAACTCCAGTTCCAGGGCGATCCAATGCCATCTTTGGGCCTCTGTAGACATCAGGCACATATGTGGACACATCTGCACACAGGCAAAACACACACATAAAATAAAAATAAATCTTTAAAAATATTAACTTTTTTTGAGAGGGGAAAACTAATCCTTTACTGCTACATCCTCAAACAATATATTATAATTGACTAATATATTAATATTTGGATATAAAACAAAATGAAAGCACTTGTAATCCTACTTCCTATGCTGTTACTGACATCTAGACTAAGAAATCCGAGAATAAATTTATTATTAACTTCAAGTTGTTTTATTATCTTTTTTGTTTGTTTGTTTGTTTTATTTATTTATTTAGAGACAAGGTCTCCCAGTGTAGTCTTGGCTGTTCTGGAACTAGCTCTGGAGACCGGACTGGTCTTGAGCTCAGAGGTCTACCTGCTTCTGCCTTCCTTGCTGGTACTACAGGCATGTGCCAGCACACCCAGCCCTTATAATCATTTTATGATTTGGATTTAACATGGTTGTGGAGCATTTTAGTACATACAAAGTCCCGGGGTCAGTCCCCAGTACCCCCACCCCCCATCCCCACACATGGTTCCCCAGCACCCCCACCCCCACACATGGTAATAGATTTGGTTTGTGTCATATGGAAAACAGTTTTGGTGTCCCAAATGGACACAAGGTTCTGTATCACTGAGCTTACCAAATCTAAGTCATCTGCTCAAGGCCTTGGGTTGGTAGGACCGAGCAATTTCTCTCTTTCCTTGGACAGTTTATCTGAAAGATTAGCTAACCTAATTCCTCTAAAGATATCTTTAAGGGTATTTATTTTATTTTTATTTTGGCAAGAGGTAAGTAATACAAGCTGAAGAATGTGTGTGTGTAGCAGACTTTTGGTGTTGCTTCTGAACTTTAAGCATTTTGTTTGCTAAACCCTGATTTCTTTTCCTAGCTTCTTAATAGCTTGGCTCATCCCATCAGCATGGCATGAGGCTTTCTTTGCTGCCTCTAAGCATTCTTTGCTCATCCCTGAGGCTTAGAGAATTCCTTCAAACTGGTCCGAGATAGATAGCATGGGTGTGCCTACAGTGCACCCCCCCCCCCCAACAGGAGCTGGTCCTTCTCCAAGTGCCATTGTGCCTTGCTTTTGCCTGACAGAGACCCTCCCCTCTGCTTCTCCCTCCCCGATTCAAGGGCTGGCAGACTCAGCCATTTGACAAAACTTGGAAAGGAGCCAATGACAGGAATTATTGAACAATTGCTCGGTGAAACTTAAGATAACACTTTGTTCCACCACAGTGGAACTGTTGTGTGACAGAAGGAAATTATCTGTTTAGTTCTTGATTAACATTTATGTGAGAAAAACAAAATTAAAGTTGATGGTATCTGATCCAAGAATTGCTTGTATTTACTTGAAAGAGTGAATATTAACTCAGCACTCATACAGAATGACTATAACCCACTGTCGAAGATATGTCACAGAAACCAAACCGAGCCAAAACACAATCCAGCAACACATTTAAGACTCAGTGGAATACCTCCTGACATCCAAATGAAATTCTCAGAAGTCAGTGGGATTTCCAGAAACGGCTGGATTATTAAAACAGTAGTCTATCTCCATGGATACTTGGCAGATATGTGTGTGGGTGTGTTTTTATAGATGTTTACTTATTTTTAACACATAGAGAAAGCTGAGCAAGGCTTATTGAGTTCATTATACATTTCCCATCAAATTAAGAAAGCAGACCTAAGAGGAGGAGGCTCCTGAAGTCTGCCTGAGCTCCAACAGTGAGTCCCAGGCTACATAATGAGAGCCCAGCTCAATCCTTCTTACTACTCCAAAATTTAAAAAAGCAAATGTTTTACTATTAAAATATGACTAATACCAGTAACTTTCAATTAGGATTTTCAAGATAGACTTGCATTTACATATTCATTGATTCAATTCATGTTTCCTAAAGATGTGTATAGGGCATTGTTTCAGGCTCCATTGGAGATAACCAGATGAGGAAGATGGGTTCTTGGGTTAGCAGTCTTGTGTGTGTGTGTGTGTGGGGGGTTTGGGTATAGAAATGAGGGAGACTTGTACATGAGTAGCACATGACAAACTGAGAAAGGTGAGCAGACTATCAGCTATTCCCAATGGATCTGTAGTCTATTATCTCCTTATGAACAGGGAAAGGTGTTTGAGCCTGTGTGTTTTATAAATATGGAAATATGGAAATAGTATTTTGCACAACTGCTTATTATGGACCAGTTTCTTTCTTTCTTTCTTTTTTTTTTTTTTGCCTTGCTTGGGGATTGAACCCAGAACTTTGCACTTGCTAAGAAGATTCTTACTGGGCTGTACCCTGGTTTCTGGGCTGGAAACTTCTGAATAGCTCTGGAGTTGGAAGCTCACATGATCTCTGGTTACTAATCCCTTCATTCTCAATAAGAGAGTTGAGGTGTAGAGGGGCGGTGTGACTAACCTAGCTTGGTGGAAGAAGACCAGACATGTAGGCTTACCTCTAGTCTTCCCAAGCAACGTGACTCTCTGCAGTGGGTGCACACAGCGTATAGACTTCTTACAAGTGTGCTGAGCTACTGTTATGGATTGTCTTCCCCATGACTGGGGTCTGCTTGATTACCAGACGAAGGCTCCCACTGCCTGGGAAAGGGCCAGTGGAACTCAAGCTGCTGTGACTATTTAGAAAGAAAAGGGCAGCAGCTATTCAAAGGCATCCAGCATTTATCATGTGAAGGCTATTGTGCACCTGGCCTTTTATTTATCTTCTTTGAAATTCAATTTATTCATTTTGAAAGTTGGGTGTTGGATCTTGCTTTATGTCATTCTTATTGATTTGAAATTAATCCAGACTTTGCTTATGCAGAAGGTTATTTCTTAGCTTGGATTTTAGAGAAAGATTTCTGAGTAGAGGAAAATCTAACAGCAAGAGAGGAATTTGTGACTTGTCCTCAATAGTATGGTATTTTGGTACTGTATAAAAGAGATATTTTTCTCTTAGAGTCATCCTGAATCTTGTGCTCATCAGAAACTCCAGTGTTTCAGTTTAATGTATGTTTGAACAGAAAAGAAGAGGAAGGGGATGAGAGAGAGGGAGGGAAAAGGGAGGGAGGGAGGGAGGGAGGGAGAGAGGGAGAGAGGGAAGAAAAAGTGATGAAGACTATTGCAGAAGAATGAGACGAAATAATGGACAAATGAACTCATGAGAAGTCTCCCTCCCTCCCTCCCTCCCTCCCTCCCTCCCTCCCTCCCTCCCTCCCTCCCTCCCTCTCTCTCTCTCTCTCTCTCTCCCTCTCTCTCTCTCTCTCTTACACACACACAAAAACATGTTGTCCAGTTAGATGTAAAAAGAGATTTTACCAGGGGCCCGAGTTTGAGCCTAGATCTTGTTTCTGGGAATTTGCTTTCTTTACCTTATCCCCAGTGCCAACCTGGTAAGAGGCTGTAAAATGTATAGATTGGAGGCCCTAGCCTCTGCAGACAGCTCTCCACAGGGGAAGACCCCTTCCCCTGAAGACACCCGCCCCGCCGGCCAGGTGCCACACCCTTCTTGATGCTTCACTGCCCCACTGAAGCAGAGGGAAGCTAGGTTAGGAACCCAGCCAGCCAGGCAGCCTTGTGTCTGTGACCTGGGGCCCCCGGGCAGTGTCCGCAGATTAGAGTGTCCTTGTCCTAAGGCTGGGGATACAAGGCCAGCTTTCTTGGGTCACAAGTCCACATTGTTGTATGAAGCAGAAGCATTAATTAGTGACAATTACCTATTGGAAAAAAGAAGTTGAGTCTTGCCTGTTTCTTCCAAAAAACTTAAAGACAGAAGGAAGCGTCTAACAATGGACAGGGGCAGATGCATTTCCGCCCCGATGTCAAAAACAAGGTAGTGTCTAACTGATGGGTAGTGAGAGAGCTCCCAGAGACGCTTTGATGAGCCATCTCCTGCTTCCTGATATTGTGACCCCCTCAGCAAACACTGACAAATAAACCAGCATGCCTTCGATGTAACTCGCAGAGATGCTCCACTCTCAGGATGTGCTTGAAATCCTGTTATGAATAAGGCTTACGGCCTTGCTTCTGAAATAATATTTTTGTACTGTGGAACTCAGTGGTAAGGGAAAGAAAAGGGGCAGCTCATGTAATGTGGAAACAATTTAACTTTGATGTCATGTCTTGTTTGTTGGATTTGAACTTGGGGAAAGCCATGGTGCTTAGCTGATTTCTTTCTCCTTCCTGTTTAATTCTCTTATCTACTATGTTGATGATGATGGTTAACTGAAAGCAGGGTTGTATCTGAACATCAGTCTCACTGCCTTTCCTCTGGAGGGAAAACATTAGGTGTGTTGAACTTTCCTGGAGAGATGTGCGAGGGTCTGTGAGACTGCAGTTGGTTAAGTTGGGGAACTTGAAGAGAATTTAAGGGTTCTGAGTTGCAAATGGAGCTCAGAGCATTGGAGGCTGGAGTTCCATTTTCTCTTGGCAAAGTACAATTTCCTGGTTCGAAAGAAAATAAGGACATTACAAAAAAATAAAAAATAAAAAAGGTCCCAGGCTTTGGGGACATCAAAGCTTATGAGATACCCTTAGAAAACTATGTTTTGATGATCTGTAGATTGTAAGAGCCAGGAACACAGATTAAAACTATGCTTAAAGTATCCTCAAGTTCAACCAACCAACCAAACAAACAAGCAATAGACCAAGGGCAGCAATGTAGGCAAAGGGCAGGACTCTGAATGTCTTTGCCCAATCTAAAGTGCATAGCGAGTCTTTGTGTCTCCCTTTGTGTCCCCCTCCATCTGATTATTATTACTTGCAAACTTTCAGCCTTGATCTGGTGTCCATCATATGTCATACTAAAAAGACAGTTACAATGCTTCTAAATTTCTTTGAGTATTATATACTTGCTTTTGTTTAGTGTTTAAGCAGCTTTATAGACTAGTAATCTACATGAGTACCAAATATTGACTAACTTATCTGTTAAAAATGAGTTGCTTAGGCAGCAAAACAGAGTTTCCTGTGGCCCAAGATAGTTAAGGATGACCTTAAACCTTTGATCTTTCAACATTCAGTTTCCAAGAGCTGGGATTACAGGTATGAACCATCATGCCTTAAGTGGTGCTGGGAATCAAACCCAGGGCTTTACATATGCTAAGCAAGCCTTCTACTAACTGAGCCCTATCTCCAGATCCTCAAAGGCATTGCTTTAAATTTTATTCTAGATTAGTGGTTCTCCACTAGATCTGATGTCTTGATGTTCAGGGGTCATTTGGAACTGTCTGGAGATTTGGAAACTGGCTACTGGCGTCTTCTATATTCCATAAAGTGCACACTGTTGTCGGCAACAAGAAATTATCTGGCTCAAAACATCAAAAGTATAGTGGTTTGAAAGTCCTATTTGGGACTGTAGGAGCCTCACAGTCCCTATCCTTTCTACCTTCTTAACTATCTCCCAAGCAAGATAGATGTCCTTTGCTGATTTCTGGCCATAAATTATCAGATTGGAGGAATAAACACAAGAAAGGGAAAAAACAGAGGAAGATTTGCTCTTCTAAGATAATCTTTAGTACCAAGGTCTTTACCGCGTCCCATTATAACTAAGGAAAATGAGTACTTTTTAAGATGTAGATTCTAGGCCTGAGGACCAGAGATTATTAGCTGTTAGAAGCTAGGTCTTTAAGTCAAAAGAAAGCAATGGAAACAGGATATATTAATAAATTTTGTTTGTCATTGTTCCCAAGCTATTACGTGCAACCTCAAACTGAGGCTTATGAAACACTTCCTCCCTTCATAACTGCCAGCCTTGTTTGTTTTACCCATGTTGGCATCTGCTACATCCCCGCTTCATTCAGGGATGGAGCACTTATACTTACTCACAGAGGGGTGGGGGCTGGAGAAGCATGATGAAGCTCCCCGACCTGGCTAGCTAGGCATGGTCCAGACAGGCCCACCTGCACCATGGTTTACAGGCTTTTTTCTTTTAAATGAGATGGTGGTTTGGGTTAAGACTATGCTGACTGCTTGAGGAATTTGAGATGTCTTCTACTGCTGCAATCCGTTTCTCAAGATACAAAGTAGCATGCTTTAGGCAGGGTTTCCTGGGCTTCAGATCACCAGAGCATCTGTCTCCAACCCAGCAATTTCTACAGAAATAGTTCACTGACCTCTGCTTCATGTCACTAGCTCAGAGTCTCCAGGAACAGAGGTGATTCTTCTCATCCAGCACATTCAAGGTCTTCTCCGGGAACCTGAGTCTGGTATATCATCCTTGGCTCTACCGACTCATTCCCTCTGCAAGCTTACTTGCACTGGAGATCAGAGCCTTCAGTCAAGATGTGATGTTCACCTTCCCGTGCCAGTTCTGTTCACAGTCTGTGGCCTAAGACTGAGAGGTTCCTGCCTTCACAAAGCCTACACACAGTGTCAGAAGGAACCCAACTATCTGTAGAGCATTTAAGCTGAGAAGTTTCTTTTCTCACACAAATCAGAAAGCAGCCCTGTGTTCTGAGAAAATGGAATTGTTCCTCTTATGCCCAAACACAGAATCAGCTGTGTGTCTGGGCCCAGAAATAGGTTATTTCTGTGAGCTTAGAAAAATTGCTTTGTGTCTCTGTGCTCAGTCACCACCTGTAAAATGGGTACACAACAAATGTCATTTTCCATTGTCACCCCATTCTGACTCTCTTCTTTCCCACCCCTAGCTAATTTCATTCCAGTACCACTGAGGGGTAAATGTGATTGACATTCTTAGTAGGATAACTTTCTTTATGCCCTCAAGCATATGTTTACATATAGTTACTGAAAACCTGACAAATTATGGTCAGATCTGGGTTGTTGACTATAAAAATGGAAGTTGGGCACAGTATCTCTGAGTTCACTTACAACTGTAGCTTAACCATATGGGTAGAGATATGATGTTCTGAGATTTTAGAGTAATGTGATTTCTTCTGGTAGGGGAATATTTGCGATGTGAAGAAATTGCCTCCTTTGTAGGCAGGTAGCACCAAGCATATTCTGGAAGAATCTAGCAGTGAGTACATAAAGTAAATGGACTATTGAATTGAGTTGAATTTGTGATACAATGGCTCTTCTTCCTCCAGCAATAATAAAGGGTGTATTTGAGATAGCATTTCAGTAATAACCGGTTAAATAGGTCTTCCTGGGCTAGCCTGGGAACCTCACAGCTATCTATCATGAGCTCTTTAAGTGAGTACAGACTCTTGACTGTCAAATAAGCAGCCCACGAGCCATCTTAACTCCTGTATTGGTTGCTTTTGTCAACTTGATCCCAACCTAGACAAATCTGGTAAAAAGGGAGTCTTAACTCAGAGAATGGCTCTATGAGATCAACCTGGGGGCAAGTCTGAGAGTCTCTTTCTTGATTAATGATTAATGTGGCACGACGGATGGTGCCACCCCTGGGCGTGTGTTCCTGGACGGCATAAGAAAGCTAGTTGAGCAGACCACCGGGAGCAAGCCAGTAAGAGCATGCCTCCATGGCCTCTGCTTCAGATCCTGCTTCCAGGTTCTTCCCTCGAGAGCCTGCCCTTCTCTCAGTGACAGGGAATGATCTGTAATAAAGCCTTTCCTACCCAAGGTCCTGATCCTGGCCATGGTGTTTTATCAGAGCAGTAAAAGCCCTTACTAGGACAATGTCCATCTTGTAAGTTGTGGATGGTGTGCATTCATTACTGGCTCAAAGGGAAACTGTCTTGCACCTCTTCCTCCCTAAGGCTTTCATTTGACAACTGCGCGCTGATGAGTCTCAGATCCAACGAGACCTTTTACAGGATCTTAAACAATGTACAGCTCATGTTCTAGCCCTCTTCTGAAATCCTGCTTTTTTGCTTATCTGGACTTTGGTGTGTAATTTGGAAATCAGGCTATGTTTTTCTTGCTTCAATTGAAAAAGAAAAATGATTAACTGAAACAACACTGTGTATTACTCAGATTTAATTACGTTTGTAATATATCACCAGTGATATGGGGCAACTTCTTCTCGTTCACTTTCCATCATGCGTTTCTCATAACATATGGTTCTCGTGAAATAGTTCTGACTCAGAGTCCACAGTAGCATATGGCGAGGAAAAAAAGAAAAAGCCCCTCAAGTTAAATGCAAAGTAAAGGCCAGCCTCTGTGCCCCAGAGGAGCCTCCATCGGCGGCAAGCAGGCAAGGCTGGAATCTGAATTGGTGTCAGAGTCTCACTCATCATGAAGATTTTACATTTGGCTTGGGACCATGGAGCACAAGGTTCTGGATGTAAAAGTCAGAAGAGATATGGCTTTTGTAATGTCTAGAGAGATTCCTGTGTCGATAAGGTCAGCGGAAAGTTAATAGATTTTTATCTTCTCATCACATGAACTTAATATAGTGCAACTACTTGGTGGGAGGCGGGCGGCGGGACGAGATGAGAAGCCCATCATGTTTCTAAGGTTCTCACAAAGGGCGTTTTAGGTATTTTGCCACTTTTTTTTTCCTTAAGGCTTAAAAAATGACTTGCTTAAATAATAAAAGTCTTGAATAAAAACTTTAACTACACCTGACTACATCAATTATAGTTCTAGTAGAGCATTTTTTCCCTTTGTGCTGGTCATTCAATTACATACGACTAAGAGAAGCCTGCATTTATAGCACTTAAACAGAATGAGAGCCAGTTCAGCTTAAATGCCTTCAAGCAAATGCTCAGAGTTACAAGGCAGCTCCGTCAGGACTGCCTCATTCTTCCACCAGACCCTTAATGACTGCAGTGTGGCTGCCCTGAAGGAAAGGCTCTTCTGTCAGCCACTGGCACATGCCCTGAAATACCGAGGGAGGAAGGGTGGTGTGTGTGAAACTTGCCACGAAGCCCAGCTTTAAGAGGGCGCCTGGGGGACATGGCAGGAAAAATGCCAAGCTGACTCTAGCTGCCATCTTTGAAAATCTTTAGGCTGCATCATGGTGAATCAGTGTGATGTTTGGAAACCTACTTTCACAGCCACTCAACCCAGCTTCTCTGAGAATGCTCTCTGCATCACAGGGATGCTCACTGAGGGATGCAGGAAAACGGAGGAGCTAAAATGCAAGCTGAATCCATAGAGGGACAACATTGGGTCACACTGACTCACAGGCCTCAGCGATCAAACATGTCACACCTGTCTTGCCCACTGGTGCAGGTGTTCTAGGTCAGCTCTCCCTGTGGTTATCAATCGCTGACAGTTGACAGTTTAATTTTACACCACAAGTACCTCATTACTTGTGTAGGCACTTGGAGAACATGTGGGCACTGGATCGGATCAGTGATCAATGACAAAGGTTGCACAGGGTGGAAGTGATAGCAGTAAAGTGAAGGTCTCCGTGCATGAGTTGGCAGTGGTGGGGATACATGACAGGGGGATTTAACTGACAAACAGTCTGTCAGGTCAGAAAGAATGGAGATTTGCCAGTGAGCTAGCCAGAGATTATAAAATATATCTCTTGATTTGAGGGAAAGGAAGAGGGAACCTGCCCCAAGTGGAGCCTTCCATTCTTGGAAGTGTTTACATAAATTTAACAAATGTGTGGGGTGTGGGGTTGTAAATTTTTATTCTGACAGCATCTATCTCATGACATAGATACACTCAGGTGTGTGGGGATCTAAAGTTAGCAGAATGCACTGGTACTGTTTTATAAAGGTGTGTATGTGTGCGCATGTGTATGCATGCATGCATGCATGTATGTATGTATGTATGTATGTATGTATGCATGCATCATTCCAGCATCAGCAAACCAGACTCATGGTATTGGCAGTTTAAGGTGGATATTCAATAACAGAAAGACATCCTATATAAGTCTTTTATTCTTGCCAATAAAATTTGGGTAAACCAAAATAGATATACTTAGGAAAATAATATCCAGGTGTCTTTGTGTATATGTCTGTGTGTGTGTGTGTGTGTGTGTGTGTGTGTGTGTGTGTGTGTGTGTGTGTGTGTGTATGCACACATTTGCCTGTATTATGTGTGTGCATGTCTGTTCACTTTACTGTGAGGGCCAGAGGTCAGATGTCTTCTTCAACTGCTTCTTTGCCTTTGCTTTATCTATTTATTTTTGGGATGGTCTTACTGTGTGGCTGTTGACTCCAGGGTCTCTCACTCGACCTGGAGCTGGCCAATAGACTGATTGGCTAGTAAGGCTCAGGATGCTGTTAACTCTGCCTCCTCAGCCCTGGGTGACAAGTGTAAACTGTTGCATCTTGGTGCTGGGCACCTGACCTCACGTCCTCATGTACACTGCTAAACTTCTCTCCAGCATCTCCCCAGATGTGTTTTGTAGTATTATTTTAACAATCTTCCTATAAATTCCCTGGCTTCTCAAAAAGAGGAGCTCTTGACATTTTTTCCTCATTTGAGTTTTATGCTCATGTTGTTATTTCCTTAAGGGGCAGTATTATGAAAATTATACATGGCATGATTTTTGTTCAAATTCAGTTTCAAATTTTAGTTTTTTTATGTATATGAATGTTTTGTTTGCATGTATGGCTGTGTATCATGTTCATGCCTAGTGTCCAGAGAGACCAGAAGAGATCACTGGGTCCACCAGGAAGTTACTGGCACTATGTGTGGGTGGTGGGAATTGAATCTTGGTCCACTGGAAGAGCAGCCCGTGTTCTCAACTGCTGAGCATCTGTCCAGCCCTGTGTATAACACGAGTTATACATGTATGCTTGTCTCCTGGAGTCAAATTAATTAGTAGGCACATTTTATCCACTGCAGTAGAATGAAACAGTAGGACCTGGGTTTAAATTCTGCCGCTGCTGTTTCCTGTTACTGACCTTGGGAGAACTACTGATCTCAACTGTAAAGGACATTTTATGGCAGGATTGCCTTCTTGAGATGAAATGGCAGAGTCCACATTGTCCCTTGGAGTTTTATTATTCTTTCCTTTTATAACTTGATTCTTAACTAGGCAAATGGTCATCCATATGCTATGTTTCTGGCCTCTCTTGGATTTTTTATTCAGACACACCATTAGCATTCTATGTGGGTCCTCAGGGTCTGAGAATAGAATGTGTGCAGTATTATGTTTAAATGATCTGCCACTTACAGAAGGGCAATGCCTGTTCATCTTCTTTCTACTCTTCCTATGAGTGTGAATGTAGACTGTTGGCTGGCAGTCAGCTTCGCATGCAGCACCCAGGAAATGGCAGGATGATATGCTAGAAGGGACCTGGAACCCTGAATGACCTTGTGGGGCAGAACTGCCCCTGCCTGGAATTGCCTGCATCATGCGAGGCTGTTATACAAGAAGCAAACACATTCCTGTCTTGATTAAGCTTCTAGATTTTGGCCCCCTTTGCTCTAGCATCTTGCTTTACATGCTTACATTTGATACATGGATATCAGGAGACAAACGCTGGTACACAGTAGTTTATCCACATGTTTATTCTTTAAAAACAATGCATATTGTTTAATTTCTAATCAGGCCCCACGAATACCACTGGGACTAAGTTACATATTAACCAGAAGCATCTGCTTAGTGGGCTAGGTTAAATAATCATTCTGTTTTCCCCTCTAAACTGGTCCTACCCAGTCGTGTGTCACCTGTTGGAGGTTCACATTTTCAGGACATTCTGGTTTCTTGGCAGAGGAGAGAGAGAGAGAGAGGAGAGAGAGAGAGAGAGAGAGAGAGAGAGAGAGAGAGACGGAGAGAGAGAGAGAGAGAGAGAGAGAATATGAATATGAGAGAATGAGATGTGGCATGGAGATGTGTTGGAAAAGGGGGAAGATGAACCCCAATGAATGCCTGCTTCTTCGGATCCCAGGCCCCAGGGCCTTCAATTTCTGCTTTCTGCATTTTTCTGGAAGCTGGAAGACAGAAGCCTCTCTGTAGCAGCTTCCTCTAGAGGGCAGCTCAAGAAAGATCTCTAGCAAGTTCCTTCTGTGTCTCTAAGACCAAGTAGGTCCCTGTCAGGGGCACTCTCTCCAAGAACTTGTCTTTGGCATCCCGGGGAGGCAGATCCCTGCCCCTTTGCAGTTTTGGAGAAGCCAGACCCTGACATCTCCTTGGGTTCCACATGTTTAGCTGCCTGCTCATGCTGAAATCTAGTCCCCAACTCGCTCTGCCTGCCTGGTGTCTCCACACTGCTCCCCAGGAACAAATGTGAAGGCTCCCAGGCAGACTGTTCTTCTAGGCCATCATTCTCACTGGCGTGAGACAGTCGTGCGGCCTCTCTATGCATGCCTAAGGATTTTACTCTGTGGAAATAGAAGCAGAAGTCAAACTGTCATCTTTTAATTATCAAGAGACACGGTTTCATTCTGTAGAGCAGGTTGGCCAGAAAGTCACTATGTAGCTCTGTTGGCCTCAGACTCATAGTTTTCTTCTGCTTCAGCGTCTCAAGTGCTGAGATCACAGGTATATATCGCTATGCTTATCTTTAAATTGGTGGTGCTTTTTGTTTGTGAGATCAAGGCTTAGTATGTATCCTAGCTGGGACTCCCAAAGATGTGCCGGCCTCTGCCTCCCAAATGCTAAATAAAGATGTGTATCACCATGTTCAATTTTGTATGTGTGTAGAAAGAGAGAGAGAGAGATAGTGAGATTTCTAGTTCCCTATATTTATATCACACAAAAGACAATTTTTAAAGTGAGTTGCAGGCATGGCTCTTTCACGTTTAGATGTAAGTTCTCATTAATATTTTTCTCTTTCTGTCCCTCATTGTCTTCTTCATTCTCTGTTCTGTGATGGAAGTTTACCTGGAGAGGCATTTATACAAACTTTCTTAGAAACTTTAGAGTTTGTCCCTAAGGAATCATAACTATTGAAGAGCTTAGGATGTCTACAAAGCCCTGTGGGACTCTTTTTAGAGTTTCTACCAGTTTGACATATTAATAAAAATGACAGTTATATAAGCATTGAAATAAACAAGCATATACATTATTTAATCTTTATTTTTTGTGGTTTTTAGTTCCTGGCTTTACAGTCTTACATTTTGTGTCACATTGAAAGTTAATGTGTGTGGTGTTCATAGCTTGTGAATGTGCAAATGTCTGTGAACAATGAATTGCTGGGTTGGTCTGGGAACCCATCCTTCACATGAACATTCTGTGGGAAAAACTGGTGTTTCTCTCTCTCTCTCTCTCTCTCTCTCTCTCTCTCTCTCTCTCCTCTCCTCTCTCTGTGTGTGTGTGTGTGTGTGTGTGTGTGTGTGTGTGTGAGAGAGAGAGAGAGAGAGAGGAGAGAGGAGAGGAGAGAGAGAGAGAGAGAGAGAGAGAGAGAGAGAGATCATATGGATTCAACCCTTAGGAGCCCTCCCTTTTGTCCTGTACTACAGGATCTCATTGGCTTGAAGCTCACTCTGCAGATGTGGCTGGCTGATCAGTGACTACCAGAAGCAACCTGTCTCTGCCTTCCCAGTACTGAGATTACATGCACCTGGGTTTTTGTTTTCTGAACATGGGTTCTGGGAATAAAACTCAGGTTCTCATGCTTGCAAAGCAAGGGCTTTACTGGCCTCGAGGAAGGTAGAAACAGAGATGCACTTGGACCTTCTTCCCCAGAGGGTCATCTGAGCCCAATGTCAATAGTACTGAGGTCAAGAAATCTGGCAGTGGTAGACGGCCTAAGAAAGGATATAAAAATATTCTTTCATGGAAAATGTTACCTTCTATTCTTGACTCAGTCAGTAAAACTAGGAATTGAGGTAATCTGAGAATGCTACTCGTTTGCTAGCTGACGGGTCAAGTTGTCTTTCTAAATTTTATCTTTGAAAGGTTGGCCAGTGCTGCTCAGTGCTACCACATGCAGCTACCAAACATCAGATGCAAACTGCTTGATTCACACTATAGTTCAAAATCAGATTATATTTCTATTTTTCATTTTATGAGCTGGAAGTTCTATGCTCGTTAATAAAGATCAATATTTAGGACAATGGCATATATTAGCCTTCCAATTTTCTCGCTTGATAAATAGCTATTTACCCATTATTAATAGCTATGAGTTATTTAAAATGGTACGTGTAGGAAAGTGAAAATTTTATTTTATTTTTTGAGGCCAATGATCAATTGTGGCTATAGTTAGAGACAAATGGAAAGTTTGCCCTTGTCAATAAATACAGCAATGGGACAGGATAGTTTGGACTTTTGGCCTAAATCCAAATCATCATCAACTGGCTGTTGGAATCTGTACGGCTTTAAACAGAATTTCTTGTGTCCTTTGCATGTTTTAGAAAGTTCACGTGACCAGGCATGAGTGAGTCTGCTCTTTCTTTTGGGAGGTGGATGGGTTATATATAGCAGGGGTCCACAGAAGAAAGCTTGCTCTGTGACTAGGGGAAATGCAGACAGCATTCTCAAGCACGGTGAGAATACCTCTTCCTCAGATGCTGGGCTCTGGCCAGATGTGGGGAGAGACTTTTGATCTGAGCAACCTCATGTCAAGCTGTTTGTCTAGCACAGTGCAGGATCATGGCTCTGGAACTTGGTGGCGCCTCTCCACCCAAAGCTGCCGAGCAAGAGGCTGATGAATCACACTTAACAATCCATTCCTTGTGGGAAGAGGCTTCCCAGCTTTGGCATCCCTACTGCCTTCCTCCTTTATAAGTCTCCAAGGTGTTAGGGACTGCTCTAAGCGTAGTTTTATATTTGGCAGAACCACTGGATTTTTTTTTTTCAGCTTTGAAAGAAATGGTTTTAAACTCTAACCTACTCATCAACTCAGCTCCCTGTGGAGCATTCCCCTGGACTATTTTAAGCTGGGGGTTGGCACAGGGAATGAGCTTGTAAAACTTCAGGATTGGTTTGAGTTTGGGGTTTGTGGTGGCACCTAAGTGTAGGTGCTCTGCCACCTGGCTTTTAGCTCCATTTTGAGAATCTTCCTGGCTTTCATGGTACATGTAATTTTGACCACTAATAACGTTAGAGAAGTCTAATGCTGCAGCAATTATTTCATGGATTTAGAAATGGTATTTTTGAGTTGGGTTGCGTGTTTCTGGCTACAGAGCTAGTGCTCTGAACCACTCTCAAACTTTTGCGGAAGAATGCTTTAAAACGGAAGTATTGTGGAGAGTCTCCGGCTGTGCTTTCTATGCTACTTTCCAGATTAAGAAAAATAATTAGTCCTTTTACTTTATTCAAACATTTTTTAGCCATGGTGTCTTGGAGCTCTGCCAAAGACAATCACCTGAAATTTTGTTTATGATTTGTTCACAAAAGTGGCCATACTTTTAAAAGGAGTGCAAAAAAAAAAAAAAAAAAAAAGAACATTTGGAGAATGTGTGAGCTCATTATGAACCCAATATATTTTAAAAACATTCACCTTGTAAACTCCTGAAATGCGGTTTATAATGGAAACACCAGCAGGCTTTTCCTGGAGTGACTCTGAGCCGCCAACATCTAAGCCTTTGCAGACCTGGTTCCTCCAGAAGGGAGAAAATTAATCATGGCCACAGGTTAACTGCTGTTTCTTGGTTTTGGACTTCTAAATGCTACTTAGTACATTTTAAGGCTTTGTTTCCATGTGAATTATTTTGAGACATTAAGCATACATTTCAGCTGTGTTGTATTTAAGCCCTCCTTTCTTAAGTTTTAAAATAGACCACATGTATAACTTTCTCTGCTATTTTGTGAATTAAAATTTTACATACATTATTTATTCATCTCTCTGTGTATTTTTGTCTGTGTATTGGCATGTTCATGCCACAGCAAGTTTGCAGTGTCAGAGGACAGCTTGCTGGAGTTGGTTCTCCACTTCCAGAGAGTGAATTCAGGTGATCAGACTGGGCAGCAAGTGCCTTTACCTGATAAACCGACTTGCAGGCCCCATTTTTAACACCCTCTTCTGGGAGTTGAACTGAGGACTTAAACACCTTGTCACTGGAGTATATTCTTTGCCCACATTTATACTAAATCTCAGCAATTTTTATCTCAAGAAGTAGTTTTGCAGGGTAACATATAAAACATAATATAAGAATCTACCGGGGGAGGGGGGTTGCTGGGTATGTAGCTCGGTTGTGCAAGCAGGAAATCTGGGGTACAATCCCAAATTAGATATCGAGGCCCATATCTGTAATCTCAGCACTCAGGAGATGGAGGCAGGAGATTCAGAGTGCAAGACTATCCCTGACCACATAACAATTTTGAGAGGCCAAGACCAGGTTGGGTTACAAACAAATAAACAAAGTAAAAGTGAGTTGACATTGTGTTTTGACTCCATGACTGGCAAGTTTCTATACAAAGAAAAATCAATGATTATTAGTGTACTTATCACGTGTGACACTGAGTGTATTTTGTTTTTTATTTCCTTTCCTAAATTGCTAATTTAGAAATAATAAATTAATTTTAAATAATAAATTCAAATAATAAATAACTTTTTGTAATACAGTCACTGATTAACCAAGAATTCCCCCAACCAGTCCTAACTGGAGAATTGATTGTATAATGGAAATTGTGTAGCTTACCCCAGGAGACTGTCTATTCTTGTTTAAAATGTTAAATGTATAATATATGTGGTAATGTGAATGAGAATTGCCCCCCTCCCTATTGGTTCATATATTTGAATGCTTGGTTCCTAGTTAGTAGAATAGTTTGGAGAGGATTAGGAGGTGTGTCCTTGGAGGAGGTGAGTCCCTAGGGGTGGCCTTTGAGTTTGAAGCTCATTCCATTTTCAGTCAGCACTCTCTTGCTGTCTGAACATGTAACCTCTCATCTAGTGTTCCTGTGCCAGGCCTACCATGCTCCCTGCCATGATGCTCATGGACTCCTCTCGGAAACAGTAAACAAGCCCCCCCCCCCCCCCCCCCCCCCCCCCCGTTAAATACTTTTTAAAATAAGTTGCCTTGGTCATGGTGTCTCTTCAGGGCAATAGAAAAGCAGCCAAGACAGTAGACTTCCATGATTTTTGATTTTTTTTTTTTTTCTAGCAGGTTTACAACTATAACTTTGGGTTTCAGGAAACAGGCTATAATTTGGACTTACCTGTACATCTGCTGGACATCTTCATTCAAATTTGGCTGACTGTGTTTCAGTGTGACAAACACACAGTTGTGATATGATGACCTTAATGGGAGGTCATCAGTTTTATCTGTTTCCAGAGTGATGGGAATGGAGTAGGTACAAATGAACATGTTAAAGCCCACCAGATACAAGACCCTGATATAGCTTACTTACAAAGCTCCATATGACTAACAATAATTTGGAAGTCACCTGCTATAGTATTTCTTAGGGTCACAGAACTCTTTCCTTTGGTCTTTGATTCTGATGTCTATCCCTATTTCCTCTCCCATACTGTCTTAGTGTGAGCAATTCTTGTCTCCTGTTTTCTTAAGATTCTTCTCTTCACTAGATAATTGACTGTTATATCATGGTAATAATATCAATGGATAATACTTATTAAGAACACTTTTCTATGCATCAGCCAATGTAAAGATCCACAGTATGACAACAGGCACTATTACCTGCATCTCATGAATGAAGAATTTACAGCTCATGATCCCATGATTAGACAAAGACAGATGTGAAATTCAGAAGCAGACTTCTGTCTCTCTAACATCATGCTAATTCCAGCACAACACCTAATTTGACTCTACAAAATTGACTGTAGGACTTTGTAAATGGCCAGGCGAGGTGTGAGGCCTGTAATTCCAGTCTTTAGCAGGTGAAGACAGAGGACCCCTGGAACAAACTGGCTGTGTATACTAAACAGGTGGTGAGATCTGTGTTCTAGTAGGAGACCCTCTCCTAATATGAACGCTGCAGCAACAAGCATGCATGTTATGAGTCCCTTGGCATGTGACCAAAAGTGGTATTTATGGGTCATATGGTAGCATTGTTTCCAGTTATTTGAGAAATGTGAATACTGATTTCTGTATCGAGAAGCTGTCCTCGTCTACATTTCCGCCAACAGTGTACAAGGGTTCCTCCTTCCCTGTCTCCTTACTAGCATTTGCTGGCTTTTTCTTTTCTGTGCGTTGATGATAGGTGTTTTGACTGGGTCAACACGGACTCTCAAAAAGTTTTAATTAGTATTTCCTTGAAGGCTAAAACTGTTGGAAAAGCCAAGCATTTTTTGGTCATGTGCATTCTTCTTTTGACACCTGCCTTTTGATGATGAACTGTAGTTCATTGGCTCCTTCATTGATTGGATGATTTGGTTTTTTGGTGCTTAAATTTTGCAATTATATTTAGCCTAGCTTTAACCTTCTGTGATACATAGCTGACAAAGATCTTTTCCCATTCTATAAATTATAAATTCATGTCATTCCATTTATTAATTCTTCAGATTATTGTGCTATTGTCCTTTTTAGAAAGTTGCTATCTATACCTAGAATTGAACTTTTCTGCATACTTACCTCTAAACTTTCTAAGTTTTAGGTCTTATATTACAGTTTTTGATTCATTTTTGATTTGATTTTGACAAGAATGAGAGATACGAATCTAATTTCTTTCCTCTTATGTGGATAACCAAGTTTCCTAGCATTACACAGTAAAGAGGCTTGGGGTGTCTTTCAATATTCTAGAATTTTCTTCCTTACTTCCTCCACCATGTCAGTTTTCATTGTAGAAATCTCTCAACTCCTTGGTTGGGTTTATTCTTTGGTATTTTATCATCTTGGTTATTTTGAAGATATTGTGAATGGCATCATTTTCCTTATTTCTTGTCTGGGACTTTCTTTGTTGGGAGATGTTTTTATTACTGCTTCAATTTTGATGATTGCTATAAATCTATGTAGGCTGATCATGTACTCTTGATTTAATTTTGGTAGGTCATGCGTGCTTAAAAATTTCATCTAAATTTTCCGTTTTTTTTTTTTTTTGCATGAGTTTTCAGAACTTTCCCTGATGATTCCCTTGATTTTATTAAACTCTGTTATAATATCTTTTCTACTTCTAGTTTCATTTTTCTCTCTTTATTTTGGTGAGTTTGGCTAGAGGTTTGTCAATATTGTTTATGGGCTCAAAGAACCAACTCTTTATTTGATTGATTCTCTGTTTCTGTTTTTGTAGTCTTTATATCTCTATTATTTCTTGCTGTCTATTGCTTTGGGATTTGGCTTCTTTTGAGGTTAAACATATTGGTTTGAGATCTTCATTTAAAGTATGCACTCGGAGCTATACACTTCCCTCCTAGAACTGCCTTAGGTGTGTCCCAAAGGATCTGGTATGCTGTATTTTAATTTTCGTCTGATTTTAGGATTATAAAGCTTTCTTCCTGATTTCTTCAATGATCTGCTCGATACTCAAGAGTGTGCTTTAGTGTGCATGCTCTTGTGTGGCTTCCTTTGCTATTGGTATCTGGTTTTGGTTTTGTTGTGCTGTAATCTGATGAGATACCAGATAGGCATTGAGTTCTATAGTAGTTGTTAGACTTGTTTGTGGTTTAGCATGTGATCTAGTTCGGAGAAGGTTCCACAGCTGCTGAGAAGATTGTGTATTTTGTATCATTTGGGTAGAACAGTCTGCATAGATCTGTTACGTGCACTTGATCTCAAAGGTGTCCTTGTTTATCTTTAGTTTTTAGATGACCTCTCTAAAGCTAATAATGATTTGCTGAAATCAACCATTAATGTTATTGTCAGGGCCTATTGACTGTTATTATGAAATTGGAGGCCCCAGATTTGGTACATATACATTTACAATTTCCTATATTTTTGATAAATTGTTCTTTATATTAATATGCAATGGCTTTATCTCTGACTGATTTTGATTTGAAATCTATTTTAGATTGAGTTATCTCAGCTTGCTTTGGTCCCGTTTGTAGTAATTATTTCAGATGCTTTGGCTCTCAGTCAGTGAGTGTCACTAACAGTGGGTGTGCTTTTTATAGACCTTGACAGCAACTGGGTATGGTTTTCAAATCCAGCCATCCAGTCTGCATCTCCTCACTGGGGAGGTCAGACGATGTGCATTGAAGGGTATTACAGAGAAACACTTCCTGTTTCCTGTGATATTTTTTCCTGCTGATTGGGTGATTGTTCTCTTTCTCGTGCTCTCTTCAGTTTCAGAAGTTTGAAATTCTAGCATGTTAGGCGTGATAGATTTCCTCCGAGCCGTGCTTTGTTCATGCGTACCTCTCATTAATCCATCCTATTTTTCTGTATGCTGGTGACTGGGATTGCGCTTTCTCTTCCTACACAGCATTCTTTAAACATTGTCCATAGTACTGACTTAATGATCCTGAGTTAGTTTGTGCTTGTCTCAGCCTTCGTGTCCTTTTCAGTTTCTGAAATAGCTTGGCTGGCTATAGAAATACTGGCTGGCAGGGCTCGGAATGCCTTATCCCGTGCTGTCCTGGCCTTTGGGGGTGCTGACGATTGCTATCATTCTGATATGTTTGCCTTTGTAGGTTCTGCCTTTAGCAGCATCTCTTTGCTTTGCATCTCTGGCATCTTGACTGTAATGGTCATTGACTAATTCTTATATGGTCACGTCTTTTTGGGGTTCTAAATGCTTGTTTTGGCTTTTCAAGATTTTAGAAAATTTCTGATAGAATTTTATCGAATCGATTCTTGACGCCTTCACTGTCTGTCTCAGCCTCTTCTATGATACAGCGGGTTCTTAAGATTGACCTCTTGGTCCTTGTCCCAGAGTTCCTGGATTCTGTGGCCATGCTCATCTATTTATCATTTTGTTTACTGATCTTGAATCCATTCATCTCATCCTCCATTCCTTATATGCTTCTCCTCTGCTTGGTCAAATTTATTGATGATTTTTTTCCCACTTTCTCCATTGAAAATTTCATTTTCAATATTTCTATTCTTTAAAAAAGTCTGTTGGTTTTTTCTTTCATGTTCTTGGCCATTTCTACATGCATTTTGCTGCATTTCCCTGTATGTTGCTGACATTCCTCTCAGGCCCTGGATTGAATTTATCTTTGAGGTCATTGATCATTTTTCCTACTTACTTGAGAAGCTCTGAGTTCAGCAGTTGGGAAGTTATGATCTTCTGAAAGAGTCCCATTGCCTTGATTTTTCATGTTCCTTGTTTTTGTGTGTTATGATTAGCACATTGTTTTCACCTTGGCTTTTATTTGGGGATTATTATAGTTACTTTTCTATTGTTCTGAAAAACACCATTATCAACACAGCTTATAAAATAAAATATTTGATTTGGGCTTACAGTTCCAGAATGTGGTAGAGTACATGGACACCATGTCTGGGAGCATGGCAGCAGGCAGGCATGGCACTGAAACAGAATTTGAGAGCCTACTTATCAGAATAACATTGATGAGGCACAGAAAGAATGCTGATTAGAAATGCCTTGGGTCTTTGAATTCTCACAGCCTACCCTCAGTGACATACCTCCTCCAACAAGGCCACACCTCCCCAACCAAGCCACACCTCCAAATCCTTCCCAAACACTTTAATCAACTGGGAACCAAGTATTCAAATATGTAAACCCATGTGGGGAGGGGGGGCAGTGTTCTCATTCAAACCGCCACAGGGATCTTCCTATAATCAGCTTGCTCTTGAGAACTTAATTTCTGATACCACTTGAGAGCAGAAAACAGGCTGTAATGTCATGAAACCAAGTTTTGGAATACCCTACAAAACTATTAAAGTCTGTTGATACATTACCAATAACCATGCAAGAGAAAATGTCAGAACTACTTTAGAATGTTGTAGAATGTGCCGTATGATTATAATTTAATCAAGTGTGTAGATAGCAAATGAATGAGATAAAGGAAGGAGATAGGGAAAGGAGAGACTTAGCTATGAAGCAATCTTAAATTAAAAAAAAAGACAAGAGGAATGTAGACTATGAAAATGTTATGGCAAGAGCAAGAGCCTAGAAAAAAGTATTTCCCAATAAAAAAGTATTTAAATAAGATAATTTTTAGAAAATTAGTTAAAAAATGAAAAAGAGTATTAAAAATTAAGGGAAGTGGGTTTCACAACTGTGCTTTTTGATCACTTGTGGCTTTTTATATTGGTCTGTTAAGTTCCTTGATGAGAGGTGAAAACTGTACTTATTTATGGATATAGGGCAAATATTTAGAATGCAGGGAGAGACTGTACTGGCTTAACAAAGCAGTTGTTTTCCTGTAGTCGGAATTTTCCTTGGATTGAAACCAGCTCCCTAATAAAGACCCAGCAATTTATTATTAATTATGAATGCTTGGTCTTATCTCAGCGTGTCCCCTAGTTCTTCTGATGTAATTTAACCTGTTTTCTCTTCATCTATATTTTGTCTTGGGGTTTGTTACCTTTCTTTCGTTCTGCATGTCCTACGTTCTTGGTTCCTTTGTGTCTGTCTGCCTGGTTCCAGACATGTCTTTTTCTTTCTTCTCTCAAGCCTAAATAATCTCCCCTACTCTTCCGGCCTGCACGGTCCACCTATACCTCCTCCCTCGCTATTGGCCATTTAGTTTTTTATTAGAGCTATCAGGTACCTTAGGTATGCAAGGTAAAAACAGCAACACATCTTTACATAATTAAACAAATGCAACACATCATTGCATAGTTGAACAAGTGCAATTCATCTTGCGTAGTTAAACAATCATTCTGCAACAGGTTACCTTCTAATGTCAATGACTTCACAAGCTCTACATAGTTTGCTACGTTTCCAGTATCAGGACATATTTCAATTTTGCTGAGTGGCCTGAAGTCCAGTTAGAGAGCTATTGGTTACTGCCAAGATATGAGTATCAACATTGCACCCTTTGAGATATTGTGCCAGAATGGCTCATAGCCATCTTTGCTGGGCAGGAATATTGGTTGCTTCGCTCCTTTGGAAGTCTACATGACGCCTTCTAGAACTATGAAAGCTAGGGCTCAGGGAGGAGGCATTAAGGTCAGTTCTAGCTCAGAGGCCTTTGGACTCTGTAGTCTGAAGTGCATGGTGTCTTTAACAATAGGGACTTACCTTCTACCTCTGAGGGACAGGGTGGGCAACCAAGGGTAATTGCAATAGTTTATAATGTTTTGGGAATCTCGTGGGCAACCTTGACACACAACTCAAGAATTTTTTTCATGCCTGGTGCTGTGGCTTTTGTTAGATAGTCTATGGTTCTTCGAGGGGCAACATTATTAGCCCAAGTGGGAAAACCCTAACTAATACACCTACAATACAATGTCTGTGCCTAAGGCTCATACATTGCTGTGGAAGACTGTAAGAGCTAGAAGAACAGAACCTTTTCTGTGAAATTGTGTCTCCTAGAAATGTCAAAGAAGTTATATCTATGAAGTCTCACCTAAATGGCTTCCTACATCAGATCTGAAACAATATAACCCCAATAGACATGCCATTGTAGAAAGGGGAAAGCTCAGAGGCTTCTTTCAGCCCAGTCAAAGAACCATAGGCAACTGAGGAATACGGAGAGAGGGGACACGTCTTCCCCAGGAAGAGGACACCAACCGTTTATCACATATCAAATGGCCGGACTGAAAATGTAAACATACAAGTAACATTACATAGGCTGAGCAGGTTATATTCTTATATTTAGGAGCACACACACACACTCTTCACGATAATTAAAGAAAAAGAGACTATGGGTTTGAAAGAGATCCAGGGGAGCCTATAGGAGGACTTAAAGAAAGAAAGGGAAAGAGAAAATGATATCGTTATAATTTCAAAGAAATAAATTATTTTATAAAAGGAAATCAAAATCCTGCTAAAGGTGTAGTAGAGAGCAAAGGCAGACAAGCAATACAACAAAGGTGACGGGGTGGAGAAAATCAAACAAGCAAATAAGCAAACCCACAACTGCCCGACAATAGAAAAATTACAGAGCTAAAGCGAACGCATAACTGTGACCAGAAAATAAAAAGAAAAATTAAAAAATACAATAAAGTAAAGGTGCTGCTAAAAGTCTAGTTAAAAGAAATCTACCTGGAAAGAGGGCTCAGTGGTTAGGCCTGCTGCTCTTTCTGAGACCTCAAGTTTAGCTCCCAAACTCCGGCTCCAGGGAGTCTCTTAGGGACTCCATGGGTTGTGCTCTCTCTCATGGCTACCCGCTACCGAGTGAGCTCTTTCTGGTTGCTGGTCAGTGGGTGAGGCTGGCTCTCTTTTCCTTCTCAGAGTCAGATCATAGTCCCCCGCAGGGGCAGTGGCCTGTTGAGATTTTGGGCAGGTCTGGCACAGCAGCATCCTGGAGTGTTGTTCACCTGGTGGTAAGATGCAGCCGCTAATACAGGAACAGCACAGAGCTTAGAATTCCAAGGGCCTACAGCTGTGAAGAACAGACTAGGGCCTCCAGACAGGCCTGCCTGCCTCAGGCTCGGCCAGCAAACTAACTCGGCCCTGCTGACACTGAGGCGGTTTCCCATTTGCTCTTGCTGACCTTCATCCAGCCTGCTGTTCCTACAGCTCCCTCTCTTGGCCCCCTCTCTCCCTGATACTGTGGCAGACCACCTGAGGCTCCCCCAAAGACTCCCCCAAAGGCTCCTTGCTTTTAGACCCCCAGGGTAGCTCAATTTTCGCAGCAGATGACTCAAGATGGCCAGAGGCCTCTGCCCTCCAGGCTATACAGTGTGCCCAAATGGATTTCTCTACATCTTGTCCTTTCGCTGTAGGAGTCACGGTCTCTCCAAGGCCTGTGGGCTGGTGTGGAGGGCAGGACTGCCCTCTCTTGCTTGCTTTCAGAAATGGCCCTTCCTGTCTTCTTCCTCCCTTCCTCACAGGGTTGCTGTCTTCTTAGATGTACTTACTTTCTTTGAGAAACTGTTTTTCTACCTTTGTGGGTTTTCTGAAGTTTCTCCTCTTTTTTATTCATGGATAAGTGATTTTGTTCTTGTTCTCGAACTGGGCCATGAGGATGAAGCTTCTAGCCTGCCACTGTGCCTGGAACCGACTCTTGCTCTTTCTCTGCATATATTTTTGTTTAGTTTTATACATTGATGCCTATTTCACAGAGTGTATGCCATTTCAGGTAACTTGCACCTAATGCTAATTTTAAATGAGCATTTATTTTCAAAAAGTTTTGCTCAAGGATGTTGGTTTTTTTTTTTTTTTTTTGTTGTTGTTCTTTTAGTGGATGCCTTTGAGGAATAAAATTATTTTTATTTTTATTAGGAAGGCCATTGAAACTATTGAATGGGGAGAATCAATTTTTCTTTATCCAGAGCCTTGTTTTACTCTAGTTAGCAAAGCAGCTATATTTTGAAGGCCACAGAGGTCAATATTAGTTGTTTTCTCGTAATTTATCCTTTCCTGGAGAGACAGGAACTTGGGCATCTCTTTTCTAAAGCTGGGAACACCAGTCACCTGATATGTTTGTTTGCTTGGCATACATGTTTATAAATATTGTGGATCAGAATAGCAGCAGACTATGCCCCATATTTATACATATTTCTTTGCTTTAAATCAGTGGTTCTCAACCTTCCTGACACTGACACCTTTAATACATACAGTTCCTCATATGATCGTGACCCCCAACCACACAACCATATAATGAGATTTACATTACAATCTCATTGTATATTTGCCGCTATTATAAATTATAGTATAAATATCTAATATACAAGATATCTGTGAAAAAGGTGGTCAACCCCTAAAGGGTCACAACCCACTGGTTGAGAACCACTGCCTTAAATGGCCAGTCTCTATCCATGTGGCTCAGGATTCTCATCTCACTATGCTGGGCCTGGAACTGCAGGATCTCTGCATCTGTTTGTAGGCATAGCCTCTGGGGCTGCTTTGCCACATTTATCAAAAATGCAGAACCAAAGCTTCTATGAACCAGGGGATGAAGTTTGCAGGACAGTTGTCCCCCAGGATGCTTTATTGTCAGGGACCCAGTCTAAGGATACTGGTTAAGATGAAAATCATTGTGTATCTAGTTATTGTATTTATTTATTGTATTTATTATTTACTTATTTACTTACTTATTTACTTATTTACTTACTTATTTACTTATTTATTTATTTACTTATTTACTTATTTACTTATTTATTTACTTATTTACTTATTTATTTACTTATTTACTTATTTACTTATTTACTTATTTTTTACTTACTTACTTACTTACTTACTTACTTACTTATTTATTTATTTATTTATTTATTTATTTATTTATTTATTTATTTATTTATTTATTTATTTATTTATTTATTTATTTTTTAAGAAAAGCCCATCACAAGTTTGAAGGCATCTAGTCTGTACCTATGATGAGTTGATCACGAGGTCAACAGTGAGCAGCACAGGACCTCTCTTTTCTACAGACCTCCTACACTCCCTGGCCCTTTGTTCAGGACTCGGTGGTCTTCAGCAGGAGCAGCTCCCCTGTCTCTGCCTGTTAAAGTACAGTGGTCCTTTTGTCAAAGAACATTTCACTCTCCTCAGGCTCTCAGCACTGAGGAAAGACCCTTGCATCTGTGTTCTCTACTTCACAGCCCTCTGACCTCTGAGCAGTCATTTAGTGTGGCTGGTCATTAGGCTCTGGGTCTCGCTTATCTCTTTATCAGTGACTTGTGCTATTACTGGGTCTATTTTTAAACCTATATTGAACATCCGCTAATGTGCCCCTGTCTTTTATTTTACTTAGCTTTACTCTTTGAGGAGACGGTACTTTTTCTTGTCAGGCTAAGTGCAGTAACTCCTTAATCTTTCTTTTATCCTGCTTAGAACTCTTCTCCCTATGTCCAACCCTTTTTTCCCCCCTAGGAAACTTTTATTTTATTTTTTAAATAAGTATGATTTTATACGCCATACTTAATAAGAAAAAATGCAAATATGTTTCACTAGTGCAATTTATATTCATGAAGTGTAATCACAAAGCAAGAGACATTTCAGTAAATTAATAAATTTGTAACTATAAGAAATTTATATTGGAAAGCTTATATTTAATATCAGAATTCACTGTGGCCATTCGTGTTATTATTCAGTGGAAAGTGGAAGCATTAATTAATTCAATTTAACATTCTTTTTTTTCTACTTTCAATTTTTGGGGCTTAATTTTCTGTCAAATGAAATTTTAATAGTTTATGTACTATGTGGTGAATAGTAATCTACCCACTTTTTTTTATGGCCTGGATATTACCCTGAGAGAAAGGACTGGATGTGTTTATCCTGATATAATCTCATTTAGGCAAAACAGACCCTCTCCTACACACTTTGAAGACACTTTACTCACTATAAATTCTGATAAAAATAAATTTTTAGATAAATCATCTAATGATGTCCATGATGGAGTGAAACAAGGGTTTCAGATGAGTATTCACCTCATCCTTGAGAGAGATTGCAGTTTTCTGGATTGGGGGCTGTCGATCACAGCCTGGCTCATCTGTCTTCTCCTGCCCTGTGCCCTGTTTTGTGAAAGTGCACATCTGTGCGCCCTCGGGGCGAGCCCCTGGCATGACCGTGTGCCTCGGGTCTTTCCTCTAAGGCTATTGCTTTGGTTGTTAACATCAAATCTTGTCCATCTTCTAAGGTACCAAACCATTCCAACCAGTAAAAGGTAACATTGCTTTCTGAAAAAATGGTGGGTGAATTACCAGTATTTCCACCTTGTTATTAGGATAGCCCATTAACTAGCTGGCTTGTCACTTTACCTTGCATGAGTTCGAAGAGCAGCAGACACAGAAACCAAGTACCATCTTCTTTCTTGTTTCTGGCTGACTGAGATGACAGTGTGAATAAGAACTCCCACTTTTTGTGGAGATTTGACGTTTGTTCTCTTTCTTCGATGTGCCAAAAGTTATTTAAAATAATGTCTACCTTAAAAAATACCTCCTCACTGGTTTTGGCATTGTATTTCAGATTGAAGAATGGGGTCCCCATAATAATACAGGTCCCATAGTCGTGTAACTGCATTTATATTGTTATAAATTTTTGAGGTTGGAATCTCAAGTTTTTAAATTAAATAACTACAGTTAACTGTATTAAGTGTAAGGTTGAATTTGATCAAGAATAAGAAAAGCATTTATGACAACCCCTGTAAATGTTTAAATACTTTAGTTGTGTTTGTGGGCTCTAAATTTCATTATAAGGAGCTAACATCGAGTGCATGGGCTCCTCTGGGACATATTTGACTTTTGGGAGATTAAAAAAAAATCTTGCATTAATGAAATTCTGCAAGTTTTTGATTTAGTAGACAACATTCCCAGTATATGTGAAGCAATTTTAAAGTGTGTGTGTGTGTGTGTGTGTGTGTGTGTGTGTGTGTGTGTGTGTGTGTAATTACTTGTAGAAACGGTTTAACTTTAATGGGGCATTTCTCGATCACATAATAGGAAAGCTAACAGCTTTAATTAAGATTTATGAAGCATAAGAGGTAATGCATTCTGCTATATTAGGTAGCCGTTGGTGGGTAGTGTGACTTTAGAGATGGGTTCTCTTCACACTCTTCACTCCCTTGTACAATTTTGGTTTAGAATTAAAATTTGTAGCACTAAAAATCCATGTCTCTAAGTAGACAAAACTAAACTTCACTTTCTTAAAAACCTTTTAATTATTGATAAAAATTTAATTATGTACAGATATCATTTCCTGATTTCAGGTGGTAACCCCGGGAGTCTAACGTGAGAAAAAGGAAAAAGGCTACCATTTTCTTCAAATGACTGATGAACTTGGATGCTGGTGCTTAGAAAGTAGAGATTCAAATCCATAAACTAATCTATTCCTTACAAAGAAAGCTAAGTCAAACTATTGCAGCCCCATTTTCTTTAACTCTACATGTTCACTTACTTATTTTAGACTGAGCAGGATTGTAATTACCTGTGTGTCTTACCAAGACTGCCTGTTTTTTTCAGGACGGGTGGTGCATAAAGAGTAACAATACTAATTCTCAGGGTAAGGTTTGGGATAAATGGTAGGGGTGCACAAAGTCTGAAGACGAGCCTGTGTCTCTTCCCACGGTTGTGCTATCTGAGTTTCTCCAAGTAGAGGATGGTTAGGATTCAGAAGCAATGATGGAAACATTGATTAGTGTTCTGGCGAGCCTCAGCTATCAACTTGACAGAGTCACCAGAAAAGTCTCAAGTAATTGCCTGTATCAAGTTAGTCAGTTGGCATGTATGTGCCAGTCTCTATTGATTGTCTTAACTATGTAGGATGCTCCAGCCCACTATGGGCAGCACTGTATCCTAGGCTGATAATCCTGGATGTAAAGGAAGCTAACTAAACATAAGCACTCTGGAGCCTGGGAACGTTCCTCCATAGATTCTTTTTCAAGTTCCTGCTTGAGTCCTTGCCCTGACTTTCCTCAATGATGAACTGTGACCTGGAAGTAGAAGCCAAATAACCCTTTCTTTTTCTAAGTTGTTTTTGATGATAATATTTGTCAAAACAACAGAAGAAAACTAGAATAATTATTAAATCTTAGCTTGCATTAGAAGCACCAGCACCAATCTGTTAGATCACAGGGTGCTAGGCTGAACCTTGGGAACTTTCAACTCAGTAGATCTGAGGTAGAGCCTAAGAATTTCTGTTCATAGGTAGTGCCCACACTGCTGCTCCACTGGCTACCTTTTGAGGACCATTGCAGGGAAGAGGCTAGAAATGGAGAAGAGAGAAAGGAAAGGAAGACAGCAACGAAGGTTCTAGGTACACACAGAAATGTTGCAGTAGGCTCTTTCTGGAAAGTCATATGTGTTTCTCTTTTTCTTTGTACTTCTAGCAGTGGATACGCCATTTTTTTCCTAGAGCAGTGTTGATTTGGTGGAGGTCTGGAGGTACTTAGGTGAGAAATGCTTTGCAGCATACAGATTGGAAGTGGGTATGTAGCTCAGTGGCATAGTCATTGTCTGGCATGCCTGTAGCATGGAGGAGGAGGAGGAGGCAGAAAAATGAAAGGAGAATGTGTGTGTGTGTGTATTTTCTCTATATATGTATTCTTCTTTCTCTATATATATTCTCATATCTATCATCCATCCATCCACCCACCCATCCATCCATCCATCCATCCATCTATCATCTATCTATCTATCTATCTATCTATCTATCTATCTATCTATCTATCTATCTATCTATGAATCATCTACGTATATTCTTTTCTATCGAGAGAGAGAGAGAGAGAGAGAGAGAGAGAGAGAGAGAGAGAGAGAGAAAGAGAGAGGGAGAATGGGAGTCTGTGGTTAAATCTAATGACTAGTAACCATTTTTGGTTTTCTCCTCTTATGGCCTCCTTGATGAGAGTCTTAAGTTCAGAAGCATCCCTAGTCTATTGTATAATGCTATACTTCCAGTTTGGTCTAGTATGTAGCCAGAGACCAACCTTGGGACCCTGGGATGGGGGATACAGATATATTTCTTGAGGAAATGTGTAGGCAGAAATTCAAATTCAGTAGATCTGCGCTAGTGTTGAGAACTCAGAACTTCTAGCTTTACCAGGGAAGATTTGCTTGCTGATAGTTCCAGACACAGGGAACATGGGCCCCTGGATGACTTGCATTGTATATGGTACATTTGCTTCGAGGCTCCGTAGGGAAATTTTCTCTTTCAGAAGATTTGTCCTACCACAATTTCCTTGTGGCCCAGTAGAAATCCTCATGTTATTTTACTGTGGAATTTATGATGAACTTTGATACCTGCTTTCTAAATCTTATATTCTGTTTCTATTGAGTGTAGGCTTAAAAAGTAAGTAATTTCTCTAGGTCTGATGTACCCATCTACAAACTTCAAGGTGAGGCTACATTGCTGAGTTTTTCTTCCCCTATGCTATTAACTTGGCAAATATTTAGCAATTAAATCAGTGAATCCATACATGGCCTATATTTATGCAGACACATATACAATATTTTAAACATGCATGTATTTCATGCTGTATTTATGTATATCAATGCACTATGCATCTAATGAGCAACATGGACATATCTATCTATCTCTCTGTCTGCCTTCCTGTCTGTCTGTCTGTCTGTCTATCTGCCTAGTATTGTCATTTCTTCATAATGAAGCAGCTTGGGTGCTTTGATGGTGTTGCCACAGAGAACTGTGAGAGGAAAGAAATGGAGACAGCCATGTGGAGATGCAGGGGGAAGATCTGTTTACAGCTGATAATTTAGATTTAAAGTTTATGTTTAGGAATATGATGGTATAGTTGACTTTAAAAAGAGGAGTATCCTTTCCAAATAGTGACTGTAGCACAACCCTCTTCCCCACGGTGGACATAAGACCAACTGTGTTCACTTGCAAAGAACCATCCCAGCCGGGCGTGTTGAATATTGACATTCCCTCTTGGATGGAGTTGGACGTGTTAGTGGATCCTCATCTGAGTACCCATCCCCCTCACTTCCAATTCCAGTTGTATGCAATTTTTTCTAATTGCACACGGCCTTGGGGTCTCAGGGAGGGGTTGGTGTATATAGACTGGGAAAAGAGTAGGCTAGACAAGGTTCCATTGATGCAGCCATGGGGAAGCTATTAGCTGTCTTGAGCGAAAGCTTACCAGGGTGGGTGCTTTAGATTTACCCATGTTCCTACAGATAACCCTTCTCCCAAGCTCTGTAAACAAGCCCAATATATCCACTGGTTCCTTGGGGTGAGCTTCGGTGGAATTATAGTTTGGTTTGTTGTTGCGACTTTAGGAGGAGAGGGTAGTTGTTATTTACAACACCTCCAGGGAAGGACTTTTAGCAGCAGTCAATTGATTGAATTAGTCTACAGGTAATATTGAACAATATGCTGGTAGCTGACTGAAATATTCCAGTCAGGGGGGTTTGCTAAGGAATTCCAAGACATAGGCTTTTCATCCAGTGACACTGGATAAAACCATTCTATATGAAGTAACAGGAGAAATGAAACTCGAAGTTTCCGGAGACTTAGATGGTGATAATTCTACTGCATCCTGACACAGAGAGCAAGTGTGCTTCGATAGTTACCTAGTGAAGGCTGTGCCTAACCTGGGCATTGGAGAAGGGATTCAGTGAATGATGGGGGAGGGGCAATGAGCACCCAGTGGGGAGAAGAATTGTATGAGAAGAGAGGAAGGACCATAAAGGGAGGTAAGTGTTTTTATTAAAAGGCAGGGAAGACTGTTGTCCAAGTAGGCTGTAGTTGTCAGGAGACATTGTGAGAGTCATCTGGGCCACAGTCAGTCATTTGTCCTCAGGACCTGGGGGCAGCTCATTGCTTGTGCCCAGATTTGCTGGTGAGCCAGTAGGTTTCTGTGAACAGAAAACTCCCGGTGTGCTTAGACTTACTATTCTCTTTGAATTTCTAGTGGTTTGTTTGGAATTTATTTGGGTGCGTTGCTTGCAGTGTGACTATGAAGCACACATGTTGGGGAATGCAGAGCGAGAGCTTTAGGAGTGATGCTGGAGGGTGGCAGAGCCACAGATCTGAGTCAGGAGAGATGCTGGAGGGTGGCAGAGCCACAGATCTGAGTCAGGAGTGATGCTGGAGGCTGGGAGAGCCACAGATCTGAGTCAGGAGAGATGCTGGAGGGTGGCAGAGCCACAGATCTGAGTCAGGACCTCATCTGTTTTCTTTGTTCTTGAATAGAAAACAGCACATTACTTTGCTTGCTTTCTGAAAAATAAAGATGAAATAGGGCAGGTACCAAGGACAGTGAAAGTGATTATTTTTGGTGGACTTTTCCATCTGAGAAAAGGCATTTTCCTTATTGCCACTGGAGAGCATGCTATTTCAACCACAGTTATACATCCCTGCAGTAAGGATCCCTAGGTATTATAGGATCCTTTTTAACTTTATGATACGAGGCCATCTTCTCAAACTACAAATTACTATATTAGTGTCTTTAAGTGAAATCAGGTTATTGGCCAAGGTTAATGGCTGTGTGTCATAGTGATGTGACATGGCAGAAAGTGTGTGGGCTTTGGACTCAGTAAAACATGGCCGTGAGCTACTTCTATCTTACAAGGATGGGTGTGGGTGTGTAATATGGAGCAGGAAGCCCTAGGTGGCATTTGGTAAGCAGTTCTGATTTCTTGCCTTCTTAGGGCAAGAGACCTTTGGCTCTTTGACTATTGTGGGGCTTTCCCTGTTTATAGCCCACGGAATACCAATGCTTGTTTTGGTTTTAGAAACCCGAATTTCCTCAAGTCATAGGAAGAGTAAAGTCGTATTGTGGTTTGGGAGTGTTATGAAGCTTGTTTCACAGCTAAGGAGAAGCAGGGTGTAAAACTGTTCTTAAGTTCCTTTGCAGTGATAACCAAGAGTGCTGGGAAGACCAGTCAGTCCTGGTGGTGTCTGGATATTTCTAGTTATTGAAAAAACACTCACCCATAACTGACAGTTGAAGGTTCAGAAATGTTTCTGGGGCCTTGGAGTACTTGTGGCACTTATTGTTCTAAAGTCTCAGTGACCACTGTAGTAGAGGGTATAGGAAGTTTATAAGAGCCAGAAGGTAAGGCAAGGGCCTGTGAAATGTCATCCCCTAGACATGACATCATCATTGTAATCATGAAGGCAACAACAGTTACTTGCCTAGGGCCCATACACAACTGGGCCTGTCAACAGTCAGTCATGAATGAGGGGCTGGCTTGTGGGCTCCATCTCTTGTTTATGAACTATTGGCTATTGATGGATTTTGGAAGGGAAAGAATCATTATCTTTACTTGCGTACTCTCTGATGATTCCAACAGGCTTTAGTGGTTCTATAATCTGTGGGCACATGGACAGTCCTGATTAAACTTAGTGAGTTATGGAGCTGGAGAGATGGATCAGCACTTAACTGCACTCACTGCTCTTCCAGAGGACCCCCATGCAATTCTCAGCACTTATATGCAACTAATAACTATCTGTCCTCCAGTGCCAGGGAATCCGACATCTTCTTCTAGCCTCCTTGGATACCAGGCATACAAATGATTTACAAACATACCTGTAGCCAAACCCATCATGCACATAAAAAAATAAATTTTAAAAACTTTATTGGGTCACAAAACTAATTGAATAGAGATGAATGTAAATAATATGCACATATCTTTGTGAATTTGTCAAAGAACAAATTTTGTTTAAGAGTAAATCTCATGTCAGTTCTTTCTTAAGTCATGCCGTATAAGGAAGTTAACATGTATTAATAGAAAACTTCCCGCCTGTGCTTATATGTTCATGCAATTTTGTTTTCATTAGGGCATCTTCAACTGTAAACTAGATGACTAGAATGTTCTGCTAAGGCTTGCTACTAACTGCTACTGTTCTTGGTGCATTCTGTCCTAAATGGATGCCATCTGTCTCATCTTTAGTAGAACTAATAACTCCCAGGTTAGTATTTTGGCTACGAACTGGTGCCATGTCAAGCCCACACCTTGTCACTTCTCTTTTAAATGTAGTTAAGTATTATTTGTAGCTTTAAGAGCTTAATCATTTTAATAAACAACTGTTTGTATTGGCTGTCAAGAGGCTGCGGCAGTTGGCCTCATGTCCTAGGAGACTGATGAGACCCATGCTGCCGTTTGTTGAGATAATATGGGTGGAGAGCTATCTAGTTAGTGTCAAGCCTCTGAACTAGCTGCTGGGTCTGGCTGTAAGGATCTTCTCTTGACACTGAGTTCCCATACTTTAGTCTGTCACAAATCGGTTCCTGAGAAGCACTCAGAGTGGAATATCTGTGCTGACTCTTGCTTCATGGAAACCTGCCTGCTGCTGTGACTGCCTAGAAGTGTGGGTACATTGCTTGCTCTTATAGGAGGCCACAGCTCAAAGAAACTGCCATCATTTGGTCCAATTTATCTTCCTTGTTTTGTCTTTTTCTTGTTGGTGTTTGTTTTCGTGTCCAGAATAACAGGTTTTTTGACTTTTATACCTATTTAGCAAACCAGTAGATTTTTACTTTCAGCACATTAGGAAAACAGATTAGTGAAAACCAACACTTATTTACATTTTGTTTGTTCCCTGGTAGAAATCCACAGCCAAAACTGAACTGGTTTTATTGA
Source organism: Phyllotis vaccarum (assembly GCA_033318265.1). Lineage (NCBI taxonomy): Eukaryota > Metazoa > Chordata > Mammalia > Rodentia > Cricetidae > Phyllotis > Phyllotis vaccarum. Next base: position 28,674,840 of record JARWLC010000010.1, on the reverse strand, counting down.
CAATCTATTGTTTCTCTGACTCTGGTCTAGTTGTGGAATGAAATGACGGGCTTGTGGGGATTAACAGTTCTCAGCAAAATGCTGAGAAGAGAGAGTGGTGGATAAAAATGTAGGGGAAAAGGAAGTTCCTAACTTTAAAGGACAATTCTGCAAGTTGGTTCAGTTGCTGTCACTGTCACAGTTGGAGCGACTCTAAAGGGTAGTCATGGGAAGCAAAATTTAAGTATTTCCTCCACAAGAACTGCATGTTATTTGAATGTAGGTACATTCAAGGTACACTAGATGGATAGAATTTTAGACCTATTTTTTGAGTACATTAGGAGTGCAGTGTGGTGATGGAAATGAGAAATACTTGCTTTGCCAGTTCAGCTACAGCTCACCATCTAGACTTGTTTTTCAGCCACAGATCAATGGAGGTTAGAGAGCAGAGAGAATGGGCCAAATCACACAAGAAGAGACAGGCTCACAAAACACCAGAGCTGAGGGCAATTGGAAGATATGTTTCCCTTCCACACACTTTTGTAATGAAGAGACAGAGAGGCTGGGAGGTGGCCGCATGCATTTCTTAGTATTTGTTGTCCGTGATAAAGTTAAGTGTACACTCTTGTCTGCGTAGGCTTTCCCCAGAGATGTGTGGCGACATGGCTGGCTAGTTTCCCTCCCTTCCACACAGGAACAATGGTGCCCTCCATCCTTCCATTCATGAGCACTGTGGCCTTGGGCTGACAGTTTAAGCACATCCCTGGGGTTTTCTTCTCATCTTAATTTAATATGGGATAAAAGGAAAAATGAGCAAGTTGATAATTTGAAATTTATTTTCCATGCCAAACCTTGAAAAATTGAGAGGGGGAGGGAAAGAGTGAGAAGCCACTGCAGGGCTACCTGCTTAGATGCCATATTTTCATATTCTGGATTTCCTTAGCTGAGGGCATGAGTGTCAATCAACCTTAAAACACAGAATGAAACACTCATGTTCTTAACTTGCATGTCCTTCTTGAAGACAGAAATAAGAGCAACAAGCCATACATTTTTATTAAAACAAAACACACTAACAACCAAGATTTGCTTTTTCTGTAGAAAATGTACTCACTCTACTTTTATGGTTAGAGTCTGGACCTTAAATTGAGAATAATCTATACATAATTATCAAAGAACACCTTTGACTACGTTCTTGCTTGCCACTGTGCCCTATTATGAGACACAGCCACTTGTGTGGGAGGGCAGGGCCAAACTGCAGGCTCTAAAATGTTTCCACATAAAACACGAGAAGGAAGTGTAGATGACCTTAGAAATCAGTTTGACTTTTTTCCTTTAGAGGGGTTAAAAACACTACTTTTCTACACACCTCAAACATGTCATTATACATATGTACAGCCCTCCCACGCACCTGACAGAGGTGCAGGTGAGCAATGGGCTTCATTTCCACACCAACTATGTGGTTTCAGAATCTGGTTTTCTTTGCCCTGAACTCTGGAGGACATGCCACTTACATGTAGTCATATGTTTCTGTCCTTGCCAGAAAGTCTCAAATACCTGGCAGCTGCTTCCCAAGTAATTGACTGGGAGGCTTAATAGTACAGTAACTACTAGGCCAGTAGCTCAAGCATATTACTAACTAGTTCTTATACTTAACCCATAATTATATTTATGTGTAGTCATGTGGTATGGTATCTTTGCTCAGTGTGGTATTCTCATATTGCTTCCTCTGTGTCTACCTGGCATCTGCTACTCTGCCCTTCCTTTTCCTAGAATTCTCTTAGTCTGGTCTCCCCACCTATACTTTCTGCCTGGCTACTGGCCAATTAGTGTTTTATTAAACCAATACAAGTGACAAATCATTATAGTGTTAGGTAAGAACATATGCCACACTCATATGCCTAACAGGATCTTGGATTTTAACAGGAGGGATCATGGAAGGGAAGAGTTACAGAGTTCTAAAGCTCAAGGAAGCAAAGGAAGGAAGCATCACTGTGAGGAATCAAAACATCCTAAAACAATGTCTCAAAGAGCATATATATATATGAGTATATGTATATACTTATACACATACACAACACACACACACAGTCACTATAGCCTTCTGGAGGTCACTGACTATGAACTGGCATATTTTTATTTGTTCTGTTTGATGAAATTAATGTATATGTTGAAAATTTGGCATCACATAGAAGACAGCAACTACTTCAAGAAAACAGCCTCCTATACTGAGATTGCAGTGGTGGCCACCACACCAGCTGCCAATACAGTTTATGGTGGCATTTGAAGCTGGTCTCTCCTTGGAGTTAGAGTGTATGGGGGTCTAAATATTAAGAAGGAAGAGACCAGATTCCCACACATTTGCTCTCTTCTCACCCCTACCCCACCCCTATTCAAAATTATTAAGAAAAAAAAAAGTCTTGGCTGATTCCCCATACTCAGTTTGCATGCACACACACACCACACACTCATGCACGCACCTATCTGTCTGTCTGTCTGTCTGCCTGTCTGTCTGCTTGTCTGACTGTACACGTCCCTATTTGTGTACAGGTTTGCATGTGATATAGTGCCTTTGTTAGAAGCCTCTGTGTGCACGTCTGTACTGGGATTTAGGCATTATTTAGGGACGGTTAGAGGCGTAGCTTTGGGTATTAGGTCCAAACAGCCCCTTTATTAGTGAATAATATTCACAGCATACAGAAAGACATTCCACATCACATGTTCATGTTAGGGTTTGTGTAGAAAGCCATGGCATCATTAATAGAAGCTTTTGTGAGTATATATGTATGCATGTCATGCATGGGTTTATATGATACAAAGCCACAAACCCTTTGGTGAAACAATGTCATATGTAATAGTGGTAACACATATGTAGTACTCATTTTTAAGTAACTATTTTTTAAATAATGATTACCATAAAGATTTTAGTATTTTGAGTAAATACCACTGAATCAAAACACAGCATGATCATTTTTCAGTTGGGACAAAACATCAGGCAGTCAAAGCCATGGTGTGCTGTAAAAGGGAAAAAAAGGATTTTGGGTAAATAATGTCTCTCAGAGAGTGGGAGGAGAATATTTGTCTCTGAATGATAACACTACTTTTGATTGACTATGAGACTTCACAGTTATTTTACTCATTTGCCCAGGTTCCTGAATTTGTAAAGTGGGTGATGCTGGCACTTGTGAGGTTCCCATGTCTGTAAGGCGGGGTGATGCTGGCACTTGTGAGGTTCCCATGTCTGTAAGGTGGGGTGATGCTGGCACTTGTGAGGTTTCTGTGCAAGTGAAACAAATTAATACACAGAGGTGCTTAAACAGGAGTTGTTTAAGGCTCCTCAATGCATGTTACTTACTAATGTCACCATTATAATTATTTTTTCTGTTACTATAGCTATCCTGTCACCAACTGCCACACCCACTCACTGGGCCCTGTTTCTAGAGGCCAGTGCCTGGAGAGCAGGGAAATGTTACAGTAAGATGTGACCAGGCTGAGCAATTCCATTTGTGCCTCTGCTTAGATGGTGTTTGTATATCGAACATACACATTATAGGCAGATGTTGGGGTGTGGTGGGCACTTGCTAAGATTTTTTGTGTCCTGAGACAGATATTGGGCAGAGACACATGAATAAACAGAACTTTTAAGAAAAAGAGTACATCTCAGGAAGCAAATGAACCAGAGCTGGAGAGACTGATAGCAGGTTCAGGCATTCATGCTGAGGGGCCTGGCACCCACAAAAGCAAGTGTTGCATCCTGTCAGCCTTGGAGGGCGGGCTCTCAGGCTCAGAACTGTTTGCTTCATATGCCAATTTGAACTCATTCTCTGCTCTCCTGCCACAGAGATGTGCAGTAAAGCAAATAAATAAATGAATAAACAAAATAAACACGATCACATTTTCTGTAGAGGTAAAAGCAGACTCTCAATTGAAGTGTTAAGATCCTAAGTGCTGTTCCAAAGGCACTTATTTTTTTGTAGCAGTGAAATACAAATAGATGCCAATATAGAACCAAACTAACAGCTAGTAAATTTAAACTTTCTTGCAAATATGTTCTTCTTCAAGCCTGATTTCATTAGCCCAAGCCTTAATAATATCAGTGTTCACCTATTCCTTAAGGAGGGAGTGAAAATTAATGTCTGAACGAGTTGCCAGCAGCACAATTGCCATGCAAAATAGTATTGTTATTTACATTACATGACAAATCAATGCCCAGGGCAATAAATAAATTATGCTAAATAGATGGGAAACTAGTTTTTGCCTTTATATGTTTAAAATACAAAGGTGTGGTAAACACAAAAAAACAAAAGGAGAGATTCAAATTCCGAGCGTGCTTCATAATGAGGAAAAGTTAGATTGAACAGTACATGAATACATTCCTGTAGTTTAAAGGGATGGTTTTTTTCCCTGTAGATAAGGTGTTCTCCATCCTATTTAATTCCAGAAAATGGTATGTGAGTTAATTACTGATTGGATAGATGTTTAGAAGTTTTTGAAATGAGAATATAAAATATAAGAATTGAGTTAATTTTATTCTGCATCACGTGCTGGATGCTAAACATTTTCTCCCTTTGTGGACCGCTGGCCTTCATGCACCTATACACAGATGCACCCACAAGCATGTACATATATATGCTGCACATCCACACATAAGCACACACATAGCACATATATACAAACATGTACACACACACACACACACACACATTTTTTTCTAAGTAATACTCAGTAAGCTTTACTTACTGGCCTATTAGTCATTTATTTTTTTATTCATTTGTTCAACTAAGATTTGTTAAGTACTGACCAGATACTAGAAATTACTATGAGTGCTGTTAGCAAGAAAAAAAGTAGATCAAATTTCCTGCTCCTGTGAAGGTCCTGTACTTAAAAACAACTAGGTGGATTGATGTTCAATTAGATTCCATTGGTCTGACAGGGCATCTGAAGGTGAGACTTTAAAGGTGCCACAGGCCTGATGCTGATACTTGGTTCTTAGCCCTGGTACTGGAGAGGAGAAGCAGAGAACTAATGAAGCACCCAAGATGGATAAATGTGCCTCTTGCCTTCAAAAAGCCAATGGTTTAATGAAAAAAACCATGAAATATATATACAAATAAAATACAGAAGAGTTAATTAACAAAATTACTTTAAAAATATTTTGTTTTCATTTGTATGTATGTTTATCTGCAGTGTGTGTGGGTATCCACAGAGACCAGAAGAGGGTGTGGGGTCTGTGCAGCTTGAGTTACAGGGTATCACTGGGAAAGGAGCTCAGGTCCTCGGTTAGAACAGCAAACACTCTAAACTGCTAAACTTTTTCTCCAGCCCCCTAAAACTTATTCTGTGCAAGAAGTTGGAATTAAAGATAAATTAAGTGCTAGGCTTTTATATTCTATAACCATTCCCTTTGATCCTTAAATCTTCCATTCAACACTGTGGAACCGTTTTCTCCTTTCCATGTATTAAACTTGGATGTGATGGCATCAGTCTCCAGGGAAATAAAGCCATATATCTGGAAACGATTCTGCATTTGGCCTCTAGGCAGGAAAAGATACAAACCATCTAAGACAGATGGTCATTGCCTCTATTTTTAAAAAAATTCTGAGATCTCTAAACCGTAAGCTCTACTGGTGTCTTCTCCTGTATTTAATAGTATCTGGTATTTCTTACTGTCAAGGTGTTCTTTCTAATCTATCCATTTCCAAAGTTCATTTTGTTTGTTAACCTGGGTAAATGAACAATGGGTCATGAAGACTTCCTAGAAATCCTGTCCTTATCAATTCTTCACATAGAATATTTAGGGCTTGTTTTGTCTTGTAGGGTCTGATTTTCTCATCCTGGGTGGTACCATTCATTTTCACTGTCTTTACCATGTGTCTATAGTGCGGGGCCGCAGAGTGCACCTTTAGGAACCTGGAGCTTGCTTGCTTGCTTGCTTTATTTATATATTTATCTTATTAGTTTTTCTTCTCTACACCCTCACCATAGTTTCCCCTCCCTCCACTCCTCCCAGTCCCCACCACCAACACCTTTTCTATACCTTTGCTACACTTCTGTTTCCCTTCAGAAAAGAGCAGGCCTCTCTGGGATGGCAGCCCAACATGACATAACAAGATTATGATAAGACTAGGTACATACCTCTTATCAAAGCTGGAGGAGGTGATCCAGTAGGAGGAAAAGGGTCCCAAGAGCATGCAAAAGGGTCAGAGATGCCCCGATTCCCACTGTGAGGAGTCCCACAAAAATCCCAAGCTAAACAACCGTGACATGTATGCAGAGGACCTAGCTGAGACCCACGCAGGTTCCTTGATTGTGCTTCAGTTTCTGTGAGCCCCTATGAGCCCTGCTTAGTTGATTCTGCGGCCCGTGTTCTCCTGGTGTCCTTGACCTCACTGGCCCCTTCAATCTTTCCAAGTTGGTGCCCCAGTCCCACCACTTGAAGCCTTGCCTGGTTACAGAAGATGGCTTGTTCAGGCTCCATATCCTCCATCACTAGGAGTTCAGCTGCATAGATTCCTGGGAGTTTCCATTGCACTAGGTTTATTCATGGCCCTCCAAAGCCCCTCCCTCAGGTCTAGTCATCTCTTCCTGTGCTCCCTCCAGCCTTTCCTTTTCCACCTGATCCCTTCTGTGCCCATAGCCACCCACCTCCTGTCCACACACAACACCTATTCTATTTCTACTTCCCGTGTGTTCTAACTAGAGCTCTCCTTGTTTCTTAGTTTCTTTGGGTCTCTGGATTGTAGCTTGATTATCCTTTAATGTCCTCTTGTAAGTGAGTACACGCCATGATTGTCTTTCTGGGTTTGGGTTGCCTCACTCAGGATTATTTTTTTCTTCTAGTTCCATCCATTTTCTGGAAACATCTGTGATGTTCTTTTTCTTTTTTATTTATTCTTTTCTCATACAATAGATGGCATTTTTAAAAACATCTGAGTAGTACTCCATTGTGCAAATGTACCACGTTTTCTTTATTCATCCTTTGGTTGTGGGACATCTAGGTTGTTTCCAGTTTCTGGGTATTACGAATAAAATTTGTTGTGAACATAACTGAGCAAGTGTCCTTGTGGTAGGATGGCATGTCTTTGGTCTATGTCCAAGAGTAGCTGGGTTTTGAGGTAGATTGAATCCAAATTTTCTGAGGAACCACAATTTTGATTTCCACGGTGACTGTACAAGTTTACACTCCCACCCGCAGTGGAGGAGTGTTCCCCTTACTCCACATCCTCTCTAGTGTGAGCTGACAGCTATGTTTTTGGTCTTAGCTATTCTAACAAGTATAAATAAGATGGCGTCTCAAACTTTCATTTGTGTTTTTCTTTTGGTTGAGGACAGTCAATCCAGTTTTAAGCTCCACTTTTCTAATGAACTTTATTCACTCAAATCTTTATTTTTTTGTCTCTCTATTAAACTTTATCTTGTTTCTTGAAAAACAACTCTTTGATTTTGGGGGCTTTATTATAAAAGCCATTGCTGTCTTTTAATGTTAACTTTGTCTTCTAGAAAGAGAAGAATTTTCTTCTGTGTCGCTATTGGTAACCAGTAGCAGAGCTTACGACTCATTAAGACATGTATTGCACTCAAGCAGGAATTAACAGAGTCCATCTGTATCTAGAATAATAAGGGTTTAATGTGGTTAGACTTTGGTTAATTATAAGGAATATTAAAAAATATAAGATAATTTTCAAAATTATCTGGGTGTTGGTGACACATACTTTTAATCCCAACACTAAGAAGGCAGAGGCAGGCAGATCTCTATGAGTTTGAGGCCAGCCTGGTCCACAAAGCAAGTTCTAGGAACAGCCAAGTCTACACAAAGAAACCCTATCTTGGAAAAAAAAATGTTAGTACTGACCTTGGATGAGGCAATGGTGCAGTGAGTAAAGTATTTGCTATGCAAGGAGGAGGATCCAAGCACCCACACAGTGATGGATGTGCTGGGAGTCAGCAGTGTCATAGGCCAGCTAGCCCAGCCAATCAGTGAGCTCCAGGTCAACTAATGAAAGGCGGTTTCTCAAAAAAACAAGGTAGAGAGATTGACCTCTGGCCTCCCCGGGCAAACACATGGTATGTGCACCATCTTTATACCTCCAATTGATCTTAATGTATTTACAAAGCTTGAGTAATTATCAAGTCACAGTATCTCCCCACTAATTTATTAATAATTAGAATAATTTATTCTAATTTCCCTAAGCTCTCTGATTCATTCTGTTATTTTCTCCATTTCTTCCCTTTTAGCGTCTTTCTTGTTTTTGGATGCCAATTCATGTCATTGCCTTTTTTATCTTATTTTTTGAGATTTAATTTTACTGACATGTGTGTTTGGTACGTGTGTGCAGATACCCACGAAAGCCAGAAGGGGGTGTCAGACCATCTGGAACTGGAGTTCCGGGTTGCTGTGAGGCCAAGACCGTGGGTGCTGGGAACCACTCATCTCTGGAAGTGTAGGATGTGCTCTGAACTGCTGAGCTCCCTCTACAGCCCTGCTACGCCCTTCTTTGACAAGGGCTTTGTTTTCTAACTTTTCCTTTCTTTTGGCGTCTTTCATGTTGTGACTCCCTGTGCCGTCCCTCCAGCGTAGTATTCTATTTCTTCTTATTTACTCTCTCTCGATAGTCTCCGCAAAGAGCTGTCTGGATTCCCTGACCTCACAAGAAGCTGCCCCGACGAAACGCTTAAGAAAAACAAGGCATTATGTATTATCCTACACACTCTACAATTGTCCTTGCAATTTAGTAACTATGCTCCAATTTAAACCAGGCCTCAAGGCAACAAAAATTGCACCAAATGCCAACTAATTTACCAAAGGTATAGGAGGAATATTTGGGAGTCAATTCCCTTCCAGCCATCTGATTCGTATTATTGACTCATTTAGAAAACAGAAAGTGAACAGAGACAAGTTTTTAAGGAGTTTGGTTTCATGCAAATAACCAGCAATTGCAGCCCATTATTTTTATACCACGACTTCATTAGTCATATCCCTGTCAGACCTGTGACCAGTGTCAAATGTTTTCAAAAAGCACACCAGGACAGGCATGGAACTCATCAGCCCATGTCAAAGGTCGCTCTCATTAAGGAGTCAAAATGAAAACTTTCAGTGTCTCCAACACATCGTCCAGCTCTCCCCGGTACTCCCAACCCCCACTCCTGAAGCCCAAGGCCTGCTAAGCACCTCCAGCTCCCCAGACATTCAAATAAGATCAAGATGACAGGCCAGAAAATGAATAGGGCTCTTACCCGGCTGGACCTCATAATCCAGCACTGATTGAACCGACCAGAAAGCTGTTTGCCAGGTCTTATAACACCATTTCCTGAGGTTAGACATAACATCTCAAAATGAAGCAATTAGGGGTTTCTCTAAAACAGGAGTCTTCAGTAATTAAAAAGAAAAAAAATCCAAGACAGAAGGAAAGAAAGGAAGAAAGGAAGGAAGAAAGAAAGAAGGAAAGAAAGAAGGGAAGAAGGAAGGAAGGAAGAAAGAAAGCATCCAGATGGGTGCTGAGCATGGGAACCACAAGCCAGAATTTGGTGGTTTTTTTTTTTGTTGTTGTTTGTTTTTTGTTTTTTTTTCCCTTCCTGGAAAGGCAACTTTTGATTATGGAGGTAGGAAGTGAAAATCAGTTTATGCACACCAGTGCTGTTATGGCGTTTTAAGGAATGCAAAAACTCAGCAGGAGTAAAATAAAACTCATCTTCCCTGAGACTCAATTAGATACCAGAGAAAAGAAAAGCTTTGGGGATCCTGCTTTTGTTTTGAATAGTAACTGCTGTTTTGAAGACTGTCCTCTTGGTGAGCACAGCCACAGTGCTCTGTGGAATTTGCAATGGGATCTAGATGTGGCTTTTCCCCTTTGAAATCTTCTTTAGGCCATATTTTGGTGTTGACGTTGGATTTACTCCTGGGGACCAGGGATGGGTTATGTCTAGTTTCCATTAAACTTGGCTGTAAGAGAAGCAGATATGTCCAGCATCTCAGGAGATGAATGTCAGGGAAGTCTCTAGTTGTCATTATGACATTTTTGTAGAAACAGAATACGATTTAACAATAGGAAATGCCAAAACCTGATGACTGTATTGATTTCTAGAGCACACAGTCTGTGCCCACGTGGAGGAGCTGTCTGGGGAAACTTGATTTAATTCTGCGTTATTGTCTGTGACTTTCTCCTTGTTTGCTTGCTTATTAAGTCAATTACTCACACTTAAGAGATTCCTTCTGTCTGCATAGTGTTACTTGTAGGCACATTTTCAGGGCTGTCCATTTGGTATCGTATAACCAACTGGCATGCTCGTCCCTGGGGAGACCATTTCTCCTGTTCTTAGCATTCCTTAGTTGGCTGTGAGTTTTGTGTAAGGTTGGAGTTTCACGTGTTTCTTCCTGTCCACTTTGGCATGTTTACTGCTCCCATCCTTCCAGATTTGGCCATTCATGTTGGTGACACAATCTCACAGCTAACTCCTTGATATCTCTCTCTCTCTCATGATTTATTTTTATGTACACTGGTGTTTTGCCTGCATGTATATCTGGGTGAGGGTGTCAGACCCCTGGAACTGAAACTACAGACAGTTGTGAGCTGCCACGTAGGTGCTGCTGGGAATTGAACCCAGGTCCTCTGAAAGAGCAGCCAGTGCTCTTACCCGCTGAGTCAGCTCTCCAGCTCCTTGACTCCTGGCTCTTAAAAATCTCTCAGTTCTTTCTTTCAAAATATTTCCTGATCTGTATGTGCAGGGATTTAGTAATATTTTACAGACCAAGAAGGTTATATGTAGAAATATATTTGTATAGACTTATACACATAACAATAATTATTAAAAAGTGGCCATGAATTTGAGAGAGAGCAGAGAGGGCTATGGGACGGTTGGAGAGGGAAGACAGAAATCACCTAATTATATTATAATCTCAAATAAAATAAAAAAAATAATAAAAGAAGCATTCATATAGGCATAAAGGGGGATACTGGAAGGTATGATCATTGTGTACATGTATAAAATTATCAAATAATAAAAGATAAAAGGGAGTTTTTCCAGTCTTCATGATTATTCTTTCAGGAAAATACCCCAATGCAAAGGTATTTTTTCTCTTGTTTTCCAGAATCTTGCTTTAAATTTTCTTAGCTTACTTTCATTATTACGTGTGTGTGTGTATGGGGGGGGGGGTGTCCCTGTCCATGTGTGTCTCTAAGTACAGAGGCCAGAGGTCCATGCTAGTAGCTCTTTACCTTATGTTTTGATATGAGACTGCTCACTTATTTGCCTAGAGTGGCTGGCCTGCAAGCCTCAGGGACCCTCTGCTCTCTTCCTCTCCAGTGTTGGGATTCTAGCACTTGTGTCTAGCTTTTTTATGTGGCTTCTAGGGATCAAACTCAGGTCCTCACGCTTTGTGAAGCAAGTACCTTACTGACTGAGCTGTCTCCCTAGCTCACCTTCAGTTACCCTGATGCAGGGATATTTTGATTTTATAGATATTTAATATGCACATTTAAGGTGAGCTAATGGAGAATGAATTTAAGATCATGATTGGCCCACAAAAGGCACCCTTTGGACATCCATTGTGCTGTGAGAGCAGATGCCTTGGTAAACAGAGAAACACCCCAAAGCCAGAAGCATTATTTTAAGCTACTGCATCCCATCTGAGGCTCATCACTGAAAAGTATAAACACATATTCTAATAGATGGCAAGTCTTCCACACTAAAGATACTGCCAGATATTGCTTCTGAGTGGGGACTCTGATACTGGGCCATTGCTATACATCCTGTCACTCACCAGCAACAGCCTGGGAGTTTTTCAGTGTGTTTTGTGTTAAGGAGTCTGATTGAAAGTTCCTCTATTGATGGTGAGGCTTCAGTAAACATCCTCCCCATTGCAGACGATGGCCCTGGAAGGTAAGAAGTTACTGAGATGCTGGCAAAGGTTCACAACCGTTGTTAAGTGTGCTGGGCAGATTTTTCCCTTCTCCAACCTGCTGTCTCAGGACCTCTGAACAAATGGGACATGCTAGCTATCTGCCTCAAGTCAGATTCCTGACTTTCCTCTTCGTGTGCTGGGCCACGAGGAACAAATTCACCAGGGAAGGGCCGACTCCTTTCTTCCTTCTCTTTGTAGGCTTTCTCTCTACCTGTGGCTTCTCAGTTTCCCAAGGGTGAGGCATCGTGATCCCACTGTGAGTCTGTGATTGACGCCCTTGGCTGGCGGCTCCCCCTCGGCCCTCCAGGAAACAGGAGGGCTCCGGAGATAGCGCTCAAGTTGTCTTTCACAGCGCCTGCTCCCCAACTCTAATCACCTTCTGCTGTGGGAAAAGAGATGAGATGAGGCCTAAAAACAGATCATTGTCCGCCTCCTAGATTAATGCAGAGAAAGCGGTATTGTCTGCTGAATGGATAAATCTTCCTGCCGTCACTCAAAACCTAAATTCAACGCTACTTCATCTCTAAGAGGCTTATCTTCCTTGAATAGACCCTTGCCGCTCAAGTAAGAGGCGATGTAATGAAGCGTGTTTTTTTCTTAAGTGAGAAACATGCTGTAAAGAACCGGGAAGGCTGCAGCTGTTCGGAAGGGGCTCTGCGGACTCTCGAAAGACTTGTCCCTTATCTGGTCTTGCATGACATCAAATGATAGAAGATCAAGTCCAACATTTGCCAGAGTAGCTCGTCTAGTAATTAAATAGTGCTTATTAACATACAATGCTGTAGAGTTGGGATTCACCTCAAACACCATGGGAGAAATACGGAGGCAGCTTCCAACATTTCCCTTTGGTCAGTGTTTACCAGGAGGCACACAGCTCAGGGAACCGTGATGGTTTTAGCCAAAGCAGAAAGGTTAATATTGATGCCATAACATGTGTGGTTAAATGAAAGAGCAGGTAGCCAGGTGGGTAGTAGGCAGGTGGATAAACTCAAAGTGACATGCTGAGATCACTGAAGAAGGTACCCTTTTGTCATGCTCATAATTAATTCGACAGTCCCCACGATGTAGGCTCACTGACCTCTGAAAAGTTAAGTGCATGCAACACGCATGCACACATAATTGCTGTCGATAATTACTTATTTACCTTGGTCAAACTCAGGCTGCCATATTATGCTGAAGTTTAACTTGAACTTTGGAATAGATATCAAGATTTTCATCACAGCAATACCGTTTCACCAGAGAAGGATGACTTTAGCAACATTTCATCGTCTGCTGGCTCAGGTTTGAATGTGTAAGTCTTGCTTTATTCGTCTGTGTGCAATTAAATGGCACTACATTTAATCTTAGAGCGGCAGAAAGCAGGCCACATTCCTCAGAGGAAATAGTAGGTTAAAAAGGTCCAAAGCTTAGCAGTCTGTGCTCTGTGGTAATTTCCATTAGGAAATTATCAAGATTTGTACCATCAAGGAAGTTCTACTGGCCTTTAAATTCCCACTGGCTATTCAGACTTGAAGGAAACATGGCCAGTAAAATTACTGAAGAAACTCTTATGTCTAGTTTGAAATCCACATCACTTATTTTTAAACTAGCTGAAGGTGGTATTTAACAGTTTTAATGGTGATGTGTACATTTTGATCTGCCATTAATTTATAGCAATTGATTATCTAATCCTTTGATATTTCTAACAAAAGGCACTGCATTAGAAAGCAACTATTTTCTCTGCACCAAGCACTAATACTGAGTGCTTTCTTGCACGCTACCACAGTCTGACAGTCCTAATATAGTTGGGGGCAGTGGATGGTTATTTGATGTTGTTTAATAATCCAAAAATTGTATGATAATCATTACCTCGACTTCTCCCTCTAACAAAACTTGCTTATTATGCCATGAACCTACTCCAAAGGTTGCTTCCTACATCTTCTCTAGGTGCTCTGTAGGTACTATGTAGTAAATTTCCAAAAGATGTGCAATCCGGGTGCAGGAGAAATCATGGGAAACACACATTGTGTACTCTAGAGTGGCAGACTTCCAAAGGAGATGAGTGAGACTCTCAGAGTTTTTGAACTGATAAGCAATGTCTGTTCATTCATTCAATTCATTGATTCATCGATCGATGCATTTATTCTTCATTCCCCGTCTATAGTGATTAACACTATAAATCTGGTTTGCAGAGATATCGGTGGAAAAGGTGGCTTTATGTGTTCTTGATGTATATCATAGATTCACTTACTGTTATGAGAGGTAAAGGGAAGAGAGCTGCTAATATATGACCAGTACAAACCTGTTTTAAACAGGAAAGCAACCTGCAACATATGGCTTCTTGGTGGAGCACCGGAAACACGATCTACTTCTCGCTGTTGGGCCCTTGACAAGATGGGGCTTTAAGGCACTTACTATCTACTGGGCCCTGTACTAAACTTTTTCTATGTAGAACTCACTTATCCTTCACAACAATATTGTGTAACAAGGTATTATTATTTTTCTCAATCCTTTCAACAGATGAGAAAATAGGCAGGGAGATGTTAATGAATCTCCTTAGGGCCATAACACTTAAATCAAGCTCTAAACTCAAGCTATAGATCATGTGTTTAACACAACCCTTAGTTCAATGACTAAGGACACATCGGACAGTGAGAAAGTTGAGGCCCTGGATACATACTGTAACATATCTTGACCAGGTTAATGCGTTTCTACACAGTGCCTCAATTATGCTTTGGCAGTATGTTAGCTTTTTAATCCTCCAAACTTGTGGATGACATTTATCATTCCCCCGCTGTGTGACCCTGTGTATGGGTGTGAGATACGACTTTAGGCAAGTAAAGAATTAGATGCCAATGTGGACCTTAGATGAGTCTGAATCTTTCCGAGCTTCAGTGAAATAAGTGTACACCTCACTGTTCTACAAACGATGCACTGAAAGTACTTGATTTAGACAGTATCATTTGATTGCTATCGATGCAAACTGCTCTGGTTTAATTGTGATAGTAATTGCCATTAGATAGGTAATTGTTTCACAATGTTGAAGGTGGGAAAGGCCAGGCTAGTATAAGTTATGCGTAACCTGCCTTACTCTAGCTGTGTAAAAATTCTAATACCTTTCTTTGATATGTCAGCTGTACCAAGGCTTCTCTGGGACCTAGGGTGCATTTTATCTTGAACTAGGAATTGTGAAGATTTTTATTGTCTTCTGTCACAAATATAGCATCTTTTTACTGTGGGCTTTGATGCGTTAAATATGTTTTTATGGTCCCCTATGTCTATTGTGCCTAGCATACTGTTGGCACTTAATAAGTGCTAAATAATAATAATATATGTACATATGAGATTTGTGACCAGAAATGACATAGTGTTTTAGGGATCTGAGATTGTTCTTTTGGTACCGGGGGTTGGGTGGGGGAACATTCAGATGAGCATATTGCTGGGAATAGATTAGAAGGAGCCATGAATAGCGATGGATGTCACTTCCCTAAAATATGATGTGACTCTGTCAGCACAAATCATAAATTCCATCTCCTACCTTACATCACTGTACAACTCCAGTGTGGAAAGTTGCATTCTGAGCATAATAGAAAAGGGCATACAAGCACCTTAGAATTGTGCAAAATAGCAGATGACACAGACCTTGCCTGCACATCAGTGAATGTGTAAGTTCATAGGGAAATGCTAAGATGGGCTGGGTTGTTTCTTTTTAACACTAGGAGAATTTATCTACAGAGGTCTTATGGGTGTTCCCTGGAGGTGAAGAGAAGGGGCTTCTGGTATCATCTTTTAGGAACTACTTCTCTGTCCCCCTGGGTCTTGCTCCATAGGGAAATGCCTGCATCCATCCACTACATCAGTTGAGTTCCTGACCATTCTACTGTTTCCAGCAGGATGCAGCCCAAAATATCATTGCTCAGCCTTGCAAGCCAGGGAAGGAGGAACTTGAGCAAAGTCAAAATCGGACAATGAAGCAATCTCCAGATAGTTTATCTGCTTCCCCAAGCCATTGCTTCTGCCCTCATTAGCTCTCTAGCAAAGAAAGCAGAAGGTATCTACCCAGATTTTGTGATTCGTCAGTCTGTTCTTTGGAGAGAGAGTTCTCTGACATTCACCCAGGAATCTGGTTTGCTTCTTTCATTCACAGAAGAGTTTAAGTTTGCCATTTTCCCTGCTCCCCACCCCCCTATGTTCCTTCCTTGTCAGAGGCAGGGAGACAGGAGCCTTAGCAGTTCTTTGAAAACTGCACCCCTATACCCTGAACACATACGATGGATCCAGGTTAAGGTGGAGCTTCTTAGGGGTTGTGAGACTGAAGGTCTTTAACAATTTTTATGTCTGAAATCTCATTTTGAGATGCCTCAGTGGGAACGTACATTACAAGTAGCAACAGGTATATTTTCCCCTCAGCACAAAGGCCAAGTGTAAGGCTTTTTGATTGGTTTTGTTTTTACAAGTTAAAACGGGTCTGTTGTGTTCTTTGACCTTGATATTTATTTATTTTTTTAGTGATCTCCACATGGCCCTGGCTTTGGTGTATTATTCCCTGGCTCATCCGATTTCCATTTCTATCAATGCTTTGGAAAGATTATGCTTTTGGGGTGTTCTGTAGATGTCTTTCCAGTGGCTTCACTTGATGAATGTGACAAGTTTTGTGTTTTCTCCCGCCTCTCATTGAACTGAAAAGTTTTTTCTTTATTTCTTTTTTCCCCTTCTTCTTCTTCTTTTTTTCCTCCGATAAATACAGGCCAATAAGTGCCCAAAGGCAGTGTTTCAATGGCTTCTAAGTCTTTCAAGGTTAGGACTTAACCTCCCTTCCTCTCAATTCAACTCCAACCTTCAGTGTGAAGCCAATCAAGAATATCAGATGATACTTAAACAATGCAGGGTTCTGATATTCAGGTACTGCCTCTGTTCAATAGGATTGCAAATTCTTTGTGTGAAGAAAGTCTGTTTTGCTCTAAAGTACTGTCACAAAAAGTGAAATTACCATTTGCTTGGAACGATGCCATTCATCATTGTCAGAATGCTAAGCATTGTAAGTGGCCAGGCCTCTCCGAATTAATGCCTTGTTTTGCATCAGCTAAATTTCCCGAATCCTTGAGGATGGGCTGTATACAACTCATCTCAACATTTTAATATCAATCCAATAGAGCTCCGTGAGAGGGAGCTTCGTCCAAGTCTTAGCCTTTTATTTACAGTCTAATTCTAAAAGAAAAGGAAATAAGATATGAAAATAAGTTGGAAAATAAGATAAATCTCCCAGTGAAATCAGCAGATCTACTCAGTCCTGTGGCAAAGCCCCCATAATTCATCTGTAGGTCAGCTCAAGGGATTAGCCATGACGTATTTGGAAATTCATTTATTTTTATTTTATTTTGCTATTTTTTATGCAGAAGGGTAATGCTGTCCCCAAGGCTTTTCAGGTAGCCCTCAAATCTTGACAACATTTGCTGTCTCTGAGGCCTAAGCCAAAATTAATTTTCAAGTAAACAGCATAAAAATGTATGGAGTTGTATAAATTTGAATACAAAATGCATTTGTTTTGCTTACATACATCCATACTGTCTGTTCAGCCAAAAACCACAATATGCCTTGAAATTAATGGTCACATACACATAATGAAAGTCAAAAAAGTTTTGTTTCAAGTTAAAAAAAAATATAGAAATGAAGCTTTTTATTCCCTGTCCATCTCACCGTGGCTTTTACACAGTGTGTTTAGCTGTTATTATTTTCCTAAAAGAAAAAAACCCTCTTCCCTAGGAAAATGTGGCAGCTAGAGTAGATAGATGTCTTTTATTAGTTCAAAAGATTCTGTTGTCTGGGGAGAGGAAACAAAGATTTTGGTGGGTTTTTGTTTTTGTTTTCATTTTTTTCTGAAAGTTACAAAAAAAAAAAAAGTAAACGGAATTATGCCGCATGATTTCCAGATAACAGCATTTGAGGAAAATAATAGACAAGACAGGCTGAGTTCCGAGTTGATGCTTTCTTGGTGGCTGTAAGAAAAAGTAATAGGATTCAGGCATCTTACAAAGACGGCCCAAGGGGGAGGAGTCTGCTGGGAACACTTCATATAAGAGCCAGCAGCCCCAAGAACTGAGGCCCCTAAGGACCGTTGCTGAGTATACTTCCACAAGGGGGCTTTGTGGATGTTTGCAATTTCGTTGTTTACTTATTTCTTAAAAATATTAAATAAGATTTCATAGAAAATGACATGTAAGTTCTGATCCTTGGCCTTTTGAAATTGTTATTACATAGAAAACAAAAACATACCCCTCTGCTGCCTTGTGGCCTCCCATGGGGAAGAGGTATATGGATACGGAGGTTGAGGGGGAGGAAGCCCACGAAGCTTGGGTAGTGCATGGTTAGTGGTGAGGGTCCTTTGGCTCTTTTTTTTCAGCATGTGGATAAAAGGAGCAACTTTGATTGTTCAGCTGCACAAGGCCAGCTTGTAGTTGCTTATTTTTAAAAAAGTAACCTGTGATTTTGATGGAGTGTTTCTTCTTGCCACAGGATTTCTAAGGAGCATACAGAACATCATGGTTGTGCATGGCTTAGCCTTATTAATTTATTAATAAATAAAAATATCTCAGGGGTTAATAACTCTAGAAAATGAGACCAAATTGCCTCAGTTCAGTAGTTTTCCCTCAGGGTGTCATGAAAGAGCTTTGGGCTGGGGACAACAGGGTGGAATTTGAGCTTCTGCTCAGCCCTCAACTCACTGGATTTTCCTGAGAAAGCATTTTCATACTTCAGTGTCTCAGCTTCCCCTTTCTCTTTTCATGTGTATGTATATGTACTGTGTGTGTTTGCATGAACCTGCATATATCAGTGAACATACACATGGATCCCCCAAGATTTCTGTCAGGAATTATCCTCATTCATTCTTACATTTTATTCATGGAGGCAGAGTCTCTCAGTCAAACCTACAGCTTCCTTATATGACATCCAGCTGTCTCCAGCCATGATGCCCTCCCCACCTTCGGAGGCCGGAGTCACTGTCAGGCTTCCATAGCCACTTAACATTTCCATGGGTTCTGGGGGCCTGAGCCACAGTCTTCTTGCTTGCCAGCAAACACTTTAGCCCGTGAACCACTTCCCAGCCCTTCCCTTTCCTTCTGCAGAGATGGGCAGTGGAGGGCGGCAGAGGATTTTGGAGTCCAAAGAGTTTTCTTACTTTCTTTTTCTTAAGTTACATTTTGTTTATTCATTTTTTGTGGGTGTAGTTTGTCAGGGTTGGTGGCAAACACTCACCTGTTGAGCCAGCCTGCTCTTACTTGCTCTAAAGTCCAAGTGCTCTTGGGAGTAATGGCTGGAAAGCCAATGAACTATATCATTGGCATTTTTCTCTGTTGGAGCCAAGGTGATCTGTGCCAACTGTACAGTGCGTAGAATCCAGGCTGGCAGCAAAGGCTCGGAGAGATCATTATACCCCCCATCTCACCAGGAATGGTGGTACATGCCTGTAATCCCAGTTCTTGGGAGGCTGAAGCCAGGTGATGACGTGTTTGAGACCAGCCTGTGCTCTACAGTAAGATTCTCTCTTATAACCAATATGAAAAATTCAAAGCAACAATAAAAGACTGAATGCAAACCCCATAGTCTCACCTGCAAAGTGAGGAAAACAGCAGCTGCCCAGTGGGATTTAGAATAGGTAAGGACCTCCACAGCACCTGGCCATCAGTCACTGTGGCTGATTGCTTTTGCGTGGCTCTTGGAGCAGATCTCTAGTTATTCAGTGCAGGCAGACAGGGGACAGGGTTCTCTAAAGCTCCTAGTAGGGGAGCTGTTGCCATGCAACAGTTGAAGGTTGGTCAGCACTTAGGATCTGTTAACTTGGTACTACCCAGATGTTTCTTTGCATTGACTTCCTGTCTGCCTCCTGTACATCTTCCTGTTCGGCCTTCAACATGTGCTCCTACATGGCTGCTACTTTCTTAATTTTCAGGGACATATATTAGTTAAATTATGTTCAAGACTTTTCTCTTAATGTTGAATTTCAAAGCAAAGAAGAGTCTTCACTTGTTTGTTCATGTTGCAATTTTTGTTGTGTTATGATATTGCCAACACCTTTGGCTGGTGGTGGATAGTGGCCCCATGCAGGCGGTGACTGATGGCCATAGAAAGAGACACTTAGATTGGAGAGACTTTATTATAGAGTAAGAAAGGGGAGCTAGATGGATAGATGGATGGATGGATGGATGGATGGATGGATGGATGGATGGATGGATAGATAGATAGATAGATAGATAGATAGATAGATAGATAGATGATATAAAGATAGAGTGGGGGAGGCTGGGAGGGAGAAGTAGGGGTCAGAGACCCACTTGACCTCTGATGAGGTAGGGAGAGAGAATGACAAGAGGAAGTGTAGAAGGTGGGAAGCCTTCTTAAATGGAGCTTAAGGTCAGAACACTAGATGGGCCAGGCTAATGGCCATTGGCCAAGGCTTTAGGAAGTGGGGCAGGATCTTAGCAGCTTTGGCTATTGAACATAGATAGGCTTTGAGCTGCCCTGGCAACCAAAATAAGTTGTTCTTTTGTAAAACAATATCAAATACTTCATAGCAGGAATCATTTCATTGGTATAGCTCTTCTTTAATTTTTTCCTAATTATTTTCCTTTAATGAAAAAAGCTATTTTTCTTTTAAAATAAAAAAAAAAAACAGTTCATCCTTGTTGAGATGCATTTTAATGTATGATGATAATCATTTTAAGTGAATGATTTTAGATGGAACTCTTGGTCGTCTGTTTTTTTTTGTTTGTTTTTTGTTTTTTTTTTCTTTTTCTGTCTCTGTTTTAATTGGTTGGTTTGTTTTCTGGACCATTCCAAAGAAGGGTGGTTAATCAACTAGGAAAATCGTGCGGAAGGCCCAGGAAGGAATGTGTGTACACTTCCGAGAAGAGCGTGATCACTCTGAGGAACTCTGCCTAGTCTTGTAACAGGAAAACTGACTCAGCTTCCTTTCTTTCCTTTGGTCCTAAAACACCTGCAGCTCTATGCAGTGGAATCTCTGAATCACTGGGCCATCCATGTTCTTCTTGCCTGGTCCACTGTCCTTCACAGCAGCGTGAGTCAGCTGCCTTGGAGGAAGTGTGGCTTGCCAGCCCAGTTCTGAGTCTTCCCTGAAGATTCAGGAAGAAGGGGAAAGATCTTCAGTATCATTTGTTCCACATTCCAAACTTATCTGCAGATGCTGATTAGATTAAAAGGCCAAACTGTACACGTTTTATGCTGATTAGCTTTGACCTTTCGGGGCGTCTTATTTTCAAGGGACAAGTAGGTCAAGGTACTGCGTGGTCAATACCAGAGTCATCTGTTACTCAGGCCTTATATTTGAGTGGAGGTACCTGCTGTGTTAGTGTCCAGAGACAGCATGTCACTTATAGCTGCGGGAGGGGAGGTTTGTTGTAGGTGGGGGAACTTGTTTTGTGAATTTGCTACCTTTGATGTCAGCTGCCTGGGGCAGGGCTGTGTTCCAGTGCTGACTTACCCTTCTGGTTTGTTTGCTGGGGTGCACCCTCTGCTGGAACAGAAGAACAGTCCTTTCCTGTGGGAACAGACAAGACTGATAATAAAGTATCCCCTTCTTCCTTAGCAGCAGGTCAGTGGGATTGGCACAGAGCACACAGTGCTAATACTTTGAACTGAATCGAATATCCCCAGTTCTTAGAAGCATAGCTCCATTTGCAGGGTTCCTCAAAGGCTGCTAGTCTCCAAGCCTTTATGGATTGGACAAGCCAATATTATTTTAGAAGGCAGAGAGATGAAAGGTTCCAGATGCATGCTGCCACCAAGTAAAATAGCAACGTACATGGTTGATGCATTTTTGCTGTTGATACAGGGTCTCTCCATAGCCCTGGCTGTCCTGGCACTGTGGAGATCAGGCTGCCCTTGAACTCGGCTTGACATGTGTTAGATGATGAGGTTAGCAATTTTTGATAATTAGCTCCCATTTTGATAATCCTGTCCTACTTTGCTAGCCAAATCCAAATAAACAGCAGCCGTTCTCATGTACTACATCATAGAGAGAGTAGATGGAAACCATGGTTCCCTTCCTTTAACTGGACCACCTTGCCTGTATTCCATGTACTGGTCATTACTTTCACAGCACTCTGTTTATTTTGTGGAGAGAGATGCTTCTGGATCCTTGCAAGGCAATGGTTCCATTTTCAATTAGCTTACAAAGTTAATAGCAGGTTTACTTACATAAACTCAGTTTTGGTGGACTCTTCCTGACCCCATCCTCTCCACATCTCCCTGGTCCGATTCCTGCTTAAATCCTCTTCTCCCACTATCCTCACCTTTTGTGGAAAAGAGGTTTTAGGTTCTGTTTTTTTCTCCTTTAAAATAAACATTTTATAGTAAGTAAGAAAAGAGACAGTTGTGGTCATCCGTGTGTCTGACTTTGTTGTTGCTGTGCTTCTGATACTGCTTTGTGACCCTGCTTTAGGTGGTACATATGTTGATACTTAGGTTCTTTGTCCTTTGTCATTTCTAGACCTAGAGGCTTATTCTGGAGTCCGGGTTGGGCTGGAACTCAGGTTGTCATCCTACTTTTGCCTCTGGAGTGCCGGGATGTAGGGCTACACTGCAATGTTTTGTGATGAGACTGTCTCATGCACATGTTTATAATATATTTGCTATTTAACAAGGACTCTATATAGCTTTGTTTGACAGGCTTACACACTTTACTTCAACAAGAGGCACTGTTTATGCAATGCTGTGCTCCTGTCCTCCTCAACATGCACTTTTGTGAGTTACCCAGGATATTCCATGTTGGTCAAAAACATGCATTTATTGCTTTATAATGCTCCATTATAAGAAAATAGAATAATTAATTATTTCTATATTGATGGAGCCGTAGATTATTTTGGACTGTTGCTATTATGAGCAGGACCACGGGGAATATTGTCACCCATATGTTCACACTAGAAGTTTATGCATCTTTCAGTTTTATTAGGTGTTGTTTGGTTGTTCCCGATGGTGACTTGACTGTACTGACTCTGCTCCTACCAGCTGTGTATACAAAGCCCCAATATTCACACACCCTCACAAGGGAAACTGCAAAAGTTAACTGTTCCTAATAATATGGCATGGTGTTATAGTTTCTTTTCATTTAAATGTCTCTAATTGCTAGAGAGGACTTCTTTTCTTTGGATTTCCTTTTTTGAAGTGTTTGTCTGTATTTCCCTATTGCTTAGATTTATCACTGTTTTTGTACTGATTTAATGATAATTCCTTATGAATTATTAGATGCTATCTGCAGGAAATGACTTTCTACATAAGTATAATATAACCAACTACAGGAGTTGGGAAACAGAGCAAAGTGGTAATTTCTAATCAAACCATAAATTTATTTCCGCCTGGCCTCTTGTTTCCATATTTTGCCCTTTATGCAGTTATAGTGTAGTGTGTTTACAGATAGTCTCTGTTTTTCTAAGTGAATATATATTTTTTGTGTTTCCATATGCCTTTCGTAACACTTAGAATTGATGCATGATATGTCATTGCATTTATATGCTGTGTTATTGCTGATCATCTAGATTGCCTTTTGCCTTTTCATTTTGTGAATTGCATTATGTAGAAATACTTTTTTACAGCAAAATATTTTGATATTTTAAATTACTTAGAAAAGATTTGTAAAAATTCAGAGATTTGTTTTTAAAGCAAAAATCCCCCCCCCACAAACGTTACTTAATAATTATTAGAAATCTAAAGACACTGGGTTCCTCAAGACTTCTGTACATTTAGCAAAAGTCAAGGTGTTAGATTCACCTTCCAGGGCAGAGCGAAAACCAAAGAAAGATTTTCCTGTTACTTCTGACCTAAAATTGCATCCATATTCTTTCCTACTGTTTAGCAATTTGGCGATGACAGAAAAAGTTGGTTTTCTAAGACTGTATTTATGTGGCTTAGTATCTGCAAATAACTTTTTCAAAGAATAAGGGCAGGATAGTTATTTAATTAATGTATCAAAATCTTGGGGTTCCTATGTTCTTCACCTTTTCCTTCTCCCTGATCATATATGTGGTACAAAAAAGACCCAAAACATTCTGTAGTTTCACATTTGCTATATTGCTGCACAAATAAAGGAAACTCAGGGCCAAATCTCTGGGAAAGGCGGAGAAGAAACACCACAGTCAGATGTCTTCTGGCTTCCTCAGCCTCGCTCCTCCTGGCTTCTTCTGCCTGCTCTGTCTTTCTATGCCTGCCTGTGGTAGTGGGGTTTCAGACCTGCCGTTCCAGACCGCTTAGCCACCGGTTGCTGCTGCTCAGGCCCTTAGAAATGACTCAGACGCTTATATTAACTTCATGCTGTTTGGCCTATGGCTCAGGCACATTGCTAGCTAGCTCTTACATCTTAAATCAACCCATTTCTATTAATCTGTCTGCCACGTGGCCCGTGGCTCACCTGTGTTCCTTACATGTTTCTCCTTGGGTGGCTTGCTTGATCTGCCTCTGACTCTGCCCTGCTTCTCCTACCTATGCTCTGATTTCTCCTTCTACTTCTTCTATGGTGCCTGTCATGGCCCAAAACAGCTCTTTTATTTAAAAATTGATACAGCATACAGAAAGGCATTCCCACATCACCTGCCTTAAATACTTTCTTCACTCAGTTATGGCATGGCACCACCACTGCCTGCATGGGAGCCTGGAACTCCTTCTGTAAATTAAAATGACCTAGAACTCAGATTGGATTAAAGGCGTAGGTTACCACTCCTGGGATACTCCCTGTGCTGGGATTAAAGGTGAGAGTTACCACTGTCTGATCCTCCTAGACTGATTGTGGGTAGATCCCTCTGATATCTCCACTGTTTTTATATTTGAAAATATCCCCACATATTCCCTTTTGTGTCAAATTTTAAAAAAGGTTGTAACTAACATAAGAAAAACCATAGACAATAGCTACAATAATTATATACAATATATACAAACAATAAATGAGTAATGTCCAGTCCATTAAAAATTGACAATTCAAAGAAAATATTTCACTAATTATCCTATTTTGATGAGTCCAAAGGATTATACCCAATTAATTCACTTTTTTTTCTAACTTGTATTACTAACTAAAAACTATTATTTTGATGTCTCTTAAACTTATACACTTTAACTTCCAAGTTTCTTTTCTAAAACTCTTACTAGAAAACTATAACTATAACTATTTCATCTTCAACTATCTCAGAAACTCAAGAAGGAAATAATATTTATCCAAGTAAACAGGAAGTGCAAGCAACTTCCAAAAATCTAGAAATGACAGAGATGACACCTATCTGCCTGGGCAGTCACCCAAAGTTCCTTTATAAAGTTGGGACATCCATCTTCAGCCTACAGGCCCAAAGTCTCTTTTCATCTCAGTGAAGCAGGAAACCTGCTTTGCCCATTCTGGTATAGTTCATCAATCGCTTCTCCTTGTGTCCTGAAGAATATCTGACAGTTTTCTCTGAAAAGCAGGAACCTGAAGGATCATCTCAGCTTGTTCTGTCCAAGTTCAGAGGTCATTTTCCAATAGAACCTGCATGTCCAGTTTAAACAGCATACTGTCAAGCAGTCAATACAAGAATAGGTTCATGTCCAGTGGCTAACCGTTGCCACAAAGTAGACTCCATATGAAGTTTCTCTGATGCCCATTTTCCCCTTAAAGTACATTGGTGCTGCCAGGAGCAGACCTGTCTCACTGTCCAGAAAAGTCTAAGTTCTTAAAATATTTTAAATGCCATATTCTACAGATCTCTGAAGTGTTCGAAGAGGACCTGTTCATCTAAAATATATTTGTTTGATCTTGAAAACATGTCTAATATGACTATGTTTGAATGTAATATCTAATTACTAACTTGTATTACTTTATATTCTAATTAGTTGATAATAAAAACTTTCATGAACTAACAACTTGTATTACATTGTTAGATGAACTGAATAAGTATAATGACTTGAACAAGCATAGAGATATTTGTACAGTAACATAATTAATCTCAATATATATAATTTGTATGCAATATACAAAAGTCCAATGCAATGCAAAATATTTAAAGCTAGTAAATCCTTTTAAAAGAAGATTCCATATCTATCCTTATATCCTATATATCTGTATCCCCTTTTTCTTTATATTGTTTTTTTAAACACAAATCTTGAATCTAATCATTCTTGTTTAACTTTTTTCTAACCATAACCATTAACAATTTTTAACAAATTAACCTAAACAATGACAATCATCCATAATCCATTGAACAACCAAAAACAACCCATCCCACCTCTTGGGAATGTGGACACTGTGTTCTTAAAATTACTTCCTGCTGTCTGGGGGCGACAGCATCTTTTGGGGATCCTGAAAAGAAAAGTTTTGCTAAATGTCAAATCCTGAAATAAGTGGCTATACCATTTATTGTCCAGTCTCTGTATAACAGGAAAGTGCATGTCTTGTCTTAAGTCCTGGCTAGAGTAGTCTGTGAAGCTGGTTCATCTCAGTCAGCTGTCTCGAAATTTTCCTGAGCAGTTTGTAGTCCAAATCTGATCTTTGGTTGGTGTTTGTCAGCCTAGTGGCTTTGTCAGAGTTCATGTGAAACCATCTCTGTGGGGCCCCATCTTTCTTTTGGATATTTCAAGTTCGTAATTAGACCTTGTCATGGGTCACTGCAGAAAACTGATAAGAGACTAAAACTCAACACAATATATAGGAAACTAAATAAATAACTATTTATTCAGCATAGGAAAAGTAACAATAGAACAGTCCCTTATTTTTAGTTATTCTTTCGTCCCATATCAGGTGGCTCTTCTGATATGATACAGAGATTTTTTTTTTTAAGTTTCCTTTAACAAGTATGTTTGAGTTTAGAGAAGGAGAGAGCCACACTCCAACTCTAAAGCCAGCTTTAAATTATAATTAAACTGGGACTTCAATTTACAAAAAATTAGAGGTTAAGCAATGAGATTTTACTCTAGAGAGTATACTGGTACCAATAGTTCCAATATTCTTTTGCTTACAAATTTTCCTGGACAACCTCTCGTTTTCTTTAGACGTCTAGGTGTCCAAGGTCTTTTCACTTCTTGAAGATGGGTATTCCAAGTTTTCTCTAAAGATAAAAACAAAATCCTTCCCTCACCCTTTGTTTTTTCTTACAGCTTAAAGAATTGTAATATGGGTGGATGCGCCATCAATTCTTATTTCCATCAAGTTTCTCTAGTTCATATCGAGTCTTTATTAATTTTGATGGTATCCATAACTTTTCTTCACCTCTGGAAACAAAAGCAAAACCCCTTCCCCAACAAAGCACATATCCTGGCTTCCATTCAGGGGTTAGTACATCTTTGAAGTAAACAGGATCTTTTAGTTCAGCTGTTTTTTTCTACAGTCCAATGCCTTTCAGCAGCTGTTGTTCCTTTCTCATTAGCATTAAGAAAATTCAAAGTTAATAAAGCATTATGTAGTCTATCTTAGGGGTCTTTGTTATTCCTTTCTGCTTATTTAACATATCCTTTAGAGTTTGATTTGACCTCTCTATGACTGCTTGCCCTGTAGGATTGTGTGGTATTCCTATATAATGCTTTATATTATAATAAGCAAAAAATTGTTTCATTTTACTAGAGACATATGATGGAGCATTGTCAGTCTTAATTTGTACAGGTATTCCCATGATGGCCATAACTTCTAGCAAATGTATGATTACAGAATCAGCCTCTTCTGAACTCAAATCCCATTGAAATTCTGAAAACGTATCTATTGTATGGTGGACATATCTTAATTTCCCAAATCCTGTAAAATGAAATGCATCCATCTGCCAGATTTCATTTCTATGTATACATTTAGGATTGCTTCCTGCTGGCAATTGAGTTTGGTTATAGAAAGAATAGGTGGGACACCTTTTTACAATTTCTTTGTCTTGTTGCCAAGTGATAGAGAAATCTTTTTTTAATCCTTTGCTATTGACGTGATGCTTTTTATGAAACTCTGAGGCCTCTAGTATATTTCCTATTAATAATTTATCAATTTTATCGTTAACCTTGTGCTAAAGGACCTGGCAGATCCATGTGGGATCTAATGTGTGTTACATAGAAGGGATAATTTCTAGTCCTGATTATTTCCTGTAACTGAATAAATAATGAAGTTAATTCTGACTCATCATCAATAAAATCAGCAGTTTCAATGTGTAGAACAACTCTTTCTGCATACTGAGAGTCAGTGACTATATTAAGAGGTTCAGTAAAGTCCGTTAATACCATCATGATAGCATATAATTCTGACTTTTGAACAGAATTATAAGGACTTTGAGCTACTTTACTTATTTGAAAATATCCCCACACTGTATTTTAATAATAATTGACACAGTTAAACAAATAAGAGTCACTGTGACATTTTTGACATGTGACTAAATCATGAACAGATCATATCCCCCCTCCTATGCTCTTTCTCCTTCTCCTTGGCCCCTCCCACCCTCTCCTTAATATTTTCAGATCATTCTTTTAGTTTTATTCTATATATAAAGGCAAGCACAGAGAGCTTGCCTGTAGTTATCCCACTTAACATGGTATCCCACAGTTCCATTCATTTTCATGTAAGGAAATTGAATTAAATTTCAGAATCTCTCTTTTTTTCCCATGGCTGAAGAGTATTTATGTGCCACATTCTTTATTCCTTCGTCTGTTGACTGACATAGGGTGGATGATTTCATGTCTTGTTAATTTTGAACCATGGTACAATAAACAAGTGTCTACACATTTCTGTTATATGCTGATGTAACACATATCACGCAAGGAGAAGAAGACACCTACACACACACACACACACACACACACACAGAAGGGAGGAAGAGAGGGAGGGAATGAGTGAGGGAGAGAAGGAGGGAGGGGAGAGGTGAGACACATTGTATTTTTAATGTTTGGAGGAGCTCTCACACTCTTAATATGGGTTTTACTAACTTATTTCTATTGACAGCGTGTAAGAGCTTTCCTTCTGAGAATTCAGTAACATCTTTAAGAGTTATTCTTACTCAGATGAGATGGAATCTCTTATTGCCGTTTCAACAATGACTCCTTGTTGATATTTTGAACACTGATTAAGGAAAGTGGTCCATTAATCCAGAACACAAACCAAGCAAAGGAGGTCTATTAAGGGAAATGTGCTACCCCAGTAGCAGCTGGCAGTCTTAGAGAACATGGCATTTCAACACCCCTTAGAAGGGTTAAAATTGTGGCTTTCCAGGCTGGCATATACAAGGCCACTTCTAAGACCTGAGATCTAGCTCCTGGGTGTTTCTCTGCTTGCAGTTCTAAATTCCCACTCTGTCTGGGACATTTAGGTGTTTTTGTTTTGTTTTTTAAATTCTTAGTCTATAAGAGGAAGAAAGGCCTTTTGTGGAAATTACCCAAGATGATGTAGATGAAAATGTTCTATGAATTATGAACTGCTATATGGAAGGAACAGTATATTATTTTTACTCACAAAGTAAGAGCAGGACACAGTATGTCAGTACAACTTCAAGATGGGGTTGAGTGTAGCAGGTGTTTGTTAGAATGCCTTCATATATCATTCTTTCCTAGCCTATGAGTTCACATCACAGTACACTGTTACTTATAAACATGTGTATGCTATGCATATGCACAGATAGATGTGTGATGGATGTGATTATGAAGTTTTAAAACCTATTGTTTGTTTTCAGCACAGTAGAACCTACTAGACCATTAACATATTTGTCTAACAAAGAACTCAGCTATGAAAGCTGGATGAGATAGGTAAGGTAGATAAGCCATTTTTAAAAAATCATCTTTATTTATAACATTATTTCTATGAAAAAAAAATGAACCTCATGTAGCTGTGGCCTGCACAGTACAATGTCCTAATTTAGCCTTCTTAGTAGGATGTTGACTGTACTATCTTTGGGGACTATGTGAGTATGTATGTGCTTATGTGTCTGTATGTGTGTAGGCATGTGTGATATATGTGTAAGTGTGTGTGTGTGTGTTTATATGTGTGTGCATATTCATGTACAGATGTTTTGAGGATATACAGGATTGGAAGAGATCAGTAACTCTCCTATTGGCCTGAAAAAACCATGAAAATGCAATTCTCTCCAACTGGGACTGTTGTCCCTCACTTTTTTTCCTGAAAGTTTAGGTTTGGTGAGGAACTAAGATGCCTCTTTTCCCAAGAGTCTAAGTATTGATAAATTGGATGCTTCTGTTTCTGTTGACCAGACAAGGACAGGTCATCCCTAGAGTACTAAAGAGTGAAGGAAAATGCAGAGGACTGTGGCAACTGTTCTTAGAAGCTAATGAATTCATGCTCCAGAATTAGAAAACATATACATTTTTTTAACCTATTAAAGCAGTATGTTGAAAACTGTCAAAGGGCCTCATTGTTATTTCACATAAGTCAACTTTCTGGGCTAGGACCCAGAATGTCTAAGTGGGTGTTGAGATTCTTGCTAGATAGATTTAATGATACAAAATTCATACAATGAGGGAGGATTTGTGCCAATTATTTCCAGAACACAAAGCCAATGAAATGTTTTGATTTTATCATATACATCTGGCAGTGGACATTTAAGAATTTATGTGAAAAAGTAACCTGTTCCTTTGGATGGGAAGAGAATGGGTGTCTGGTGCCAAGGGGTCCATGACGACATAGAAATAGAGCAGAAGCCTGCAGGATGGAGGTGAATTATAACAGGTTTAGCAGAAATGAGCAAGACTGAATGAGTTTTGAAAGCAGTGGCCCATTCAATGATTTCTTTTATTTTCCCCATTTTTTCTTGACGCTGCAAAATAATAAGAAACAAAAGAAAAATCTGCTGAATGCCTAGTCATAGTTTATTGGAGCAGGAAAACAAGCCATTCCAAAGCACTCTCTGATTTGCTGTGAGTGGCAGAATCACTCACCGTGTGAGTCATAGCAGAGAGAAGCATTTGGGCTGATTACTTTCTGATGGTAAATTGCAAATGGTACAAGTGGAGTCAACAAAGGTATGGATTATTTTTAAAATATTTTTTAAAGAATCCTGTTCTGGAAAAATGTATACTTGTATGACCAGGTATGACTTGTGTAACCTGTATTTCCTTTTTTAGCATATAACTTCATTGTACAATGGCCAAGACTTGAGACTGTCCTTTTGTTTTTGCATTTGGCTAATTAAATGCTTTCACAGATAATATCTTTGTGTCAGACACAATTTGGTTGCTAGAAGCTGCATGATGGTTATAATGGCAGGAAAATATATTTAATTATTTGACTCAACTGACTGGGTCAAGGAAAAAACTGAAATTCTTGCCTTTTGCTTTTATAAGCTTGCTAGACATTTAACAAAATGATTGAGAAATTACCTACATGTAGTTCATTAATGATACGCAAATGGGTTGATATTAGTATATAAGGCACTGCTTAGTGTTAACCCTGTGAGAATCCATGATAGAACAGACAGTATACTTGGTGCTGCTGATGAAATATTACCTGTATTCTGTTTTGATTGACAGCTTCAGGTTGCCTGGTTCTTTAAGGCAAATCATTGGTATTCAAACTGTTGATGGAAAGATGCTTTACCCTTACTGTCTACTTTGTGAGAACACTTCATTCAAGAGAGTAAATTAAATGTTTCTTTTGCTTAGGAGCATGACCAGGTATGATGTACACTCAGCCTTGGAGAGGCTGAGGCAGGAGGATCTTGATTTCAAGGCCAGTCTGGGGTGTGTAAGATGATCGTGTCTCAAAATCAATCCACCAACCCGCTTTCTATGGGTGGACCTGTGCTGTTAGAGGTGCTGTGACTACAGTACGTAAGATGCCTTCTCCCAGCTGTTGAAGTTAATGATTGGCCTCAGTTTTTTTTGTCCTTTTTTCCCCTATTTATTCTTTGTGTTTTTCACATCATGCATCTTCATCCCATTCACTTCCTTATCTTGTCATATTCACCCTCTGATCTTGCAATATCAAACCCCTCAAATAAAATAAAATGTCAAAGAAAAAACTAAAAAAGAGAAGAAAAAAAAAACCAGTTTTGTCATGGAAGTCGTCGTGTGACACCGTAAGTCACAGAGTAAACCCTTCTATCCATATGTTCTTACTTGCAAGTAAGTGTTCATTGCAGAGTCATAGGTCTGGTTTGAGGCCTCTGGTTTCTGCTACACTATTGATGCTGAGCCCTTACTGGAATTTCTCTCGGTTATCCTGTTTTTGGAAATTCTGTTTGTAGAGGGATTATGTTATTACATTGTATGTAAATAATCATCCCACCTACTAGTTTAATAAAAACGCTGATTGGCCAGAAGGCAGACAGGAAGTGTGGGCAGGGCTACCAGACTAAGAAAACTCTGGAAACAGGAAGAACAGAACAGAAATGCCACAGAGACGCCAGAGATGCCACAGATGCAGAGGACAGCTATGCTGCTCTGAGAAAAGGTACCGAGCCACATGGCTGAACAGGATAAGAATCACGGGTTAGTTTAAGAGCAAGAGCTAGCAAGTTATATGCCTGGACCCCAGGTCAATCAGTGTACAATTAATACATGTATCTGTGTGATTGTTTGGGCCTAAGTGGCAGTGGGGCTGAGAGTAGGTCCAAATCTCTGGGCTAGGTCTGAAAGTCCAGGCTGGAAACTTAATACAACACCTGTGTTTTGGAGATCCTGCAGCTTTGGGTCTACATAATGGATCTCTTCACATGTTCCCACAGATGACAGATGGGGTGGATGTTGGGGTGGACTAACTTATAACCCTGGTTCTGGGCTTGGTTAGTTGCAGGGTTGGTCAGCCGGCCAGCTCTCCCCCGTTCTCACCACCAGGGTGAGCTCTCCTGCGTTGTCCTGACTAGTTCACCCCTTGCCAGTTCAGCTTTCCTGTCCTCAGGGTTAGATCTCCTACACTTAAACCTCCAGGGTCAGCTCTTCTGTGTTGCCCAGAATTGGAGTAGGTGGTCTCAGATTTTTAGCAACCTTAAAAACTGCTTTTGTGTGTCTGTTTTTGACAGTGAAACTGGCTGACTCTTAAGGGAATCAGTGAGCCTTTTTATAACCTTGTTGCTGAATATATATTGTCACTTCTTTATATTGTCCTAGTTGAGAGTGAGTCCCTGAATCTAGGCCATACCCAGTGACTAAATGAAGGCTCCACAAAGTAAAAAGACTGGGGCACATTGGAACATTTCTACCATGACCTCCTTTTCAATGACTTTGTTCTTGTGATTCAATGAGATTCTGAAGGTCTTCTTGAGTTATTTTATTAGAGAAACTCTGGTTCACCTTTAATTCACCTTGAACAAAGTCATTTGGGGATCTTTCCCAGTCCAAACACAGGATTGTGGAGGGTCTTACTTAAAATGTCACTTCCAGCTATTCCGTTCACTGGTTGTGAGCCCTGAATCAACTTGGGAAGAAATAAAACCATTCAGCTGAATTACACGAAATCACTGCACTGGTTTCAGCCCAGTTCCCGCTGGGCACATGTCCTCATCACAGAGTCGGGACTGGAAGTGTCACTTGCCATCTGAAGAAGGGGACAGGAGGAAAAGGTTACTTTCCATGGTGTTCTTCACCTGGTGCCTGGTGGCCACACCCATGAGAGGAGTTTAAAGAATTTGTCACCTCACCAGTGAAAAACAATGACACCTATAATCCTTATTTCTCCAGTTACAAAAGATGCTTGCTGTAAGAAAATCCAGTTAAAATGTAAACTAGAGGAAGCTGTACTATGTTATTCTATTACTACTCATGATTCAGTTTCTCTTGTTTCCTTTATAAAAGCCCACTGCTTTCAGAGGTCATTTAGGAACACTTTTAAATTAAAACATTAGTCAATCAGGGTAGGGACACTGGCTGTGTAGTTGGGATAAGCGATGATTGCCTTCCAGACGCCATATCCTAGTAGGAACCGACATGTGGTTTAAGGCACCAGGAGTCAACCATCCTGGAGATGAGGTCAAACTAAGGGATCTTCTTTAGTGAGAAACTTGAGAGTTGGTGTCTCTGAAATAACCATAAAAAAGAAAGGGCCTCAAAAGCTGGGGAGACCCTTTGCTAGTGTATAGATGGGACCCTTTGCTAGTGTGTAGATGGGACCCTTTGCTAGTGTGTAGATGGGACCCTTTGCTAGTGTGTAGATGGGACCCTTTGCTAGTGTATAGATGGGACCCTTTGCTAGTGTGTAGATGGGACCCTTTGCTAGTGTATAGATGGGACCCTTTGCTAGTGTGTAGATGGGACCCTTTGCTAGTGTATAGATGAGACCCTTTGTTAGTGTATAGATGGGACCCTTTGCTAGTGTGTAGATGGGACCCTTTGCTAGTGTGTAGATGGGACCCTTTGCTAGTGTATAGATGGGACCCTTTGCTAGTGTGTAGATGGGACCCTTTGCTAGTGTATAGATAGGACCCTTTGCTAGTGTGTAGATGGGACCCTTTGCTAGTGTGTAGATGGGACCCTTTACTAGTTCCTACACTTAGAAGGCCAAGCTCCCTCTTGTGACTCTCAAAGTAGACATTTCCTTCTGTTTGGGGGTCTAAATTGCAGTTATTGACACTGTTGTGATCAAAATGCAAACAAGTAGATGGAGTCTAACTAATAGATGCTTCCTTATGGGGTTCCTGGTAGTAGTTTTAATTTTGCCTCTATTTTCCATGCTGAAGGGGTTAATTATTGACTTCTTCATTTTACTGGAATGCCTTGCCAAAATTCTAATGTAACAACTGCCACATTACAGTTTATTCTTTCCTTCTCCGTTCATCTCCCAAATCCAAACTAGCGAAACATTGGAGGGAAAAGATAGAATTTTTCTAGTCATCCATCCCACATCTTTGTTAGAGCGCCTAGGAGAAATGAATGTGAGTAGAACCAAGAGAATGAGCAGAGGAATAAAAGGACGGGTGGCCGCGGTTTGTCATCTGGTCTCTGAATGAGGCATTATGGGATTGGTCAGATTATGCCATTAATATGAATGATATAAAGCCATCAGTTCAGAAGCTGAAGTCCGGTGACCTGCACAGTAGCTGCTCCAAAGGGGCCTGGCGTTTAGATCGGCTCTAGTTATCAGTGACTTTGTATATGTACTCAAGGGCGATATAACACACTGAAGAATGCTACCCCCTCATCACCTCCTTCAGCATGCTTGTTCCTGGTCCAGGGAATTCTTCAGCTCAGCTTCAGCCTGACCAGCAGCAACTCCTAGGTGCCCTGCTGTTTTTAGCATATGAACCACAACAGGAGCTGGAAACTTATTATGGGTTAAATTTCAGTGAGGTTTGAACAGTTTAAAAATAGTGGAGTCTGCAGCTGTGCGTACATGCACACATGTGTGTGTTTGTGTGTCTGTGTGTGTAGAGCTGTTCACCTTGTTCATTATTGGTATTAGAGCTCACTAAACAGGCTAGCCTGGCTTCGCAGTGACTTCCTGGGATCTGTCTGCTTCTATCTCTCCAGTGTTGGGATTACATATATGTGCCACTGCATCTAACTTTTAGATGAGTTCTAGAAACTGAATGCAGCTCCCCAGGCTTGCTCATGACTGACGTGTCTTGATTGTACTTTTTCTTCTCTCACGTGTAGTCTAATGTTGGCCGGCCCCAGTCAGTGGTGTGGGAGGAGGCTCAAGTGCTCAGACTCCTGTGGTGTTACCATCTTCCCTGTGCTTCCTATGTGGATTCATATTCGTACCTTGTCAGCAGACAGAATGAGCATAGAACAATCTGTGCGGACACCTTTATAGATGAGAATAGGAAAGGGCATGCATTTCTATCACATAGTTCCATTAGATGTAGCAATAGCGCCCCCCCCCCCCCCCCGATTTGTACTTTGAAGATCTAACTTCTGACTGCCTTAGATGTAATTGTGTTTGGAGATAGGACCTTCAAAGAGAAAACTACACTAAACTGGAGCAGTTAAGCTAAGCCCTTGTTACATCTGACTGGTGCCCTTGAGTAAGGATTAAGACACTCTGTTAGGTAGGTATTGGGGCACAGCATCCGAATGTGTATTAGGGGCACAGTGTCTGAGTGTGTATTAGGGGCACAGCATCTGAGTGCGTATTAGGGACACAGCATTTGAGTGTGTATTAGGGGTACAGCCTCTGAGTGCATATTAGGGGCACAGCATCTGAGTGTGTATTAGAGCCACAATATGTGAGGGCACAGGGAGTCCATCTCTGAGTCACTGAGTGAGGCTTTGGGAGAAACCGACCTGCTAGCACCTTCATCTTGGATTTCAGAAGTGAGTGAAAATAAGTTTCTGTTTATTAAGCTATCCAGTTTGGGTTATTTTATTAATGGAGGTGCTAGGGAAAGAACAGAAGTATTCCAGATGAGCTTGGAGAAGGGGGAGATGACCTAGTGATGAATGAACAGTTTTGCCACCATAAAGAGAGTGGTTTACTAGTCATTCATTCAATATTTTTGAGTGCTTGGGATATAGTGAGCAAAAAAAGAAAAGTCAGCCAGCCA
Organism: Phyllotis vaccarum; assembly: GCA_033318265.1. Lineage (NCBI taxonomy): Eukaryota > Metazoa > Chordata > Mammalia > Rodentia > Cricetidae > Phyllotis > Phyllotis vaccarum. The sequence continues at coordinate 28,638,573 of JARWLC010000010.1, read as the reverse complement.
GTACTTGGAATCTCTTGGCTGTACCTTTGATGGGCCACGTGCCCTTTTTCAAAACAAGACTAGGAAAGTTTCCACATCTTTAATCCTCACAGGAGGGAATGAACAGAAAGCACTCAGATGCTGAAGGGACCAGAGTAAACGTTCAATACTCTTTTGTCATTACTCACCATCACTACGTTAACAATAAATCAAATGGTTAAAAGACTTTCTTGTCTCTTTTATAAGTGTAAGGATCTGAAAAAAGTTATTATTCACTTGTGAATATCCAAATAAAAAATAGAGTACTACAGTCTCGGTACACAGGAGGAATCAGGCAGAGGTTTCTTCATTTTTTATTGAAACATAATCAATTTACCACAAAATTCACCCATTTCAATAAGTATTTAGTCCAGCAGTTTTCTTAACAAAGATGTGTGACTGTCATACTGTGTGATTCTGGAGTCTGTTTTTGTCCAGAAGGAAACCTCATACCCACTAGCACTCACTTCCCATACCTCTGTCTCCCTTTCCCCTGGCCACTGGCAGCTGGCCATGAACTCCAGATCCTGCCACCTCTACCCAGGTGCTGGCATTGCAGGCATGTGCCACCATACCCACTTTGTTCCTTTTGACGGCTGAATAATTTTCCACTGTGCAGGTAAATTAATATCATTTTGTTTATCTGTTCATCTGTTGGGGTATTGAGGTTGTTTGTATTTTGTGGCTATTATAGATAATGCCACTGTGTACATTTGTGAACAGGGTTTGTGAGGGCCGAGCACAGAGAAATGGGATTGTGGAATCCCATGGGAACTCCACGTGTAAACTTTTCAATTACTGTCAATCTATTTTCATATTAAATTGCTTGTGGCCTGCCTTCTATTTAAAGAATAATATTCAGAGACTAGTTCGATCTTACTTAATTGAAATTAAAACATCATTTGAAAGCAAAATTTATATTAAAAAATTTGTATTGGACTGTAAACATTTTGAGAGCCTTTTTTTAGTTCTATGAATACTTTGGAAACCAAGGTAAGGGAGACATCATTTCTGTTTCTTTGGCATTTCAGAGTTGGCTTTTAAAAAGAGCGTATGAATGTTTATTTTACTTTTCTGTCGCTTTTCCTTTGTCACTCCTGAAGGTTTCGGGTGACTTTTCAACAGGGTCCAGAGCAGAAGTGAGGGGCCTGGTGATGTAGTCAAAACACAGAGGTCAACAGACTCCTCTGCCATTGGATGACCCATATAATGTCACCTAGTGGTGTGCCTGTTAAAAGCTAATTCTCCTTCCCAGCATAGACATAATTTTAATAGGAAGACATTTATTTGTGAAAACTACATTTTTTCAGTGCCAGTACCCCGGGGAGACTGATATCCACAGCTACCACTTTGATCTGTGTGGGGCATCCATGATCTCTGGGCTGTGGTATACACGGCGTATCATTGGAGCCACGGATCTCTGGAGGGGGAGAAGCAAGCCACCAAGGATCTTGTTCTGTAGTAACTATTACAAGGACACTCCATGAGCGCAGCAGGTGGCACTTCCCATGGCAGACATGGAACCCTCTTTTCATGCCATGGCTAGTTTCTGCTCCTTCACCAGAGGGTCTCACATCCACTCTCAGGTCTCAAAGCTTTGTCTTTGCTTCTTCATTGAAATAGCCGGCAAGAGTAGTTTCCTGTTGGAGCGAAACTCATCTAACCCACATGTAAGACAGGTGTGGACGAGGCAGATGGACTTACAGAAGCAGAATAACTCTGTAATGGCCTCCTGCTGGAGATGCTCCTCTCAGTAGCCTATGGGGTTGGAAGTGCATTAAGCAAAGGATGCGAATGAGGTGTGCTGGTCAAGCCCAGTGATGAAAAGTCTGAATCTCCTCCTTTCATGGACCGTTTCCTTGTCTTTTATGATTAAAAATGCTCTGTGTCTGTAGCTAGCTTCAGTCTCTGCTCTCCTACTCCACACTCTCCTTCAACTGTTTCTCATCCTTTGAAACTGATCTCAATCCAGCCCAACCTGTCTCCTTCCTTCGCCATTGATGAGAATCAATACATGCAGACTTCTTCCCAGAAGGCTTATTGCCGGAGGGTATGGGTTAACATGTAATTTCTTACTAATAGATTGGTATGCCGCTCAGATGTAAACTGTCTATGAGCAGTTTTGTTATGTATCCAAGGCAGGTCTTGAACTCTCAATCCTCTCGTGATTGGACTGTACATGTGTACACATCACTTTGCCTAGTATTTTTTACACAATGATTGAATCCGCTTTGGGACAGTGTTCTGGTAGCCCAAATAGCTCCATGTCTATGAGGGTCAAGGAAGGAAAGAAGGCCTACTGATAATCAAGAACAATACCACAGGAAAGCCATGCTGCAAATATTGTACTTTTGCTTAAACTTTTAGATGTCACTGGACCTTGATAATAACACGTATCTTTTCCATATTCCATTTTCCAACGAGGGGAGCCTCAGGCAGATGAATAGAGGACTTGAGGACAATCCAAGACCAGCTGTGGCATTGGGGGACACTCCACACCTGCTGCTCCATGACTAGAGTTTCAAAGCTTTTGGAACTGTGTATACTGAGACTGTCTTTTGATATCAGGATAAGTTTCAGTGGATTTAAATTGTGTTATAATTGGCATTAATCTCAGGAAGGCTTTTTTGTTTATGTGCTCATGATGAAACTACCTTCCCTTAGTGCTGCTGGGTCACCTAAATACAAACAACTGTGACCAATTTTTCTGGCTCTTTTGAGTCCTTTCTTTTAAGCCACCTTCCCAGGTGGACCGAGGAAGTTGTAACTAGGCAGGTATCAGCTTCATTTCTTTACGGCTTTCTTATGGAGGACCCATGTTATTAAAGCCCCGGTGACTGCATTTGTACAATGGAGATAATAACATCTGTCTACTCCTTACAAGTATTGTGGGTGTGGCATGTTATAGCATGAAGAAACACCACTAGACTCAAATCTAACAGCGGCTCATCAATAGCCCCCCAGCGCCCCCCCACCCCCCGTGCGCCTCCTTTCCCCTGTTTGGCATGTTGAGGCCTATGCCCAGGCTGTGACAGGACTCAGCAGCAGCACCAATAGTCAACTCCTGTTACATGCTTGCCAAGGGATACTTCCGTATTGTCCCTTTCTTATGATTGTGGTATAACTCTCGAGTGATCATATCGTCTTCCCGAGCTAAGGAAAAAAAAACAAGAGGACAGTCCTGGAGGATGACTCCTTTCTACAAAGGAGATGCTTCAGCTTTTAGAAGAACTCTGTGGACTGACCGGTGAGATGGCTCAGTGGGTATGGCACTTGCTGTGTGCACTGGGTACTGCGGTCGATCCTTGGAGGAAGGAGAGGCTTGACTCCATGAAATTGTTCTCTGACCTCCAAATACATACTGGGACACTTGTGTCCTGCCTGCCGATAGCACTAGATGAAGAGTTAAAGATAAACAAAAGAACCCTTTACTTTTCAGACTTTGAACTCTGAGAAAGTGAGAGTGCTTTGTCTGCATTATATCCATCATTTTCATCAGTGACTTACATAGATGCAGAAATCAGGAGTGCTGCTTTCTTACTATCCACATATGTATGTGTGTACATGTGTGTGTGTGTATGTGTGTGTGTGTATGCATGTGTGCTCACCACAGGTCAGTGCTGGGTTTCTTTCTCTACAGCTCTCCACCTTGCCTTTTGAGGTAAATCTGTCACCGAACCTAGAGCTTGCCTAACTTGGCTTATGGCTTAGTCAACAAGCCCGTTGGATCCTTCTATCTCTGTGTCCTCAATGCTGGAATTATAGACACATATAGAGAAGGAATGAAGAGGTCTTGGTTGACGCAGGAGTGTAAGATGAAATTATCTTAAACTGAAAAATTGCTTAAGAATATGCTGTGTGTCCATGTATTAAAATGGACAGCAAGCATTGCATTATGGTCAAATGTTAGTTTTCATACTTGCCTGAAATTACTTTTAAAATGAAACTCAGTTGTATTTTATATGTATATAGATTATTTTTATAACACATTGGCTTGCATCGTTTATAAGTGGACCAGGCGAAGCTCAACTTGATTCACTCAATGGCCAGGGCTAGGAATTGAAACTTGTGATTCGGTTCCTTGTTGCTTTCCCTACTTGGTGTCCCCCCTCCCTTTTCTAAATAAAAAGGCACATGTCCATTTTAGAATTCATCACTAATTCCTTTCTCTCTTTTTATTTCTCATGTTTACACACACGTGTGTGTATGTGTGTGACACACATGTGGAGGGCAGAGTTTGATGCTGGGGTCTTCATCAATCTCTTTCCACTTTATGACTGAGGTAAGGTTTCTGTCTGAGCCTTGTTCCCTCCAGTATATCCAGTTAGCTTGTCTTGTGCTCTCCTGTCTGTGCCCCTCAGGAACTTCCTGCCCCATTTTACTTGGATTCTGGGGATGTGAACTTCAGGTCTCAAACTGTTCAGCAAGTACTGTATCCACTGAACTATTTCTTCAGCCCAAGATGTTTTCTTAAGTTGAGCAATGGTGGAGAAGGACCCCAATTCTAAATAACCTATGAAAACCTAGAGAACAGAAATATCCAAGCGGGGAACTTCACCAATTCACATTATCACAGACTCCAAGCTGCCTCCGCTGTTAGTAGATTGTGATGGTTTGCGCACTGTGGTTTGGTTTGGAGGTGCTTCAATTTTCCAAAGACACAGTGGATTTGTAAAAACAGATCATTAGTGATAATCCCAGACCATACATGTCTGAAATACCGGGCAGATGGGGCAGTTAGCTCTATACATTTTCCCTTGAGGAGTGTCTCTTCCTAAAGACAAGGCTGTCTGGTTGTGCCAGATTGAATGCTGCTGATTAGCCTCTCAATTGTTCAAATATTTTCATAGCATTGTTGACCTAAAGCATCTTCTTTCCACTTCAGAGTAGAGATCTAGACTTCTAGAATTAGATAACGACAATAATAATAATGATGATAATAATACTAATATGATAATAAAGAGCAAAGCAAGAAGGACAGAACCACAGGGGCTAATCATAACAATTAGCTAATGTGTCAACAATTAGCACCTTTCATCAATCTGCTGTGAAAGCAGCCTCTTCTTATCCACTCACAGACGAGAATGTAATGATGGAGTTTAGAAAAGCAGGGGAGCCGGCTCCCTGAGCCCTCACTGTGGCCAACTCAATCCCTGGGGCATTGTTTACAGCAATTATTCTGCCATTAAGGTGTTATTGCTTAGGCAGAGGGGCAGTCCGAAGCTTAAAAGAAGCCTAGCCCCAACCCCCAGCCCCCACTCCCCCTTTGTGTACCCCCAGGGCACATTCCCCCAGGCTTCCAGCCCCCACCCCATCCCCCAGCCCTGACAAAAGACAAAACAAAGCGAGGAAAGAAAAAGAATCCCTTTTTTGGCAGCTTCTGAAAAAGCAGAAGAGCTGCTGTGGAAGGTCAGGGAGTTATAGGACTTGAGTGCTTAACTGGTAAATATTTTTTAAAAATCGTATATTTAATATTTTACCATTTGGAACGTTTTCAATAGGTTTTGGGTCCAGCACAACTCAATCACTTCAGGATTTCAGAGGTCTCTTGTGGGGATTTCTTTACAATGGCTACATTATATTTGGTGACCATCTATACCACTTCTTGGTCGAAATATGTTTTAACATCTTTTATTTAATCCTTCTAGTAAAACAAAAACTTTTATACATACCTTTCATACAGAACCCCACAGTACTTTAAAGAGGCCCATATATCTGTGTAAATACCACGGGCTTGTCTTAAAAACATCCTTAGAACAACTTGCAAATCCCTGGTAGCAGCTCAGAATCCTGAGGGTAGGAGTATTTTTTCACTTAAACTGGAACTGCTTTTCATTCAGCTCTGACTGCAAAGTCAGCTCTGTGAGCCCTTGAAAGGCTATGCGATCAGAAAACAGGGGATGGGAAGCTAGTCCCATAGAGATGTGCTAGCCTGGCAAAGTGGTTTATCCATGACCAAGGCCAAGAGCAGCTTGAAGGAAGGTGTCTTGACTGATGGCACGGAGTCTGCTGTTGATCAGGGAGGGTGAAGGAGAGAGTGGGTTGTTTTGTGTCATTGACACTTGTCAGGGTAAACAAGGGTTTTATGTTCATGTTTGAGGTGACAGTGGAACACACATGCACCATGTACAGTTTGGGGACAAAGATAGGCACCGGCCTTCTGAAAGCAAGAGCTTGGGAATCACTTTCAGGAAGGCTTCTTAGAGGCCCTGGAGAGCTGGCAGTGGGTCTCCAGCTGAAGAAAGGTTACAACAATGGTTGTTTTTCTCAGGCACTTTAGGAAGCTGGTTGCTGTCAAGATGTCAGACCTACGTGCGTGCAAGACAAGATCTAAAGCAGATCTTTTTTATTTATTTAATTTCCCCCCTTAATCTACACATAATAGTTCTCAACTAACCTTCTGTGAGTTGAGTTCCATAGCTTATCTCAAGTGTGGTTGGTCCCTAGGCTGCTTGTAATAGTATCCCCAGTTTATGTGTCTGAAATGCAAAAACTCAGGTTCTACCTTAAGCCAGCGTTTAAACAAAAGCCCCAGTTAATCTTAATGCCCATTATAACTTGCAGACTGTTCCTTTAGAAGGCAGTGTAGGAACTTTGTGTTCCTTTACTTTTCAATTTATAGGATTGGTAAAATTTTGTTAAGGATGTTCTTAGGGAAGGTGGTGTCCTGCTCTTGAAAAGCTTGCTTTGTAGTGATAGAAACAGGTTAAGAGGAAGCCAATGTAAAAAAAATAGTTGTATTCATAGTGGCTTGACCACAGAGAGGGGAGTATTGTACAAATGTCTGTTGAGCTTTATAGGCTTCATGGAGGTTAAACTTCAGTGTTAGGTCTTTGCAGAGGACTGGATGGGGTATGGACAGCCAGGGAAGCAAACAGACCTCATTAGAGGCAAATGTGAAGGCAATGCCCCCCCCCCCTTTCTGTTACTGTTCTGTTTCTTCTTAGCACCACTTGGTGAAAGTAGCATATTTGTGACTGTTAATTTGACTGAGAGAGGGTGAGCAGCTGCTTGTGTATGGTCTTGAAGGCTCTACCAAGGACTTGGGTTTTTATTCTAAGAAAAGAAAAAATATTATTCTTTTTAAAAATACAGAATATTTAAAGATCTCTGTATCTGTTGTGGGCTCATAGTCATGTGAAGAGAACTTGTGGGTTCTTATAGGAGTTAAGAAAGTATGCTTAGCTCTTTGAATAGTTGGTGAAGGAAATGGGAAAATGTTGGAGAGTTCATGACACACTTGGGATTCAAAATTGTGGTAAGTGTTTGATATGGAGTAATTTTCTTATTGTTGTGGAAAAACACCTTAACAGGTGCAATTTAAGGAAGGAAATAGTTTGGCTTGCTATTTAGGGATCAATAGTAAAGTGTGACAGAACATTAGGGTGACAGGAACATGAAGTGGCTTCTAGTGAGGAAACAGAGAGAGATGAATGTTGCTGCCCATCTTCCCTTCTCCCTGTTCACTTTGGGTTCTGTCTGAGACTCTAGCTCATGGGTTGGGACTACCAGTGTTCAGGGTGGTGCTTCATTCTTCAGTTATGCTTCCCGGAAACACGCTCACAGATTGACCACATGCTGTGTCTCCTAGGTGACTTCTAGATCCAGTCAGACTGACGATGAAGATTAAGCAGCATGGGGTGTACGGTTGGTTTTCTGGCTGGTGCCAAAGGTCAGATGGTGACAGTGTACATGAGCTTCGGTGGCATTGGACAGGACCTTCATGATGGCTTCCATAGTGGGGAGAAGATTCATAAGCAGTTGCTTTGGAGCGCAGAGAAGATACTAAAATGTAGGGCAGGGTAGAGAATTTGTAGGGCTTAGTGGACATTTATTGGGATTTTTAGGAGTCAAAAAGTTGTGATGAAGACCTCAAGGAAGCAGAGCTCCTTAACACTAACAAACAAACAAACAAAACACCTCTTGGGACACATAGACAAGTGAAGCAGAGAAAGGACAGGCACAATTAGAACTTTTCTTGATTTGATTAAAGATTAATTCAAAAGCATAGCATAGGACCTTGGATGAAGCAAGGTTGCGTCTGATCTTCTATGTTTTGTTTCTGGGCAAGCTTTCTGTAGAAGAATAAACAAAGATGATCTTCATGCTGAACTCTTTTTACAGCCTGTGACTCTATATTAAACCCAACCTAAGGGTCAAAATTGTCTAGGCTTAATAAATAAACAAACCAGACTTGGCAATGATCTTAGTAAGTTCTTAGCAAATACCTTTGTCAACAAAGACTACTTGCAACATTAGGAAGCCTCAGGTTATATCTGCTCATATAGAAAGTCAGTGTCATGGGGTGTAGGCCCCTTTGACCTGTTCCAAAATAGCTACCCAGAGGGTGATAAATACATGGAGAGGCTCATGAGTAAGGCATTTCTAATACAAAGTCATATGTTAGTATTGAGGTCTCTAGAAATGTTTCTGTACATTTCCCTTCTAATTAAGAAATACAAAAAGTCAAAAGCCAGAAGATCCAGTGGAAGGGATGTTGTCGACACCGGAGTCACAAAGATCTGAATAAGAATTCTTACTTTTGTTACTTACTAGTTGTGTGAACTTGGATGCTAGCAACTTCTCAGAACTTCATCATCCTGACCTATAAAACGGGGATCATCGTCAACAGTATACATAAAGCATTGTGACGTTAAAAAAATAACTGGAAACAGTACATTGAAGCAGTAGAACTCTGAAATGGAAGTCATTGAGTGTTACTGTGGGTAGTGTTACGTTAATAGCTGCTATTGTTATGCCCTCAGTCACCATCCTCTACACCATTCTAGTGTGGTTGGAAAGAGTTCAGGTCTTCAAGCATGATTGTCACAGAATGTGGCTCTGGCTATAGACTCCCCTCACCCCCCTGCTTGAACATCATCCTGGTGTGTGTGAAGTTGTAGGGATATGTGTGTGTGTGTGTAGTTGTAGGTATGCATGTATTCAATACCTGTTAGCCACAGAATTCTAGTTCAGTTCTTTTCGAAAGGAGAGCTAGATGTCAGATACAGCCTCATTCTATAGTCTGACAGTCAATCTCAAGGTCTGCATGTCTGTACGATTCAGTAAAGAGGAGAGCTGATGATTTCCTTGGCTTAAAAATAAGGGAAAGGTTACTGATGGGCTTTAAAATACGCTAAAATCCTTAAAGTATAGACATTTAACGAAGAACTCAAAACAGCAATTTTCAAAAAGAGATGTCACTAATCAAAACGTAAATACTTATTTTTTTCTTTCTTCATCCAAGGCAAGTGGGAAGGGCAGCTCTGGGAGTGCCTGATTTGGGTTTTTCTGTACGGAGGATTAATGTTTATCCTTCTAGTACAGACAGACATGAAAAAAAAATATATAGTTTCAATCCCCACTCTTAGACACCTCGGTGTCAGCTTGGACTCTGCCCATCCTAAGGTCATTCCAGAACCAAATATCACTTGAAAGGCCTTCTTCTAGCCATGTATAAGCCTGAGGCATAGCTCAGTGTCAGAGCAATAAAATAGGACCATTTTCCCTGGCCATTGCACATCCCCCCCTCATTTTATTTACTTTAATAGCATTAACTTACTCTCTGACACATGTCAGTACCGATGTTTACATCATTGGGAAAAGGACCTTGTCTGCTTTGGTCATTGCTTACCCTCAGTTGAAACAGCCTGCAGACAGTAGGTGTGTCGAGTAAACACTGAGTGTGATGGAGAACGAGCACACTGAAGAATGTAGCTATGTAACTATAGAAATACTTATCTTCTGTGGAGTCCATGGTAATAATAAGTAATAGTAAGTTACCCTAAAAGGGTCTTTTCATGTCTGTCTGCACTGGAAATTTTCTATATCTAGAATTAAATGTAGAATTAGAGAGGTCACTCTAATAATGGGTTGTGATACAACTTTGGTGCCAACAGGAGGGAATGCTTTCTTTTTAGTGGGGAAGATGACATGGTGGGAGAGATTCTGACTTCTGCAGCAGTTGGGACTTTGTGAGTCAGGAGGATAAACTACTCAGATTATGGAGAAGAGGCTGGTGGTGGCTCCTCAATTCTGCCTATGTGTTCACCTTCACCAAGTTCCCACTCTCCAGCATGTAGATAGTCAACCAATGTCCTGTCAGGAATTCTTCCTGAGGGAATAAGGAAACAAAGTGTAGGGGATGGGTTGCTAAGGTTTCATTTCAGGACTAAATGAGAAATTGCCCATTTCACTTTCTATCACATACATTGGCCATAGGGCACAGATTAAAAACACAGAGAAAAGACTGGGTTATGGTGGCGCACACCTTTGATATCAGCACCCAGGAAGTAGAGACAAGTGGATCTCTGTGAGTTCAAGGCCAACCTGGTCAACATAGAGCATTTCAGGCTAGCTGGGGCTATATAGAGATATCCTGTCTAAAAAGAAATGAAGCACAGATGGTGGAGTCAGGCTGTTGGAATACCCATCCCAGCTCTTACAGCTCAGAGATGCTCTGGTCCACTCTTCTGCCTCCTCTTCCATAGAACAGGATGATAGGAATAGCCCTGGCTCCCCTTCCACATAGATTCCTGAGCCTTGAAGGAGAGGCTTACTAAAAGCATCCCATTTAGGTCTGAGTGCTCCAACATCTTCTACTCTCTACACATTGTCCAGTTTCAAGTCTCAGTGTTAATCCCTATTGTCTGCAAAAAGAAGTTTCTCTGATAAGGACTGAGCAAAAACACGGACTATGTCTTTAGGAGTAATTTTACTCCGATGTTCCTTTAGCAGAACAATAGCTAGTTCCAGGTTCTAGAGCACTTTAGCAGTGTCAGGAATGGGTTCCATCTCATGGAGTGGGCCTTAAGGCCGAACAAAAGGTGGTTGGTTGCTCCCATAATATTGGTGACTTTTATTGCACTAGTATAGTCAGTCTATAAGCAGGTCTCTGTTGTAATGAAAAGGTTTGCAGGTGGTGGGCGACAGTATCCACAGGACCGAAATACATGTGAACTCACAGAGACTATGGCCACATGATGAAGCTTCGCACACGTTCAAGCCAAATGGGATCCTAGCACTGAGAAGGTGAAGCAGACACGGAGTCCCACTAATAACCAAGAAGCTACTAGCAGTTGATAACAGCTGGGAAAGGGAAAATTAGTCTTTTTCCAATGGAGCACAACTAGGAATGTCAACCCAGGAGCAGTTGGCCAACAGAAAATAAACTCCATTTTTTTGTGGGCTTTTATTTCAGTTTGTTTATTTGCCTTGTTTTTTTGTTCATTTGTTTGATGAGAGAGAGAGAGAGAGAGAGAGAGAGAGAGAGAGAGAGAGAGAGAGGATAGAGATGGAGAAAGACGAAGAAAGAAAAATGAACATGATTGGTCTGATGGGGAGGCGGTGGGAGGAGTCTAGGAAAGTTGGGGGAAGGAAAACATGATCAAAATGTATTGTATGAACATTTTAACTAAATTAATAATACTAATACTAATACTACTACTACTAATAAAAGAATAACACCTGGTTCACAAGAGGAGAATTAAATAGGCCAGAGTGTGGAGTATCTCAAACAGCACCTGGCACACAGTCAGTACTACATGCTTGTTTGTTAGTGATGCGTCTGGCCATGCTGGGCAACAGGGAAGACCTGAAGGACAGCCAAATGATCTGTCAGGTAAAACCCAGAAGGAGTATTGTTGCTGGAATTAAGCAAAGGAAAATGAATACTGGAGTGTAGGAGCACGGAATTTTTTACCCTAAGCCACACATTTTGACAGCAAAATGATACAGGTGCCACTGCTTATATGCACACCGAAACATCAAGCAGCCAGGGCCACAATCCTGGGGAAATGGGATGTGTGAGCAAGCCCCTTATCCACGGATGCTATTGGCAGTGTCCATTGGGTCACAAAAAGTCTGTAATTAACTTCACAAACTTTTCACTTCAATCTACATCCGGAGAAACCAACTTCAAATTTCAGAGATGAATAGGGGGTGAATGGAAGGGACGGTATTGATGAATTTATTAATTTTTGATACAGAGTCTCAGTATGTAATCCCAACTGCCCTGAAATTCACTATGTAGGCCAAGCTAGCCTTGGACCTGTGTCAATTCTTCCATCTCTGCCTCCCAAGCTGGGATCATAGGCATGTTCCATGATCAAATTATATCTGAAATTAACGAGCCAGCTTCTTGGGAGAGTATACAGATCAGCAACACAAACTTTGGTTGAAAACAGAAATGCAAATTAACACTGACCAGGTGTTCCCAGGGGGGATATTTCTGATGGTAAACAGCCTGTTGGTTTGTGATTTGTGTTCAGAGAGAGGCTTGCATTTCGGTCTTCAAAAATCAAACACTTCTCAAGTGTGAGGATCCCTGCTTCATCCTCCCTGAAGTGGGCAAATGGGTCCCCCTCAGGCCTTACAAGCTGTCATTTGCCAAGGTATTCTGGAATGTTCTTAGTCACTAAAGGAAAACTGGTCTTTGCTCTGAGACTTTGAAGGGGAGGAGCCATCAGTTAGTAATAAATAACCTGTCCTGGTTGGAAAGGGAGATGGCCACCCACAATGTGAATCACGGGCAGAAATCACAGGCTTCTGTGTGGAACACACCACAGCCCGTGTTTCCTTTTGCTTTCTAGAGAACTAATATGTCTTGGCCGATGAGGCGAAACATGTGAGAAATGAATATGAACTTCAGGCCCCCAACAGTACAAGAAAAAAAAAAAGAATTAACATTGGGTTGATATGAGGAGAAAGCACAGCCTCTGTAGAAATGCATCCGCTGCTTTACATATCCCCTCCAAATAAACCCATGTATTGCAGAAGATGGTAAATAATGCTTGAAATGGCAGAAGCTAGATGTGGGAAATAAGAACCAGGTGTCTGAAGAAGGAAAACCAAAGAGAGCATACATTTTCCGTCAACAATCCCACCATAAATCAGAGCAATGCCACCATCCCGACCTGCAGCCCGCAGGGAAGAGACTGCCGTAAAAATGATAAATCAGAATCACTGTGCACCAGGTCCTGATAAAACAAAGAAAGTTGGTCTCAGGGTCTGATATATATCTATAATCACAGAGAAACAGAACTTGATCAGTGGGGAGCCAAATGTGAGCAAATACAAACTTCAGAACTGGGTGGCTGCTTAATATTCTGACCAAGCCAAGCATGGGATAATTCAGCAGAAATTGATGACTCGGTGGGATCTGGCTATAATACAAACTTGTTCCCAAGAACAAAACTATACACACACACACACACACACACACACACACACACACACACACATATATCCTAGGCCTGTTCATCACAATTTTATATATTCTTAACACCTAGCAACAAAGAACATACTGCCTATACCACCTTCATAAAACAGGGTTAATGAATTTCCTCAAGTTATATTGTTTCTTTTAAGAAACAAAATTTGCAACTCCCTTTAAGAAAAATGTTTATGTATAAAAAAATGAGCCATTGCTTCATTTCCTTAAATCACCATCCTAATTACATTCTCCAAAGACTTACAGATTTTCTTCATTTGTGTGTGCTGTGCGTAAGGCCCCAGGATGCAGGAAACATCTTGAGGTTGACTAGGCGTTAGGGTCAAGGGTCAACAGCTTCCATTACATAGTGCTTCTTCCATTTCATTGAAGCCCTGGTCTAGCTGCTCTTGGGGACTCTCAAGGACTATTTGCAATGCAGCAAACTTTCAAGGAAGGGAGGGAGAATCCTTGTGTAGGAGTGTCTCCATGGCTGAATTATAAGGAGGGTTAGGTAAAGCATTTACCTAGCGTAACATCTTCTGGCCTTGAGATGTCCATGGATGACAAGTCTCTAGCTTGCTGTTCTAGCTGGATAGTGTTGCTTCTAGATTTGGACACTGATGTCTCACATCTCAGCATTATCACCTTAGGGTAAGGAGGTCTAGCCAGCACTTCTCTCCCAGTGCCCCCATGACACTGGTGTCTGTATTTCAGGGCTGTTCGGTTTAATGTTATTGTTGCAACAGTAAAGGCAAAGCTTGACTGGGAAACATGTAAATGCAGATTTTCAGGTTCCATTCTGACCCATCAAACTAGTAACTCTGAGAATTGGACAACACCCATGCCGTGTTAGAATGAGGTTTCCTGCACACAAACGTCCGATAACACTGGTCTAGGGAAAGCAGCGTCAGTTACTAAGGTCATCTATGTGACTTCCAAGCTAAGCTTTTGGTGTTCATTATACATTCACGTGAGTTGAGATTGACTGTCTCATCTTAAGGGTGTAAATACATTGGGCTGATGATTTCAAGACCTCAGTTAGGATCAGGTTGCGAAGTCAAGGTGGATCCTTCCTCCCCAGCTTGCCTGGGGACTAGGCATGGCTCACAGCACCTCTTAATTGGAGTGGAAAGGGGCCCAACTGGTTCTTCAATGACTTTAGAATTCAGGGTTCCCTTTGAAGAAAAGGGTTGATAAATGTGTTTGTCTGGCTGTGTGGTGCCTGCGATTTAAATCTGTGTCAAAAGTTGTGATACCTATGGAAGGGTTTGGATCCCATGCATATTCAGCTGTACTCTTAATGAAGGTCAAAGTACATAGAGCTGAGAAGCCACGGATGTGTAGCAGAGCCTTGTCCTAGAATGAGAAGGCTGCCATCTTTGTATTGAGAGGCTACGTGACTAGGCTGTTTAATTTCTCTGAAGCTCAACAGTATTTCTCCTATAATGGTGGGGGGTAGCTCGCCTTTCTCATGCTGCTATAAGAGGGTCAAATAAGGGAAAATAGAGATAAACATTTTAAAATCCCACAATATCCATTAAATGCAGGGCCGATTACAGATAGTAATCCCCAACCCTTGGCCTAGGGAATGCTCCCTCATATTCTTGGGCCGGGAAACAAAAGCTTCCTAGGATAGTCAACTGAGTGTGCTGTTGGCAGACAAATTCTCCCCAGATACAGTGCCACCCCCTAAATGATGATGGCCCTGGGATGAATGTGGAATCCTGTGTACATGGATTCAAAAATAAAGGGCATGGGAAGCTGTTAGGAACACAATGAGTGACATCTTTAAGTGACTTTAAGCCAGGCAGCAGCTAGGGATCCCAAGTGAGGCTAGGGATCAGGGATTCCATCTAGAGCAAAATAGGAACAAGGGTGTAGGGGATCTGAAGTGCTGACAGTCAGGTGACATTTTCGTGTGACAACATACAGGAGGAGACTCTGTCATTTCAGGACAAGTCCACATCTTTTCCATGCAGTCAAGCCATGACCCTGAATTTGAAATCATTCCCTCATGTTTACTTAAGCGTTCAATCAATGCTTGATACTATTTTTATTATGAAAACTATTCTGTGTGATGTGGGGACTTAGGTGATACAGTTTGAGTATCTCCTAAATGCTTGAGACCAGAATGCTTTGGATCTGGGAATATTTACATGTATATATAATATACGTGACTGAAGGGTGTTGGAGAAAGACCCAAGTCTAAACACAGAATGAATTTACATTTCATCTCTCTCCTCATATTTCTTGCAGAAAATTTAAAATATTTTATTTTGCACAAGAATCACTATTTTATTTCAGATATTTTCCTCAACTAATGACATTATCTCCATCTTCAAGAAGGCTGGGTTTTGGAGTATGTTGCATTCAAGATTCTTGTATTAGGAAGGCAGAGATTGTATTACTCTAGTTTTGCAGAAGAGGAGCTAAGGCCCCCATTTGGCTAATAACTCACCAAGATTGCAGTCATAGTGTGGCAGGGCTAGGGTTGGAATACTGGGCTATCTGGGGTTGTCTCCTACTCCGTTCAACTGCTATGTGTGGCCCACCCAAATGGTCATAGCTGCAGAGCTTGGAGCCAAGCCTTGCTACATTTCTAAGTGTGTCTTTTATGATTAGGTCTTCACAGGTCCAGCCAGATGTGGGACGACACTTGCAGGCCCGTTCTCTATCTGAGTTTCTTCTTTGGGAGCCATTCACCAGGCCTTTTTTCAAGGGTGTCCTTAGACCTGCTTACTTGTTTAAAGATTCAGGCTCCAGACCCCTGAATTAGGCCAGAAGACTAGAATCCAGGAGTGAAGCTTTTAAATTTACATTTCAAGATGCACGCAAGAGATTACCATGGAAGGAATGTCTGAAGGCCTGTGTCACGCCTTCCTCTCTTTCTACGATTCCCTCCTTCCAGCTCCAACTTTCTGTCTCTCTGTTTTCCTTCCACACAGTTATCTTCTGGCATTACCTCAGATAGAGCTTTTTTTTTTTTTTTTAAATGGAATTTTCTCTGCAGAATGATCAGTGCTCACTTTGTTCTTTCTTCTTGTATATCACTTGCTTGAAAAAGCCTTCAACATCTTCCATTGTGCTAGTTTTTTTTCTTGTCCTGTGATCTTTGAGCTCAGAGACCATTTCCTACTAATTCTTCTCTCTGGTGCCTCCCACAATGCCTGACAGCAGGCAGTACCCACCAAACGGATGCATGGGGAAAGGCAAGGATGAGGTAAGATGCTCTTACCTTGGGTCTCTGGAATGCAAGCACAGCACACACACAAGGATCTACTCACTTGCTCCAGCCATGCCTCTGGGTCACTTAGAGGATAAAGTTAGCACATAAGAAAATTTGCCACATTGTTTGAATGGATGCATTTTCTCTACAAGGCAAAAAAGTAGATTTATCTAGTTTTAGTGTGAGGACCAGATGTGTTCATGCCTTTAGAAAGCTAGGTGTTGTAGGTTTTCACCACGGCTGTGCTGCACAGCTGTGTGCGGGCTGGGTAGGAGCTCCCATGTCTCTGGCTTTGACTGTTCAGCAGTTCTTCCAGCTTCTGACTCAGGTGAGGAGTTCTAGAAGCTTAGGTGATATCGGCCCCAGGCAGCTGCCAATGGATGTTTTTGAAAAACTCACTTTGAATTTTAACTTCATCACTTCATTTTTCCAGAATTTTCTTTTCTGTTATATTTGCCACCTTATAAATTCTCCTGCAGCAGCTCAAGCGGTTAAAACATAACGTAACAAAACACAGGGCTGGCTTTTCTTAAAGATGCTTTTGTTTGCTGGGAGCCGCCCACGGAAGAGTCTACTGTTGTTTTCGGTCAGGTTTCAGCAATGAATGTCAGCCTTACTGGGGAAAGCCCTTGTGTCTCCCAAACCTGGATAGTTCTCCTTCTCCTTGTTGGCCGGCATATGTTTTAAAGGCTTTCCAGGGTGATTGTTTCTGTTTAAGGCACATCATCAGGTCTTTGAAATCTCTGATAAAGCCCCCTTCTCGGCATTCGGAGAGTTTCAAAGCCCCTCCCCCTGCCCAGCCTCCTAGCCATCTGTAAATAAACGAAGGCCAAGGAGGAAAACTGCATGCGGAAGCTGTTTGCTCTCCACTCTTTCCAGTTCATCCGTTCACGTCATCAGATTTCAAGATGTCAAATATGGGAAGAGCGCAAGAACACTTTTAAGAAATTTTATTTTGAAACTTGGACCCAAGTTCAAACACTCAATTTAAAGCAAACTTATGATTCAAATCGGAGTTATTTATTGTCTTTGTCAACTTCCAGAGTTGAAATTTATGTTGGAGTAAAGCAAATTCAAGGGTATCTTTGAGCAACAATGGGTGCATTCTTCTCTGTGATTTATTTCTTTCTCAAGCCCTGGCTCTTGTGTTCTGTGTTGGCGATGATGGACCTTAGCTCTGGGTGACATACATATTAGAGTTTCTGGTCTCCTGTGAATACTGAGTTATGTTTATACCACCTAAAGTAGACAGGATTCCAATTTACAGCTCAAATGTGGCTCACTAAGCCAAATGGCAAACATTTTAATAATAAAAACATTCGTAGATATCAGAGGACAGATCCACCTCTTCCAGTCTTTGTTTGTTTTGTTTTTGAGACTGAGTTTTCTGTGTAACAGTCTTGGCTGTCCTGGAACTTGTTTTGAAGACCAGGCTGGCTTTGAACTCACAGAGATTCTCTTGCATATTTTCAAATATAATTAAAACAGCTGGAGATGTCAGGGGGATCTACCTGTAGTAGGAGGTTTCTGGCCCAGACTTTCCGGGCCTATCCTCTAGGTTTAGGCCTGCAGACTCACAGACCCTCAGAGACACACAGATGCTTACAATGGTTTTAGGCTGATCGACCTAAGGCCCAGGCATATAACTTGCTAGCTCTTTACTCTTAAATTAACCCATGTCTTTTATTTTGTTCAACCATTGGGCTCGGTACCTTTCCTTAGAGCATCATAGTTGTTCTCTGCTTCTTCCGGCTTCTCTCTGGCATTCTGCTTTGTGCTTCCTGTTCTCAGAGTTTTTTTAGTCTGGTAGCCCCGCCCACACTTCCTGCCTGCCTTTGGCCAATCAGCGCTTTTTATTAAACCAGTGGGTGGGACAATTATTTACTATGGAACAACGTAATCTCCCACATCTACCCACACTCAGTCTAGGAAGATCAGACAGTGGTAACTCACACCTTTAATCCCAGCACAAAGAATATCCCAGGAGTGGTGAACTCTGCCCTTAATCCAATCTGAGTTTGAGGTCATTTTAGTTTACAGAAGGAGTTCCAGGCTCCCAGGCAGGCAGTGGCGGGGCCATGCCTTAATTGAGCAAAGAAAGTATTTAAGGCAAATATAAAAAGACAGAGGAGGCAGAGGAAGCCAGGAGGAGTGAGGCTGAGGAAGCTGGAAGACAGCTGGGTGAGATCTGACGGTGGTGTTTCTCCTCTGATATCTCTGACTGTTTTTACTATATTTGAAAATATCCCCACATTTTAGTATTTCAGTCATGTCTGAAGGGTTCTGTTTAGAAAATAGACCACTGCTTAGAAAAAAAAGTCTGTTTCTCCCCCCCTCCCCCACAGGTGGCTGAGTCAGCAAATCACAGGATGTCTAGGGCCAGAGTGTCAGGAAAACTGTTATTTGCAGGTCATGGCCAAAGACATCCCACCCCACTACTGCACACATATACACCTAAATGTGTCCATCAGAACTTCACAGACAAGACACACAGGCTCACAGAGAGATGCCATTAGTTAGCAAAGTTCTTCCAAAGAGGTCAGGGCTTGGCTCGTGTCATGGCTGGGTGGAGAGAGTGGTTATACATTTCTGAGGACCTGAGTTCAGATCCCCCACTCTTATTTACATAAAAAGTTAAGCACTGTGGTGTGCCTATCACTAACTTCAGTAATACCCAGTGCTAGAGGTGTGTTGAAATGGAGATAGGCTGAAAGGGTAAACTACATGTTTAATGAAGGGCTGTGTCCCAAACGCCTGTGGAAGGAACTGGGAGATGATTCAGTGCGTGGGGGACTTAATCAAGCCTGAGGACCCGAATTCAATCCTTGGGACTTGAATTCCGAAGAAGAGGGAACGAGAGAACTAGTTATCACACGCTGTTCTCTGATGTCTGCACAGACATGGCACATGTGTACAAACCTACATACATACACATACAAGCAAACAAATACATGTAATATTTAAGAAGTGCAAAGAATTGAAAGAAGAAGACGTACGCTATCACCCTCTGGCTTCCATGCTACACATGGAGAGGAGACACCATCATACATGGATATGAACACCTGGGTGGGTACATACACTCATGAGCGCACATGTCTACACACACTCACACACGCACACGTACATGCACACACACACACACACACACACACACACACACACACACACACGGGTCAGGGGAAACCAAGGCAGGAGGAAAGAAGGGAACACTCAGGACCAGACGTAGAAGAAGTTGTGACTCAGGGTCCTGCTGTCTGTTTCTAGTCTCTGCTACCCCACATTTCTTTCCCAGGTGCCATCAGTAATACAGATTATGAGGGAAGAGAAAGCAGGTCTGAGAACATGGGTCTCTGTGTCTCTCTGCTCCCCCACCCCCTGGTGTGTGTGTGTGTGTGTGTATCTTATTGTCTGACTATTGCCTGGCAGACTCCTAGAGCTTTAGCCAGCTCCTGGCTCAATTCAGCCTCTGTAGAAAAGATATTAGGAACAAAAAACAAACTTGAAGATTCAGGAGCAGGCAGCCAGAATTATGAAGAAAAACATTCAGAAGATGCCATGAAAAACATCTGGGGATTGTAGAAAGGCCGGCAAAGAAAATGTTTAATTATGCGCCGTATGCAAAAGTCATCATGCTTAGATTGATACTAAGGACTGAGACTGTGTGGGGCTTAAGTAGTCCGCAGTGATGCATCAATCTCTTTACTCCTTTAAAAATGATGTTTTTCTTTCAGCGATGACAAATGCTTTCAAACTGTTAGGTCATACTGCTCTAGTGATACGTGGGCTTTAATGAAGTCCAAAGTCACTAATGAAGTTTCCAAATGAGCGGCTCAAGGTCTTCCCTTAGATCTCTTTGCTTTATTCAGTGCCTACCCCCCCTACCCCCCAACCCCCTACCCCCCACTCCCCCCACCCCCTTACTCCTCCCCCCCCCCCCCCCCCCCGTTCCCCCACCACCGGACCCCTACCCCGAGCCACTCCCCTGTCTTCTCTCCAGCACACCAAGATTGCCTATGCTGATGGCTCATCTAAGAGCCTGGTAAGTTTTTAGAAATAACCCATTTTGAGAAAGCTTCTCATCTAAGATCCTATGAGATGCTATGGACTTTCAAGTGTTAGTTGCAGTGCCTCAGATTTCTCGATAGCTCACATTAAAAAAACAGATAGAGCTTTTGTCCTCTTCTCATAAATATGAAATTATTTCCTTTCACCTGGGTGTTTTAGGATCACCAGTATGTCTCTTAAGTTTTTATAAATGTGTAGGATCGTAATTTTATACAGCTTTGTGCGCGTGTAAGGACGGACACAGTGATGGGACACAAAGATGGCCATGGACGGAGCTTGTCTACATGTTCAATGGACTCATACGCGATGTGAATAGAAGTAAATGTTGCTAAAAGTAGCTAGTATTTAGTTACCTGAGTATGAAAATTACTTTGCAGTCACACGAGTTACTATTAGTAAAGTTAGGTCTGTGGCTTCTCGAAGTTAAAAAAAGGTGGTATACAGATTTAAAAGGAGCCAAAAGAGAATGAAGATGAAAGGTAACAATGTGGTATTTTATCTAAAAGTCTTCACTTATCTGAAGGTCGGGATACATTCTGTTGGTCATTTCACTTTGGAGAATTTTATGGACTTAAGTGCTTGAGATTTTGATCCTCATTTATTGGACTAGGCCTCTTTAAGTAAACACGTGGACAGATTTGTTACCCACACTTGAATGTGTCAAAACGTTTCCCTAAGTGTCAGCAGGACTTACTGACATAAAAATATAAAGTTCCTCCCCATCTCCTCCACATCTGTCACCTTTCATTTACCTCTATGGTTGGAAATTACAAATGACCTGGCCCGTAGGTATTTTCAACAAGATAGCAGCCTCCAGGAAACTAAGGGGCTTACTCATGTGCCTGTCTGGAAACATGCTCACCCACTCCCTGAGGTGGACAGTTGTGGATTTGTGGATAATACATGGAATGCAAGTTGTTTTCAGAGCTAATAAATTTCTCAAGTGTGGATCCTGAGGCAACCATTGTTTAGCATGTTCCTTTTGTGTCTGTGTGAGCAAACTCCACCGCTGTTGGTAAACAGCCAGGGCTTCACAAAGAGCCACCTGTTTCTGAGTTTACGCAGGATATGTTGGATTTATGTAACACAATGGGATCAATTTAATTATGCCGCTCCTTAAGTACAGGGCTACCTAGGCTTACTTCACTCCCTGATACATGCTCAATTTTTATAGGTAAAACAAAACAAAAATGCCAGTCCTGACTTGACATATCTTTATAGAGTTGTGTCGCTCCAGTTTCTTCTAATATGCATTAAAGGCTGTATACTTTCAGTATGGAAAAAGATGGCCACTCTGAAGTCACCACAGCCTTGTTATTTACAATGTTTCAAAGTATTCGAATTAACTGCAAAAGATTTACTTTATAGCAGAGTGTGTAAAATTTAAAAATCAATAAAGTATATAAATTTGCATGTCTCCTTGAATTGATTTCTTCCAATAGCTCAATGTCGTAATACCATATACTTTTTAAAATTTGCAACGTCATCACCTAATAATAATCTCTAGACTTTTTTGCCAGGGCTCTGGGGCAGTTTGGGATTTCTGATACTGTCCTTCTCAGACAGCTCTCTCGGACAGTTGCTGCCCCTTGGACAGCTTCTAAAAACCAGCAAGCAGATGAGAATTATCAGTGAGTTTCTGTGACAGTGGAAACAATGTTTTCTTTCCATGGTGAAACAGCTGGCCATTTGCTTTCCTGGGAGAAGACAGGAAGCTTTGAAGTTTGAATGTCATAGCGGTGGTGGGTTGAGCTCATAATACATCTTAATTTTTTTTTTTTTTAAAAAAGAAGGAATTGGCTCAGTTTTCTGACAAGTGATTTTCTGCAGTCACTTTGCTTGCGATTGGACAGCCGGTGTCAGCAGTGAACAGGCACCACGGACACCAATTGTTTCCTCGGAGCGCATTTACAATGACGAATCTTATTATAGAACTTTCTAGTGTTTCTCAGAGTGAAACAGAACTCTCTTTTATTTCTAGATGCAGACATGATGATAATTCACATAAAGTCTGCGAGGCAGTGGACGATTCTCACTCCTGCTGAGGTTTACCTCTCAGTGTGTCCCCGAGCTGAAAGCCTTGAGCTGACCTTATTTTCTGAAAATGCCAAATGTCAAACCCTACCATGCCGGTGAAATCTAAACTGGCTTTCATTTCTTAATGGTCCTCTCGGCCTGCGAAGACCACAGCCGGCTTCCTGCTTGCTTAGGCATAACAGCAGGAGTGTCCATGGCCTCGCCAGGTATTTTTGCTTGCTGAACCGAGTCTGTCTAGCCAATCTCTTAAGTTAGTCCTCTTCCTAGGCCTGTTTGGATCTCGGTTTAAATCCCAGCTTGCTTTACTTTACTTTACTTTGTAAACTCACGAGGCTCTTTCTCACATCGATGCTTGTTAAGTGGGGATTAAGGACTTTAGGCCTACCTCACCAAGAAGTCATGAGGAAGCACAAGGCATCTGGAAACCCTACACACATGGAAAATTTCAGCTTGTAGCTTTTCCATTTAGGCCATGTTTATTTCTATGAGAAAAATCTCTCACTGATAGCTTTAGAGATAAGGTAAGCCAAGTAAAATAGAGAATGCACAGTCAATTGAGTTTTAGATAAACAAGAAATATTATATATGCAAACATAAGATAATTATAAGACTGTGTGTATTATATAATATACATATAGAAATAATTTGGGTATTATATAATATATAATATATTAGTATATTATAAATACATGTATTATGTGAATATGCACTATTAATTATATAAACACACACATATATGTGTACACAGGCATATATATGTATTACAACATAAAGTGTAATTATATACTATGAAATATCTGGGAAATACTTGTAAAAATATTAGTTATCTACAATCACATTTAACTGGGTGCCTTGCATTTTTTTTAGATTTTTGCTTTTGTTTGAGGATTTTGTACATGCATATAATGTGTTTTGGTCAAAGTCACTCTGCTTCCTCTCCCTGAAAATTATTTCCTCAAATTTTTTCAGCATTTTTCCCTCCCAACTTCATGTGCTCTTTTAAAAGACTCTCTCATGGAGTCTCCTTAATTCTTCCTGCATATACAAGAGTATAGGACCATCTATTAGGGCATGGTTGGCCTCTCAGGGGCAGTATCCTTGAAGAAAATGGACTGTCCCATCCAGTCCCTACTGCAACCATTAACTGCCAAGAGCTTCTCAGCTGGGTTGGCAGTTCATGGCCCTCTCTGGCTCTTGCTTCTACTCTGGCTGGCTTGATAACATCCAGGTCTTGTTCATGAGTAGCAGCTGCTGGAAGATGTCTTGTGTTTCTATTTGTTATAGCTTCTGGATAGATGTAATGTTTGTTTGCTTATTTGTTTTTGTCTCTGTTTTTACCTTATATAGAAACAGGCAACCAAAAGCTAGAGAATAAGTGTGCAAGGACACTTCATGCTTCTAGCTAATGCAGAGAACCTAGTAAAGGACTAAGCGCAGCATCTGGTCTTGCATTTTGCACACCTGCCATATTGACTCAAGTATGTGAGGTATAAAATGACAGATTTAGTCAGGTGGTTCTTTCTTTCTACAAGTTCTTTGTGAGGGTGAGTTTGATGGGGAATTGCCCTGAGAGGCTGCTGTGCCACTGACAGACACTGATACTTCTGGGGGATGGTCAGTCTTTCCCGCAGAGCCAGGCTGTGAAATCTGTTGACAGAATGAGGCCTTTTGTGGCCCAGAAGGAGGAATGAGGTACTTCCTCAGGCCTCTCACTGCCCTGTAGTTCTAGTTCCCAGGCATTTATGTGGGCCCTGCTTGTGTTTTTGCCTGGACTTGTCTCGGAGGACAAATAACTTTGTATGCTTTTCTACTTAGTACAATTTTGTTTGTTAATTTTCCATATAAAGAAAGGCTAGAAGAGTTCAACATGCTGACTTTATCACTAACCTTAAAGAGAAAAATATTATCTGCAATATCATGAAATACTATCTTCCAATACTTGTTACGGTAAGACAGTCTGTCAAACATTGACAGTCGGGGCTCCAACCTTTCAAGTCTTTAAATTCTAGAGCTGGAGACAAGTACTAGGAATTTTACAAGTAGGGAAGTGTATGCAGAATTTTTACATATCACTTCTTAATTATTTTCTGTGTCAGTGTATAACTTTAAAAATCCGACCAGTTGTAGGTGGTCTCCTGTGCACCAGTCAATGGCCTTTTTCTTCGTTCTTCCACACTGGTTTATGCCAACCATGTCTACACCACACTCTGTTCCACTCGGTTTTCTCCTGCATTTATGCGTATGATCACACGCAAACTCTTATAAATACTCAGAGTCAAGATGTCAGATTTAGTGCCAGAGGGGAGACTGTCTTGCCTAGCTTGACCAGGCCTATGCCATAGGGCCATATCTCACACAGTGACACTTACTTGGACAACTCTTATGGGTTTGGGAGCTGTGGTTTTGACCCCTATAAACCACTGCACTGTGCAGTCTATCAGAGGGTCACCATTAGCATTGACACAGACTTGGAATTTATAGGACCCAATATATCCCATGCATGGTGCTCTAGAGCCCTTAATGACATGAGAATGTTGGTATCTGCACCTGCCTGTGGATCTTGGCACCTTAAGGAAAAAAAATAGAGTTTCTCAAGGTCAGACTCAGTGATGACATTCACTTTGTACAGTGCATACTTAGCAGACATCTTTGCACTGGTTTGCTATGGGAAGCCTGACAGTTCCAATGCATGCCTGAATGCACTGGCCCCTGCACATGGAAATGCTAGAACATTCCCTTACATGTTTTGTTTTTAAAGCAAGTACACTAACGTTATACTTAAGCAAAATTTCTAAGATTTTAGCATGCATTAGTATCACGGTTCCTCTGAAACATAAATTTCTCGGTCCCATCAAGGGTTCTTATTCAGTAGGTCGTAGGAACAGCCTGAGAACACGCACTTCCAATAGACTCTCAGGACACCGATCTTCGAATGTATTGGGACATTTTGAAAGATCACCATAACCACTTGAGATGGAACTTCCAGAGGGTCTGTAGGGATGCCTCACTCAGAAATCATTAGAACCTAAGTTTGATTCCCGGAACTCAAGGGTTTTTGTTTGTTGGTTAGTTTTGTTTTATATATGTATATATATTAAATATATGTGTGTGTGTGTGTGTGTGTGTGTGTGTATGTGTGTGTGTGTGTGTGTGTGTGTCGCACGAAAGAATGAGACTCAGGGATAGATCTCTGAAGAAGTTGGAGATATTAGAGGGAATAAACACCACAGTCAAATCTTACCCAGCTGTCTTCCAGCTTCCTCAGCCTCGATTCCCTTGGAATGGTTCCTTCTGTGTTTCAATCCTGTCTTAAGTACCCTTTCATAAATTAAGGCGTGGCCCCACCACACCTGCTTGGGAGCCTGGAATTCCTTCTATAATCTGAAGTGACCTTGACTCAGTTGGGATTAAGGGTGTAGGTCACCACTCCCAGGATACTCCCTGTGCTGGGATTAAAGGTCTGAATCACCACTCTCTGATTTTCCTAGACTGACTGTGGCTAGAGCTCTGGGACTTCTGGAGCTTTTACTAACCCCCCACATAGACTGCGGGTAGATTCCCTCTGATATCTCCAAAACTTCTGAAACTTTATTAAATCCCCACATGTGTGTATAAACATATGCGTGCGCGCGCGCGCACACACACACACACACACACACACACACACACACACACACACTAAAAATGAGCAGAATTTAGAGATTACTATTCTAGTGAGCACGTATATGCTACATGTGCTCAGGCCTGTGATTATTTTTCTTATCCTTAGAAATGGACATCAGGAAAAGGGATGACAGTGTTCATTCAGATCACAGAAATCATTTGCTGGTCATTTCTAAGGGACAGGTATACAAAAATAAAGACATCCCCTCCATTGAACTTTGATTGCTCACAGTGAGGTATCTCAAAAGGCTAGTTAAGAGAAAGCATAGTTTAGAGCTAGAAGGAGGTGCTGTGGCTGGTTTTGACTTCTAGCTTTAGGATCATGGTGCCAGTCTGCGGGGCTTTTGTGACTGGATTTATCCATCCTCTCTGTCTTGTGATTTAAGCTCTCCACCTCTATTTTTAGGTTAAAAACTGCTTCCTCTGTGATTCTTGCTCATACTGATAGTGACTACAGTGTTTCTCCTTCTTAGACTATCAGCTACCTGCCACGTTCTGTGTATTTTCTTTAATTTCACAGCAATCAAAAAGTGGAGTGATTTTTATCTGTGCTAAACACCTTATTAACCTAAGGTTCAATTATTACCTCACTTCCAAAAGTCAAACAGATGGGATGGGAGAGAGTAAACAGATGTAGGGGGAGAGGGGAGAGCTAGGCTTTAAAGCTTATTTTGCTAGACACCATTCACTCCCTCACATACTCTTTCTGCTTTGCTACATAGCGTGTCCATTGCTTTGCTAGTTTAAGATTTTACATTTTTAACAGCAATGGTTAGAGACTTGGAAAACACATTTCTTAAAGGAAGAAACCGGGATTGCTACTTGACAAAATGGAAAGAGAAATTAACTACGATATGAGATAACTCCAGGATTTTTAACCAATAATATCATTTTATGTGTGAGAATGTCATTTGCTTGCCGAGATGCTTTTATATTAACAATCTGGCTTACTGATGTTCACATTATCCCAGGCAAGAGCCATATTAGACAGGTAGAATATAGTTATTACCTTCTTTCCAAGCCAAGTAAAGCTTAGACAGAAGGTACAAGACCAGGACCCAGAATCCACTGATTAGGTTCACAAGGTGACTGGGAGCCTTGGGGCTCTGCTCCTGGCTTCTGGGGATGGAATCTAGGCCCCCAGGCATGCTCAACAACACCTTTACCAACTCAGCTTTCTCCCTAATCTAGAGTCTTCAGTTTTAAAGTTCTGGGTATATCATAGCGATTCTTTTTAAAATGAGACAGATACTATCTCACATGTTTTCATAAAAAAAAAAAAAAGTCCTACGTACACTTAGGGACATATTCCCATTTCTTTCCTCTCAATTGCAGAAAGGGAAAAAGGAAAGAATTTGTCACTCTAGCCGTCAGGTTTAAGAGGAATTGATACATTCTTGGAGTGGCTACGGACATGGGAAGCACTGTAGAAAAGAAAATTCAACAGTAGAAAGCAAACAAAATTAAAATATATGGATATGAATATCAAAATGATCAGGGATTTGAACCTGTGAGCGCCGAGTTGCCTCTAGTTGCCATGATTTTCAACTTGGGCTGTCTATTTTCCTAGAGGTTTAAGGAGGTAGACCTTGGGAACAGAACAGAACTAGGGAAATGAGTATGCTGGGTCAAAATGCTTGTGCTTGCAAAAGACAAAAGTAAAATTCAGGTTTAGTTATCAGACTTAGGGTCGGTTTAGCGCCAACAATG
Source organism: Phyllotis vaccarum (assembly GCA_033318265.1). Classification (NCBI taxonomy): domain Eukaryota; kingdom Metazoa; phylum Chordata; class Mammalia; order Rodentia; family Cricetidae; genus Phyllotis; species Phyllotis vaccarum. The sequence continues at coordinate 28,610,641 of JARWLC010000010.1, read as the reverse complement.
CTAAACTGAGGACTCTGAGGTCGTTATGTCCCAGAGTCCCTTTGCAGCTCTGCCTCTGGAATTCTTCCATGGTGCTTCTATTCTCAAGTCATCTGTCTTTCAGTTGTCATCCCGAGAACCTCCTAGTTAGTAACACGAAGAGCTCAGCTCTTTCCCAGTGATCTCCATGGAAGTGCAGAATATAGACTGTGGCCTGGCTTCGGTCCCATTCCCAACCATGAACCATCCACAGTGGCCATGGTGAAATTTTCTTATTGTCCAGGCTTGCATTGTATGCTGTCCTTGGGAGTCTGGGTGAGATAGGATGGAGTCAACCCCATCTGAACACCAAGTCTCAGTGGGTTGAGGAGGCCATCTCCAGGAAAGTATTTGCTAGGTTCAAAACAGAATGGATGATGAACAGAGAAAAGTCGTCAGTGTCCATTTAAGTCAGCAGTTGAAAAAAAGAGGCGGGGAGTGGGGTGGGGAGAAGGAGGGTTTTTGTTTGGTGGGTTTTGTTGTTGCTGTCTGTTTGGGTTTTGTTGTTTTTCTTTGGTTGTTGTTGTTTTGTTTTGCTTTTTTGCTTTTTAAACGTCCTTGAGCTGTTTCTCATCTGCTTAAGCACCTGGCATTGTGAGCCAGAAGCCCAACTGAACCCTGTCTTCCCTCATCTTTATTTATGAAGAATTCCTTCTAGAAGTCAAGCATCTGCCAAGTGTCAAAGACAAAGTTGAGCCTTTTAGAATCAAGTACACAGGAGCAAACCGCACTTTTTCTGTATGGAACTACTTTGGGTTTCTGACTTGGGAAGCGCAAAGATGCACCGGGTAATTTGAGTGAGACCACTACACACAGCTGGGCATTTAGATGCAAATTGGTGCATTTAGCTGGTTTCCATTTAACCAGTGCTTCTGTGCCACAGTTTATATGTCTTCATCTCACCACGTTCAACACAGAAAAAGGCAAATGGTGGAGGCCCTCACAGGTCAATAGCACCGTGCTGGATGAGGGTCGTTTCCCTAGGGTTTTCCCTGAATGTATATACAAATTTTATACATGTGGAAAGTATATGTGCACATGCACGTGCATGTATCTGCATATGGAAGTCAGAGACCAGCTTCCTCAAGTGCCTTTCCATGTCCACTTAGTTTTTTTAGAGAAATTTCACAGGTCTCTCAGTTTTTCACTGGCCTAGACCTCACTGATTCCGTTAGGGGCACTGCCAGGAACCTCAAAGATCCGCTGTTTCTCCTTCCTCAGCTCTGATATCACACGTGCACAGCAGTGCTAACTAGCTCTGGTTAGTGTGGGCTCCGGGGATGGAACTCAGGCCCACAGCCTTGCTCAACATCACTTTACCAACACAGCTCTCCCGAGCTCTGCCTCTACAGTTTTAAGGCTCTGTGTAGATCACAGCGGTTCTTTTAAGAAAAACTTTCAGGGTCAGAGCATTCCTCACAACAAAACAAAACAAAAACCAAAAAAATAAACAAACAAACAAAAACCCCCCAAAACAAAAATCCTGTTCTAGACTTCTAGACTTAGGGATGTATTCCCCGTTCTTTCCTGTCAGTTACGGAAAGGGGGAAAGGCAACCATGTCACTCTGACTGCTGGTTTAAGAGGAACTGACTCCTTCTTAGAGGGACTATGTGCAGGAGGAGCAAAATCAGAAAGCAAAAGTAAATGAGAATGAAATGTATGGATGCAGATATTTAAATAATCAGGGACATGAACCTATAGGGATGAGTTGCCTCTGGTTACCTTGATTTTCAGTTGGTGGCCAGGTCCCACAATGAATATAGGTGCTAGATGGATGGCTCCAGACCTCCAGCAACAATACTTCCAAGCTTTATTTTAAATAAACTATGTGGGGGTACTTCTACCCCGAATAGTACCTAGGTGCCTTTACATTCATTCTGTGGTTGCCAGGACTGTGTTGCTAGCTTCTTCCTTCACATTGTTTTTATTAAGTTGCTCTGTATACTATACTTAGATTCTAGACTCTTGGTGTCCTTCCCTGTCAGGATATATATTGTAATTGAACTCTGGGTACCTAGCATGGTGCCTAACTAAATGAATGGATAGAATTCCTTGGGCTCTCATTGACCTGTTATTGTTTGGGGACATTTTTATGAGCTACATTCTACCCTGAAACAGCTAATGTTTTGAAAATAGCAGTAATTCCAGAGAGATTTTCCCCTCTGTCTAATAGACTGTTGAAAAATTTTAGGGCTCAGGGTATGTTTTCGGTTGGTTTGAGAAGAAAAAGTCTATTTGTATAAGTCCTTGGAGAATATTCTTTCCTTAGAATCTAGTCATAGGACAATCTAGTGGTGACTTATTTTTTCCTCATCATTCAAAACATCTACAGTGTAAATTGGCTCATTATGCATAATGTAGGAGATAAAATCTGCTTGAAAGAAGCAACAAAATTACAGAGCTTAGATAAATCCATCCTCTTCTGAATGAACCTCAACTGTAGTTAATTTCTCACTGAAACTCAACAGCTGGGGAGAATTTCTTAGCTTCATTTCCTCTCTAGGCCCAACAGCTCATCTGGAAGTAGTCACCAAGATTTAAGAGGCGACAATGGCCCCTTCATCATTTAGTTCTTGCTTGTCTCTAGGACTTCCTGCCAAGGCAATGATGATTGTAATAGCTCATCTATTTATTTATTTAGTATTTATTTCTCTAACACTGTCTCATGGTATTTTAGATAATTGTTTTGATCACTGATTGCTTGATTTCAAGTGTCTTAGTTGTTTGGTGACCTGAGAAGGTTGCCATTGCTTGTGCCATAAGATGACCCCCTAACATCCCACATATACCCAAATATTGCAGTATTTGTCTGCTCTTGCTTGCCTTTTGAAACTGTAGCCTGATTATGAATTCAGATGCTTTGATGATCTAGTTCCTCTGTTAGCTGCTCTTAAAGAATGGATGAAGAAAAAGAGAATTCCCTGAGATAGTCAGGAAGACATTCATGTCCCTTTGACATTAGAAACATAGATTCCCTATACTTCAAAACCCATGAAGAGAGCAAACTGTAGGAGAGGTTCTTCATGGTGATGCGTCTCAGCTTGGTTATGGAGTCAGACCGGCATGTGGGTCTGAGACACTGAGGGTAAGGTGTGGGATGGCAGCAGTGAATCTCTGAGCTAAGAGAGTGTAGCTCTGCACAGGGCTTTTGTGGCACAGTCGTCATGAATGTTGGCTGAAAAGTAGATGTTTATTGTTAAAAATGGGCAGATGACAGACTGGGAAAAACAGATGAGCGAGATCAGCCCATTTACTCGCCTGGTATGAATAAAAACCAGACAGGGTCAATTTAGAAGAAAACAACTCCTTTTTTTTTTTTTCCTAACCAGTGATACCCCCTTAATTTTTGCTGATGGTCGGTTTAAATCATGTTAACACAATAACTGTGTCTATTTTCTACAAAGAATGGCACAGAAAATATCTTACTCATGTTTTAAACACCAATCCAGGACATTTCTTTTGCCGGATGCCAGTGAGAACTATATTAGTGTATATAATAATTTATAAAAATAATGATTTGTCCCTTTTCACTTAAGTTTATTTTTTAAAAATTTGAGACATGATTTCATGTAAGCTAGACTAGCCTTGTAGTTGAGGATGATGATAAACTTGTGATGCACCTGAGTCTACCTTTCAAATGCTGGGATTACATACAGAGTCATCACCCTCCATGTATATAGTCTGGGAAGGAACCTACAGCCTTCTGCATGGTAGGCAAGCACTCTGATGACTAACTACACCCTATCCTTTTGCTTGCTTGTCCAAAGCTTGAACTTAAGGAATATTTACTGTTCAAATAGTAATAGCCATATTTCTAGCTCTTTTCTTTAAATACTTGTCATATTTGTGAACTTATGTTTAACTGAATTTGTGAGTGCATGTGCTCACATATCATGGTGTGTGTATGCGTGTGTGTGTGTGTGTGTGTGTGTGTGTGTGTGTGTGTATGTGTAGAACATGATGGAACAAAGGGCCAGTAGGATGCTTTTGCTTTCATATTCAAGTTTTTGTTTTCAAATTTTAAGCGATTTAGCTTCCATGGTTAAACCCATGCACACAAAGGATTTAATTTCTAGATGCCTTGTCAGAATGTGAAAGAGAACACTGCTGGATTTTCCTCTTGGTTATGAGCTTATGTAGGACTCAGGAGGCAGAATAGTGTGGTGGAAAACTATGCCCCTTGAAAAAAAAAGAAAGTCTCGGAGTCAGACAAACTGAGGTGAAAATCCTAGCCATAACCTGCTAAATAGATCACCTTAATTTTCTCCCCTGTAAAATGGAGATAATAATATTGACTTTATATAGTGGCACTGAGTATTTACTTTGTATCAATAAAGGATGACTGCTGTTTGTCTAGGCTGCAGGCCCTGCTGGAGTTGGCCAGTTCCCAGCTGCCCAAAATATGGGCCAGCACAATGGAGCAAGTGAGTGGGATTGTCATAGGAGCATAGAATAATATTGTTCCTGGGGTCTGGCTGGGGCAAGGTCCCCTAACAGATCCTCCTGGAGTTTCCTTCTGTACTCTGCACCTGTGAGTAGAAGGACTGAGGAGCAGAAGGACCTGGGAGAGGTGCCTGGTACTGGAACCTAAGGTGAGCTGGGTCCTTTTGGGCAGGGGCTCTGCTTGGTTCTGTTCTGGCATTCTCAGGGGGCATCTGTTCTTCCCACTGTTGGGGGAGCTCCAATGGACAGCCCTGATTCTCACTTTTCCTCTTTATTTTTATGCTGAAATATCTGTTAAAGCCCCTTTTTTTCTGATTACTGATTAAAGGGGCCCAACAATCCCCTGTGTTTAGTTATTTTAGGAGTTGAACTGAATATGGAAAATTGATTTTCAAATGTGCTAGCACTTGGTTATTTTAACAGTATGATGTAGAGTCTAATATGTGTTTGATCCCACCCTCAGTCTCCCCATATTTCCCAATGAAACTCTCACACACAGAACTGTCCCTTGCCATGTTGAGGAGGGGAGTAAGAACAGATCCTGTGCCCTTTCCACGTGCAAGGCATTTCCAAATCGAATCTAGCAATATTAAATTACAGAGAGTCTTGTCTGGGATCCAGACACCTCCGTGGTCAGTGTGAGCAGACATAGTCGCTTTCCATCCATCCCTACTCCTTTTTTTCTGAGTGCTCAGGGCTTCTGTTTAATTCTGTATCATCAGAGCCTCATTTCCCTTGCTCCCCTGCTCCTTGCAAGCTAAACCTTTATCACCGCCTCAGACCAGCCCCACAATCTGCTCTGAGCAAGGCAGTGGGTAGTTGGCAATATAAATTATTTTTAAAACTGCTACTTTTTGGGTCTGTGCTTAACTGTTGTAGGGGTTTTGGTTATGTCAGAGTCTTTTTCTTTCTTGTTTGTAAAAATTCTCTTTCCTGGAGGTAGCAATTCTGGAGATCCCTTGAACTCTTGGCCGTTGCACATGCCCAAATACCAAACCAAGTAGGAGCTGGAATACTGACATGTTTTCTTCACAACCGTTTTAAATCTTTCCTCCTCAAATTGGATTTTTTTCCTTGTTTGGGTTAGTAAAGCACGTCGCTGCAGACGGGACTGTTGTAAAATATCAGCAGTGTATTTCCAAAGCATGAGCCCGGGCTGTTACCCAGTTTTGATGGGGCAGTAAGCTGTACACAAGACAGAAGTTACAAATGTAGGGAACAGACAACAAACAGCAGGACAGTTATTTTTCAGGGGAGGGAAGAGGTTGCAAGTATGCCTGATGTTTTTAAAGCTCTTAATTATTAATCTTGTCTTAAGACTTAGAAACAGAGCCATTAATGTGTCAATGCGACCTGGATAACAGATGATTATCGTCCATCTTTAAACTGTATTTAGTACTCAAATGCTTCTGTAATGCATGCAGAAAGCCAACTTTATCATGCTCCCTGAAGGTTTGGCAGAAAAGAATTCATTCTTTGACTCACTTTTCCTTCTTCCTCTCTCCCTCCCGGGTCTTGACCCTCCGTGTCTAGCCCTGCTTCTAATTGATAAATATTCCTGTTGGCCATTTTACTACTGGCTGGAAGGCACAGACAGATGGAATGTACAGTTTTATAGTGGAAACATCCTGGAAATGGTGTTGCCGGCCTTCAGTGACAATGGCCTTTGGAGCCTTGAAGCTCATCACAATGAGCACAGCTGTTTGAACAGTTCACACCTGGGGATTTTGGTTCAATTTCACTCCTACCTCAATTTTCCTGCCATAAGCTGTTTGTTGTCAGAGAGCTCCACGTTCTACTTGGTGGGCAGATTCATCTGCCTTTGCTCTGGGTACATACTCCATGCATGAGCAGTAAGGCTGTAATATGTCTTTACGCCAATCTTGGATCTGGCTCCTCGTGACATAATCTCCCATGAGTTAGGAAAGCTGGTCTGGACCACAGAGTGTTATGGGGTGCACACCTGTTCTGAGGATAACAGTCAAAAGGTAGTTAACAGGGTTTCATTGTCATCCTGGGGCCACAGAATAAGTCACACTTGGCAGGAGCTGGATCTAGGCCTAGAGCTACTTGACATTTTTATGTGACAAGTTAGAATATTCGATAGGATAGTTGCAAAGGGTCTGTGATTTTTATGTAAGACTGAAGCACTATGTTTATGGCTTAGTACTCCGATCCTGTCTAGCTGTGGTTGGGAGGGATTATATGGGGAAACTAAGACAGCTAACGCAACCATAGTTGTGGTAATATACACTCCTGGCAGCAGAAGTCTTGAAAATGGGAAGTGAAGAACAGCAACTGGGATACCGTAGAGAGAGAAATTAGAAGACCAGTGATTTTACAGAATCTATGATTTTTTTGAGTTCATTCATTGAGATTTTCATTTTTATCCATTTATTAATTATTTATTGGTTGTAGATCTGGGTATGCAGCGCTGTAGAGGTCACGAGTTGATCCGGCCATCTTCCTTTCTTGCTCCCCATCATTTTCCTCTGTTTTTGGAAGTTTCAATCGTAGACATGGTGTCCTGGGGCTGTGCTAACCTCCTGTTACCCCTGTCACCATCCTTCCTGTCCCTCTAAACTGTTTCCCATCGAGTCCTCTAGTGGCTACAGAATTAGATAAAATGTCATCATCTTCTTCAGCCGCCATCACCAGTCATTAGCTCCTTAGGAAGGGATGAGGCTTCATTGGAACCTCTCTCCATGGTAAGAAGGTGAGGGACTTGTGCAGATGAACATAGTTGTTGTGTGTTAAGGGTTGCAATGTCAATGTCTTATTTGGGTGGAAGGGCCCTTTGTGCTCTCAGCTTTGGGCAAAGAAGCTCCCTTTTGCATAAGGTTATAGTTAATGCAGACAGTTGAATCCAGTGCTGAGAATAAGCCAAGACTAATAATTACGAGCTATAAAAACATCAGGCACATTTTCAACGTCTTCCCTCCCCTGAAAAATAAGTCTTTGCATTTATTTTCTCTTCCCTACATTTGTAACTTCCGTCTTGTATACAGCTACTGCCCCATCAAAACTGGGTAACAGACCTGGCTACTGCTCTGGAAATAACAAGGATCATAGAAAGCAAACCAGGTCTCCATGTCCTCTGGGACTTATATCAGTTTCTTTTTGTTTTATGTTTGTTTTTTCCTGACTCAGTGGCTTAGGGTGACACAGGCTTTCCTGGGACAGTGGGTTTCCCAACACCTTTGTCTGCCCTTCAGGGATTTCAGATATCAGGAATACCAGTTTGGCCTTTTGTATGGGCTCCCTCTTGCTACCCCAGTGCTGAGCAGACTGGATGAAAATGTGTCCGCAGAGATTAGATATCCTGGTGGCCACCCTGCACTTCTGTGCTCTGAAGCTATCTTTGGCATCAGCCAGCTCCCTCCGGTTTATCGGAACAGAGTACAGACAGATAACATCCTAGCCATGTGACCCTGACCTTTGTCAACCTTTGTTAAGGTTTCATCTGAAGTCAGGCCTAATGTTTGTAAACAGGATGTAATTAAGGCTGGGAACTGACAGGGTCTGACATTAGGACAATGCACAGTTGGCAGGGAATGGTCTGTGAGATGTCAGCTTGCATTGTGTTCTAAGTGCCTTCGTAATAATTAGTGTCCTCTGTCTGGAGGAAATTCACTCAACTTGGATTAATCTGTCCCAGCATGGAGGCCATCCTTGGCAGGGCAAGTGTTTCCTCTGATAAACCTTAGTGCAAGGATGAGAAAGAAAGCAAAGAGGCCCAAAAGCAAACCTGAGAAAGTCAAGACTGCTTGTGACAGGTGCTGCCTGAGAGTTCGAAACAGGAAGTACAGATGGTCTCCCTCCTCCCACTCTCAATCACTAGGTGAATTTGTGCAATTGTATTGGTCAGAATTCGTTAGTCATCAGGGTGTCCTGGTGCCCTGGGTAGGACAGAGGGGTTAGTGTAGAGAAAAGCCCAAGAAACACATTGTTTGCCCCTAATTAGTACCAAGTGGGTTACAGATCAGTGTGTGGTGAAGGGGTTTTTGACGTAGTGAGTAATTGATCCAAGAAGACTGAAGCCACTTCTCAGAAGAGAGTTGAACATCTTCCGGTAGTGTACAGCCCATAGAGCATAAAGAGAGATTGAGCCCATTTTCTTGGCTTATTAAACTGAAGCCAAGGGCCTGGAGTAGGCAGACAGATACTGTCAGGAGTCTTCTGAGTTTGCTCGGATTCACATTGATGCTTGGAAGTAGTTGCAGATGTCAGCCTTAAAACGTAGTGTTACTAACACCACTATACACAACAGCCAAAAACGTGGAAATGACACTAGTCTCCACTAGCAGATGAACTTGTAAATAAAACATGGTGTGAACACACCAAGGAGTATTATACAACCTTACAAGGAAGAGATTTCAGATTCATGTCACAGCTGGATAAGCCTTGCAGGCACTATGTTATATGTAATAAGCCAGACACAAAAGGATTAGTAATGTCTGATTTAACATGTATAAAGTACCTACAGCAGGTAATCCCTAGAGACAGTCAGTAGAACAGTGAGTGATTACTAGGGGTTTGGGGGAGGTAAGAAAGAGAAATTAAAGTTGAGTTAAAGGACAGAATTTCAGCTTATTGTGAAAAAATTATTCTGGATAGATATTGGTGATGGTTTTACACCCATGAGAGTACACCGAATGTGTCTGAAGTTTATACTTACAATTACCAAAATAGTAAATTTTATCTTTGGTATACTTTTCCCCAATTAAAGAAAATTAAGAAGTTACATAAGCAAACTCATTAAGTTGTATTGGGATTCAGGAATTCTGAACTTTAATCACTATATGAAGAAAATGGCAGGATCTATACAGAGGCATTCTAGGAGTTAGTGGCAGAACCTCTTCCTGGCATATGGTCCATTAACTTTACAAAGATTTATTTTATTTGTGTGTGTGCACACAAAGGTATTTGTGGAGGGCAGAAGAAGGCACTGGATTCCCTGAAGCTGGAATGATAGGTAGCTAGGAGCCTTCTGACATGGGTACCAAATTCCATCTCTCTACAAAGCCAAGGGTTCTTAACAGCTCTGCCATCTGTCTGGCCCTCACTATTAACTTTTAAAACAAGTCCTGCTTTTTTTTTTTTTTTTTTTTTTTTTTTTTTGCATAGGATCCCATGATGAAGCATGTTAATAGCACTTATTTTGGGCATTTATCTTAGTGCAGAATTTCGTGGCTATTTCTTGGACTTATTTTGTAAGTTTCTAAAGGAATATTCGCATAAGACTTTTGTGTGTCTCTTTCAACTGTGGACTTTTGTTTTCTCATAATGGGATACAGGCAGACTGGCTACAGGTTGTAACTATAGGTCAGACTAAGTACTTCTATTTAGGCAGTGAATTTCTCATTGGATACAGTAACATCACTGAGATATAAAAGATGTAATTCCCAGCAACAGAATGTCCAGAGTTAGTGACTTTGAAATGTGTTTTAGAAAAGTATTTATTTCAGGAAAATTAATTTATTATCTTTATAGTTTCATGATATATTCACTAATGTTCTCATCACTTTTGTGAAATCCTGGACAAAAGCAGGTAAAGGAAAGAGGGATTTGTTTGGCTCATGGTTTAAGTGGGAAACAGCCTGGTCATGGTGGACAGCTTGACAGCAGGAGCAAGACACTGGTCACATCCCATACATAGCCAGGAGCACAAAGAGGTGAATGCAGACCTTTCCCCTTCCAGTTTTCTGGAACCCTGCTTGTAGGATGGAGCTTCTCAGTTAAATTCCTCAGAAACTCCCTCACAGACTCATCTTTGGGGATTCTAACTTCTGCCAGGCTGATAATGAAAATTAACCATCACTATAGTCTTTTCAAATCAGGTGATTTTGCTGTACATATCAGTGGCTCATCACTTGACTAAACGTATCTTCCCATCATCAACCCTACCTTTGGGATTGGCAGGCTATGCACGAGGAATCTGGCAAAAATGTGTGCCGATAGACATTTCTCTCCCTCTTACTAACACTGTGAGGTAAATCTTTAGGAACTTAAACTTGAAAAAAAAGAATTCTGTCTTCTCCAGCCAATACCTTTCTATGAAAGAAAATTACTATCAAAGTCCTCTTGTCACCAGGCACGTGATAGATGGCATATCCGATGAAGCTGAGAGCAAGTGGTAGCATGGCCATTTGGGGATATTTTTTTTTTTTTCAGGTCTGACCACAGAACGGGGAGGAGTCGTTTTAGAACTTGCACATTCCTTACAAGCAACAGTCCTTTGTTGTACTATGGTCCCAGTATTATTTTATCTAGTTTTCGTAACTGCCCCTTGAAAGAATTATCTTCTCCATGGATTGAATTGAGGTTGAGGAGGCTCAGAACTTTCTCATGGTTAGTCACTGAGGAGAGGTAGAGTTGAGTGTGAAGCTGGAATTGGTTTCAGCCTTTGTTGCAAAGGTTGAACTTCATTTTTGGGTAAAAGTAAAAGAAAACCCCACAGAATTCCCCCCCCCTTCCTCCTGAAAGCAGCACCATGATCATAACAAGAAAGTTAATTTAAAACTCAATGATGAATTCTTTTGTAGGAGGGAGGGCTCCATGCTCCTAAATAGGCAGTTGCCCAGGCATGTGTGAGGTACCAGCCCCCATCAGCCTGACATAATGTTCAAAGAAAAGATAAGGATTAACAAATTAATTTAACAATAGATTACGTTTTTATTACTCCAATTAAACAATCCATTTTTCCACACATGCTTGTAAGCCGTATTTTCAAGAACTTTGTTAATTTGAGACTTTATTATTTCTGGGGGGACAGATCTCCCGAGAGGCTATGTCTGAGTCACTTTGTGCTGGAGGAATAACGTTGTACTATATCCTAACCGAGGTGTAGGGAAGAGACTTGGTCAGCAGTTTCTGCCACAGCCGTTGTGACTGAAACACATTTCAGATTTTATCCAGACACCTCAGAGGGATGCGCCTTGGGATTAGATAACAGAATAGACAATAGACATTGCCTTGTTGCTGAAGGACTACATTTACCTCTAAGCCAAATCCAGGAGACAAATGGAGAGGATTCACATGCAAGAACCAACAGCCGTCCACTTGCCATGACTTAGAAGAGGAGGCACACTGTCTACAGCTGGGGATGCCAGTAAATTAAGACCACAGAACTCCACTTAACCCAGACAGCCCTTTTCACCAAATTTGGTATATTTCCAGAAAGCACTTACCCACCCCCCATAGGACGGCTGCCATTTGGCAACTGCTGAATGTGAAGATAGAGAACATCTTATAGAATTATCTTTGATGCCCTAAACACTATGTGTGTGTGTGTACATTTTTAAATGTAAGTACGTGTGTGTGTTGTGTGGCAGGGTTGGGGGTGGAGAGACAAGCCAGCCATAGCAGAGGATAGAAGGCCTTTTAAAGATAGGTAAATCATTTTCTTTTTAAATGAAATTCGGTCTGACGGCATGAAATATGAACAGTAATTAAATGCACAGTCTGTGGGCCCTCTATACTTTAAAGTGCTTTGTTAAAAGAAAGAGAAAAAAGAAAAAAAGAAAAAAAAACCCAAGAAAAAGAGTACTCACCTCAGACAGGCCAATTACCTAAGAATGATGAAGTTAAGAGCAAAGTCGCTAAATTTCTTTACTTGAGTGATCACAATGTCAGCCTGCGATTAGTCCCCACGGCACCAGCGGGGATGTGGCCGGGACTCTTCCACTTGAAGACTTCAAATAGTCTTTTCCGTGGTTAAAATAAAATCTGACTTGCACTAAATAGACAGTTTTTAATCTCAATTGGACATCTGAAGATTTCTCAAGCTGTTGTTGGCTGCAGCAGAAACAAATTTTTCTGCTTTGTTGATTAAACCGGTGGTCTCCACAACTGCTTATCGGCCCGCAACGAGCTGTTCTTTTTAATTAAAACTGAGCCACCACGAGAGAGCAATTAACAGCTAGTAATTACTGTGCTCTTCAGAACGGCAACATTTTGCCTTTCATTCCAATTATATAATGGACAAGTGGCTTTTTGATCTTCAAATTAGTGAGCTCTTGTCTGCCTTGTTTGGAGGCAGAATTGGCAGGTTAATGATGGCCTGTGGGGGCACTCTTTTCCTCTGACTGATGTGAGGCTCAGGCTGCGTGCAAAGGTAGCAGAGAGAGGCTTGCAAACACCATTGGTCCACACTTGTGATATCGATGGACAGAGAGACTTGTTTGCAGATGATTGGGGCGGAGAGAAATATGCTCACATGCGGCCACCGAAGGGCACCACATGCTTCTTCCTTTTATCCCGTGGTTGGAATTGACCAGCTAAGAAAGTATCTAGTAAGTGCTACTAATACACACGCACTCAGAGGCACAAATGCGTGCAGGAATGCACACACACAGATACGTATACACAGCTATTATATAAGTTGATAAGATGTTTGGCTATGCTAACTACTTCCATTGTGGTGATCATTTTACAATGCGTATGATGTCTAGACATCAAATCTGACTATCTTAAATTTATCTACTTTTGTTTTTCGCCGGTTGCCCAGTAAAGCTAAGAAAAAGCTGAAGAACTGGAATTTGGGATGTTTTGGTCAGTGTGCACTAATTTATGCCACTGTAACCAAATTGCTTGACAGAATAGTCAAAGGATGGGCATGTTTATTCAGTTCATGCTTTCAGAGAACTGTGACCCATGGTAGAGTTGGTGGCCTATGGCAGTCAGTGGCTGTGGCAGTATGTAACAGATCTTCTCATATGATGGTGAGTCAGGAAGTAGCAAGGAAAGGCTGGGGGGGGGGCTGGCCTAACTTTCATACCCTGTACCAACTACACAACTTGTATAAGTTAGACATCACTGTTTAAAGGTTCTGTAGCCTTCAGCATAGTACCATAAGGTATAGGGGATAGTCTACAGTCAAACCATAATACAGTGTGAGGGCAAAATACAATATTAAAAAAAAAAAGCCTGCCTTGGGATTAGGGAAATATTTAGACTCATTAATAAATAATAATAAATTAAATAATAACATTATTTTTGAGAACTCTGGAGTGTTACATACCTTGGATCTAATGGAATCTGAATTGTTAATATGATGTGAGCAAAGATCTTCATTTCTTACCACACCTCGCCTAAAGAATGAGGCTCTCAATAGAAAACTTGAGATGTTTTGTTTTTCTGCCTCTCTGCTTTCAAAGCAGAGGAAACTTTGCTGTATAGGAGCGACCCACTACTATCTCTTGGGGGACTGACCCGTTTGCAGATAAAGGAGTTCAGATGCAATCAGCCAGTGATGTTGGTGCTGAGAATGTGAAAGTTATGGCTGCTCTGTGACTTTCTTATTATACACATATACAATAGGAATCTTGGATTTTTGAATTTAAAATATCACATATTCTATCTCCTTTATTTACTTATCATTATCATCCTTGGGTAGGACTCCATAAGTTCTACATGCAGATGGGCTAGTTAACAGTTGGGCAATTTTGTTGGCTTGAGCAATAGACAAATATGTAATATGAAAGAAATCTGAGTTTATGAGTGTGGAATCTGGCTTGTGAGTTCTTTAAACAATATTACATAAAAAATAAAGTGCAGTCGAGTGATTGTCCAGTGCACATAATAGCCATTATGTAACCTTTTCCCTCCTGGTTCTAGGGGCGGAATTCAAGGTCCCACACTTGTCAGGCAAGCCTGCCATTAATCCACACAATCGACCCAGCTTAAACTTTTCAGATGTACAAAAATCCACTTTCTTTATGAGGAATAGGGCGGTCAAGTAGGAAAATCGTAAGTTACATATGTGTGAGTTATATGAGAGAATATCTCAGTTATACGCTATTGCAACACAACTTGCTTTTAGTGTCTTCCAGGAGTCAGAACCCCAGCTAAAGTTAGGTCAGCTCGTCAGGATGGATGCACCATCTCCCTCTCCACCATAACTGAGTGCCAATGTAGATAATCCCCCATTATGCTGCATAGTCACTCAACTTTAAAAGGGGACATTTTTAGACCATCTGTCACTTCCCGTCTCAAGACATTGCAAATAGCAAATACCTTTTGACTTACTTTCAGAAATAGTCGCAGACTTTCAATGATTAAGGAACTTGTGGGTTCATCTTTAGGATGAATAGACTTGAGACTATTCAGTGTGTACTTTAAAACAGATTTTTACATATTGAAACAATTGATACTATTAAAAAAAATGATATTCACCACCGTGCCTCATTAGCTCTACAGTCCATTCGACAGCACTCCTAGGTGATGTTGGGAAATCACACGCTTCTTCCTGCCAATACAAATACATAGACTTTGCCCGTGAACTGAAGCTTTTCCAGCCAGATGGGAAAAATAAGCTTAGGTGTGTCTACTTTTTCTAAACTGCTAAAGGTTTTAAAGAAACATTGCACAGAACTATTTTTGCATTCACTATTGGGTTAGGCAGCTTCTGCAAAAGGTAGCATAGACATATTGAGTTTGAGCTATACATCTGTTAAAATGGAAATTCTGATTGATATATAAGTTAAATTCCTCAAAATGTGTCAGGCCAGGAGGGTAAAGAATTCCAGGGGAAAAAAATGAAGGTCTGTTTCTCCTTGTAAGTCTAAAAGGACAGGGTTTTTTTGTTTTTTGTTTTTTTTTGTTTTTTGTTTTTTGTTTGTTTGTTGGTTGGTTTCTTGAAATGCAAGATTTTTTTTGGCTTACATCAGTGTATCAAATGGGACTAAATGTCATCTTTTCAGTCATAGTATTCTAAATTTCTTAGAACACGTATATTTTGTGATTTTAAAACTATGCAGACAGATTAACTTGCCATCGGCTAGGCTTCGTGCAGTGGTCATCAGAGGTGAGTGATGTCACTATAACTTTCATCATTAAGTCATTGGCAACTGGAGGGAGAGGACTGTGCTCTGGTGCGCTCTTCAGTGTTGTGAGAGGGCAGGGAACTCATGGAAAGAATGAGTGCTCCACATGCAGCTTCACTGCATTTCAGGTATGTGACTTGGTCAGGTTACTCAGCACCTGTAAGTACCAGTTCTATCTACCTGAAACTGGGAAGCTGGCCCTGATTTTGAAAAGCTGTGTGAAGACTTAAAAACACTGTATTAAAGCAGGTCAGAGGATCATTAAGTGCTTATTTTGTGATGAGTTTTACTTTGGTTAAGGGCTCAAAGCATGATGAATGCGAATATCATTGCTGTGCATATTTTAGTTCACTTAATTTGAAATGCTTTTATGGCATTTGAGTTCAAAACAGAAGTGTTTGAAGGCAAGGATGGCTCAGTGGTTATGGACACTTGATGCTCTTGTAGAGGGTCAAGATTTTGTTTTTAGCTCACAGCCACTGGCAACTCTAATTCCAGGAGATTCAGTGTGCTCTTCTCACCTCTGCAAGCACCAGGCACATACCTAGTGCATATATATATATACACACACATATGCAAGCAACACACATAAAATAAATCTAAAATAAAGCCCCAGAAGTATTTGAGAAAATAAATCAATAGATGTAGATAACCCAGTATTTGAAGTAAATTTAAACTCATTTTTCCTTACAAAAAACTTGACAATACCAGGTTAGGTGTGGTGGTGCACACATAATCTCAGCAGACAAGAAGGTTGAGGTAAGATGGTTGAAAATTACGCACCAACCTATGCTACATAGTGAGCTCAAGGGCCCTTTGGCTACGGAGCAAGATCCTGTCTCAGACAACTTCAAAAAACATGTATGAAAATATGTTGTGGGAAGCAGACATGGCTCTCCAAGACCCATGTGCATTGTCCAAACTTGTTATTTTTTCCCCAAAGAGACATCCTAGGATGTAAAACTGTGAAGACATTTCCACCATTGGAAAATCAAGCTCCTTTTGTGCAAAGCACCGTGTGAGCAGCCTCACTTGGATGTGGCAGGGAGGAAGGCTGGGTGGGTAGCCTGAGATCACTACCCTCTTACTTGTTGAGTATCCCCAGGAAACTGCTGAATATTTCTACATCTTAGATGAAAAAAAATGCTTCAGGGTTCTCTGCTTTCAACCAGCATGAGTGCTCTAGGCCAATTTGGCAATAGAAAATTTACTGGGACAGGACAAGAAGCAGAGTTGAAGGGTTAAAGAACCCAGCTTGGAGATAAGGGAGAAGTCAGACTAGTCATTTCTAAGTGGTTGGAGACACCAGACAGACTGTGGGAATGACCTGATCTGGATTCCAGCACCAAAATGCAGCCATTTAGGAATCGCTGGTACCTTTATTATTCTCCTGTACAAGTACAAGATCAATTGTTAATGATTGGCCTGACTTCTCTGGCACACAGAGAAGACAGAGAGGGAAGCGGGGACTCTTTTGTCCATGGCCTGTGAGTAATAGGCAAAAGTCCTCAGAGGAAATTAGAGCAGTTTAGGAAAAGGAAGTAGACCATGGGCTCCTTAAGAACAATGGGTGCTAGCTACAATGAGGATCATAAATAATGCTACTTTTCCCACAATTGGTGACTATTACATCACATGATATATATCAAGCCTGTTGCCATGAGTGGCGCTGCTGTCTGTTTTTGCTCGTAGATATGGGGTGGGTATAATCAGTGGTTATAAACCATGGCTTGGAAGTGGTTGATCCGGCCATCCCATTGTGTGGTAATTTCAGGTTTGCTTTTATTCTTAATTATAATTACAACTAAGTAAACAAATAACTAAGAGCAAGATTTCCTCCTGAAAATCTCAAGTGTCCCTCTACTTAATGGTTAGAAAAATTCTAGCCCAGAAAAAGCATCCATCACAAGTGAATAATGTTTGTGTTATATTTAGAGTAACAAAAACTGGTAAATGACCAACTTCCTCATTAATAATCTTATCAGTGGCGTGTCTGGGAATGCCTCCTGCTGTTGATGACAGGCTGGCTGACCCAGGTGTGGCGAGAGGTCATGGTAGACGGGCACGAGTTGTTCTATCTACATCATTTAAACAAGTCCTCAAGCCTCATATAGAGATGACCTTTCCAAAAGACTTTGAGGTTCTGTTTTCTGCTTCTCCTCTTCCTACTTTTCCTTTTCATCTTCTCCTCCTTGCCTTTCTTCTTCACTTTTAGTGCGTGCGTGTGTGTGTGCGTGTGTGTGCATGTGCATGCATGTGTGTGCGTGTGTGTGCATGTGTGTGCGTGTGTGCATGTGTGTGTATGTGTGTGCGTGAGTGTGTGTGCATGTGTGTGCGTGAGTGTGTGCATGTGTGTGCATGCATGTGTGTGCATGAGTGTGTGTGCATGTGTGTGCGTGTGTGCATGCGTGTGTGCGCGCGCGCACGCGTGTGTGTGTGTGTGCGTGAGTGTGTGTGCGTGTGCGCGCGCGCGCGTGTGTGTGCATGTGTGTGCATGTGTGTGTGAGTGTGTGCGTGTGTGTGTGCGCGTGTGTGTGCGTGCATGTGTGTGCATGTGTGTGCATGTGTGCGTGAGTGTGTGTGCATGTGTGCGTGCGTGTGTGTGTGCGCGTGTGTGCGTGCATGTGTGTGCATGTGTGTGCATGCGTGCGTGAGTGTGTGTGCGTGTGTGTGTGCGTGTGTGTGTGCATTTGAATACCATGGCACACATGTGGAGGCTAGAGAACAATTTCTGAGAGTTGGTTTTCTCGCGTACCATTGGTCATAGGGATCAAAATCAGGTTGTCAGCCTCGGCAGCAAGCGCTTTTACCTGCTGGACCATCTCTCTGACCTCCATCTCTTCCTTCCTTTTTTCCTCTGTTCTATCCTCCGTTTTTTTCTTTCTCTGTTCCCTCTCCCTGTGTCTTTGTACCTTTTTACTCTCCCTTTAATTGGGAGAGATCCAACTTAGGCCCTAAGACATATTAGACAGTCATAAAGTCATGCTTCTAGCCCTCTGCTTGTATTAGTTGGGAGTGCCAAAATATTTAAATTATTAAAATATCATTCTATCTTGAGCAATCAGTGCTCTTTGGTAGTTAAGAGATTATGTATCTTCCCCTTTAAAATGATATCTGTTTTCTGGTCCTTGGCTGAGATATAAGAAGTAGAGCATCTTTTCACGTTCTACACTATAGAGTCCTGCAGAGTGACATGCTCTGTGTATTTATATGCTTAGTTCAGGTGTATGTACTCATCATATAGATGCACATAGACTCACATAGATTCACGTAGACTCATGTAGACTCATATAGACTTAACGTAGACTCATGTGGATTCATATAGACTCATATAGATTTGGGTTCTATGCCAACTCCAGAATTACTCAACTATAGTTATAAATAGAAGAATAAATCTCCATTATTCACTCACATTTCTGATGACACTAGAGGGGTTGGAAAGTATAGAGGAATATAAGATATAAAGTTATGAAGATATGAAGATATATATATAAAGATATGAAGTTTCCATGAACCAAATGCATTGAGTGACAGCCTAGAAGATGATCAAATTTCACTTTTATTGTGTTTTAATAGAGATTAAATTGATCTTCTTTGAATTATTACAAATTCTAATTGGTCCCTCTAGAACTTTTGATACATGAGTGGAAGAGATTAATCTATAAAGCACCAATCACCCCCCCCCCTTTTTAAATAAGCAACATGTCATTTAGCATCATAGTAAGCATGTAGGTAAATAATGAAATACATTATCCAATCCATTAAAACTACTTTTATACTGGAAGAATTCCACTGAATTTTGAAAGCCTTCTTAAAAATTATATAATTGCCTTGCAATTTAAGCCTTTTGAGATGGATTAATGCAGGATATATGAGCAGTCTCAGAGACTTGCTTCTGTCTGCTAATACAGTGATTCCAATAGTCTAATTTCTACAAATTAAATGTTTGGAAAAGTGAATCACTTTTGATCATGAGGCTCAAAAACAAGTGCCTATTGGAAATATGCTTAATTCCAACTTAACATTTTCTGTATCTACTTTTAAAATAGTCTTATCTGTTCGGACATGCACAGATTTTACCTGCGGTTTGTTTGAAATTTGAATAATTAATTAGCAATTCAGATTTTATAAAAATGACTAGGCAGTAGAAATGTAATGTTCCATCACTGTCATGGAATGCCTGGGTAAGTGACACTGATGGCTTTTATTGTGAAATGCTACATCCAGGTTAGTTTCATACTCAGCCATAATTATCTAATAGCATTCACTGGTAGGCTTATATATATTACATATATCTACATATATGTGTGTATGTGTAAATGTATGTATTTATGTGTGTATATAAAATGTTCAATCATTAAAATAATTATATAATTTATAGATAGATACCTTTTAATAACTTAATATTACATATACACATCTATGTATACAAATTCTTTCTAACAATGAGTTTTCAGTGCATATGGTATGCTTGTGCACATGTTTATATGAGCATACAAAAGTGTACATGCATATGGAGGCCAGGGGTAAATATTGGATGTCCTTACTCTGTTATTCTCCACATTTAATTTTTGAAATAGGTTCCTTTGATGAAACTGAGGTTTGTCCGTGTAGTTAGGAAGGCTAGCCAGTGTCTCTGCACACTGGCATAGAATTACAAGCATGTACCGCCTCACCTAGTTTTTATGTGGGTGCTGATTGAACTCAGACTCTAGTGCATGCACATCAGCTGCTTTACCAGCTACTGTACCTTGGCCCTCCAGATATTTTTATTTAGTAATTTTAAACTTTATTCCCTTTTCTACTACCACATTATTAAATATTTACAAAACTATGAAATATTATTGATTAAATGCAGTTTTGGCTGACTGGGAAATTCTACACTATTTTCATAGTTGTTTAAGAAAATACAATTTAAACAAGATTTAAAACATTTCTTCCAGATATATAGCAAGGAAGACAAGACGATCATGCGACTGATTACCCTATACAGTACTCACTATAATATTCAGGTTTTCTCTAAAACAAAAAAAAGATTTTTTTCTTAGAGTTCCTATTTTTCTTTCATCAAAACCACAGCTTTGCTGGCTTTCTAGAATTCAGGTTTTCATGTCTTTAATACTTTACTGACTTAATGTTTTATCTCTGTCTGCCTCTTCCCCTCTCTTGATCTTTTCCTGGCTGAAGTTTATTATTTAATACGTATTTCACAAATAGTTCAATCTTAATTTTTATAAAGTTAAATATCTTTCTTTGCCCCCTTTTTAACTCTGTAAAATTTTCAGCCACTACATCTTCAAATACTACTTCTCAATCCTTGTGTAGGTATACATACATACGCATATATCTATTCAAGTGTTCACCTCTATAAACAAATGTAAGCATGTTCATATGTACTATTGTTTCCTTATTTCAATTCACTACCTTATATTCTATGTGATTTATTCAATTTCATCTAGTTCATTAATTTTCTTTTCAGCTCTATCTACATTATATTTTGCTTATATCTTAAAAACTTATTTATGGTTTTCTGTGTCAAGATTTTTAATTTGTTTGCTTTAGTTTTATAACCCTATGTTCCTTTTGTTAATTCTCTTTTTTCTTTGAGAAATCTAACATCATTTAAAAATATTTCCTATCAGATTTCTTCCTTCTATTTCTTAGCTCTCTTATCAATCATGTTTTACAGTGTAAGTATTTTTTTATACTTGAATTTACTTTTTAAGAGTTCATTATGAGTAAGAATTTCTTTTTCCCTGTGTGAGCTCCCAACAGTTGTCTGCAGCTACCAAGTCTAATAATAGTATAGACTGAGGTGACTCTTTCTGTTTAGAAGCTGGCAAGAAAAAAATGTATGTCAGACTTTTTTGGGTCATATATGCAGGAAATCAGTTGAAAAAAATCTACATGTGGAATTTTTGGGTGGATTCATTCCATAACCAAGTGGACTTTTTATGCATTAGACTTTCTTTAGATGCAATGGGGACTACTAGAGTATCTGGAATGAGAAGAGACGTCATCAGAACGGTGTTTCATTGGGCAAGAACATACAGAAGGAGCCGGGGGACTCGAGAGCTAATGGGCTGTTATGGAAGAATGGTGGGGAGGTACAATCCTGGGTGGAGTTGTAGCACCGGGGGTCAAAAGAACAACATGGTGGGTGAATAACCATCAAGAGCTAGTTTCTGACAGTGTGTGGGAAGTAGGAGATAGTCAAATATTATCTGTGACAGGGGAGAACAGTGAACAGTGATCGAAAGGATAAAATCATACTGCTAGGGGCTAAGGGTCTAAAGAGTGTGTCCATTTTAAGAAGCTGGAGTTTTTCAGGGAGAAAACGGAAGTGAGAAACAAATGAACAGTTTGAATATATGGAGAATTAAAATCTTTCTTAAGGCCTCAGCGTAATTAGGTTTTATCGACCCTTGGCCTATTTTGTATGTGTCTCAAAGACAAGTTTTCATATGTGAATATTGCTCATCACTCTCGGCTTAGAAAATGGAGTCACGATGAGCTGATGCTTTCTCGTGGCTATCACTTGATCTAGATTTTCACTGGAGTTCAACCAAAAGTCAGCCTGGAGTATTGGAATGAAGCAAAGCAAGGGGATGTTGAGGTTCAGCTCCCATCTAGGAAGGCTCTGTGATGAAGATGGAATCACATGTGGAATGAAGGAATTTTAAGTCAATGTGAGGTTATCTCCAGCTAGAGGGGAAATGACCAGTCCGGAAGAGCGCCTGGCACAGGAGCCAGAGCAGCAGCCAGCCTGCCGATAACCTTCATGAAGAACAACCCTGCCTTAAGGAAGCAAGAGAATGGGCTTTCTACAAAAATACACAAATTGGACAACACACCCAACTTCAAAGGAGTATGGACAAGGTGATTTTTAAACAAGAATGATCCGGTTTTAGAAAGTGTGAGAACATTTCTCTTTGAGATCACAAATACCACAGATATTTTACCCAGTCCGTGAGGTGATAGCATAACTTCTATACGCATGCTCAGTCTTCCCACGGGAATGAATTTTCAAAGATGGGTGTGGAATCTCTCTTCAAGGACTCTCTAAAGCTTACAGACAACCTAGGTGTCCATAGCATCTCGTTAACTGTTGTTGAGGCCTCAATGGTGATGCTCGCCATTCCAGAGTTTTCTCTCCTTGTTTCCCTCTTGTATCTTGCTTGAGGAGGCTTCTAAATCCTCAGTTCATACCCAGGGAACAAACTTGCGTGTCCTTGCTTAGTTTTCAAGCTCCTGGATTGCAGTTAGAGTTAGTGGATCGGTTAGGTTGTGTTACACTTCTGTGCATCGTGTTCTAAGGACTGGACATTGGTTCCTCGCCAGATGCTAGCATCAGTCCTGTAGTGCAAATTGTATCTTCTAAGGGGAGAAAAGTCCCAAATTTCTGGCTATTCCTAAGTTAAGTGACTGGAACACTCCTCACTGCTCTGATGCTTTCCCTAGGTGTGGCCTGACTAATATCTGTTGTTGGATTTTCTTTTACTCCAACCCCAAGTTGGAACATCTAAATAGTGTTGATGTTTTTGCTCTTTTGGGGGGATTACCGCCCAGATCTCAAATAAATCATACATGCAGGCTTATTCTTAATTATACATGCCCAGCCTTAGCTTGGCTTGCTGCTAGCCAGCTTTCCCTAACTTAAACCATCCCCTTTACCTTTGACTCCAGGCTTTTACCTTTTTCTCACTTCTGTGAATCTTTCTTCCTTCTTACTCCATTGCTGGTTGTGCAGTTGGGTGGCTCATCTCTCGTCTCCTCTTCCTCTCCCTCCCTGATCTCCTCCTTT
Source organism: Phyllotis vaccarum (assembly GCA_033318265.1). NCBI lineage: Eukaryota > Metazoa > Chordata > Mammalia > Rodentia > Cricetidae > Phyllotis > Phyllotis vaccarum. The sequence continues at coordinate 28,587,548 of JARWLC010000010.1, read as the reverse complement.
TCCAGATTTCTCCTTCTATTTATCCCCTCTGTCTGCCAGCTCCACCCATCCTTTCTCCTGCCTCGATATTGGCCATTCCGCTCTTTATCAGACCATCAGGTGTCTAATAAAGATGGGCACAGGAACACAGCTTCGCTGGCGCAACATGAACAGAAGCAACACACCTTAAAATAATATTCTGCACCAATTATCTCTGAAACTGGCTCATGTCTTCCACCTAAGTAGCAACCAGGCCCTCTTCTGCTTAGCCTCTGAGACTAGATAGGGTCTATCCAATGATAACAACTTGCAGAAGAACAGGTTTGTTGGGCTCACAGTTGAAGGGTGTAATCTGCGATGACAGGAAAGTGTTGGCAATGGGGGCACAGGCAGCTGGCTGTACTTTGTCACCAGGCAGGAAGCAGAGGCATGAGAGCTGGTGCTCAGCTGGCTTTTTCCTTTTCTCAGCTAGGATTCAGCCTGTGGAATTGTGTCACCCACATTTGGAGTGGGTCTTCCTATCTCAGTTATCTCAATCTAGAAATCGAAAGACAGGCTCAGATTTGTGTCTTAGGTAGATAGAGATCTTAACAAGTTGACAGCACTAACTGTTATCCTCATCTTATAAAATGAACAGGAGGAATATTGGAGACATAAAGGGCATACTCCAAGGCAGCGATTCTCAACCTTTCTAATACTGCAACCTTTAATTCAGTTCCTCATGTTGTGGTAACCCCCAACCATAAAGTTATTATTATTGCTACTTCATAAGTGTAATTTTGCTACTGTTATGAATCATAATGTAAATATCTGTGCTTTCCAGTGATCTTAGGTGACCCCTGTGAAAGGATCATTTGACTCCCAAAGGGTCATGACCCAAAGGTTGAGGGTTGCTGCTCAGGTCTCCTTCGCATAGGTTTTGTAAATAGCATTTCTTTGCAGTTGAAAATCTATTTCTACTCAAGGGCTAGCAAGATGGATCTGCGTGGAAAGGTGCTTGCCAGGCAAGCCTGATGAGTGGAGTTTGATCCTTGGAAGGACATAACATAAGGATAGAAGGAGATAACCAACTCCATAAAATTGATCTTAGATCTCTACATAAGTACTATGGCATAATTGTTCACCTCCAATATCATGCACACACACAATAATAATACATTTTTAAAAATTAAAAAAGCTATTTCTGCCCAAGAAGTGATTAACCTTTAGGGAAATAAAACCAGTTTCTTCTCTCTATTACCTAAAAGAAGCAGGCTTCAACTGACATTTAAATGGCATACAGGCAGAGCACAGAGTCAAATATTAGCTCAGAATATTAGGATGTGGTATATTTAAGAATGATAAAAGAATGGATGCTTACGTGAGTGTCACATTTGCTTTGCCATTTTCCATATAGCCAGACTGCTCCTTTGTCCCCACCCTCTTCCCATCCACATTTATAGTGTGTTGTGATGAGATGCCGCCTTTTCCACAATCCAGGCTTATCGAAGCTATAAACCGGTCACATAATTCACAGGAGCTTAAAGATACGTGGAGAACTTGGATAGGGTCCAGGGAGATCAGTGAGAATGATTAACGGGTTGGAAACCAGTGCTGATGAAGAGAGTGAATGGAGTCAGGAGGACCAGCATTGAGACGGTTTAGAGGTGACTTCATAACTGTCCTCTATTGTGTGGAGGACAATTATGAGAAGCGGTGGTGACCAATTGTCTCTCAAATGTAACAGGAACGTGTCTCAAACAGGGCTACTACTACTGAGCCTCCCTGCTGCTGTTTAAACGATTTTTTCTCTCTTTCCTATCAACTCTGTTTAAATGAAGATGGTGAAGATGACAGGCAATCACAATATACCCAAGTTTACTATTTTATTTATTTATCTACCTATTTAAATCCCTGTTCACAGTTTTCCGTCCTTCCTCTCCCCCCAGTCCAACCCCATTCCTCCTCTGCCCCCGACCCCATGTGTTTCTCCTTTGCTTTTGTTCAGGAAAGAGTGGGCCTCCCATGGGTACCAACAAAACACAGCATATCAAGTTACAGTAAGACTAAGCATCTCCCCATGTATCAAGGCTGAGCAAGGCCACCTAGTATGAGGAGCAGGGATCCAAAAGCCAACAGCTGAACTTACAATGACATCTTCCTACCAATCCTGTGATGCTCAGTTGGGAGCTTGGAGGAACGATGTGAATCACCCCTACAAGCTGGAGCTTTTAAAGTGCTGGTACTTTGGGACCAATCACTGTGCCTAGTGATTCTTGCGGGATAACTGTGTTAAAAGGTTTATGCCCTGCGTTCATAAAGATAGGTGAACAATGATGACCTCCATGCTGTGTGATAGAACTTCTGTGATACAATCGGTGTATTCACAAGCTGTTGTGATTAGGTGGCCATGTTACCTCCTGAGAGCTAATTCATCTCAGTGGAATTCGATGTTGTTGGAAACATTTTATCTGTTTCTTCCCTTAATATTTCCCCCAGGGAGTAAAATTTGTGACTTCACAACCTTACACTGGTGCTAAAGATGGCCACAAGCACTTTTATACTGAGCCAACTCTTCAGCACCTAATTTGTTAATTTTAGAGATGTTCTCTCTTCAAATTGCTGTCCTCAGAAATCCTTCATTGAAAATTACTATGAGCAAAACCATCTCAAATTACACATTCTCTTTGAGTAATAAAATTTGGTGGCAATTCACTTTAAAATCATGGAAATAAAGCATGAGGTCAGCCAGCAGAGAAATGGCTGCTAGTAGTCTGAAGAGCCCATCCCAAAGCACCACCTCTCTGATCTGCCTTTAGTTTCACAATGAGCATCCCTGATGATGGCTGAGCAAATCTGTATTCTTTCCTACCCTCCAAGGCTATTGGGACCCTGATTAATTTAGCCACATGTTACTGTCAGGTTGAACACATTCATCTTGTGTCTCAAAGTGTATACTCGTCAATCCCTCTATGGTTCCTTCCCTTCAGGCCTTATTTCGTCACATTTAAGGAGACACTCCTGCCTGTCTTTATCTTGTTATGCTTTCAACAGCTGAGGTTGGATCTTTCTTGCTGTCAAGGCTCCTTTAACGCGTTCTGATTTCCCTATTCATAAAATGTCAGCACTGCGCATGCACGTTACGCGCACAGTCAGATGTCACTGCAGATGAAATCATTTTCCTCCAAAGAACTTGCATTACCCAGGATATATTTTTAAGAAATCTACACAAGAGAGTCAAAGCAGGATGCTGAGTGTATTGTCGGGTTTTGTGACTTGATGACTGGCATCAGATTCTGGTGCTGTATGGGAGAGACAGACCTTTCATGTTTTGCAAGAGATTAAAATTTTCTTTATTCAGTTTAAAGATGGAAAAGTAACATGGTAACATTACATAGATATTTGAAATCAGATTTTAGTAAATGTGTTACCTGGTCTAATGATGGGGCACATTATAACTTATAAACCATTAGCTGTTCTGAGCTTCAGGGCTTGGCAGCCAGCTCCCCACCTAACATCTAACCATTTCTCTGAATGAGTAGTAGCAGGTTGTGTGATATGATTGGGAGAAATAAAAAGTTACAAAATTCAGTGATTTAGATACATGCTAGTTATGGTGTTTGTCCAGGCTGTGGCTTTCTGCTGTTTTTAAATAAGTAGAGAGAGATCGGTATGCTTGGATCTCTACACAGAGAAACCTTTGTTATGATTCCCCCTGCGCCTCTTTCCCCAGGGATGGCATTATAGATTACATTTTATGACGATGTTACTCAATGCATGCATTAGGTATAATCAGTCTGGTTTCATGTTATTTCATGATTTTATGACAGGTAATTATTTTGTGTTTCATGCTTCTCACTTATGTTAAGAGTACATGAAAGTTAGGGGTTTGATTTTTTTTTTTTTTAATGGATGATTCAGAATAGAAATTCCAGAATAGTTTTCAGTGGGTGTCAAGTGCTGTCTTTGGCAGAACCAATTTTAGCAATAGCTTTGGAATTAGATATAGTATCGAATGGAGAAGGGACCCATTTGTTCAGCAGGTTTACCTGTCATACAGTTGACTTGACTGCTGCTGTCACTGAGTTGATTGACAGACTGTGCTTTCTATGAAGACCTAATTCCTTCCTTCCAGCTTCCTCTCCCTTGACTGCTGCAGAGTACAAGCAGCCTCACATCCATGTCCTTTCCACTCTGTGCATTAACTCTGCTGTCTGTCAAGCCGTTCCTCACTGTGGCTGGGGTCTTGTCACTGACCCCAGAAAACTGAATGCATGTCTACACAGGGGAGAAATGAAGAAAATATTAATGTACCAAACTCTAGAAGACTAAAGAGCAAACTAGATATCAAATTTTATTGTTTTTCTAATATTTAAATACGCTTGGAGCATGTTTTACTGAGTAATATATAGGCAAATGGATGAAATTGTTGCTTCCTGAACTTGCAAAGCAGATTTCCAAAGCTGACAACAGATGAAAATGATGTGATTACTGTACCTGTACAATGCTTCAGCAGTGTCTTTCTCATTGGTTTGTGAAACAGGAAGGTGTGTCACATAATCCTGAGTCCACTTGAGGCCACACATGTCTTACCCTAGTTTTATTGGGAATCCGGCCACTAGCTAGTGCTTGGAATGTTCCTGAAACACACATTTTCCAAATGTTGGCTTGGGAGTTCTTCTCATGGGTTCCTCTCCATCTGCCAGGAGGTTTTACCCCAGCAAAATGAGAAAGTGGGTATCATGATGGTAAATTGATTTTATTTACAGGATTTTTCTCTGTTTTCAAATTATTTTTCTGTGTTATGGTGTTTTTTATTTTATGAGAGGTCACTATATGTAGAACCGATGTGTACGCTGTGTGGACTTTCGGTGGTTTGCCCTGGCTGTGCTCTCACTGATGCCCAAGGCCTTGTTTGACTTTCTTTTGTTAAGTTGATCATTGCTTCATGTCCACTGGCCACCCAGGCTTCCTTAGCTTCGTGGTGTATGTGTTCACACCATTTGTAGGATTATTTTAAAATCTGTATTTGATGCCCTAACTCTTTTCTCACACACACTGTACAGTTTTCTCCCTGGTTGAGGCCTTGTTTCTTTCTTGGTTTGTAGCAAGCTAAATGTCTATTTTTGATGTAAACAAATCTGTGAATATTCCTTAAATAATTTTATATTCATGTTTCACCTGTGTTGTAACTTTTTCTTTTAGAAAATGTTGTTGGCTGATAGAGAATATTTTCTTTGTAAAAAAAAAATTCATCTGCTTTACATACTTTTATCTAATATCAATTGGAGATTCTTTGTTTGGTACTGGATGGCAATCCAGCCTTGTTCACCTTGTATGTCTTCCCAATTATTCTCGTCTTCACTTATAAAACAGTTTGTTCTCTCCACACTGACTCATAATGTTGCCTCCATCTTACACAGAGTCCACGAAAATCAGTAGGCTATTTCCAGCATCTCTTTTCCATGCTTGTTGGCTGAACTATTCCTTTATTTTGATGACATCACATACCTTTTCTCCCCCCTCTACTGGTTGCCATCTCTTTAGAATAATTCTGGATGTGGGTGGAACAAACCTCTTCCTCACCTATAGCAGTCCATTGTTCTTGTATGAGTTTGATGATCAGCTGTCAAAGTATTGCAGGAGATCCTGTTGCACTGTGATGGAATTTGACTGGATCATCACCCTCTATCTGTTCTGGGGGCCGGGGTGCCTGTCAGAGGATGTGGCAGGCACTAGGCTGTTCCATTCAGAATTTTCCCCATGTACTGGAATATTTGGAGAATCAGCTATGCAGTCAAATTTTCAAACACTGCATTCAAATTTCTCTCTCTCTTTCTGTGTTTGTGCCAAATTACTTGTTTTTTCTAGCTTTTCAAACTCATTGGCATAAAGCTCATAATTTCCCTTCTAAGTATTAAAAAAGTTTCCCTGCATCTTTTTTTTTTTTTAATGAAAACAATAGTTTTCTCTGTATCACTTTTTTCTTTAAATTATGGGTGTTTTTTGATCACATCTTCTTATGAGTACAAAATTTTGTTTATCCACCTTGAAGGTTTACTTCCTAATTTTCTCTATCTTTTTCTAAATGTGTAAATTGAGTTCATTTCATTTGATTCACTTCTAATATGCGTGCCAAAAGCTACATAGTTCCTTTACTGGTGGTTTAACTTCATTCTGAGTTTAGTATTTAGTGGTTTCATGAGGTTTAGTTTACAATTTTTATAATTATTTAAAATTGTCTAAAATTTCTAATCATGTAAATTTTGTTATATTTTCTTAGAGTATGTGTGCTTCATAGTTACATTTGTTTTGAAATATATCATCTTCTGTAGCCATTGCTTCATCTTTCCTGGTCACGGGAAAACGTATGTGGCTCTTCCTTTACTGCCACTTCAGGGACTTTCTTTACTAATTATGTGTTCTTTTATCATATATATTTGGTAAATAGTGATTTTCCATGTTTTTAGGGTACAATGTGACACTTCCATGCATGCTATATTTTATTTCATAGATAGAACCTGACATACTATTTCTTCTGGTCTATTTTTATCTATTGTGTTTAAACATCTATTTGAATTTATCTCGCTTTATTCTTGTGTTTTGTCTTCTTTTTGTCTCTTTTAATTTTTTTTCTTTCTCTGCTGATTAATCCGTACCCTTCTATATCTTTGTTTACCTCTCCTTCTTCTTATGTTATCCAGGAATCATCTCTAATCTCTGGGCTCAATTGATCCTGGATTAGGCAACTCCAGTATTCTTTCTTTTTTCCTGTGTATGTAAGATTAAGTATTTTTTTTTAAAATGTGTGTTTATTTCTAATTATGTGTTTTGTGTGGGAGTTACAGAATATTATGATCTAGTAGTTGTGGGTGTTGGGAGTTGAGCTTGATTCTTCTGCAAAAGGCAATGCTCATTCTTAAACTATTAGCCATCTCTCCAACCTCAAGAATGAATGTAGATGGATTTTTCTTTGAAGTACCATCTCACAAAAATTGACACAGAGACTTATTATTAATTATAAAATCTCAGCTTATAGCTTAGGCTCGTCACTAGCTCTTATTACTTAAATTAACCATTTCTATTTATCTACATGTTGCCATGTGGCTTGTGGCTTTGACGTCTCTTCCTACATGTCTTGCATCCTCTCTGCCTTTGGCTGGCAACTCTGCCTTTCCTCTTCCCAGAGCTCTCTCTGTCCAGAAGGCCCTTCTATGCCTCCTGTTTAGCTCTTGGCCATTGAACTTTTTATTAAACCAACCAAAGTGATATATCTTCACAGTGTACAAAAAGATTATTCTACAACACTTCCCCCTTTTGTCTAAGTAAAAAGAAATGTAACTCTAACATAATAAAAATATATATAATAAGAACAATTATTAGGTAAGTATTACATTTGCAATGTCCAGTCTGTTTATATTTGGCAAATTTAGAGAAAATATTTTATTATCTTTTCTCTCTTCATGAGTTCAAGGTTTTAAACCTGAACATTTTTTAAAATCATATTTTAAACTTCTATAATCATCCTAAAATATATTTTTAGACCTTGAAACATTTTCTTAGATAAAATTTAAGCTTTTTATGTCTCTCAACCTTATAAACTTTTCATCTCTTATGTAATTTTCTTTCCTGAATTTGGGAACAAGGAAGACTGTAAAATTATAGCTATCTAGTCTTCAACAATATCAAAGACCCAAGAAGAATATAGTATTACCTGAGTAAACAGAAAGTGCAGAGTGAACTACTTCCAAAACTAAGAAATGACAGAGACATTTGGCTACCTGGACAGTTACCTCAATGTTCCTCTGTAACATTGGGACATTCATCTTCAGCCTAGGTCTAAAATACTTGACAGCCTTTTCTGTGAAGCAGGAATTTTGAAAGACTGTCCTACCTTGTCTGGGCAAAGTTTGACAGTTATCTCTTTATGTGTCCTGCTTCCTATTAACAGTCAAGGAAAGGGCAGTATCTTGCCTAATTGTATAGATTTGCCATAATGAAAGAAAGACTCCATATGGGGTCTCTCAATGCCCATCATCTTCTCTGAAGTAAATTGGTGCTACCAGGAACAGACGTGTCTTACTATTATGAAAAATCTTATGTTAACAAAACATTCAAAATGCCATATTCTTTAGGTCTAAGAAGTGTTTGAAGACCATCTATCTAAAACATATCTGTTTAACTTTGAAAATATACCCATTATGACAAGTTTGATTATTATAGATGACTACTAACGATCATTTCTTAATTATACATTTTTAAATAAGATTCATAACACAATACCTAAAAAAGAGTAGAAACATACATTTAGTATAACAAAAATAGTTTTAAGTCTGTATACATAAATCCCTGCAAATGTAAAATAGTTGAGATTAGTGGTTGTTCAAAAGTAGGTTTGACAAACTATACTTTATATCATTTCTATATTACATACCCCCTTTCCCTTTAGAAAGAGATTCTGCAATCTAATCTCTTTTGCTTAGCTTTCTTCCTGACCAGGACCAATAACAACTTTTGGCTAACCTTCTAAATAAGACAAACATCTGTAACCTGCTGAATGACCGAAAACCATCTACTCCACCTTTTGGGAATGTAGGAATCATGCTCTATGGACTGTTTCATGTTGTCTGGGGCTATAACATCTTTAAGAGACCCTGAGAAAATTAGGATAATGGTCAAGTTCTGGAAGAGCTATCTGTTATCTCATTGTTGTGTGATAAAAAAAAATGTAGGAGTTATTTGATGTATGGCTGAAGTTGTCTGTGAGGCTGGAATATCTCAGCCAGATGCCTTGAAGCTGTTCTGGATATATAACTTTGAGGAAACTGTGGCAGAGGAACTCTGAGAGCCTAGATCACCTGGGCTGCCTATTTTCATTGGTATCTGGTCCCTTTGCTCTGAAAACACATAAAATTTCAAAGGTAACGTGAACAGTATGTTGTATGCAAGCCAGGTAAAGTGACGTTTTGTTTTTTGTTTGTTTGTTAAAATATGTGTCACCTGTCCTGCAGTTTTTCTACGTCTTTTTTAAAAAATGTCTATAGCCAGCATTTTCAGTGTATCTTACCCGATTAAATCTGATCTCTATTAACTTGGAAGAAATGCACAGCTTTTTGTCTCCTGTGGAAGCAAAAGCACAATCTCTCCTCCCAACACAAAACATGCTTCATTCTGAACCTTATTCTGAAACCAGGACATCTCTAAAGTGTATAGGCTGGTTTAATCCAGCAGTCCCTTCCACAGTCCAGTGTCTCCAGGCAGTTGTTATTTTCTGTCTAAAAAATTTAGCATTTAAAAAATTCAAAATTAACAAAGCAACTTATGAGGTCCAAACTCCCTGTGTTTATTTTCCATCATTACATTGGCTTTTAAAAAATTATGTTATTTGTTTTTAAAAAAGACTTTGTTAGTTTTGGACTGGAGAGATGACTAAGAGGTTAGGAAGACTGGCAGCTCTTCCAGAGGTCCTCAGTTCAATTCCCAGCATGGTGGCTCACAACCATCTATAATGAAATCCAGTGCTCTCTTCTGGTGTGCAGGAATATGGCAGACAGAGTACTGCATAATAAATAAATAAATAAATAAATAAATAAATAAATAAATAAATAAATAAATAAATAAATAAATAAATAAATAAGTCTTTTTTTAAAAAAAAGACTTTGATATTTTTAAACAATTATCTATGCTTTATTTCATTGTCTGTGCTTGCTTTGCTGGGCTTCTGGAGTATTTTTTCTGACTGCATGAGTCAAACTGTAAGCCTACTACCCAGATTAACTCAGAGTACACTGGCTGGTCAAGCCTGTAGGCAGAAGTCAGTATAACTGTCTCTGTATAAGGACAGCCTGCCTGAGAGACTGCTAGACGAGGAAGCTGCATCTGGCTCCATGCTTGTGTTTCTGTAGCTTTTCTTTGAAAGCGTTCTCAGGTCTTATGTGAAAATGTGTATCCCACATTGTGTGCTGCATATAGGTGGACTTTTCCACCGGGCCTATAGACTCCCCAATAATGACATAGAGACAGGATTAATTATGAAAGCCCAGCCAATAACGTAGGTTTTCTTATAACTAGTTAACTTAAATTAACCCACTTTTATTAATTGAATCTCTTCCTCGTGGCTTTTCACCTCATCTCCATATTGTCCATCCTATTTGTCCTCTTGGCATCTCTTCCTTCTTCTCAGGGTCCTCTCTGCCCCGATAATCTTGCCACCTATTGGATATTCCATTTTTTATTAAACCAATTATAGTGACACATATTCACAGTGTACAAAAAGAGTATTACACAACAAATGAATAATTTTTACTTCTCTTCAATTACATTCCTTTGTGTCCTTTTAATAACTATTCATAATTGTTTGTTTTGCCCTTTCAAAGATGTCTCACGCTAAGTAATATTTATTTGCTCTTTCTGAACATTGTGTGTACTACAGAGTGCATTGATTTAGATTGTTACACCCATTTTACATGATTGTTACTGAAGGCTTTAGTTTTGCAAATGACTCATGATTGATAGTATAAACGATTATCCTTTAGACTAACACATATTATTGTTTAATTTGTTTTCTCATCATTATTTTCTGTATCCTATCTTCCTTCTTAGTGTTCTTTTAGCTACCTTTGAGTAGGAAAGGTTTTTTGTTCTTTCTATCTGAAAGTGGCTTATTATATACCAATCTTCCAAACCGGCTTTATAGGTTGCACAATTAAAGACAGATGGTTACTTCCTCTAAGCAAGCTGACAGTGCCACTATATTTTTACAGCTTCTGTGTTGTTGGGGACGGTGCTGTTGATTTATTATAGCTCTGTAGTCATGTTTTCCTAAAACTTTCTCTCAAGTCATTTCCTTTTGTTGTGGGTATTAGGTCATTTCTAGATGTTTCCCCTGTAAGAGGCATAATTTTGGAATCATTAAGTTCTATTTGGCTCTTTAAAAATACCTTTTTCTTTCAGTTTTGTGTCTTTACTCTGCATTTTAATTATTAAGTCAACATTTTGTCACCTCCATTAATCTTATTCTACAGGATACTGAGGAAATGGAAGACTGTCTAGATTTACATGTAATATTTGTTATATTTTGACATATCGTCAGATTCTATTTAACCCTTACTCCTTGTGACTCTTAACAGTATCTGAGAACTTCCTCGTGTGTTTTATAACCATGGACTGGAAGCTCATTTTCACAAACTTAGTCTGAGTAATAGTACCAGCTCATAGGGGACTGCCGCTTCTGGACACTTGTGCACCGAGGTCTGCAGTCTGGGAGCTCAGCCCAGTTTCACATTTGCTCCTAGAATTTCTTTTCTTATTCTCTTTTCCAAGCCTACATTCCAAGTGACAGCTCTTTGTCTTTTACAGCTCAAATCAGTTAGTTGCCAAAGCATTCTCTTTTCCTTCATGCATTATAGAATACAACTGAGCAAACACTGGCACCCACCAGACAACAGACTTTCAGCAGATTGTTGTGTAATCGGGATGCACATTTCATGCTCTTCCCCTTAGGTGATGGGCTGATGTTTTTCAAAGATTTGATTGTATCAACCCCACATAAGGCCATAAAACAAACCAAGCACTCACTTTGATTTCAGCTCTGTTTCCCATCTCAACTCTTTTCTTCATACAGACATTATGATTAGGCTGAAAATCTATAGTTTTCTAGTAGATCACTACACCATCCTAAGAAGTGCTTGACCTTCTTTGCTTGGAAAAAATATACTAGTTTGTGTTTTGTAGTGGTACCTAGAGATTTTACCTACAGTCCTAGGCATGCTAGTCAAAAATTGTACCACCCAGCTACACCCCTCTCTTCATTTATTAGAATTCAAGATTCAGTCCTTGGAGACATGCTTTTGTTGTGGTGCTTGGTTGGTTTGTCTTCACAGAACAACAAATATGTCCAAAAGTTTAACATATTTTACTCCTCATATTTCTATACCGAGACCACACCAAATTTGGTAGTATCTCTGCTATAGTAAATATACATTTGAAGGAAGACCTGTGTGTTACTTTAAGATACTGTATGAGTCACCAGTCAAAATAGTCAATGACACAGTTGGAGAGACAGCTCCACAGTTAGACATGTGTGCTGCTATTGCAGGGCACTGAAGTGTGGTTCCCAACACCCAAGGCCCCTCCATAGTACCAGGGGATCTGATTCTCTCTTCTAACCTCCGTACTCAATTGCATTCAATTATACCCCACACAAGAGTACACATACTGAAAAATATGTATATTATACTTAAAATCATATCTGTGAAAGGTAGACGGTATGTGTAAGTTATTTATATTTTATTGCCAAGATGCTTTTACAGGATGATAGAAGAAACATTTTATATCACACTGCGTTTTTATTTTTCGCAGCACAATGAGATGTGGGTTCTTTGCCTTTGATGTGGTTAACTGTCTTCTTTCTTGCTCTGGTTTCCTAGTTCTAAAACAGAACTAATGAATGAGGTCATATACAACTTCTTTTTACTACCTAAAGTCTTGCAGTGCTCCAAGAACATTCTAGAGATTTCTAGAAATGTTTCAGTGTAATCTGTTCCAAGTCACTGTCACTTATTTTTGATTAGTAAATGGGTAATTAAGGGACTGAAGATCTTAGATAGTCTTTTATGTGGAGCAAAAGTTTGCATTTAAAAATCTTTCATTAACTATAGAAAAAGTAGTTAAAATAAATGCTAATCAGAAAGTTCTGGCAAATACCAACACTTAGAAGGCAAAGACAGATATTTTAAACCCTGTTTTGGATTTTAAAGAACAACAATAAAGATCAGAAATGTAGTGTTTCAGGAATGTGCTCTTGAAGCCCTGTTAATGGGAAAGCTCTCTCTGGGTAGTATCAAATAGCCAATATTAGCAGCCTTAGATGGTGCTTTCCTGACTGCAAGGGTAAGTGGGCTGGCACACTACTAAGACCAATAATTCTTGACATGCTTCTCAATTTCTAGCATTGATTAGCAGTTTCTTGTAATATTCAGTTCTCTTCAATTTTAGTGAAAACATCTCAATCTCTGGATTCAGCAAGCTCTTCTAAAATCAGTGTGTAAAAATATTAGCTCTAGATTTTCTCTGAGTTAGTTATGCAAGCTAATAGCTTTGTTCAATTTAGATCCTGACTGGAAAACTAGACTTCATGGTGTTTAAGCCAATGAAGCTTGGCTGAAGTGACTTTTTAAGTGGAGAAAAATATCACAGAAACGTATCCTTTGCTGAAAGGTATGAAAGCACCGAGCTAAGAAGTTGTGATAATTTATTCTGCTCCCCCTGGCTTTCTGTCACATACTTCTCCCTTCGTTTTTTGTTTCTTCTTTCTCTCCCTCAGTTTCTCTCTTGACTCTGTTCTTTCTTTCTCCTTCTCTTTTTTGTTTCTCTTTTTCCTTCTTTCTTCTTCTTATCCCCCCACACCTTAACTTTTATACATTCAGAATTGACTAGTAACTGCAAACCAGCATTGGGTTCAACATGTAAAGCAGAAATTCCGAACTGTAAGATAAAATGAATTAATTAGTTTTTATTAAACATATTTACACAACGAAATAACACAAATTATATTATATGTTTGGTGTCTATTGGCATATTTTTGTTTCCACTAGACATATGAAGTTATTGACAGTTTTTCATTCCAAGTATTTATTTGAACATGAATTGGTCTTAAATACATTCTATATGTTAAGTTGTAGCTTCAGTATTGAGTGTCGCATGAATTAATAATCATCTGATATTGGCGTTAGTTGAGGTGAAAAAAACCAAGATTTATTGACTCAAGTAGAAAATATGGACCAACGTAAAACCTATGTCAATATTTATTTACCTTTACAGGGACAATTAATCTTGATACTCATTGAAACAAAAAGTCAATATATGTATTGTTATAGACGTTTGGAGTCTTCCATTAGAAATATTGGCAAGTCCCTGGTTTGTGGTTGTAGATTTAAAAGGCCTATCAATTTAAATGTATTGGGCATTGAGAACTAAAACATGTAAACTGTCATAGTGTTTTTCATACATAAAAAATCCAGAAGTCTTTTCGGTGTAGATTAATACAAATTCTTTGTTTTGGTGCAACTGATGTGTCTCTAGTAGTGTGAACAGTCAAGGAGACAACCAATGTCATCCTCTCTGCAGATGCAGTTTTGCAAGACAGGCTAAGACAGGTGAGTGTCGACAGTGCCAATCCCAGAGGAGTGACACTGTTAATGCGGAACTCAGCAAATTGATTCTGGCTGGTAACAATGCAGGCTATGAGGTGGTTCGGACTCTGGTCTCTTACTTGTTTTAGTAAAATGTAGCAGAGGTAGGAGAAGCTTTCACTCTGCAGGTATTATAAACATAATGGGGCCCTTGGTACATCTGCATGCGTGATGTGTTGAGGTTGGCACTTCTGCAAAGAGGTGGCATGTTCCCTTTAGTCTGTAAAAATCAGTTTGGGGCACCAACGCAGGATAGATTGTTGAATTTTTCTTCCCATGCTCAAAGCAATAAAAGAAAGAGCAAACAAAAGTTACTAGCACCCACCCACCAGAAATGTAATCTAAGGTAGCTCTTTTGAGGGATGGTAGTAGAGGGGACAGTTTATACTCGGGAAAGCCTTCTCCATGTAGACCCAGAGGACAGCTTATGCCTTAGGACCAGGCATACTGTTCATTCTGTCTTTACATAACAGAAAAAAAGAGGTTGCCCTACATAGGAAAATGTCGAGAGAGTTATGGAAGCTGGTGCATAGAGGATGCCCACAAACACATGTCAGTTGCAATGTATATTTGCATTTTAGACACTGTGAAAAGTTTCAAGGGTCTTTTTTTATGCCAATTTCTACCATGTCTCAGAACTGTTTATAGTAACCAGTATCACACAGCATGCCAAGATATACGGTCCCAAATCAGGAGTTGGTTAATATCCATGAACAATCAGCACATTAGTAGGCTTATAATCAGGCTTATGTTCTCAACTTATTTTTTAACTAATCTCTCTGTGTGTGTGTGTGAGAGAGAGAGAGAGGGAGAGAGAGAGAGAGAGAGAGAGAGAGAGATAAACAGAGTGATTATGAGGTAATTCTTTGCCCTTTGTAGGTTATATTTTCCTTGGTTATTGAGAAATTTAGACTCCCTTCCTTATTAACATGTGAAGTACAGAGGGTCTTGAAAATGTGTCATGTGTTGTTAATAAAAATAGCAAAAATTAAACAAACAAACAAACAAAAGGTACAATTGAATATCTCCCATAAGGAACCCAGAAAGGTGAGAACTTTCATGTATTTGCTACTGACATTCTTCAGACAAACGCAGTAAATATACACACACACACACACACACCACTATACATACACACACTACACATATACACTATACACATACACACACATTACACACACATACCATACACACGTGCTATACACACACACAGCACACACACTACACACATCACTTACACATACACATATCACACACACCACACACACTATAAACACGCATAACAAACACATTCACATACTACACATATCACACACACCCCCACACATACACACCACACACACATACACACACGTTACACACATACTACACACACATACACACACTACATACACGTGCTATACACACACACACAGCACACACACTACACACATCACTTACACATACACACATCACACACACCACACACACTATAAACACGCATAACAAACACATTCACACACTACACATCACACACACACCCCCACACTATACATACGCAAACCACACACACTACACACACACATAACACACACACTATACAGACACACACCACACACACCACACACACATACACACACATACTATATACCTACCACACACACCCCCACACCACACACACACTATACACATACATACACATCACACACCACACACTACACACGCATACATGTACACCATACACACACTATACACACAAACCGCACTGCACACACACACTATACACATACACACACACACACCACACACACTATACACACACACCTTAATCTTTAGCTGAAGCTTCCTAGGAGAGCTCCCATATGTGTTCTAGAAGTATCACCTCATTTATCTCCTTTTTAGGAACAAGAATGCTTGTTTCTGATGAACAGGCAGCACTTGTCACAGGCAGCATGCCCTCAGGCTGGCGCTGGTGGAAGTGAAATAGTGGTATGTGCACAGTGGCTGAACAGAGGACAGGAAGCAGGAAGGGATATGGTAGCCGCGTGAGGCTGCACCGAAGGCAGGCAGCAAGAAGAAGTGAAGGAGGATCAGACCAGGCCAGGACAGGCAACCTATAAACACCTAGAGTCTCTGGTGGTAAAGAATCTTCTCTGCTCCCTGGGGTCATGCTACCATCCCTTGGGAACATAGACTGTCATGGGAAAGGCCCATTAGGGGGTAAAGATGAACAATTTGGGGTAGAAACCCAGAAGAAGGTAATCACCATGTATATGACAGAAGTACCTTTTCAGTTAAAATCAAAGGTGGGGAGATGAGACACCACCTTTCCAGAAAAAGAAAACAAAACTGGGTAGACTCTAATCCTTCAACTTCAGTTCTTTACATTTCAATATGTTATCTTCGAAAACCTTCGAAAAGATGTCATTGTTTAAAGTGATGACCCCGTCTTTGCTGGAGTGCCGATTACATGACGGAAAGATTGTGGTTTCTGCTGTGACAAGCACATGACTTGGAGATTGTGGACCAGGGTTCAGACCTTTGGGGGGTTCTCAGACAGTGGGAAATCTACTTATTCTCTCTTCCCTCAGTCAAAGACAATGGGGTTTTTCTTGTCCTTGGCATATTTAAGAAACACTTTTTTTCTTTTTTTTAAAGCCCAGCCTGGGACCTGATACTCAAAAGACACTCAATTACATATTTCTCATTTAAGGTCTACAGGAGAAAGAGGGCAGAAACATTTAGAGTCCAAGGGGGTGTTAAGACAGTCAGTAGTTAGGTGACGACGCCCACTTCCATGCTTGTTCCTTAGAATCAAGCAACGTTTTCTGAGGCCAGAAAACATCTGATGATAACATGTCTTATTCAAGCCACTCTCACTGCCCAGTATTGACCAGTATCTGCTTGGTTTATTTCCCATTCTCTTTCTAGTCATATGTGTAAGCATAAGCTTAAGGGAAATCTTCAGGTTTTGTGTGAGTTGGTTTTATCTTTGCTAATAGAGTCATTTGTTACTTTCCCCCTTCTGTGGTCTATGCTCTGGCCACAGGTGATGTTATCCATTCCTTTGGCACCCAAAATCACTGAAATTCATTTGACATCAGTTTGAAATACTCTTCCTACACTCTCTCTATCTACTCCATTCCCCTCCTATTTCTGATTCAAATAGATAGGCTCATAAATTCCTCTCCGAATTGGTAAATGCCTACTTTGTTCTACTTACATTAGTACACCCTGTCTCTGATTGAAAAATTTGCCAACTGGCTGCATAAGCCTGTTGATCTGAGGTATGATTTCCAGAACCTACCAAAAAGCTAGACTCAGTAGTGTTCATCTGTGCTCTCAGGGAAGTTGCTGCCAGGAAATGAGAGGCAGAGATAAGAGGATCCCGAAGCTTGCTGGCGAGTTGTCCTGGCGTGTACAACAGTGAACAAGAGACCCTATCTCAGATAAGTTAGAAGAAGGGAGACTGACATGTGACTGCACACACACATTCCCCACACATGGAAATTTCCAGGATCCATTCTTCTTCTTGTCCTAATTATGGTGAATACTTTAGATTGTCAGGTCTTGACCAGTGCCTGTCTTTCTGGATGAAATATCAGTAAGGACTAGGTCCATCTGGTTGTTCCTCTGTCTCCACTGTCTCCACATCTAGCTCTTTGCCTGGTACAGAACAGATAACCAACAGATATAGGTTTTACATGAATTGGTAACTACGTCAGCCAGGCACTCTGAGATTGCAGAGTTCCATAGTGCTCAACAT
The DNA here is from genome assembly GCA_033318265.1 of Phyllotis vaccarum. Taxonomy (NCBI): domain Eukaryota; kingdom Metazoa; phylum Chordata; class Mammalia; order Rodentia; family Cricetidae; genus Phyllotis; species Phyllotis vaccarum. The sequence goes on along the minus strand of JARWLC010000010.1, from coordinate 28,569,653 downwards.
TGTTAGGTATTGACCTTGTGTAGCCAACTTGTGTGCTCTGGATTATAAAGTGGCCGAGTGTGGTTCCATGAACCAGGGTGACATACACATTATTATCTTTATATACATGTGGCTCATATATGAGTAATGCTGAAGTACGTATATGTTCAAGAAAATGAAGTTGGCTTTGCCCAGAATTGACGTCTTTCTCATGAATGGTTCTGAGTCCCATATTCAAATGCATCAAATACACTACACAGTGTACAGAGCTTAGAGAAGCAGGAGCAGTGTTGCTGTGGCCAGCTAAGCTTTTGTAACTTAGACTGCTTGTGAGATATTTATGAGAATTTTCATGTTGATAAGATTCAGTTTTGGCTTTGACTTATACAGAATTGTGGTTGTTGCTTGTACCAGAGCAAAGGTATGCTGCAGATGATTCTGGAACACAGTAGGCATGGGAAGGAAGAGATATTCTCTAAAATGGGCATCTGTAAAACAGTAGATGGGGGTGGGGTGAGAGAATGGGGGTGTAGTCACAGAGACCACACTGCGGGCTGAATTCTGCCTGTTCATATTACCCTTCTGGTGTCACAATTATTACTTTCCTGTAAAAAAATGAAATGGTATTAAGGAATCATACAAGATCCTTTGTAGAAAAATAAATAAATGAAGCTTCCATCCAAGCGCCTTCCAGAGCACAAGGAGAAGGCTCCAAGCCACTGGATGTCTCTGTCAGATGCCACAGTGTCAGGCACCCAGCCATTTGTCATCCCTGGATTTCATTATGTGCGCCTTCCCTGTCTTTCGTTCTCAGTTTGCTAGGACATTTGTTCACCGTTGACCTCCCTGACAAATAATACACCTTAATTATGTTGGCAAGAGGGGACATGTCATTCCCCGGCCACTTTAATTGTCTATCCGACAGGCATCCCTGCTGCAGTGTATGGCTTCTGCAGGCTTCCAACTGCAATAGGATACGAATCCTGCATTTCACTTTGTCTGAAGATAGTCCTAAGTTTTCTAAGCCCTGGAGATAAAACTTCTCATCAGCGTTGTGCTTCACAGATGTTTTGCAGTTGCTAAAACAAGGTCTTA